>CM040120.1:307582962-308182962 GCA_022559845.1 Amorphophallus konjac
GTGAGAGCGACTACGGTGGTGATGAGAGAAGGAGCGCCATAGGGGCTTCCAGTGTTAGCAGGGTGTGAGGGTGATCACGGTGTGCAGCGGTGGTGTCCGACGGCTGGAGGGTGGCCGTAGAGAGGCAGGCGGGGTGGCGCGCGAGCGGCCTAGGCGTGGGCTCGTGTGCACAGGACGGACGCACGGCGGGCGGCCTCCTTCGCGGGGTCGCAGGTGGGTGGCCGACGGTGAACGGCGGGCTAGCAGTGGCACGTATGGGACCTCTGGCAGACGCCGGTGGTGGCCATGGTTTGCTGGCGACGCCGGTTGCCCTACTCGTAGGGCAGCTACAGCGGGAGCAGGGTGGGTCAAGGGCGGCTGTCTGCTGGAGAGGTTGGCCGCGACGGTGTGGAGGCGAGGTTGCAGGTGGCGTGGCTCGGGAAGGGGAGAGAGGACATGAGTGAAAGAGAGGGAGAGAGAAGGAGACGCGGGGGTGATAGAGGGGGAGAGAGAGATGCGTGATCGAGAGAGAGAGAGAGATTAACAAAGAAAGATTAACAGAGAGAGAGAGATTAACAGAGAGAGAGAGAGATTAACAGAGAGAGATTTACGGGAGGGGGATATGGATTTTTTTTAAAAAAAATTCCTCTTTTTTTCTGCTTCTCTCCTTTTTTTTCTCCTACTTTTTTTCTCTTTCTTCTATTTTCTTCTTCAACTGAGATCTATTATGCTCTTCTTTTTTCACTCTAGCAACTTAGAGAGAGAGGGGGAGAGATGATGCCGGTGTCGGGGTTGACGGAGGCGCCATTGTTGGGCTCTGATACCAAATTTGACGCGGTCGCCATCGGAGGAAGGATCGACGCCAACTCCGGGATGCAAACAGGACTGGATAACTCGCTACCTCGCACAGCTCGGCCTCACACCGGACTGTCTCTCACCGGGCGACACTCTCTTCTCACAAGGAGTTGGGAGGGAAGGAGGGAACAAGCGGGAAATGCCTCTTACGTACCAGCCAAAATCTCATTTCATTCAACATGTTAAACCATTACATTAGCCCCCCCTTATATAGGGAAAGCCATAACTTTCAAACCCTCAAGCTTTCTTAATTGCATCTATATCCTAGCCTAATAAAATAAAACCCACTAACCCACCTTTTGACTTGTGGGCTTAATAAAAATAAAATACACATGTCTTTTGACTATAACTAGCCTAATAAGACGAAAGTAAATATATATGTAGTAATACATGTATTTTACACACAATACATACGCAATACATAAATACGTGACGTCGAGTCTTCAGGAAGTCGAATCTTCGAGCCACAAGCTCGGTGCGGCGGTGCGGCGTCCGGTAGTGGCCCGATGTCCCCACCATACCGAGTGGTCGAGACGCTCGGGAAGGGGGCATATCTATTGTCTACCACGGAAGGAACTCCTATCCCCCGGACATGGAATGCAACAACATTACGAAAGTTCTATTTTTGAGCTTTTCATAGACATGTAAGCAACAAATGGCGATAATTTTTCTTTCATTAATGTTTCTTCGTACATCAGATAGGCCACAGCCAATACAGTGCGTATCAAAAACAAAAATACTACATCCACTGGTACTACAACACGAGCTGATTACTCGACACGGACACGGCTAGCACCCCCAGGCTGAGCCACTGACTCTATCCAGTGTAGAAACTGGCTCGGATAACGGGGCAGCTGAGCTTGTTTGCTCAGGAAACTCAGAAAAAATGTATCAGAGGAAGAAAAGGAAGGAAAATAAGTGAATGCCTCCTCTGCCAACTCTTTGGAAGGAGGCTGGAAGCCGAACAGAAAGCAAGGATCTCCAACTGGTGTGAGCAAGGATAAAGACATCCTCCGAAGGGCGAAAGAAGAGGGAGGAAGTTGGTTGAAGAGCAGAAGAGGGAGAAAGGCCCCCCCCCTCGAAGAAAGAAGGGGGGCGGCGGGGATGGAAGAGGAGGGAGAAGCGGGCAAAGGTGAGGAAGGAGCAGGGCAAGGCCGCCGTGCCTGACGCCCTGCTTCCTTGAACCTCCTTCCGCTCCTACCTTCCTCGTAAGATGGTGGCGGTGGTCCAGCGGTCGGGAACAGGTGCGCTGCTACGCACTGTCCGTTCTTGCATGCCACCCGCCCATCGTTGTCCCTTCTTCCACGCCGGAGTAACATGAACGCCCTGGCGGCCACCAGGATTATCGTCTTCCGAATCGCCCTCCATGTTTCGCTGATAACTCCCCAGCACAGAGATAGGCACTTCGCGAGAAGGGAGAATGAGGAAGAACTGCAAGAAAATCCTTAAGTGTTGAAGAGAGGTGGAGGCGCCCTCTGGGACCTTTCTTATAGGCCGGCAGTAGGAACGCTTGCCTTAATTGTTTCTTCCCTCGAAAAAATGTGAAAGGCGGCAACCCTTCCCTAAGGGGCAGTTGCTCCGTCTCTCCCTCCAATGACCTCTCCCCTGGGGATGAGCGAAATGGCAACTCATTCAAAGCATGGAAAGTCGAAAAGGCGCCAGTGCCGTGACAGTCGCCGCACGCGAGATATCCGCAAATAAAATCCCCACCTTTTTATCAACTGCAGATACGGTGGTCAAATCGCGCCAAAGGTGATAATAAACAGTTAAATCAGTGCTAAATATTACTATCATTACATATCGAAAGGGCCAACCTTACATGGCAACAAAAAAAAAGAGAACAGAGAAAAGAGCTGGCACATCGAACTTGTTTTCCTCCTAGTCTATAGAAATAGGGGGACTCCGAGAGGCACGCGGCCTTTCCTGAGGTTCAGCAGTTGGAGGATCCTCAGCGCCAAGGGATCTGCCCCTGGTACCCTCGGTGATGACCGGTCCAGACACTGACCCCACTTGTGTGGGAGCTGCCTTGACCGCGTGCCCACTAGAGGTGACCGGAGTTGGAGATCCCTCTGTCGAGCTATAGGCATCCCCACTCCCTCCTTCGCTCGACATTGAAGAGGGAGAATCCGTAGTATCCACGTTCAAGTCGTAGCATTGCCTGGAAGGAAAGACAAGCTCGTCGATCACCTACTGCTGGGCCTCAACGATCGCTCGATGGTAACCTTGGGAGAATCCCTTCCGTAGCCCCCGACGGTAGCCTGGCTCATAATACAAGAAGGTGACCTTCTCGAGAGATGCATAATAGCCCTCCAAACTCCTGTATCATTCGATCGCCTCTGCCTCAGCTCACTCAGCCTCCTTCTCAAGCTCGACTATTCTCTGCTCGGCCTCGAGCAACTTCCTCTCGGTCTTGGACAGCTTCGCCTCAGCCTCAGTCCGCGCGACCTCGGCTTCCTCCCACACTCGCTCGGCCCCTCGGACTTGGTTGATGAGCTCCTCCTGCTTGGCCTTCTACTGCTCGGAGCACTCGACCTGAGATTGACGCTCCTCTTCAAGGAGTTCGCCCTTCAGGTCGGCCATATAGCGAGCCTGGGCCAGTTGATTGGCCAGTGTCCGAGCCTCCTCCTGGCTCAACTGAAACTGGGCTCGAAACGAAGTTTCCTCCCGCCAAGAGACTTTGAGCTTGGAAGTCAACAGATTGATCCTCCGATTAGACTCATCGCGAACCAGAGAGAGGGACCTCTCTTCGCTGTCCAGTCGAATGAAGAAATCGGTTATCTCGGCCCCCAGCTGGGCCATGATCAAGCCGCCCGCCATAACCCTCTCGAAGAGTAAAGAGGGGGGACCACATCTGATTTCTTCCCAATTCAGCGAAGGCACCAAGGATCGGCACCGTTGATATAGAGAAGCCCGAGCGACGGGCGCACCAACCAAGGAGGAGGAATCCCCTCTAGAAGAGACGGGACCGGAGCATCTCCCCCGAGCGTCCCCACTTTTGGGACGACAACACTCGGCACGGACTGGGATGTTGCCTCGTCCTACGCCCCACCAACTTTGGTCCAGAATTCTGAGGACATCGCCTCGGTCTGCGGTCTGGCAGTTTCGATAACGGCTCCCCCACCAACGGCGGCCGTCTATGGCTCGATGGAGGGGAGATCCTGGCGGCAGAGTTCCTCATAGAACACTCCTCGATCGGGCAGGCACGCCCCTCAATCGGGCGAGCATGCTTCTCGACCGGACGGGAGACCCTCGCCTTCTTTAACCACTTCTTCTCGGTGGTCAGAGCCTTCATTGAAGATAGGAGCATCCGCTCCCCTGGATCTTTACGCTTAGCCCAGCGACGCTCGGGAGCATCTCCCAGAGCAATCTGCTTGCCCCGATCTCGCATGCAGAAAGGGCCCCCGGAAGCTTGGGGTTCACTCGGAGCAGGCGTCTCCTCCAGATCGACAATCTCCTGCTCCGATGGCTATTCCCCCCCGTCATTCGTCCGCCTAGAATCTAAGCAGCGGAAGTCAGAACGTCAAAAGAGAGCCTACCTGCTCGGCTCGGAAGTAGCGACGCGGTACCTTAAGGCTCTTACCTTGAGACAGCATCGCACGGGAGGGGTAATCCTCAATATTGGCCATTGTCATCAACTTGGCGATCGACCAACGATTCTCTTGGAGAACCCTGCTCTCCTTCTCCAGTTCTGAAGGAACCATCACCTACTTCGGAGGGATAGACAGATGGAAATTAACCGCCGTCGAGAAATCCTAGGGGGCGTCATCTACGGACGAACCCACCCAAAAAAATTGGGTCTTCCACCCCTTATGAGAAGAATCTTTGGCAGAAAGGGACACGCAGCTCCTTCCCCTCCTCGCCTGAAGGTAGAAGAAGCCCTTACCCGCGTGGGTCTGCTCCTTCAACTCAAAGAAAGAATTAAAAAGCTCCAATGAAGTGTGAAGCCCACACGAGTGGCAGAGGAAGATGAAAGAAAAGATAAAAGTATATGAGTTGGAGGCCAACTGGATAGGAGCCAGTTGGTAAAATTGAAGCAACCGCACGAGAAAAGGGTGGAGAGGGAGGTGAAACTCACACTTCCAAGATAAAAGGGAAGTACAGAAGAGGCCCGGACAATAGGACAAGCTGGATTCATGAGGATGCGATGGAGAGAAAAAATACTTCCATGGCTGCCCATATCGCTTTTCCATCCTCTTTACTTCGGCCTCGCCCAGCTCACTGCGCATAGGGTGCTCAGGCTGCGGTACCAAACTTCCTATGCCTGGCCTGGCTTCGCGCTTCTCGGTCGAAGGATGTTGCTCTGCCATGGAAGAAAGAGAGGAACTGTAAGAGGAGGAAAAGAGCGCCAAATCAGATGATTCCGGAGGAAGTGGAAGCTAGCAAATCGTCGCCGCCGTAATCTCCTCTAGCTCTACAAAGGCCTCTGTAAGTCGCTGCTCTTCCTGATCACTCTCGCAGCGCATGAGCCCTTCTAAAATACCGGTGCGGTAGAAAGAGAAAACCCTAAACAAAGGCGGTTCGGAATGCAAGCACGCACAATATCTATCTCCCCATGAACTTGGAGGGAAACGGCGCGACGTTCCAAACCCCAAGAAGGGGGCTCCTCGCATTGACTCAAAAGAGTCATCATTACGGGTGTATTCCCAGGACAACCGCATTAAGTGGCCCCTGCCGGAGATAATTCTCTACCCAAACCGAGCCACCAACGTCATCCCAATAACTACTACTCATCCGAGCCTAATCTTGGCTCGGGAGTAGGAAGGGGACAAGTGGAGAGGGGGAAAATCTACCGCCCGAGAGCACGGCCCAACTAGGTCCAATTCGACCAAACCAGGTCCATCTCCCCCAAAGTGATAGCCCCATTTCGGTCCCACTTACTTCAAGCCCAAAACTCACTCGGAGCAGCACTTCCTAGGTGGCCCTCAGGTCCGGAAGTCCGAGAGACAGATCAGTCGAGAGATCACCTGCGGGGACCCGACATAGCCTACCCGAGCTATACACTCATCGCTCAGGATGAAACCCCGAGCAAGCGCCTCTGGCTCAGACCGACTGTCGGAAGCGTATCCAAGCGTCCGTTACGCGTCTAGCAGGAGCAGGGAACTCCAAGGGATAGGGGAGAGCAAGAGTCCTTATGCCATAAAGAGCTCGCTATGAGGACGTAACCCCCCCGAAATCCCCTTAGCTCCCTGGACTATAACGTTAAACGGACTACTATATAAACTCCAGGGAGACCCTCCGAGAAGGTAAGCAATGATCCTAAGAGAAAACCACCACACCTCCTGGTGGAGAATAATCTAGCTCCCTCTCTCTCTCCTACCCCCTCTCTGTACATCCATGCTCTATCACACTTGCTGACTTAAGCATCAGAGGGTTTTCCCCAAGGACTCCTCCCTGGGCACCTCTGATCCGTTTCCTGTCTTGCAGTTCATACAGACGTGGTGACTGTGACCAAAGATTCTTCCTGGATCTCACGGCTCAAGATTAGCATGAGATTACGCCTCTTCAATTGGAATCACAAGTAGACAAGATATCAAGAGTAAAGTTCAAGTAGAGAATGATCATGTAGCAAGTATTATCATGGAATTGGCCATTTCACGCAAGTATGTATAAGTTAAGTATTTCACGTAATTCAAGTACTTCATGTATTCAAGAAAGTCAAGTAATTCACGAACTGTGGAATGTCATAAATCAATCTAGCAAGTCAAGCACTTCGGTGCAATGGCACACTAGGTCATTCAACTCCCATGGGCACAAGTACTTTCGGGCGCTCCCCCCAGGACTAGACCGGGCCCCATTAACGCTAGGCATTGGGGTTATGGATCATAGATCCCAAATATATTTAGACATCCACATAATATGTATGGCCAAAGAATTTCAAGGTAAAGCTTACCAAATAAAGTATAGATCTAGCAAAATTATCATTCGAGGTATGAGTAGTACAAGATTACAAGTAATTGAAAGAGAAGTTCAAAAAAGGATTTAAGGCATCATGTTTAACGACATTAAGTCGATAAAAGATTGGATTGTCGGACAAGACATAATCATCTCTTGCGAAAAATATCGTAAAAGGGGTTTAGATCTAGTTTTTCACAGTCGGGTGTTTAGCTAGAAATCGAGGAATTACGGCCAGGTAAGAGGTGGGATAGTGGGAGGCTCCCCTCGCATGCGCGAGGTCCTAATTAAGAAATCACTTATCCACTTAAAGCGTTTGCCCGTGGACCTCTTTCCTTAGACACCATTTTTCCTTGAAAATCTTGCTAATTACACGACTTGTTGGAAATGAGGAACTATTCTCGAAAATTTTATCCCATTTTTCACAATCGGAGCTTAACTAGAAACCTGAAAAATCACGGCCAGATAGGAGGTGGGACAGTGGGAGGCTCCCCTCGTATACATGAGGACCTAATTAAATAACCACTTATCCACTTAAAGCATTTGTCTGTGGACCTCTTTCCTTAGACACCGTTTTTCCTTGGAAATCTAGCGAGCTACGCGACTTGTCGAAAACATGGTAACGCAATAACACGAAAATCGTTAAAACTCGTATCAATCACGATTATGCAACTAAGCCCATGTAATTTTAACAGATAATATCTACTTCATTTAACATGCCAGAAAGATAATATAGTCATGGAGATCAAAGATATCATGAAGGTAACAAGAACTAGGACGGAAATATAAGCTCATGGAATAGAATTATTATCTTCCATATCCTTAACTTAATCATGTGTGAATTTAAATAATATGCAACTTAACATGATATATTTAACATGCTAGATGATATATTGGTTCAATTAGAAACTTAAAACATCATGATCGGGGTGGAGATCACGCATCCGGAACACGGTTTTAGAAAGACACCGTGATCCGAGACGGATCTTCCGTCGGTTAAAAATCTCAATTAAAATCTTATGTCCAATTGTATGGATAGCATGCTTAATACTCAATAAAAATTGGGGAAAATAGTATAGAATCAAAGTAGACATACATCTACATCTAATTCATGTATCAATTTAAATTTAGCCTGAGAGAATACCTACCTAGTGGAAGATCGAATAGGAAGAAGAATAAGAACGAAGAACACTTTGAATACTCCTCCAAACTTCAAGATTTCCTCCAACCAACACTTCCCCAATGGATTTTTGCTTTGAGAATGAAAGATCCTAGCCCTATTTATAGGCCAAGTCCCATAATTATTTTATTACTAATTTAATTCCATTTTCCACCTAATTTCCTATGTCACCCACCCATGTTACTATTACACCAACTTATGTTGGCAATAATTTTCAACATGTGGATGTTGAAATAAATCTCCCTTTATGACAAAATCAATTACCGCATTTATTCAATGATGTTTTATTGCTAATTTAATTCTAAGTCAATTTTCTACCTAATTTTTCTATTTCACCAACCCATGTTACTATTACACCCACTTATGTGGCGAATAAATTCTAACAGAAGAATATTGAAATAAATATCCATTTATGACATAACCAATGACCTCATTTATTCAATGATGTAAGAAATGACATCATCAACTAATTAATATTTAATTAGAGCTAATAATTCTCTCTTAAATCGGATGCTACAGTACAGACGTCTTCGCCTTCTCCGAATCATGACGCAAATCTCGCCGTTCGTGTTAACACGTGGGATAGGATTCACGTTTATATATTCTACACTTTAAGGATATAAAGAAAAATATTTATCATTTATTTTATTTTCATCTTTCATTATTATTATTTTCGCATATAAATGCATATAAAATTTTGAGTTGCTACTGTTGCTTACCGCTTTTGTTGTGGTGGGGATCCGAGGGACCCCTATTGAGCCAATGAGATGAGGCTCACTCCCTACTTTTCAGGTATAGCGCTTCTCCTCGAGGTGAAACTTTTCGATCGGAGGACCAGTGGTACGCCAGCTTGCCAGTGCCAGGGTGTGCCCCGTAGTAGAATACGTTTCTCTTTTCGTTGACTATACTTGTGGACTGGACTTTGTAGCTATATTAATTATTGTAAAATGTTAATTTTATTTCTGCCTGTTATAAATTAATCCTGTAACTTATTTGTTTTGAATTTCAATGCATAATCACAACACCCCAAATAACCTTGCCGAACTTTCCAGCTCGTGGGTGGCAGCGTAGGATCCAAATGGTATCGGGTTTGACTCGGTATCCAGATCTTGGGTCGTTACACAAACTCTTGATTTTTCTAAGAAATTGTATTCAATGATTAAAAATCTATAACTCTTGATCTAAATCGATAAAAATTATTATCTGCATGTTATCATGACCCCCAAAAATTCCTCTTAATTTTGATGTTCCTAAATCTTGAAAAATATGTTTAATTGTAACAGTGCTACTATTCACCCCCCTAAATAAATGACAGTAACTCATCCTCCTGATCTAATCAAGTTCGTAGAAGACTATAGAAATTAACATCTTTGGCCTTGACGCATATTAAAGAATCTATGCCTCTCCAGAGGGTCGTAGATTAATAGATGTCAAATTACAAGATGTTATTGTTTACAATCTATTTTCTGTTTAAGTTGGAAATTATATGAATTAACGTCAACGAGATCGATGCATATTTTAGAGTATGCACCTCTCTAGAGAGTCTCATATTAATATGCGCCCATCCCTTCAATGTTATTTTAATATTCAATTTGTAGTTAATATGATATTATCGAGAATTAACATCTTGACTCATCTGGACGCGATTTAGAGAATTGACGACAACTATATCAGACGCGAATTTTTACAGTAGGGTTTTTGAGCGAAGCTTTGGTCCAATACCATGGATTTTTGGCACTATTGTCTCACTACCGAGACATAGTCCCTGTTTTCAGAGTTTTCTGCATTATACACCTTATTTCTTGGGGAAGGAAGGAGCCTCCATCGGGAATCCGACTCGCTAGATTGGAATCTCTTTCTCAAAGGCCTCCATAAGACCCCAACATCGAAGGATTCCCTCTTTGATAATTGGGTGGGTTGTACCACAAAAACCCTAAAACCTATTTTTTAGTCACGTCACTATGAAGAAATGTGACTCCCAGCATTCATGAAGCGCCAAATTGGGGTATTCTGTGAGAGTCTTGAATATGTGGCATTGTATCCAGACGCTATTTAATTGGCGACTGGCGCAGGTGTCACGGAATCTTTGAATTTACGTCACCTATAGTGACATGAATTCCTCGTGCCTATATTGTTCACAGGAATTGGCGACTTGGGTTAAGACGTGAATTCTTGTAACTCGCGGCGGCCTGAGTGGACGCCAATTTTCCCAGATTCTAGCATCTCGTGGTTTTCGATGTCAGTTGCCCGATATTATTCTTGTTCATGTATCCATCCTTGGAATCTATATTCCTTGATCTTTTAATGTTCCTACAAATGGTTAGTCCTTGGAATTCTATTGGCCATTAATTGACTTGGAACTTGTCTAGAAATTTACGTGGGGCTATAGGTCCAATTGAAACTCAATGCTAGAATGTTACTTGATAGGGGCCCGGATCTGGTCCCAGGGGTGAGACAAAGCCCAGACATATACCGGTACTATGAATGATCAGGTGTAGCATTGCACTAATGATAAGCAGGATTTGATCTGGATAGTTCCAACATTGATATGATATGATATGCTCTTGACATGATACGTTACTTGCTATTGATACTTGACATGCCCGGAATGGGTAATTATTTCTTGTGCATGGCCAATCTATAGTTATGTTAAATGTTATAAGTTTTCATGTATAGGCGTACCTTATCTTGTTCTTGAAGTTCGTAATGCGACTCTTCACACTTGTTGTCACGTCCCGAGCCATATGTGTGCAGCGAAAGTAACTCAGGGAAACGTAGGCAGTCGGCAATACGCCTCAAACTAGCAATATAATCATAGTGTAAATCATTCACACATAAGATGAATGGACACAATAATTGATAAAAATCTAACTTTTATTGATAATAATGATCCAAAGTTACATAATATCGACTCTTATTCCACTAGACTCAAGAAAAGAAAATTACATAACATGACTCAATAAAGACCAAAGTTTCATGATGACTCCAAACTAATTTAAAGACACCAAGACACTCTAAGTCTTCTCTCAATCATCAATCATCGCTCTCGGACCCATCGCTAGCATAATCCAAGTCTGACTCACTTGAACTTCCTGAAAAGATTGGGAAAATAGGTATGAGCACACTTGCCCAGTAGGTATCTTCGCATCAACATGGAAGCAAGCTTTAAGTAATTACGTTTTTGCTCTAGATAATAAGGCAATGGAAAATGCGAGAAAACATACGAATAACACCATAGTAACAATAAGAATTGAACTATAGAGATATGAAGAATTTTAAGGAATAATAGAGCATGATCAAGCAAGATATAAGGTAAAGTGGCCTTTCATTAACAAGAATGTACTTCATAACCATGAAGGCTATGCACTAGAATGTCATGAGCAAGAAAGTACTAGCAAATTATCACAAGATTATCTCATGATTTTCACCCGTCTATAAAAAAAGTACTCCCGGCACAATGCGATGCCATTGTTCATCGTACCCCAGGGTTTTCAGTACGTTTCTGGCTATCTGCTGAGGGGGCTAGCGTGGAGCCATTGGATACTGTCCGTGCCCGCTCTTGCATCTTCATGTTACAGATCAAGCTACTTCCATGAGAAAATAATAAAGTTTTGGCCAATAATACTCAATTCAATAATAGTTCCATGATAATGTAGCCAAGGTAAGAGCGCACCAACATAAGATCGTGAGAGTTCAAGAAGGATTTAAGACAAGGTCATGCTACGGGAGGAATCCGACAGCATAATGGTATGTTCTTTAACTTTCATAATTCATTAGATAGCTTTTGAATAAAGGGTTAGGTTCTAGATAATCAATCAACCATCTAGGATTATAGGAAAATCAACCCTTGGGTCAAACCCTGGGTTAAACAGGATCTGAGAGTATTCAGTCATTCCTAGACCGTTTCAGGATAGAAGCGGTCAAGACAGGACCGCTATAATGAATAGGCGGTTAGGTCAGGACCGTTTCTATATAGATTCGACGCTAGTCTGAGGAAGAGTCGACACAATAGAATAAGCTAGCATAATGCGGTCACGGGATGACTGCTACTTGACAGTGGCGGTCGCCTGATGGCCGCGACTATCTTGGACATAGAAAACGCCGGTAAAGTACTTTCTAGACAATTGGGCTCTGAGGGTACAACCATCTCGGCGTCCTATTGGGAATCCTAGTCTCGCGAAGACTTATGGAGGCCTTAAAACATGTTTCTCTAGTCCGACAGAAGGAATATCCAGCGGAGAGGTTCACAAGTCCAAGTGATGCGGGACGGACAGCAAACCTAGGACTCTAGCTCGCTGACGTCCCTAAACGAGGGAAACGCGAGATCGTGCGCGGTTGGGAAATCGGTAATGAGTCTCGGGTATTGACTTTTCCATGTGTACTCGGATTGAGTCACGGGACGGGTCACGCTCACTCTCTCGCAGCAGTGATTGAAATAATATAGCGAGCTACGTTCCTATCACTCTAGCAGTAGCATTCAAAAAATATACGAATTGAGCAAATGCGATAAAGAGGGAGGCGAGTTTACCTGCACGCTCCAGGTGTCGGGAAGACGACCCCGGTCGAAGCTCATACTCCCGATGTACAAATATTAACAATAATTATAGAAATGAATTTATCACCCACTCCACGCAGGAAGGTAAAGGGCTACAATGTGGGGCCCGGAAGTAGCGAACTCGGGTTGACGGGCAGCAATTTGAGCCAGAGACGGGCTATTGGTCGGCACGGTTCTGCGGGGCTTGCGGGACAGCAGGTGGGTCCGGCTGCTGGGACGGTGGTACCCGGGAGTTTTCCTGCTGGTGCGGCTTGTTGGGGCGTTGCTGGAAGGTTGTTGATAGGTCCCCGGGAGCGGCGGTGACCGAGTGTGCGTCGACGTATTTTCCGAGGAATTAATTCCCGAACTGATTGTGCTGGCTGGGCTCGGATCTGCTCTGCGCGCCTTCACGAAAAGATTTCTTGCGGCCAGATCCGGTGTCGGATCGACACAAACTTGGTACCGATGGATAGAGGACTCAGAGGGATACAACATATAATCTTTTAAGGTCCATCAAGTGAATGGATTGAAAATAAAAATGACTGTCCCTCATAGGTTTTTGTTGGCTCGGACTGACAGACACACAAGACAGACTAAGTTTTCCCTGAAAATGAATTTTGACCGAAAGGAAGATGATAGATCTAAACTCTAGAAAAATTATGGGTGGAAGGTAGGAAAGTGAGGAACACACATGAATTTTTGGGGATTTTTGGGAGATGTATAAGGGGGTGGAAAAAATATAAGAATAGACTCCTATCCTGTAGATCTGTAAACTGGCAGACTATCAGGGGTGGAACTAAAATTATGGGAAAGATAGCAGATGACCTCTGATTGGCACGAAATTTAAAATGGAGACTGGGGATAACAAGAAGAATAAACACTCAAAATTGCAGCTCGATCAGATCTCCTGATGTGGAGATAAAAATTGGGCTTCAACCTTCTATCCTGATGTGGATAGAATTCCGACGCGGCGGCGGTGCGACAGCGGCTCGGCGGCGGCGGCGCTGAGCTTCTCACTCAGAGAGGGGGAGGGGATGAGGCTTCACACCTCAAGAAATTTGCAGAAATCCATCTGCAAGGGGGTGGGGGAGAGAGAGGGGCACCCTTGGGCTGCTCTTGGCAATTTCTAAAAATTTCCCACATTAATTCTATCAAAAATGGTAATACAAGGGATTTATAGAAAAGTATAAAAGACCAAAACTACCCTTAGATCTAGGGTTAGGGAGGGATAAGTGGGGTATAAGACATTAATCCCCCATGTGGTCAAATGGCCACATTAAATAAAAATACAACATGCATTAAATATTAGTAAATGGGGGGCGCCCCCTTGACCAAGAGGAGTCCAACTTAGACTTTCTTCCCCACTTGTCCCCCCTTGGTCCAAGTCCAACTTTGGACTTTGAACTAGCCCCACATGGGCCCTAGAACTTAGGTGGACCAATGTGAAAGAGGGTGGGGGCCCCTGCTGGACCTACTGGACTTTTACAAATAAACTCAATGACTTTAAAAACTTACCCTTTGACTTATAATGCCTTACAATTGCAAACCCAATTAGCCAAGGGTATAAATACAAATAAAAGGACACAAATGTAAAATAAAAATGTTAGTGTCCGGTATTGATTCCCATCAATTCTCCCCGGGTGAGAAGAACTCGACCCCGTCGAGTAAGGGGTGTGGTAGCTCGTGTGACTCCGACGGATCCGTCATCGAACCAGGAAGCGCGGAGTACGCTCCACTCTAAGTAATCGTCACCTGCTCATCCCGTATATATTCGATATGCTCACGCTACTGTGGAAATGAGGCTAGAGGTGGACACTCCGGGGTAGGGTCCCTCTCAAAGGAAGGAGACGACTCAATGACTCACTAGGAATCACCGTTGGATCCCTGTATGTGACTAGATCCGAGACTTTGAAATGTAGAGCTGATCCCAAATCCTCAAAAGGGACTAACACTGCGAGCTGACATGAGACGGACTCGACTCGATGCATGTAGACTCCCAACAAAAGAAAAGCACACTCTATGCCCTAGACAAACCTAATGCTATGCAGAACCATGCATATGCTATGGTGGACCAGGACACCCGAATGTGTGATGTGCATGCACAATACGCAACCGGAGGTTGGCGGAATGGGGAACTCCTAGACATCCTAGTATGTTCCTAGCATGCGGCTGCCCTTTTTCTTTGGGAGTTTTGGGAGGGCTAGGAGTGCCAAATTCACCTTCTTCCTTACTCCTATATGATGACCATGGAACGGTCCCCGGGCTGAGTGTAGGTGGACTCGCCCGTGGGGAAGGGGTGTGGTAGTGGACTCCCGTGAAGAAGGGGAGTAGATATGGTGGGCCAAGAGGCTCCGTGGGGAAAGGGTCAAAGGGATCAAAGAGACCGTGACCCCTTGAGGTGGATTCCCATAAGTCACGGTCCCATGTGTGGAATTCTTGAAGGTGTAAATGGTCACCTTCTTGCACTAGGGTAAATGGGACGGTGGTCTCAAGTAGAAAGTATGGTTCCTCCCTCAAGAAAAGTGGAATGAAGTCGGGCTCGGCCGGCATAGGGAGGAATAGAAGAACCTCAGTGGTGACATGACCCACTGTGCACACGGAGGTAATAGACCCCAAGGCGGGATGGGTGAAGCTACGACCTAAGGGTCGGTCAAAGCCGGGGGCCAATAAGTGCATCAACTGCAACTGTCGGTCTAATCCCGTAAGAAGGTCATTCAATGTATCCACATGGTGATTAGACCGGAATGTGGTATGGAATGAGTTGATTGGCACTAAAGGTAGTGTGGGGTTCATGGATGGATAGCATGATGCTCTATGGACCAAGCCTATCTTGAGCCAACTAAGTAGTGGCTCGGCGATGAAAATTTTTCCCGTTAGAAACACGGGTGGTTCCGACTGAGGTACTCGGAGAGTGGGTGTGGGGGCAAAGGAGCTCTCATGGGTAGTGAAGGAATGTCCTACCGGAGGGGAAGAGGTCTTTGGGACCCCGTAGGTGGGGCCGGGTTGGGGCTACCGGCTATGACCTCCCTATACTCGGGCAGGAATCCGTCAATCTGGGTACACATCATATCCAACCTATCCGAAATGGTTTTAAAGAGTTCGGCAACGGTGGGGGTTGGAGTAGGGGTATCGGGATGGACTCGCCCATAATCACTCGGCCTAGTATTGGGCTTAGGCTCCTCTACATGTGGGGCTCTTTGCCTCAGACTATGACCCACTTGGTTGGAAGTGATTGGGTGGGGTCAGTTGGAGGTGATTAGGCCGGGTAGGTAGACCCTCCTAAGCTCGCTCTTCATCTCACGCCATGACTCTATAGGCCATTGCCTCCTAATTTCTCTCAAGATTTCAATGTCTCTCCATTTGTCGGCGGCCTCGTGAAGAAGTCGCTTTGTGGCAAAATCAACTTCCATGGCATCGGACATAATGTAGCACTCAAAGTAGTTGTCCATAGCGGCTTTCCACTTTAGGTAGTCCCTTGGGACCTTGGAGCCATAGAAGTCCGGGGCTTCGGGCCTACGGAGGTGGTAGAATTGGGTTCTCCATCCTTGGGTGTGTCGCCACCATTCATATGACGTGGGCTTTTGGGGATCCATGGGACGCGGGGAGCTATAGGATGGCCATGCCGACACTTGGTGACAAGACACTAGACATGACCCTAAACACTAATGCAAAGTTGGAATGTAGACTCGTCTACAAACCTAGACTCAACCAATAGACGGTACTTGGCGGAGCTAATTGATCTGAAGATCCACTCACACAAGGCTGCTACCTTCCCAATAGGTGTAACCTAGCGTTCGGGCAACACCTTTTTATATACCGAGTAAAGGAATGCAAATGAGACACTTAGACTTAGACACTCTCTAGATGACTCTCTATTTTTTTTTTGTTTTCAAGCAAATATTACCCTAGACTCAACCTTCCGCTCTAATACCAATTTAATGTTGGACAGACAGCGAACCTGGGACTCTAGCTCACGGACGTCCCTAAGCGAGGGAAAGGCGGGATCGTGCGCGGTTGGGAAACCGGCAATGAGCCTCAGGTATCGGCTTTTCCACGTGTACTCGGATTGAGTAACGGAACGGGTCACGCTCACTCTCTCGTAGCGGTGATTGAAATAATATAGTGAGCAACGTTCCTATCACTCTAGCAGCGGCATTCAAAAAATATACGAATTGAGCAAATGTGATAAAGAGGGAGGTGAGTTTACCTCCACGCTCCGGGCGTGGGAAAGATGACCCCGGCCGAAGCTCGTACTCCCGGTGTACAAATATTAACAATAATTACAGAAATGAATTTATCGCCCACTCCACGTAGGGAGGTAAAGGGCTACAATGTGGGGCCCGGGAGTAGCAAACTCAGGTTGACGGGCAACAATTTGGGCCAGAGGCGGGCTGCTGGTCGGCAAGGTTCTGCGGGGCTCGTGGGACAGCAGGTGGGTCCGGCTACTGGGACGGCGATACCTGGGCGTCTCCCTGCTGCTGCGGCTTTCTGGGGCGCTGCTGGAAGGTTGCTGATCGATCCTCGGGAGCGGCGGTGATCGAGTGTGCGCCGGTGTATTTTCCGAGGAATTAATTCCCAGACTGATTATGCTGGCTAGGCTCGGATCTGCTCTGCGCGCCTTCACGAAAAGATTTCTTGCGACCAGATCCGGTGTCAGATCGACACAAACTTGGTACCGATGGATAGAGGACTCAGAGGGATACAACATATAATTTTTTACGATCCATCAAGTGAATGGATTGAAAATGAAAACGACTGTCCCTCAAAGGTTTCTGCTAGCTCGGACTGACAGACACACAGGACAGATTGAGTTTTCCCTGAAAATGAATTTTGACCAATAGGAAGACGATAGATCTAGACCCTAGAAAAATTATGGGTGGAAGGTAGGAAAGTGAGGAACACACATGAATTTTTGGAGATTTTTGGGAGATGTATAAGGGGATGGAAAAAATAGAAGAACAGACTCCTATCCTGTAGATCTACAAACTGGCAGACTGTCAAGGGTAGAACGAAAATTATGGGAAAAATATCAAATGACCTCTGATTGGCACGAAATTTAAAATGGAGATTGGGGATAATAAGAAGAACAAACATGCAAAATTTTAGCTCGATCAGATCTCTGGATGTGGAGATAAAAATCAGGCTTCAACCTTCTATCCTGAAGTGGATAGAATTTCGACGCGGCGGCGGTGGCGGTGCGACGGTGACTCGATGGCGGCGGCGGTTGGTGCGGACACACACCGCAATACGCATTGGTGGCCAAGGATACGCCGGGGCCCGCTTAGCTCACGGAGGATAGGGACGCCGAGTCAAGCAACTTATCTTCATTTTATGCCTTTAAGCCTTGTTGGGCCCTATTTAGAACATATGGACAATTATTGGGTTATACTATTGTAATAAGGCTAATGGGCCTATGGTCCTGTAATACCCTAGATTCTTATCAGATCTTTCGTATCCTTATCGGAGTGCTTTCGGATTATTTTTGTGGGTACTGAGTTGAGTTTTACGATCTGCGTGGGTTTTTCTCGCGTACAAGTTACGGAACCCAGTGGAGAGTTTATTTCTCAGTTCATCGACTCGAGGACGCTAGAGTTGCGAGGTGCTCTTCTCGAGGATCGTTTCGGCTATTTTTTCATATTTTTCTGAATTAGTGAATTTTTGGCATAAAAATTGGAATTTCAAAAACTAGAAAAATTCCTAATTCTTTTCTATTTATTCTTCTTTCACCCTCTCTCCTCCCTCATTCTCACCCTCACTTTCTCTCTCTCGTTCTCTCTCCTCTCCGGTCCTATCGACGCGGGGCGCGCGACCGCGGTGAGCTGGCTGAGGTGGGAACGCAATGGAGTGAACCTGGAGCGTGATGGAGTGGCGGATTGAGCATGGCGCGGCGCAATCCCTCGATGGATTCAAAGCCGGCGCGGTTTGTTGGTTTGACAATTTTTGGCGCGGTTTAGTCGCTTGGGCGCGCTGAATCGTCGGTGGAGGTAGGGAGATAGACGCTCTACTTCTCTGCTACGTTCCCTTGCAGTTTCACGCCGAACGGTGTGCGTACGAGTGGGTTTCATTCAGTTTCGGGAAAAGTATGCTCGGGGGGTGTGCGTCGGGTTCACCGAAAAACGACGACGGTTTTTCATCTAGTTAGTTTCATTGTGACCCCCAGCATGTTAGCGTTACAGATCTGCTATTTTTATCACGATTGGTCGTCATTTGGGGCCGGTACGAGTCCGGGAACCCCGGTGACCCAATTAGGGTCGATTCGATGGAATCGCCCGTTTCTTGTGATTGAGCTGTTGCATGTGTCCCTTCCGAGCTGTGGAAGATTGGTTTCGTCAAGTAGGACTGTTTCCCCTTCGTTTAGACGAGAATGGGGCGTAGAATGGCCGAGATTGGCCATTCCCCTGTTTTCTCGCCGTTATCGTGCTCACGGTAGTTCCAGAGACCGTTTCTTGTCTCTGGCGGCCCCACGATAGACCGCCACACTCTATAGTGTGTCGGTTAGTTCTAGGTCGGTTTAGGCTGGCGGCCTAAACTTGGACCGCCTCTTGCCCCTAGCGGCCTCATAGTGGTGCGCCAAGTTGCATCATTTCTCGATTTTAGTGTAGGTCGGTTCGAGCTAGCGGCTCTAGCTCCGACCCCCAGGAGTCGTGTAGCGCGCCTTCCATAGGCCGCTACGGTTTGTTTGACTGTGTCAATGTTTTAAGTCAGTTGGCCTTGACGGCCCAACCTTTGTGTGTTTCTTCATTGTAGCGCGCCGTTCTAAGGCCGCTACAGTCCATTTGTCTTAGGTCAATGTTTGAGGGCGGTTAGTGTGGCGGTTCACTCTTGGACCGCCTAGTCCGTGTGGCATGTCTATATTAGAGCGCCTTGATGGTTTGACCGAATAGGTCGGTTCAGGGTTGATTAGGTTTAGCGGCCTAATCCTTGATCGCTACAGTCCCCTAGCGGCCCTTTCTATGACCGCCAGCGTATGTTCCTCCGCTTAACTGCTGAGTGTCATTTCCCGATGTGTTGGTTTCCAAGTGCCTCGGCTTGACCTCTGTTGGGTCTCCTTTGGGGTTGATCAGCAGTATGTGTACTGCTCTGTGCTGTATGTGTTTTGATGGATTGGCAATAGTAGAGTTGACTTTGTTGACTTTATCTTGACCTAATGATGGTGTGCATTTTGATGAATTTTATATGTCAGATAATCACATAAATTTTTGTCTGCACTTTTGGTCGGTGCATACTCTTAGCATTTTCTTATTCAAGTCAGTACAAACTGAACCCAGGTCGGTGCAAGGTTTGTTGTCAAAGGTTTTAGGTCTGTGCATACAGGATCGTGCAGCATATAAGTCGGTGCACATCCTGTGCGAATGAAAGCAGAGTCCGTGCAAGTCACTATTCATATTAGCATTGCATGAAGTCCGTGCATTATCTGCTAAACTCGGTGCACACTTATGCTCATGCATACACAGGGTCGGTGCAGGTTTTATCTTGCATTTAGGAAGGTCCGTGCATGTCTTTCTTTCATGTGGCATAGAGTAAGTACATGTGTCCATCTTACTCTGTGTCTCATGTGGCTTAGAGTTGATGCAGTTTTTGCATCAGTGCAAGTTTTGCATCAGACATAATAAGTCATAGCCTAGTGCATGTCCTTCATACATGTGTGTAGGTTGCACAATAGAGTCGGTGCACTGTATTCATAGTCAGTGCATTTCATTGCTTAAAGTCAGTGCATGTCACTGTTCATATGCATATAGGTCTGTGCATTTATGTCCGTGCACATTGCCTTGGTAGATCCAAGTCGGTGCAATGCTTAGTTCGCATGGTTAATTCTGTGCAATTCACCGCGTAAGGTCTGTGCAATCCTTTTCTCTTGCAAGCGCAAGGTCTGTGCACGATAGGCCTATAGCTTGTTGGCTCGGTGCAATCGTTGACTCTTGCACACATAATGTCTGTGCATGATTCTCTTACAGCCTAATAAGGTCGGTGCACGTTATAATTCATGCATATTTGAGTCCGTGCACTTTTACTCTCATGCTATATTAAGTCTGTACAATTCCTATGATTGTCTAACTATCTTATGTTGATTGAGTGTCTAACACTTTGACAGGACACTTGTTCGTAGAGATTAAGGAAGGCACGTGATCCAAGATTGAAGGTTGAGCTATGCTTGTGACACGTGGAAAGCCGTTACACTTAGATGCTGCCATGTGGCCTTGGACCTCAGATCTGGACGAAAAGCTTGGGCGGGAAATGTGGCTTCTACACGCCCTCTTACTGCTGCTCATATAAAAAGAAAATCTATTCTTGCATAAGAAAAGAGATGCGAAGTAATCTGAGAAAGAGAGATACAAGAAGAAAGAGGAAGAGCAAGCACGATCAAGCAAGACTGAGACAGAAGATCTGTGAGAGATAGAATAGAGAGAGCATTGAGAAGAGAGTCAACAATTGTTACTATTTTCAGTCTCTTGGTTCAGAACTAGAGCTGATTCGCATATCATATTGAGCTACATTCTGTGTGTGTTTTGTCTTTTTGCTTTTCTTCAGTTTGTTTTCAAAACTCTATTTTTCAAGCTGTGTCAGCGGCAGAGGAGGATTCCTCTGGACAGGTTAAGCATAAAACCTCAGCAACAGAGGAGGATTCCTCTGGGAGCAAGCTGTGAGGCTCAGCGGTCTGGGATTGTATTTCCCGAAGCTGTGGATCAGCGGTTGTAGGGAAGGTATTCCCCAAAGCTGTCGATCAGTTGAGTTAAAGTTGTGTAATCAGCAGTGAATTCACGCTAGGTTTAGTGTGGGGTGGACGTAGATCTTTGGATAGAGATCGAACCACCTAAAAACCCTTTCTCTTGTGTGGTTGCATTTTGATCTGTGTCCATTTCTATTTCCACATTACTTCGCCTTAGATGGATGCTTAGGAACGATTCCCTGAGTTGCTCTTTTCAGATTGTGGTTAAGTATTTTTCGACTGTCCTACAATAGTTCGATTTAATTCCGCACTAGTAGCTGATGTAGAAGTTTTATTCGGTGATTGATCTATTCACCCCCCACTAGATCCCACATCAATTGGTATCAGAGCCTAACTCTTCTACAGGGACTAACATCCTGAAGAGGTAGCAGTTATGGATGCTTGAGGGATGACAGCAGAGGGACACTCCACCACCAACCCTCCGTACTTTGACGGATCCAACTATGCATATTGGAAGAATCGTATGCAAGTGTTTTTTGAGGGCAAAGGATTACGAGATCTGGAAGGTTGTCAGCAAGGGACCGTTCGAATTGCATCCTAATGAGGATGTATGGACGAGAGAAGAGATCCGTAAGTCAACGCTCAACTGGATCGCGATTAATGCTGTCCAATGCGCCCTTCATCCCACCGAATTCTCCCGAGTATCATCTTGCTCTACGGCGAAGGAGATGTGGGATGAGTTAGAGGTGATATATGAAGGGACTTCTTAAGTCAGGGAGACCAAGGCGAACCTGCTTGTATTTGAGTATGAGGCATTTAGGATGAAGCAAAACGAGACAATTACTGAGATGTATGCTCGCCTCACTATTATCACCAACGATCTTAGTAGTCTCGGGAAGACTTACTCCGATTATGAGATAGTGAGAAAGATTCTACGCTCTCTAACTCCAATTTGGCACACCAAGGCTACAATTATTGAGGAGTCTAGAGACCCGAATAACACCAAGGTAGATGAGTTGATCGGTTCACTCATGACATATGAGATGAACCTACCAAAGACCGATGAGCTGGAGAAGAAGAAGAAACCTATCGCCTTGAAGGCCAGTTCAAGTCGATCCAGTCACAGCGGATCTTCCAGGGATCAGAGTCTTTCTGGATCAGAATTTGGAGGAGATCATCTAGCTATGTTAACTAGAAAATTCAGAAGATCCTTGAGAAATGAGGGAAGATATTTCGGAAGAGGACAGCAGAGAGGCAGGAGACAAACCAGGTATAACTCTAACCCTGCCAAAAAGGTTGATACTAATGTCTGTTATCACTGTAGGAAAGCTGGCCATATGAAGGCAGATCGCCCGGAGCTCCAAAAGATGAAAGATAAATTAAAGAAGAAGAATACCAAAGGGAGAGCTATGGTGAGTACCTAGAGCGACGAGGACGAGGGCAACTTAAGCTGCACTTCTGAGAGTGACAGAGAGGAAAGTCAAATCTGCCTGATGGCCAAAGATGATGATAAAGAAGATGAAGCTGATGAGGTATCCTCTCCTTTTGAACATTATACTATTGCTGATTGGGAGGATGCATATGGTGACTGGTTAGATAAAGTAGATGACATCAGAAAAGAAAATAGGCATCTAAAGAAGAAAGTTAATTCTCTCATGAATGATACTATATTGTTTGATAGAATTGCTTATCTTCAAACTGAAAATGATGTACTAAAGAAATCTTGTACTGAAATTGATGATTTGAAAAATGCTTTGATTGATGCGAGGGAAGAAAATGAAACACAGAAAAATGTCATTGATGATTTGAAATTAAGATTGCAGAAATATGAAAATGAAATGAAAATTATAAATGAAAAGTATGATGCTGTGTTGGGTGTTAACACTGAACTTAAGAAATCAATTGAAAATCTAGAAAATCAAAACAAGGATAAACTTCAAGTTATTGAGAACATGACCCAAGGGACTGAGAATCTGAATGCCCTTTTGGGGTCTAAGGTTAACTTTAGAAAAGAGGGTCTCGGGTTCAATCCTACAGCTAAAAGGAGTTTTGAACTGAAGACTATTTCATTTGTAGCTGAGAAACAAAAAGGACCCCTTATTATAATGCACAGTTGGAATACTTCGGAAAAATCTGTTAACTCCAAAATGCCCATTGCCAAGGACAGGGGGAAATAGAAAATTAGTGAGTCTAGTCATGTGAGCACATACTGCCCCACACCTCAGGGCAGAGTTCAGGTTAGGGGTCAACCGTCACTCACACCCAAACCCCAGACTAGGTTCTCAAAGCCTCAACAGAAAGGCCAGAAAAAGACCCAAACTACACCCATGCACACGTCAGGTGGGTCTAAGATATTCGAGAGATGTAATTTAGATAGGGGTCAAACCAGTCAATCTTACCATCCCAGAGTTCAGACTTATCACACCTACTTTCATGCTCAGCCATATCAGTTTAATAGGTCTGGATGGGATAGAGTATAAGGCAGGTCTA
Source organism: Amorphophallus konjac (assembly GCA_022559845.1). Classification (NCBI taxonomy): domain Eukaryota; kingdom Viridiplantae; phylum Streptophyta; class Magnoliopsida; order Alismatales; family Araceae; genus Amorphophallus; species Amorphophallus konjac. The sequence goes on from CM040120.1 coordinate 307,606,561, forward strand.
GATACCATTCATATCACACTCAGAGTTACAGACCTCAGGTCAAAAATTGGGTCAGGCAATCTAGGACACGGATTCCCAGGAAACACACCTCCCATAGTCAGCCTAGGACCATCACTGGCACAAACAATCTCGACATGCAAATAAAAATGGTGCCGAGACATAGAACAGACCTGCAAGTTTTCAAAATGTTAATGCTGAGAAGAAAAACCATAAACAAAAGAAAATAAATAAATCCACCAAACAAACAACTCTAAAACAAATGTGGATTCCTAGGAATGTGTTGTCATGTTTGTATAGTTTTACTTCTGTTCTGGAGCCCAAAGATTTTTGGGTTCCAAACTCTTCTGTGTGATTGTCATTGCAGGTATGCCTGGCAGCCAAGCACAACATGTGGTACTTGGATAGTGGCTGCTCCAGGCATATGACAGGGGACAGGGCAAAGTTCTGCATGCTGGTTGAAAAGAATGGATGCCTTGTCACCTTCGGAGGAAACACCAAGGGTAAAATTGTCAGTTCAGGTAAGGTAGGTAAGTGTTCTACCTGCTATATTGATGAAGTCATACTAGTTGAGGGTCTTGCTTATAACTTGTTAAGTATTAGCCAGCTCTGTGACAAAGGTCACAAGGTAGTGTTTGACTCTTTAGGCTGCAATATTTATGAGCCTAATTCTGATAAGGTTAAATTCTCTGGTAAAAGAGTCAATAACATATACCTAGTTGACCTAGATGATATAGCTCATACTAATCTTTGCCTCACTACAAATAAAGATGACTTGGCATATCTGTGGCATCGTAGATTAGGCCATGCCAGTTATAGTGTTCTCCATAAACTGAATAAATATTGCATGGTTAGAGGACTCCCCGAAATGTCGTTTAAAATTAATAATATTGTATGTAAAGCATGCACCCAGTCTAAACACACTAGGAAGTCTTTCAAATCCAGAACTGAGAACATATCTTCCAAGCCTTATGAGCTGATTCATATGGACCTATTTGGACCTAGAAGATCAATCAACTTATCAGGAAGAAGATATGGATTTTTATTAGTCGATGACTTCTCTAGATTTACTTGGGTGTTTTTCCTCACACATAAGAATGATGCATTCACTGAATTTCAGGAGTTTTATCTGAAAATAAAATAGAATAATAAAAATTAAAATCAGAATATTTTGTCGGATCATGGTGGTGAGTTTGAAAACTCACAGTTTGATGATTTTTGCAGGAGCAATGGAATCACTCATCGGTTCTCCTCGCCTAGGACACCTGAGTAAAATGGAGTAGTGGAGAGGAGGAACCGAACACTTGTGGAGATGGGTCGTACACTGCTAGTGGAAGGTAACCTTCCAAGGAAGTTTCGGGCTGAGACAGTCAATACTACATGCCATGTAATCAACAGAGTCATGGTAAGGCCATTTACCCAGAAAACACCATATCAAATTCTCAAGGGTAAGAAACCTTCAATTGCTTACTTCAAGGTCTTTGGCTGTAAATGTTTTATTCATGTCAATGCTAAAAGAGACCTTGATAAGTTCGAATCTAAAAGTGATCCGGGAATTTTCCTAGGATATTCAGAAACCACTAGAGCATATAGAGTGTACAACTTAAAGTCTAAAATAGTTGAAGAGTCTCCACATGTAGTCTTTGATGAAACCATTACCAAACCTGAAAATAGTCTGTGCAAGGAACAAGATGATGAAGAAATTCTGAAAGAAGGAAGCTCTGCAGATCAATCTGATGATGAAGGTGCAAAAGAGCCTGGCACTCAGGGGGAGGTAAATGAGGGTAAAGGTAATCAGGTTATCAATGTAAGATTTCTTAGAGATCATCCTGTATATAATGTAATTGGTAACTTGCATGAATCTCCTAGGACCAGCGGTTATTTTAGAGCTCAGAATGAACTAAATGCTTTTGCATTAGTCTCTCATGTTGAACCCAATAAGATTAACAGTGCCCTCAGTGATATGCATTCGATCAATGCCATGCACGAGGAATTGAATCAATTTGATAGGAACAAGATATGGCACCTAGTTCCACCTCCTGATCATGGGACTGTCATTGGGACCAGATGGGTGTTCAGAAATAAAACCGATGAGCAGGGCAATGTTATTAAGAATAAGGCCAGACTTGTAGCTCAAGGGTACAATCAGGAGTTTGGAATTGACTTTGAAGAGTCTTTTGCCCCTGTAGCTAGGTTAGAGGCCATTAAGATTCTATTGGCTTATGCATGCTCATTAGGAATCACCCTGCAGCAGATGGATGTAAAATCTGCTTTCTTGAATGGAGAAATAAAAGAGGATGTCTTCGTGAGACAACCTCCATGATTTGAATGTTTAGACTTTTCAAATTATGTCTATAAATTGAATAAAGCTCTCTATGGTTTGAAACAAGCTCCTAGAGTTTGGTATGATAGGCTCAGCAAGTTTCTTACAGATAAGAAGTTCTCTAGAGGTGAAATTGACCAAACTTTGTTCACAAAGGTATGTCATCCAGATATTCTCATTGTTCAAATATATGTGGATGATATAATTTTTGGTTCAACTAACCCAATAATGTGTAAGAAAATTTCTGAATTGATGACACATGAATTTGAGATGAGCTCAATGGGTGAGCTGAAGTTATTTCTTGGACTGCAGGTGACCCAAACAAAAGAAGGAACCTACATTACTCAGTCCAAGTACATAAGGGATATGCTGAAGAAATACAAATTTGAAAACCTCAAGGAGATTACAGCACCAATGGGTACATCAACAAGTCTTGATGATGACCCAAAAGGTAAACCAGTTGATAACAAGCTGTATAGAGGTATGATCGGATCCCTTCTCTATCTTACTGCATCTAGACCTGATATTCAGTTTGCTGTGTGTTTATGTGCTAGATTTCAGGCTAGTCCTAAAGAGTCACATTTTTGTGCTGTCAATAGGATTTTTAGATATCTGTCAGGCACCCAAGAGCTACGTCTTTGGTACCCTGCTAGGTGTGAGCTAGACCTATTAGCATACACTAATGCAGACTATGCTGGGTGTCGGATTGATAGGAAAAGCACTAGTGGATACTGGCAGTTCTTAGGTGGTTGCCTAGTGTCTTGGGCTTCCAAGAAGCAACACACAGTTTCTTTATCCACTACAGAGGCAGAGTATGTCGCTGCAGGAAATTGTGCAACCCAGGTACTATGGATTAAGCACCAACTTAATGATTATTAGATAAATTTGGGATGCATTCCAATTTTATGTGATAATACTAGTGCCATATGCTTGACTAAAAATCATGTTCATCACTTTAGGACTAAGCATATTGAAATAAAACATCACTTTATTAGAGATGTAGTAAGCAAGAATGAAATTGAATTGAATTTTGTTGAAACAGAAAAATAAATTGCTGACATTTTTAAAAAACCTCTTGGAAATGAAAGATTTAAATTCCTAAGAAGAGAATTGGGCCTATGTAAATTTCAGCATGAAAATGACTTCTGATTTACTGATTTCATTCTTGAATTAGTATTTGACTTGGTCTGAAAATAAATATGTGTCTACTTGTCTCTGAATAAATAATTTCTGAATCTTTCAAATAATTGGTGTGCATAGATGCATTGTTAAATAAAAAGGCATATAGATAGGGGGAGTTTTGCACCGAGTATATGTCAATGCATGTCTTGCACTTAGTCGATGCACAGTGTGAGCATTCTGCATACAAAGTCAGTGCACCTTGTGTCTAAGCAGCATGTAAGTCAGTGCACCTTATGTCAATTCACATAACAGGTCGGTACATTTATCTACCATACGCATGCATAGTCAGTGCATTGTCCGCTTTATGCATGTTAAGGTCGGTGCATCATGATGTCAGGGGGAGTTAAGTAAAGTCTGATCTGAATTCAACTCATTCTACTCTCTCGTCATTCTCAGAAATTCGTAATCTTCTCATTCTGAATGGATGACAGTCTTGTATTTGGTTCATTATTTTGAGTGGCAATTATTACAACTCTTCTATTATAAGAATCACATTTGTTCCATGAATGAACTGATGGTTTAATTTTATTAGACTGGAGAGTGTAAAGACTGCCTTCAGAAGAATAAAGTGGTAGAAAACCTTTTATAGCTCTCAACCTCTCTTTCATAACTATGACAGATAAGATCTTCACAGTATCTGAAAATGACAGTCTTAATGTTGTCTAGGCTGAGAAAATCAGAAAGTGTATTGTCTTTAAACAAGTCACCTTGAAAATTAAAAAGGGCAGCCACAATAAAAGTATCAGTAAAAGAAATGAATAAAGTGGCAGAGTAATGACTGAATTGCACTGAGAAACTGAACCCTCCATTAAAGAAGTGGAGAGGACTTCATGTCATGAAGTGCATCATGTTACCTTTGTTCATATGGTCAAATCTATAGGGTTGGTTTCACTGAGTAACTGGGGGTACTGGCGTCTGATAAACATGTACTCTTAATGTCAAAGGTGTAAATTAGCTGTGTAGCTTTTGATCAGAGGCAAATATGGTAGTTTATCCCTAGTAACTGGGGGTACTAGCGTCTAACCCACGTGTGCCCTTAATGTCAACGGTATAAATGACACATGTCTGTTCACTAAGTTCAGATTCAAAATCAGATTATGTGAAAAAGATTTTTTGTAACCCTTGAAATTCAAAATTCATTAAGTACCATCTGTTTAACCCCAATACATATTCAGGTCACTCTCCTTGATACTCATTGATTCTGAAATTAGTAGGATACAGTCTTGACCTAGTCTATCATGATTATGTGACTTAGGTTCATTGCTATAAACTGATTCTATAACCCTATTTCAGAAAGTCAGTGAATTTTTTTTTTTTGTCCAATAATTTACTTATCTTCTGAACCATTGCATAGAGTGTTATTCTGTCTCCTACCTCTTCCTGCATCCCTTCTTATCTTCCCCTGTTTCCATTACTTCTTATTTGCTGATGGCAAAGGGAGAGAGATTCTATAGGTGCTTATAGGGGAGAGATTTTGTTGGTAAAGGGGGAGAGAAGGGAAGAGAAAGATTTCATGCTATTTTGATTAAGGGGGCGGAGTCACTTATTCAGGGGGAGTTTGGCTATTGTTAATATATGACTGTGCTTCATGTCTCATCAAAATACAACATTTCTCTTGCATTCTTTTGGGAGTTGCCAGCATTTTTTTTTGGGGTGTTGCCATCATCAAAAAGGGGGGGAATCTTGGGTCTCCTCTGGGGTTGATCAGCAGTATATGTACTGCTCTGTGCTGTATGTGTTGAGTTATGGTTTTGATGATTGTTGTGATTATTGTTCATGACCGTTATGATTTTGATGATAACTAAACTTAATGAGTGATTACGTGATGATAACTAAACTTACATGGTTCGGATGGCAAATGACAACGATTACATGGTCTTGATCCTTGGTTTGTATATAATCTTTGGTTGAATGTTTGATGTCAATGGGATGCATATATAGATCATTTGGATTCACAAAATGAAGGCTTCATGAGAATCTTGGTTGAAAGTGGTAGATAGCATCGAAGTGATTGAACTTGCATTGTCTTAACTTCATTTACTCTCTTATGTAGGTTTAAAATGGAATGCCAATCCCATATGCAAAGGTATCAAGATTCATGGTGAGAACTTGACACTTTGCATGTGTATATTTTTGGGAGAAAATGGTAAGTTTCCATTTGGAGTTTTTGATCTTGATAGGATATATGATTGATATGTGTTCTCACATTGCATATACACTTGGCAAATTAGACCCAATCCCATTGTTGAATGGCATCATCATGATATATGAAATATGGTTCAATGATGCTATCTTATTGCACAAATTAGATAGCCATATGATCTTGATGTTATGTTATGGTTGATTGAGTTTTACAAGTGTTTTCATCCTCCTTGTTAATAATTTCATGTGTGTACTTCATGCATTCATCACTTGGGATCATTGGGCATGTGTTCTTACATGTTTACTAATGTTTTTATTTTTTCTGTATTTTTTCTGCAGGTTTAGGTCGACCGAAGTTTATCATTAAATTTGTCATCATCACTAAGTTTGTCATTATCAAAAAGGGGGAGATTGTTGAGTTATGGTTTTAATGATTGTTGTGATTATTGTTCATGACCGTTATGGTTTTGATGATAACTAAACTTAATGAGTGATTACGGGATGATATCTAAACTTGCATGGTTCGGATGGCAAATGACAACGATTACATGGTCTTGATCCTTAGTTTGTATATAATCTTTGGTTGAATGTTTGATGTCAATGGGATGCATATATAGATCATTTGGATTCACAAAATGAAGGCTTCATGAGAATCTTGGTTGAAAGTGGTAGATGGCATCGAAGTGATTGAACTTGCATTGTCTTAACTTTATTTACTCTCTTATGTAGGTTTAAAATGGAATGCCAATCCCATATGCAAAGGTATCAAGATTCATGGTGAGAACTATGCAAGGGGTTTAACGGGTTGAGTCTAAGGACGGATCTAACATGTTTCATGTCTAAGTGTGTGCAGAGTACAGGGGCAAGCCCAAAGGTAAAAAAACTCACAACTATGCAGGTTCAGGTGTGTAACGCGCCAGCATCAGACCGTTACATTCGTTTAACGGGTCCCCCTCGGACCGTCACTTCCTTCAGGCACGGGCTTTCTTCCTTTCGTTAAACCATCATCATGACGGTCTGAGAACATACCGTTACTTTCAAATAACGGCCCAAGATCCATCCGTCGCATCCTTCAGAGAATGAGTTCTTACTACTTCCATTCTGACGGCCTACTCCGGACCGTCGTATAATAATAACGGCCCAAAGGGTATCCGTTACTCCCCCCAGAAACTCTGTTTATTCATATCAGTCTAATCTTCCAAAGCACACAACTCAGGTTCTTTCAATTAAGGCAATCTCATCTTATTCAAGCAAGTTTAGTAAAGTATAAGTCGTGATAAATCAAATTCTGAAATGGCAATCTAATAACATCTTTTACAAGCAAAAGGAATCAAGATACATTCGACTTCTTATCCGCAAGAGCGCGGATTCTTCTTAACTCTTTCAAGTAATCTCGGCGTGTGTCGTCGTTCTCTTCAACTTCTGCTTGCCACGGACGCACCTTGCTGATCTCCCACATGGTTAGTGCGTTCCGGATCGCTCTTTCATCTTCCTCGGTCCCCATCTTCCTAGGTAAAAGGGGAGGGTAGTGTGATAGTGCAGAAACGCTGATTCGAGGTAATCCGATCTGAAGATGGCATCGGTGCGGGTTGTAGATCGCCATGGTAGTGTTCCCTACTAGCTGGAGGTCGAGGCCTTGGCGCCGCTGTATTTTAAGAAGGGCACTTCGGAGGACTCTTGGTCGCATGATGAACTTGTCCATTGGTAAAGTGTTGAAGAAGAGGCGCCATTCATCCCGAGTTTTCTTATCCGCTGTCTTGCATTCAACCTGAGGAGAATATCCAAAAGCCCCTCCAATGAAGAAGAGAGGATGGCTCCCGAAGATCCGGCTCGCCGAAGTTATATCTTCCTTAGGAAGGAATTTGATTCTCACTCCTATCCAACACTCAAGGAGTATCATGGAACCGAACAAAGGCCCTCCAAGGCAAGCCGAGCTTAGTCCTTCATAGAGGTATGAGAGGACCGCTTGAGAAATAGACATACCCCGCCACAGTCCACTAATAATGCTAAGATTTTGGATATCTAAGAGGTGGTCGGTCGTGGAGAAAAGGAAGACCCCGCACAAGCAAACCGCCACCGCCTTGGCTATTGCTTCGTGTCTCTCCCACTTATTTTTACAGTGAGACACTATCCATTGTGCTATAGGGATCAAGTGAATGTGGCGCGGGCTGATCATGGTCCGCACATCCTTTGGGTTATGAATGAAGTCGCTTAAGATCAAGGACGGATCAATAGGTTCTATTGTATAGCAAACCCGATCCTCATCCCCCGCCTTAGTCTTAGGAAGGGCTAGGTAGGTCTCTACCTCCTCCAATAGGACGGTTGCTTCAAATGAGGGGAAGATAAAGGTATGAGTTTGTGGATGCCATAGTTCCACTAGGGCTGAAAGGCATGGCCAATCCAAAGACAATTTCTGGAAGTTTTTGCCTAGAACCAAGAGGGGTTGGAGGTGCCATGCTTTGAGGATTGATACCACCTCTAAAGGGAGTGCCTTTACCATGGGAGCCACCCACTTCAGGTTGGAATAACACCTTGGGCCAGGAAGAGGCTTGAAGAAGAAAAGAAGAAGGAAAGTTACGAAGAAAATTAAAGTGCAGCAAAAAAAAAAAAATCTGAACTTTAGATGAAGTCATGCAAGCTTACCACCCTTTGGACATTAGAGCTTAGATGCTTGGGGATCGAGGACAGCCGTTGAAGCTCCCCATGTTCCCTCCTTGCAGCCTTAGGGCCGGTGTAGATCTTCTCTGCCATAGCCGCCATCTCGAAGCATCTCTTCATCTTGATTTCTGCTTGATTAGGGAGAATTCTTCAACCCTAGAACGGAGTTTTTTTGTGCAAACTGCGATTTTGGGTAAGTTTCCCAAGTTGCTGGGGCTTTTTATTAACTTTGGAAGGATAAGATTGGAGTTGGGAGGCTTTATCTGAAATTTGGATAAGTTCTAGCAAGAGATTAAGTGGCTGAACCTCGGACTCTAAGCTCTCACGGCCGAATCCGCTTTTGGAAACGACCCAGACTCTGACGGTCTGTCGTAGGGCCGTTACTTCACTCTGGCGCGCCTACCCTGGGCCGTCACTTTTTCTGTGGGTTGGGTTTTTCTTAAAACATGTTCTGTGGCTGTTTACGGTCCGGTCTCAGACCGTCGCATTTCAACGGACGAACCCTAATCCGTTATATCCTTCAAATCGCTCAAGTCTCTCTCTTCTGGGCTGAACGCCATGTAACGGTCAGGTTAGGACCGTCGTTTCGTTATGACGCGTCTCCTTCAGGCCGTCGCATTTTCTGCGAGTAGTTCTAAAACCATGTTCTGCCATGAATAACGGTCCGGTCTAGGGCCGTTGTTTTCTTTTAACGCTCCTACCATGGGCCGCTATTTCTTCTGCAGCCCGGCTATCAGAATAAGATGTTTCATGAATGACGGCCTAAGGTAGGCGCGTCATTTGATTATGACGGTCCAAGACCAGACCGTCATTTCCGCTGCTACTAAATTCAGGCAGTTAGTCTATTCTTTGCCTAGACCTGGTGGTCTTTCACATCTGTACACCACACCTTCTCCACACAAGCATTCATTCACACATACACATCCATCATGCGTACTTTCAATCATTCATTCATTCATACATCCACATAAAAAGTCAACAAAAATTTCATTTTCATAAAAGGGCATGTACAAGTGGTAAGAAAAGCATAAAAGTACATCATTCGGCCGGCTTATCAGTCGGGCCGCCCTCATCCTCTCCACCCTCGGGTTTCCTGGGTAGCGGTGCTATGGAAGCACTCTCCTCCTGCTGTCCTCTCTCTGCCCTCTCATTTCTCTGTTGGCCGGCGGAACTAACTAAGAAATCCCCAACCGAGCCACTAGGGGCAGCACTCCTATGAGCCCCGCTCCGGGAAGAACTCCGCTCTGGTGCCCGGCCTAGCATCCGGACCGTCTGCTCCATGGTCTGCAGCCTAATCTTCAGTGTGAAAATCTGGCGTCGCGTCTCCCGTGCCTCGGTCCGGTAGCGATCAAGATCCGCAGTCCCAAGGCGAAGGTCCTTCACCTCGGCCTGTGCTCGTGCTAAATCTGCTCGAAGTCGCTCCATCTCCACATCGTCCACATGACGAGGGGTCTCCGCTCTCAGTCGGGCTAGCTCTGCCCGCACGAGCTCCGTCTCTGCTCGAGCTCGATCAGTCTCGGCCCGGCTCCTCTCTACCTCTGCCCTCGCCTGGGTGGCCTCCGCCACTGCCGCTGCTAGCTCTATCGCCTGTAGATTGCATTTGCATTGCATATAGGTTAGTCATATAAATTTAATTAGCATAAGCATAATCATAAAGCATGTAAGTATCTTACCCGCTCCGCGAGGGTGGCCTCCGCCTCCTCGGCCCGGGCAATTGCCCGAGCAAAGTCAGCATCTCGCCCAACCCTGTCTCCCGCAGGCTGCGAGGACGACGATGGGGCGTCTGGTCCTGCTCGCTGAGCTCCCTCTGCTCGCTGCATTGTCATAGCCGAAGCATTAGCATCATGCATAATCATAGTCATATCATAAGCATTTAGAGTCTCACCAGGAGCTCCAGCGCCGTCCTATACTCATCCCGCTGCAGGATGGTAGAGTGGAGTAATCCCTCTAGCTCCGCTATCCGCCCTTCAGGATCGAGCTGCATATAGAAAACATAGGCCAGCATATCACATCCACATTTCATCATATAAAAGAGAGTTTTTAGTTTAGAATTGCATACCGGTCGTCGGGTACCTCGGTATACCCGGTCGCCGTAGTGTCGAGCGAAGGCCTTCAGGTAGGCCTCGTCGCTCTCTGCCCGCTCCTTCACGGCCCTGCCTCGCTGCCTCCAGTCGAGGACGTACTTTGCCTTCCGGGCGCGCCAATCCACGCTCCCGCTAATGCCCCTCGCCGACTTTCCTGGGCGATCATCGTTGCGGTGTGGAAAGGTCACCTCGGGCTGGTGTAGTCCCCGAGTCCGCAGGATCAGCCTGTAGTGAAGAGGCTCGATGATATGGATGCAATGCAACCATATGTCTCGCCCCCGGTACGATAAGGACGCCTCCACCCACGGCTGTCCTGTGTAGCCCTCGCTGCGGTACGGGGTCCATCTCACCTGAAAGCATTTCATTCATTTGTCAGCATTTGAAGCATATAGAAATCATTTTGAGTCTCGGGCTTACCGATGTGTGTGGGTAGGAGTCCAGGTCCTCCTGGATCGTCCGGGTCAATCTAAGGATCGATCCCGTGTCCCTCGCCACCGACCATCGCCTCGCGATTGGTATGAGGCCGGGATGGAGTAATACACCTCTCCCAATGCCCGGGAGGTACATGTAGCTCCAGATCTGCATTTAGAAGTCAAGTCAGTTACATAAATCATCAATCATAGCATACATCATGGCATATTAGAAAGCATTTAAGCGCATTTTTACCTGTAGGAAGGGCGAGAAGCCTCCCAGCATCGTCAGTCGGTCCGTGGTGCTCAACGAGTTAATCAGGAAGGCCAAGACCGCTGCTCCCCAGGCATATTTCCTCACTCTGCTCAGATCCTCTATCAGCGGCAGCAGTTTGCAGCTGATGACATCCGCCCGAGTCGCGAACAGGAGCTTCCCGAACAGCAGCATCAGGAAGCGTCTCAGCACTCGATCTCCCTCCTCTCCTGCCTCTGCCGCCACGCGAGGGCGCACCTGGTCAATCACTCTGCCCAGATGCTCCTCGGGCAGTTCCCCCACGGCAATCGCTGCCCCTCTCAGCCCCAAACTCTCCTGCAGCACCGATCTCGAGAGCTGGGATGAAGACTGGCCCGGCCTGATCAGGTCCAACCCCAGTAGCTGCTGCGCTATCTCCCGATAGTCGCCGTATGTCCATCCCGTCACCGCGGAGCCATGGACCCTCAGTCCTGTAATCCTCGCCATGTCTTCTAGCGTGGGGATCATGTGGCCCCACGGGAAGATGAACGCCCTGCTAACTGGGTCCCACCTCTCGTGCAAAGCATACAGCAACGGCGTATCCATCCGGATCACCTCGATGCTGAGCATCTCGGCGAAACCCATCTCTGCGAGTCTGTCTCTCTGGTAATCGGGCAGTGCCTGGTACACCGCCCGAATCTGCAGCCATGAGATCCTCGATCTCCTCTTTCCCTGCATTGCATATTAGAGCACTAATTAGTCCATTTGCATCATATAGACATTGCATAAACATTAAATATCGAAAAAGAAAAACAAAAATTTGAAAATTGAAAACCCTAAAAAGAGTTTGGAACCCTGGCAGAAGTAACGGCCCTGGGATAGGGCGTTACTTGTCTCTGACGGCCTTATCCTGGAGCGTCAGAGAAGTGACGGTCGCTGGCGGGACCGTCACTTAGTCTGCCAGTAGGGAATTTCTCCCCTGCATCCCCATGATTTCTCACTTTGGCCAAATGGCCTACAAGTGTTCCTAGTTGGTTCATAGACCCATTTCTACCCTTATCCCCCACATGCATTCATAAATAAAAACATAAAAATCAAAAATTTAAAAATTGGGGCGGAGGGCCTACCTCATGGTCGAGGACCTTCCTCTTCTTCTGCTCTGGTTCCTTGGGCTCCTCTGCACCCAAGGAGGCTTCGGTTGGTTCTTCCACGACCGTAGGGACCTCCTCCTCTTCCCTTGGCTCCCTTCCCCTTGGTTCTTCCTCCACGGGCGGTGGGGTGATCTCTCGTTCGAGCCGGCGGTGGAACCGCCTTATGGCCATCTTCTTTCCTCTCCCTCTCTTCTGAGGTGGTGGCTGCGGTGCCTCGTCGCCGGCCATTGGAGGGTGGAGATGGAGGTCGCCGGTGGGTTTTCTGGTTTGGCGTTTTGGTTGTTTGAGCGTGAAGTGAGACCGAACGGCCGTTCGGTTTGTTTTTTTTGAAAGCTCAGGAGAAGCGACGGTCCATCGTTAGGCCGTCACATAACTCTGACGCCCCCTCTAAGGCCGTCGCTTGTGACGACTGTTTTATTAAAGAATTTGAACCGACTCGGTGTTGACGGACTAGGCTTAATCCGTTATTTTTATGTGACGCTCCTGAGTCGGGCCGTTATATGCTTGCAAGTTTCTTGATGAATGAATGGTCCAAATTTAATGTTTAAACTTATCTCCATCATGAAAACATTTTGATGAGTTTATCACAATGGTTATGCCTTAACTATTATCATAACTATCTTATTGGCTAACCCATTTATGAGAGATTATGAACAGAAGGCACGCTCTGCCGCTCGTTAGGCAGGTAAGTCAGGTATTGTATCTCGTTCCCTTATCCCTTAATGCATTACTATATGTTATCTATAATATATTACCTCGAGAACCGGCTGGTCATTCAGGTGTCCTGGGATCTGATGTTCCCCTTAAACAAAAATGATGATGATCTAAGTTCACATGAATAATCGTTGGATAGGCCGTTAGGTTGGAAAATTTGAGGATGACGGTTCTATCTTGCACGCCGTGGTTGCAGATGGTATCTTGACTCTGGTTTCTCCAATCTAGCAATATTATTCTCGAGTATCTTGTTATTTTATCTTTCTTTGCATAAACTTTGAAGATTTGTTTTTCTTTAGCCCAGCATGCATCATACGCATTCTTTGAGCATTCATGAGCTTCATTTGTTCAAGAGGTCTCATTGACGGTGAACAGCTGTGTTCTTGATCCTGGATAAGGAGAATTATTCCACTCTGAATTTGAAGATTTCCTTCGATTTGCTCACTTGATCTGGTTGACTGAAGATTCCTGTCTGGAGTTTAGTCTCTTTCCTTTCCGTTGCCTCCGGCGGCCAGCCGTGTTTCCTTTCCTTAGTTAATTAAATCCTCCAGACTTGCGTCCTTTGGTTAGCTATTTCCTTGTGATCAGTTTTGAAGTTTTTCCAGAAAATTCTTATCGCTTGTTGGTGAAAAACGGGTGTCGTTTACCTTAACGCCCTCTTTTTGATCCACTCCGCTTCATTTCCGCTTCATCTCCATGTTCCATTTCACTTTCGCTTCACTTCCGCTCCTTCCCCTGCAAAGAGGACGTTAAGGAGGGGCATCTGTTGACACCCGTTTTATACCCAATAAGTCGGGTCATTTCCTTATTTATTCAATATGATGCTCTGAGTTGTTCACTCTTCATTGAATTCCTTTTAATCAGTTGAAGCCTGTTTTCTGGGTCTCAATTCCTGGATTAGACCTGGTTCCTGGTGGCACTTTGTTCAAGAGCTTGGCAATCCCTCCATTCTATTTTCTTGAAAATCAATGATAATAACGGTCTGGACTAGGCGCGTCATTTCATAATAACGCATGAAGCCTAGGCCGTTACTCTTTGAAGAGTCCCAAGACTTAGGGCCTCGTTGTCCTTTGATAATAACGGTCTACTCTCTAGCCGTTTTTTTTCCTTATGACGCCCTTTTCCCTGGCCGTTACTTACTTGCAGAGTCCTATTGTTTAGATCTTCTTCCCGTCGAGCTTATCCTTTGGATAGGGTTGAAAATGACGGTCATGCCTTGATGCGTTACTTCCAAGTGGCGGTCTATCGTGCAACCGTTACTTCCTTCAGAGAGTCCTGACAGTTCAGGCCTTTTCTCTGCTACTCCGTGGACGAGATAGGGTTTTGGATTGGCGTTATCTCCTTCAATTCTAATCCTCAGGACCTCTCGTTTGTTTCTTTGGACTCTTGTTGATATTATCCTCAAAGATTTGCTAAGGATTATCCTTCTTTCTTGGCTGATTTATCTTCAACTCGACCCATGAGTTTTGTAGGTCTATAAATAGAACCTTTGATTTCATAATCAAGGGGGGAGATTTTTGATTCACGACGAAGTGCTGCCGAACCCAGGAGCCATCTTCATCCAGGAGGAGTTGCTTCCCACGTCCATCCATCTTCCAGTCAAGGGAGTACTTTTGTTTTTGATCTTTCAAGTTCATCTTTGCATGCTTGAGTTCTTCCTTGGTCTTTTTAAACAGAGCATTGTCCCTCCTCCTCCTCCACGTTTTTTTCACTGTTGTTTTAAGCATACAAACATCCTCCCAACTTTTGAAAACGCCCAGAGGGGTTAAAAAACCAAAACTCCCCGGTAATTCCCTCTCCTTTTGATGTTCTTAAGTTCTTTAAGAATTGATGCTATGCTTGTGAAGAGGGTTGATTGAGGTTGTCTTGTCTTGTCTTTCTATTTCTTTGGCAGGTTTACAGGTTCATTAGCACGAGGCCCAAGTCTTCTAGCCGGCTGGAAGAGTTGGAGTTAAAAGAATTCAAGCTTTACTACTGCAGGTTGTCTGACGGTCTGGTTTAGGAGCGTCACTCTATTCTGGCGGTCTAGGGTGGGACCGTTATTCATAAGCGACGCACGGGTCTCTGGCCGTCACTTTCAAGCTGACCTGCAGGCTTTCTTTGGTTTTCTCTCCCGTGGGCGGGTGCTTCATCCTCCTATTTCCAAGGTATATTCGAGTCTTTGACTTGTGTTTACTTTGGTGGCGATCACATCTTTCCTTAGTGCTGGGCAATAGCTATTTCCTTCATCACATCTTTATTTCCTTGCTTGTTCCACCCCTAGTGGTGTGTTTTTATTTACTCCTTGCTCCACGCCCCGGCGTGTGTTTTTCCTTTTCCTTAGCGTAATTTGATTGAGATAGCATGCCCATGCTAGAGCTAGCTATGATTGCCTAGGTTCATGTTCACATGTTCATAGGTTTGAGCAGATCTTTGATTGCTTGTTGGTCATCTTGCCATATTACTTAGCAGACCTCAAAAGTAAGATCAAAGATAGGCAAACAAACGATCAACAGCCCCGTCACAAGAAGAGGCCAGGCGGCAAAAGATAAGGTGAAGACTAATGATGAAGTCCGCAAGATCACCACTATGACAGTTAATGTGGTGACAGCCGAAGATGAAGATAATCCCTTCGTCGATGATGCGGAAGGGACTTCAGAAGATCTACAGATCCCGTCAACCCTGGATCCCATGATCCAGATGATGTTTAGAAGATATCAACAAGAGATCAATGCTCTCAGAAGACAGCTAAATGAGAGGCATGAAGTTACACCGGTCTCCAAGCAAGCCGAGCCTGTGGGGCAGACTGCCAGCTCAACAGAAATGACTATCCCAGCTAATCCTCTCCCGGCTGATAAGGGCAAAGCACCAAGCCAACCCGTTCTGCAGCAGACAGTAGCTCAGCCCTCTGTATCTCAGACGCAGCCTGTCGCGCCAGCCTTGCGCGCAACTGTGATGACAACTCCTTACGGTCAGCAACAAGCTCACTTCTTCCCAGAAAACATAGATCCAGCCATAGCCCAGAAGCTGATGATTGAAAAGATTGTGGAGATGAAGCTGTCTGAAAAGACTGGTGATGATGCTAGTACCTACGATGTGTACAGGGTACCGTATCGTCCCCAGTATGCTGCTAAGAGACTACCGCCAGGCGTCAGTAAGCCGCCGAAGTTTGAAAAATTTAATGGCCTGGGCTCTCCCAGGGAGCACATAGCTTACTATACCACAATCATGGGTGACTTGGCAGCTGATGAAGCTTATCTGCTTAGGTTCTTCGGCTCATCCCTCACCGGGATAGCCTTTGAATGGTATTCAAGCCTGCCGGCTGGGTCAGTGACCGATTGGCCTGATATGCAAAGAAAGTTCCGCGACAGATTTCACGTCACGGAAAGAGAGATTACAATAGCAGAACTATATGCAACCAGGCAAAAGCAAGATGAAACAGCACTGGATTACATCAAAAGGTGGAGGAACTTAGCTATGAGATGCAGAAGACCTCCTCATCAAGAAGATGCAGTGCAAATATGTAAGCAGAGCCTCAGGAGAGAGGTACTAGAAAAGATGATTGGTGCAGATGTCATAACATTTGACCAGTTGAACAATATAGTGGCGGAGGTCGAGACGTTCCTGTCTAAGCGTCCGACGGCCAATGCTCCAACTGTGCCGAAAGGGAAATCTAATGATCGACGACCATCGCACTCTGAGGCCAACACCGTCGATTTCAGAACCTTCGAGCAACAGAAAGGGAAAAAGGGGGCAAATGAAACTCCCCCGCCGGCAGACACAGCAGAAAGAAAAGATAAGGTCTCTCTGAGAAACAAAATGAGAAAGCCGTACTCTTTCCTGAAAGATAAGACAGCCGCACTATTCAACTGGGCATACAAGTTCAACAAGGTAACATTGCCTGAACCAAAGAGACCCGATGACGCGGCAAAGAAAGGTGATCCGCTGTTCTGTCCATATCACCGTGCGCTGGGGCACGCAATTGAAGATTGCTACGTCTTCAAAGATATTATGGAAGGCATGGTAAAAAAGGGCGAGCTACAGCTGGGAGATTACCAGGTAGAGCCACCTCGTCCACATGAGCCTCCGGCATTAAAAATGGCTACCAATATGATTTCAATCTACCAGCAGCTGCCTAAGGAGGCCGTTGAAGAATGTACCAGGCATACTTATGAAGCTTGCTTCCTCACCCCGCTGAAGGATCAGGAAGGATGGCAGATGAAACCCATAAAGAATAGAAAGAAGACTCCCGCAGCCAATACCAATGGAGCAGTCATCCGCGGTGTCACACCAAGACCTGAGCCGCCTCCAGTAAAGCCAGTATGGCGCACAGCTGAGACAGGGCCAGTCATCCGAATCCCCACTCATAACCGGAGAAGACAGGTCCCCCTACCTACACACAAGGAAGTAAGTCCTGCAGCCAGGCGTTTACAGCAATATATTAATGGGCTCGATGAATATGAACAGAAAAAGCCCGGGCACCTGCTGGTGAAAGACTGTATACTCTGGGAACAGCTCGAAGAATTGAAAATTAAAGAGCAGTCAGAGGCAGAACAAGAAAAAGCTGAGACTGAACCCTTCTGGGGGCAGGGGCCAATAAAGCCAAATTCCCAGAAAAAGAAGAGACGGCCCAAGTCCAAGAAGGGAAAGAGGGTTGTGACAGTACAATGTAACACCCTGTCGGCACTCTTTACCTCGCCCGGGGAGAATGATGTGGACGAAACGTCAAATGCCCCGCTAGAAGCCAACCATGTCGAGGCCTCAACCTCAGCACATGCAACCCGCTCCGGAAGAAGGTGGGGGCGCCCACCACCAGCCAATCATAACATTATGTTCAGAGGGGAACAGCCCTACCAGATTCCTGAACCAGAGGTGCGGGGTGTCCAGATTCCGCCCCCTGCCAGCTTATATCAGGAAGAAAAGAAGGGAGGTCAAATTCCAACATTTCTGGAATTTCTATCCAGTCTAGACAATGGGCAATCGATACAGGCTGGGCCGGATAAAGGCAAGAGACCTCAGCAGTCCGCATCTGTAGCCCACAAGCAGAATGAGAAAGAGGAGGATAACTCTCCGACAGCACCAGGGGCCGTTGCTATAGAAGAAGCCCCCCAAGAAATCAGTCTAGAGGTTGAAGCCAGCACTGGTCAGCAGAGGCCACGGGCACCACATGAACCTCCTAAACCCCGATGGGCTGAAGAAATGAGACTGTCTAATGTCAGGGTGGGCAGCCGGATCATGAAAATGCTAAAGAAGCTCCATACCAGATTCTCCATCTGGGAGATTCTCTCTCTGAGTGAAGAGGCTCGCCAAGCAATTGTTGATGCCTTGCAGTCGCCAGCTCAATATGAAGCACTCTTGACAGTAGTGAATTCTGGGCCGTTAGTTACATTCACAGAGGATGACATGCTGATTCCGAATTCCGACCATAACAGGCCGCTGTATATGAGGGGCTCCCTGAACTGTCAGCCACTGAACAGGATACTGATAGATCCCGGGGCTGCCGTGAACATTCTCCCATACCGCATCTACCAAAAATATTACTTTGATCTTCAGCTTACCAAGGTCAGAGACATGAAAATTGCGGGATTCAACCAGAAATGTGAGACGCCCCTTGGGGTGGCTGATTTTAACCTCACATTGGGGGATCTCACTACCGTGGTACGATTCTATGTAATCGACTCCAACACCACATATAAGGCCCTGCTGGGGAGACCGTGGCTGCATGAATATCAGATAGTGCCGTCCACGCTACATCAGTGCATTAAATACTGCCATGAAGGAAAAGAAGAGAGGGTGTTTGCGGATCTGCATCCCTTCGAAGTATTCGAGTGCCATATGCTCGATGCATCCTACTACACGGAGGTGTCGCAAAAGGGTGAAGAGAAAGAGGCTATGGTCAGCCAGAAAAAGCCGGCGACGAAGGCAAGAAACTGGTCTCCCCCGCCACCAAAGGGCTATATTAAAAAGCATGAGGTATCTCACATCTCTTATGCTGGTGACTTTGCTCGGATTACCCCTCCTAGCATTCACCTGGATGCTATCGATGAAGAAATGAAAGAAAAGTACACACAGGTGGAGGTTCCGCAGGGTTTAGTCAAGCCCATCGCCAGCCTAGAGTACCAGACGGTGCTACCACTGAAGACTATGGAAATCCCTCGCTTCTGCGAGCCTCCTACCATATTCTACACCGGGGAGCCAGTCGAAGACGATGATCAAGACTGCATGGTCCCTGAAGAATCTGCAAACCGGATAGTGCCGATCACGGGCTTGGATTATACTACCCAGCGGATTTCGCAGATGTTCTCTAAATTGCAGATGCCATCACTACAACCTGTTGCCCAAAAGAAGGCGTTCCAGGAGCTATGGGATCCGCCCCGGGATGATAAAGAACTGAGGAAGATCACTCAGCACCCGGGATTGGGTTATACCCTTCAAGAATACTATGAAGCTGAAGTGGACGTCATCTCTGTCTCCTACCAGCATGAAGACCCTCCCGAGGTGGGATATGACAAGTACCCCTCGGAAGATGAAGAAATCATTTATCGATCCATAATGAACAATGAAGCCCCAGACAGTCAGCCGGAGATGGGGACATCTGATGAAACAAAGAAAGATTGGTGCTGGGAAGACCTACCTTGCAAAGAGGATCTATTCCATGCTGAAGCAAAGTTTGACACGGGAATCCCGGATGAAGACCAAGTAGCCAAAGAGCTGAGGGAATGCCTGGAGTTTGAGCGCATCCTGGAAGAAGTCCGGGCTCTACAGAATGATGATCTCTCAAGGGAGTCTGCATCAGAAGAGCCTCTAAGGGCGGAAGACTCCATCTTTGAGTTTCCTGCTGATCCAGTTACGTCCTCGGGGCAGACTGAACAGAATACGACAATATTGGCCGTATATGATGAGCCAACACCTGCTGATGACCAGTATGATGAAACAGAAAATCATGGAACTGAATAAGATTATATCCGGGGAGGCTTCATTGACTTGCAAGAAGCCCCGCCCGAGGTCGAAGATGGAGGTCAGGCCACCATCGATGAGCTTGTGGAAATAAATCTGGGAACCGCAGATGAGCCAAGGCCGACATTCCTCAGTGCACTGCTGGAGCCAGCTGCCAGGGAACAGCATATACAGTTCTTGAAGGAATTCCGAGACTGCTTTGCATGGACATATGATGAAATGCCGGGACTAAGTTCTGATGTGGCACAGCATCGGTTGGCAATAAACCCAGAGGCTAACCCCGTAAAGCAGCCGCCCAGGAGAATGCGCCCTGAATTGATAAATCAAATTAATAAAGAGGTCGACAAGCTGATTGATGTAGGCTTTGTTGAAGAAAATAAGTATACTACATGGCTAGCCAACATAGTGCCTGTAAAGAAGAAGAATGGGCAGATCAGAATATGTGTTGATTTCCGGGACCTTAATAAAGCCTGCCCGAAAGATGATTTCCCAGTGCCACTCACTGAAGTGATGATCGATGCGACTACTGGTCATGAAGCCCTGTCATTCATGGATGGGTCATCCGGATATAACCAGATCTGGATTGCTGAAGAAGACAGAGTGCACACTGCGTTCCGCACTCCGAAGGGGATATTCCACTACAAAAGGATGCCGTTTGGCCTCAAGAATGCCGGCGCTACCTACCAAAGAGCTATGACCAAGATCTTTGATGATTTGCTCTTCAAGAAAGTAGAGTGCTACATTGATGATCTGGTAGTAAAAACTAGCAGAAGAGAGGACCATCTACAAGACCTGAGGATAGTATTCCAGAGGCTGCGCAAATATGAACTCAAGATGAATCCTATGAAATGTGCCTTCGGCGTGTCCAGTGGAAAATTCCTCGGGTTTATTGTCCGACATAGGGGCATTGAAATCGACCCATCCAAGATTAAGGCTATCCAGGAGCTCCCTCCACCAAGGAGTCTGCCTGAGCTAAGATCTCTCCAAGGGCGGTTGGCCTATATCCGGTGATTTATATCGAATCTGGTGGGAAGATGCCACCCCTTTCACAAGCTCATGATGAAAGATGTACCGTTCCTCTGGGACGATGGATGTCAGGAAGCCTTTGATAAGCTGAAAGAATATCTCAAGACCCCTCCGGTGCTGGGGGTACCAATTAAGGGCAGGCCCTTGATACTGTATATCGCGGCCACATACTGTTCCCTGGGGGCAATGCTGGCACAGATAAATGAAGAAGGCAAAGAACAAGCCTTGTACTACTTGAGTAGGAGGCTGATTAGAACTGAAGAAGGCTACAGTTACATAGAAAAGACATGCTTGGCACTAGTCTTTGCTGTCAAAAAGCTCCGACACTATATGCTGTCACATGAAATCAGGTTGATATCTGCAGCAGATCCGCTCAAATACATATTGACTCATCCAGTACTGAAGGGCCGGTTGGGCAAATGGGCAGTGATCCTGATGGAATTTGATATTACCTATACACCCCAGAGGGCGATAAAAGGACAGGTTGTGGCTGATTTCTTCGCGGAGCATCCCGTGCCAGAAAATGACATGCTAGGGACTGAGTTGCCCGATGATGAGACACTCGAAGCTTGCCAGGCTCGGCCAGTTATGTGGCAACTATTCTTGGATGGGGCATCTAGAACAGAGACAGACTCCGATGGAAAGACTAGAATACGGGCCGGGGCCGGTATTGTGCTGAAGTTACCAGAAGGGGAGGTCGTGCATACTTCCTGTTCTATAAACAAGCCCTGCACCAATAATGAAGCTGAGTACGAAGCTCTGATAATCGGTCTGCATATCAGCCTCAACATGGGTATCCAAATGCTCCAAGTATTCGGGGATTCGATGTTGATAATAAAACAAATCCAAGGGGAGTTCGAAGTGCGGAAGCCAGAATTGAATCCCTACCACCAGAAAGCTGTGCGCCTTATCGCGAAATTCTATCATATTGAGCTCAAGCATGTGGGCCGGGGGCATAATGCCCAAGCTGATACACTGGCAAAGTTGGCCAGCTCACTAGCAGTATGAACCGGCGGCAGGTCCCCAGTATGCTAGAAGGGTGCCCCGAAGAAGACGAAGTTGCTACTATCAGCATAGTACAGGCGTCTGATTGGAGACAGCACCTGCTGCAGTGGTTTCTACACCAACAGCTGTCGCAGAAAAGAGAAGAAAAGATAAAACTTCTGAGAATCAAAGATTCTTATGGATTCAGGAATGGAACTTTGTTTCGAATAATAGCAGATGCACGCAAGAAGATTCTACTCCGCTGCCTATCCACTGAGGAAGCTTGGCAAACAATGAAAAAAGTACATGCCGGAACTGCAGGTGCCCACCAGGCTGGCCCCAAGATGAAGATAGAAATCAAGAAGCTGGGCTACTATTGGCCCACCATGTTTGAAGACTGCTGTAAATTCGCAAAGTCATGCCACAAATGTCAAGAGCATGCTACTGTGCCTAGAAGGCCTCCTACGACTCTGCACCCTACAGTTCCCAGCTGGCCATTTGGCAATGGGGAACTGATGTAGTCGGGCCACTACCGACTTCCTCGGTCGGACATAAGTACATACTGGCCATAACAGATTACTTCTCTCGATGGGCGGAGGCTGTGGCATTAAGAGAAGTGACTGGTGAATTGGTCGCCAGATTCATCAAACAGAACATTATCTTCCGGTTCGGGATCCCCAGCCGAATAATCTCCGACAATGGTAGTCATTTCAGAAATCAGAATGTCTATCGACTTGCTGAGAAATATAAGATCGAATGGAGGACCTCCACTCCTTACAATCCACAGGCAAACGGATTGGCAGAAGCTTTTAACAAGACTCTCTGCACCTTGCTGGCCAAGGTCATCAGTTCTAATAAGAAGGACTGGGAAGAGAAAATGTATGAAGCTCTGTGGGCATACCGCACTGTCTTCAAGACACCTACAGGGTGCTCGCCATACTCGCTGGTATACGGCTTAGAGGCAGTGGTTCCGCTAGAGCTGGAAGTCCCGTCACTCAGAGTGGCGGTCCAATATGGCCTGGCCCGTGGCGAACAAACCGATGCAGAAAGAAGACTAGAAGAACTGGCTGAATTGGAAGGGAAGCGCCTCCGAGCTCAGAAGAGTATCCAAATGTATCAGGCCCGCATGGCCACTGCATTCGACAAACTCGTAAAAGGACGAGTATTCAAGAAAGGTGACCTCGTCATGGTCAAGAAAAAAGAAGTCATGGCGTCGAACCCAAAAGGGAAGCTGAATGCTAATTGGGAAGATCCTTATGTGATACAGCGGGTCTACGAAGGAGGGGCCTACGTGGTTGTTAACCATCGAGGGGAAATCCAATTCTCACCACTCAACGGAAGGCATCTGAAGCTGTATCATACAGCACAACCAACATTCCCCGAGTAATCGGGCAAAGTCTACCCTTTCCTTGGTCTAGTGGTACTCCGCCCTAGCCAAGCTACACCCTTTCCTTGGTCTAGCGGCACTCCGCCCTAGCCGAGCTACCCTTTCCTTGATCTAGCGGCACTCCGCCCTAGCCGAGCTACCCCTCCTTGGTCTAGCGGCACTCCGCCCTAATCAAGCTACCCCTTTTCTTGGTCTAGCGGCACTCCGCCCTAGCCGAGCTACACCCATTTCCTGGTCTAGCGGCACTCCGCCCTAGCCGAGCTGCGCCTCCTTGGTCTAGCGGCACTCCGCCCTAGCCGAGCTACCCCTCCTTGGTCTAGCGGCACTCCGCCCTAGCCGAGCTACCTTTCTTGGTCTAGCGGCACTCCGCCCTAGCCGAGCTACCCTTCCTTGGTACCCCTTTTCTTGGTCTAGCGGCACTCCGCCCTAGCCGAGCTACCATTCCTTGGTCTAGCGGCACTCCGCCCTAACCAAGCTACCCTTTCTTAGTCTAGCGGCACTCCGCCCTAGCCAATGCTACCCTCATCTTGAGCTGGTGGGGTTTCGACTTGTCACCCTCTAAAAAAAAAGGGAAAAAGGAAGGAAGAAGAAAGAACAAAAAAAAGAAAGTAAAAAAATGGGGTTAAAAATAGAGATACCCCGCCAGACTTGCTCCTATATTAGGGACAAGTGCAAAAATGGCCCAAAACCCAGCTGTGGTGAAAACCCGAAAGGGCACTGCAGGCAAAATCGGGTACCCCGCCACGTGAAAACCTGAAAGGGCGCGTGGGCAAAAGCAAGAGGGGGCTGGCTTCGGCGAAAACCCGAAAGGGCGCTTAAACCAGTAATGTGGTAATTTAAAGTTCCCTTTTTCACCCTGCCTGATAAAACTCCGAGAAGGACGATCATCATAAAGTCCCACCTGACGATGAAACCCCGTTGATCACAAGGCATATTGCCTCGATCAATGCAAAAAAAGGGGGGGCCCACCTCGGAATAGACCTTTCGTCTGTTCTGATGAAACACTTTCGCTTGTTTTTGTCTAAGATCCACCACGATGAATCCCATCCAGTCTAGATCTTACATCTATTCTGATGAAACCTACCACACATCCCACAGTGATGAAACCTGCTGTTGATTGATTGGCACCCTGCCCGATCAACGATAAAACCTGTCCGGTTTAGACCTTACATCTATCCCGATGAAACATATGAAATCCTTGCATTGGTATGAACCTGATACCGATGATGAAACCCGCTACTGGTCGATTGGCACACTGCCCGATCAACGATGAAACCTGTCCGGTTTAGACCTTACGTCTATCCCGATGAAACATATGAAAACCTTGCATTGGTATGAACCCAATACCAATGATAAAACTTGCTAATTGATCGATTGGCACACTGCCCGATCAATGATGAGACCCATCCAGTTTAGACCCTACGTCTATCCTGATGAAATCTATGAAGTCCTTGCATTGGTATAAACCCAATACCAATGATGAAACCTGCTAATTGATCGATTGGCACACTGCCCGATCAATGATGAGACCTATCCAGTTTAGACCCTACGTCTATCCTGATGAAATCTATGAAATCCTTGCATTGGTATAAACCCAATACCGATGATGAAACCTGCTATTGATCGATTGGCACACTGCCCGATCAACGATGAAACCTATGGAACTCCTTGCATTGGTATAAACCCAATACCGGTGATGAAATCAGCTGCTGATGGAGTGGCACACTGCCTGATCGATGCTGAAACCCACCCAGGGTAGACCTTCTGTCTGCTCTGATAAAGACACAACATATTTCCTCAAGTCAATCCGGACCTTCTGTCTGGATAGATGATGAAATCCTATTCCTTTGCGTTAATGTTAATCCCCACATTAACGATTACAGTCATGCTCTCGGTGAACGGCTTCGCGCCTAAGCCGCGAAACACACTCAAGTCGACCCAGGCCTTCCGCCTGGGTGGACGATGAAACCCCATACCCTTGCATTGATGTTAACACCCACATCAATGACCATGCATACACAAGTTGAGCACGTGGACTGACAATTTACAAAGTCAAAGTCCTAGTGCAACAAAAAAAAGGAGAAAAAAAAAGAGAGACAAAATAGGGGGCTAAAAATAGAGATGCCCCGCCAGACTTGTTCGGGCATTCTGAACAAGGGCAAAAATGACCAAAACCCAGCTGTGGTGAAAACCCAAAAGGGCACTGCAGGCAAAATCGGGTATCCCGCCACGTGAAAACCCGAAAGGGCGCGTGGGCAAAAGCAAGAGGGGGCTGGCTCCGGTGAAAACTTGAAAGGGCGCTTGGGCCAGTAATGTGATAATTTAAAAAAGAAAGTTCCATGTCAATGACATGCTACCTTCATCTCCCACCATTTACAAGAACCTTCCGTTGGTCGCTTGGCGCCCTGCCCGATCAGCGATAGAACCCTTGCAGGATAGACCTTACGTCTGTCCTGATAAAGTCTTCATACCTCTTTCAAATGTCCCACCGACAATGAAACCCATCACCATTCTGATAAAGCCTGTCCAGCTCAGACCTTACGTCTGTCCTGATAAAACTCTTAAACCTTCCCTTGATCGATCGGCTCCTCGCCCGGTCAACAAAAAACCAACCAGGATAGACCCTATGCCTATCCTGATGAAACATGCATATCCTTCCATGTCCCATCCGTGATAAAACCTTCTGGAATAGGCCTCACGTCTATCCTGACGGGACCTACACCTCTACCTACGTCCCACCATTGATCGACCGGCATCTCGCCCGATCAATGATGAAACCCTATCCAATTTAGACCTTACGTCTATTCTGACGAAACCTATGAAATTCCTTTGCATCGATATAAACCTAATATCGATGATGAAACCATCTATTGATCGACCGGCATCTCGCCCGATCAATGATGAAACCCTATCTAGTTTAGACCTTACGTCTATTCTGATGAAACTTATGAAATTCCTTTGCATCGATATAAACCCAATATCGATGATGAAACCAACCGTTGGTCGACCGGCACATCGCCCGATCAATGATGAAACATGTCCAGTTCAGACCTTACGTCTATCCTGATGAAAATCACATACCCTCTCATGTTCCACCTACGATAAAGTCTACCCAGTCTAGACCCTACGTCTATTTTGATGAAACCTATAAAACTTCTTTGCATCGGTATAAACCCAATATCGATGATAAAATCAGTCACCGGTCGATTGGCACATTATCCCGACCGGCTTTGAAACCTACCCGGGATGGACCATTCGTCTGTTCCGGATGATACTCTAAACCTTTTCACTCACTCTTCTGCAAACAATCTCCCTTGCGGCACATATGGCCGAGGAAGACATTTGCTGCTACCAACGGAGTTCGGTTTAAGCACCCTCCAAATACCGTCACGCGGTGGAGCGAGTTCCCCATCCTTTCTCTGAAGGGGTGGACGCTCTCCTGCTAAATACGGGCTATCCGCATGAGGATTGCTAAAACCGCTACCGAATCATCATGAAGTAATGGTGATGTAATAAGTGAAGAACAGCCACACATGAGACCAGCATAAAAATTCCTTTTCACTGTACAAAGAAAAAAAAGGGAAGAAGAGTACAAGAAGGGCCCCCGAGGGGGAATTGTATTACAAAAAGAAGAGAATGAATGTTCACTGGCATCGGAATATGTCTTTGAAAGCCAGGAGCCCTACATACGGAGCAGCCCCCAATTCATGAAGGCGAGCCTCCTCCTCCTGTAGCCGAGCAGACTCATCCTGAAGAGACACCACTTGCCCCCTCAACAGAGCTATTTCCTCTACGAACTGTGGTATCTGCGACAGTTCAGCCCGGAGATTAGCCAGTTCTACTTCCAGAACGTTATCCGGTTGCATATAAGTTGCTCCCACTGTGTCAGAGACTGCAGTTGGCCTCGGCGCTCCTGAAGGATAGAGCTCGTCTTCCCCAGCTCAGATTTGCACTCTACCTTCTGCAACTTCAAAGCCATGGCAGTAAAGCTATCAAGCTAAAAGTTAAAGAAAGCCAGTAATGAAAAGCTGAGAGAGACACTTTCAGATGCTGAATGATGCACCTGCAGACACCGTGCCGCTTATCTTGCGCTTACGCCATCCGCAGGTGATGAAACTAACCGTTGATCGATCGGCTAAAAAATAGATGGAATATGAGCAGAGATAGAGATGAGACCAGAATCGGCAATGAAGACCCTTGAAGTTTCTACAGAGTCAGAACTAAAGAAGAGTCATTACTATTAGTCATCTACCCGGTTGAAGCCCTCTCCGGCCAAGCTGATGACCGGTGTTGTCATCGCCCACATGGCAGTACTGATGAAAATTATAGTCTACCTACTGATGAGAGCCTCCAAAACGTTCTAATGAAAACTATACTAACTCACTGATGAAGAGGCCTTCGCCTGTTCTGATGGACTCGAAGGGATAAACAGATGAAAAGGCAGGGTGGACAGCTCTGATAGTTTAAGGCCGCTGACAAAAGGGATGAACAGATGAAAAAGCCCTAAATGGGCCTCTGAGTATGGTGCCGGATCCTTTCAATCAAGTCCCATCAAGGTTAAATAGTCCCCGCAGAAGAAGGGTTCTCGGCGTGATGAGAGGCGCGTCGAGAACCCCCCAAATTTCAAAAAGGCCCGTCGAGATGAGCAGGCCGAGAGCTCCCTTCGGCCAAGAGGCGCGTCGAGAAGTCCCCACGCCAGGAACCTGATGCTTTCACGCCGGGAAGGTTTGCTAGCCGAGAACCAAGCCCTGCACACCAGGAAACCACCTGAAACTATTGATGAAGCATGAAATTGCCAGAAAGTATGAAAAACAAAGAGAAGGATGCACTGAAGCCATTACAGTAAAGTTGTCAGGATGAAGATTAAAGAAAACTAAATGATACACCTGTAGGCACCGTGTCACTTATTCTGCGCTTACGTCACCTACAGGTGGGGGGCATTTGTTGACATTGGAAATATGCGAAGATGAAAGAAGAAGTCAAAGCAAGGCTCAGAGCTTTGAAGCCCATCGGGGGTGCAGTAACCATGTGTTCCTGAAAACTATGAGAACCAGAATGGGAGAAGGTCTGTTTCCACCAACACTCCGTGCGGCTGAAGCCTTCTCCGGCCAAGCTGATGTCCGGCACTGCCGTCGTCCAGACAGTAGTGTTGATCAAGACCATATCAACCCCCATGCAGTCGCGTGACTGATAAAGAAGACCTTCAGAATATTCTGATAACCATAGAATGGCACCCACAATGCTTATCCCGCATGATGGGTACAAATGACCAAATGAATACGACAACAGTAACAATCTATGCGAAGGTAGATGCATTAACGACATGAAGCCCAAACTTACAAAGAGCTCCAAATGGGCCTGAGATCACGGCGCCGGGAAGCTCCCCATCCGAACTGGGGCGCGCCGGGAAGGTGTGAGAAGCGCGCCGAAGTGGATCATGCCGAGAAGGGGAGATGCTATGCCTATAAAACCCCCCATTTCGTCAAAGAGAAGGAGGAGAGGAAGATAGGCAGACAGATAGAAAGAGAAAAAAAAAGAGGGCAGATAGAGAGAGACTTCGAAGAGAGGCCGAAGAGAAGCTAGAAGCAAAAGAGAGATATATATACAGATAGCCAGAAGAACAGGGAGAGAGAGCCTCCTCCACTGAGAAAAGAGAGAAGAGATCAATCCCAAGAGAAAGAGAAGGAGAAGAAGCTCCAGGTGGGCAGCTGGGGAGGGAGAGGAGTCAATGCTCCGCCCTCCCCAATGTTTTTTTTTCTTCTTCATGTAATCTTATGAGTTTTTCTCGATTCATCGTATGTAGCCGGGATATCCCGGCCTCTGTTTCATCTCCCTTTCCCCATTCTCTCCTTGTGATTGGTGTGAGTCTTGGAATGATGTGATGAAATAAAATGCTACCATGGCCCGTTTGGGTGCTGGGTAATTGAGATATCAACCGTCTATCTTTCCATCTGCTGCTATGTCTTTCCCTCATGCGTTTTCGTTCTTAGCTCAATTGAAGCGCACCTGATTCTCCGATGGGTCTTCGGGCTCAGTTGTCTTCAATGGAATAAATGTGGCTCTAGATATACCGATGTCCCTCGCCGTTCGTCGTTGTTTGCATAAAGCCTCCCAGGCTTGCCCCAGGGCCAGAGACAGACCATCTCTTGGCTTCTGGGACAGTCTGCTACTGATATTGGCAATAACCCTAACGGCCTGCTCGAGATCCCCTTTCCACAGGAATAAGTAAGCTACTTCGATGGTTTGATACCGAGGGTTTCTAATCCGATTCCAGTATAAACAGTTCCATCAGGGTCGTCCCTGGGGCCAGAGACGGCCATCTCTTGGCTCCCAGGGCGACCAAAGATGCCAGCAAATGATCTCCTAAGGGTCAATAACATATGACGACTCAAAACCCCCCCAGTAATTGGCTTCTCCGATTCCCGTCGAGCCCAGCTCATCTTTGGCAAATTAAACCCATGCCCAAGTAACCCAACCGGAATCCCAGCCTAAAACCCCCAAAATTCCCTCTAATCAGGACTGAAATCCAAGAGAACCCCAGAACAGAGTATCGTCGAACCTCCTCAAGCCTTTCCGGCGCCATGAATAGCTCCCGGCGCGGCCCGCGCCGGGAACCTCACGCTGAGAGCCCCTCCTCCTTCTTTAAAACCATGCCGAGAGCCCTGGGGCGCGCCGAGAAGCCCCTCGCGCCGGGAACCCCCTTTGCCTCCCAGCTGCGCCGATAACCAAGTTTCTACCCTTTGTTTTCCCCTTGATCGCTTCGTCCACGTACCCTGAGACGTTCTTGAGTCGTCATATACACCCTCGGAGATAAATTAACAGGGGATTGACCTCCCTTACATTCCTATATCCTGAATGGGATTCACATGCAACCCCGCGGGTCCGATGGACCTTGTCTTTACAAGGGCTTCGTCGGTCTCCGAGAAGGGGAATAGCGACCGATGCTAGAGACATGTATAGTCTCCTTGAGCCTTAGTGCTCCCTCACTTTCCGGCTTTCATCCCGGCACTCCGTGGATGTCAGCCTATATCACTCCCTGGCAAATGCTCGGTCCGGGGGAGGTGCTGCCAAAATTCTCCCAGGAGCTGGCTATGAAAGACGCATGACAGCATCGAAACACAAAAAAAATAAAATAATAATAATAATAATAATAATAATAATAAATGTTTGCATTGGCCCTGTATGCCTCCGTGCATGTCTGGCCCTTCGTGAGCCCCTTGCACGTTTCTTCGTTTTGAGGTTTGTGCATGGCATCGTATACTTCGTGCATCTTTCTCTCCGCGAAGCTAGTGCATGTTGTGCCCCGGTGCACATTTTAGCTCTTTCAGGACCGTGCACCTTTCTGACTGGAGCTCATAGCTTGTGTAGGATTTTTATTATTTACAAGGCGCTATGCGTATCTATCTGCAGAGGAGGGGTTCCTGGTGCGCAAACTTGCGTGCCGAGATCCTTCCTTCACACCATACTATGTGGGGCGCCGAGAAGGCCACCACCCTTGTTCCCATCTTCCTGCATTTCGTGCATGACTCATGAAACCTAGCGCACATTTGGCGCACTGATGCATCCGTGAACCCCATGCATGTTTTATGCATTGACATTTCCATGAATCCCGCACATATTTCCTGCATTGATGCTTCCGCATCCATACACCTCTTTGCATCTACGTGATTCTCCAGTGCATATTTTTCTCACATATAGACGTGTTTCATACGTGATTCTCCTTGCATTCACATATATACCATGCATACATAATCAAAATGAAAAGAATAATAAAACATAATAAAACACAATAAGCCATACGCCTAGGGGAGTTCACGGACTTCCCATCTCTCTCATACCCTGCAAAGGGGATAGATCTATAAAGTCCCTGTAGCTGTGTCAGGACTCCAGGAGATCATCCCGATCATGGCCACGGCTCAGTCTGCCTGTGACTGAAATTTTTCCTTCCCCCTTAAGCCCGGTCTTTGAACCGCTGACTTAACGATATCGTTTGTTTTGATAGTTAATGTTATTATCTTGCCCACCTTCCTGGCTCTGGTATGAAATTCAAACTGCGCACATGAATATTTGACTGCCTTCTGAGGCCTCCTATTTTGGCGTTTAATCAAGGGTTGTCCTTCTTAGGAAGGGCGTAATTAACGTCATAGCCTTTATGGTATGGCGGACTTTTGGTCCCGACTCAGACTTCACAATCGACTGATCAAGTCAAGTCGAGCGCACAATGAAATCGTCACACATGTGACTGGCACGCCTAATAAACCAAATAAATAAAATAAAATAAATAATAATAAAAAAAATAAAGATAAAAAAAATATCCCGCATCCACAGTCACTCGTTACTGTGGTTCCTGTTCTGGTTACAGTGTCTTAGTCTCTGCCGTGTGCTAGGTAGCGTTAGGCGAGACACTTGAGGCACAGCATAAGACGTCAGTGGACGCAGCTGGTTGTTCTTCTAGTGATGAGGTGCTTCTGTCACGTGACGCGTGACTCTCGTGTTTCTCGGAGTCTGTGTTCCCCTTCCGAGTTAGCCTGTTCTTGGTTCCGTCCAAGATCAGCTTCCCCTATCGAGTTGGTCTGTGTTTGGCTTGTCCAAGAAAAGCTTGTTGTGGCGTGCACGACGCTCCAGTCGTGTATGAAGTTGTGTTTAGGGGGAGCTTGCACGGCAATCCAGTCGTGTGATGTGACGGCCCGAGATCCGGATACCGGGAGGAGCCCGATACCATTCGAATCCCGAACCGCCGCCCACGAGCGGGAGGCTCGGAAGGGCTAAAAGGAGTGTGGAGGCACAAAGAAATAGGAAATAAAGAAGGACAATTCAATAATTAACAGAAATAAATAAACAACTACAACAGAGTCCAGTCCAACAGAAAGTACAGTCTAAAGCAGTAAAACGTACCACATGCCAAGTGAACACTCGGCCCGGCAAGCTGGCAACAAAGAACCTCCGCTCCGCGCCCTCGAACCACGAGGAAGAACCGCCACACCTGAAAAGTAGGGAATGAGTCTCCAAAACAGAGACTCAGCAGGGATCCCGCGGAACCCCAACCGGAAACAACGGCGGTATCTGAAAGGAGAGCTACAACTACCGCTGGAACAGCAAACCGGTGGCCGGTCAAAAAACTCGACACTACAGCTACTCCTACTGCACCAGAAAACACGACCCAGTCTCCCGTCGGGGGACAACCAAGCCACGCGCCCGACCACCCGATTCCACGATCGGGGACTACTAAACACGAGCCGCCCTAGCCACGCTACTAGGAAAACGCCACGATACCTCCGTAGCGGAGGCCTGCCCACACCAAAAGGGCCCAAGCCAAAACTACACGGTCAGGGAACACGGTCACGACCTCACCGTCGTGAACACAACACCGTCTGGAGAAAGGCCCTCGGTGACGCTCACCGGAAACCCCAGACCTCGACTCCGGGAACACTCCCGAAACCACTCACGAAGTCCCATCCCGCGGACAGAAACAAAACCCGGTGCACGACAACCCACGTCACGTGACAGGAGCACCACCCACTAGAAGAACGACCAGATGCGTCCCCTGACGTCTTACACCGCGTCACAAGTGTCTAGCTACGACGCCCCCGGCGTGAGACTCAGACACACACAGTAACCAGTAGTAACCGCAAAACAAGGACTAGCTGAGGTCACGTTCGTCAGCGCGGGTCCGAACCCTCAGCCTCGTGTGCACACTCAGACCATACGCCCTAGGCCTATCCTCTAGCTAGTATTTCCCCCTAAACCCGGACTCGGAAGTACGCGGGGGCCCTGCGGTAACCAGCCTACTCACCGCCTCTCTCGGGTACGCCGCTCAGCCACTCCCAGGCGAGCCAGCACACGCGTGCCGTGGGAAGCTACGACTAATGGACGTGTCACAGAACGTGGACACAGAAAACCACGCACGCACCCATTGCGAGTAACATGGAGTAATAGGTGGCACGACGCCACCAGACTCTGGACAGCCCACTAAACCTACAAACCCAACGGCCTTTGAGTCACAAGACTCGGGGTCAAGACCGTTGCACACGACAGCACTGAGCTGTCAATCTGGCCTAATCCCTAGGTCCAAAACCACAATGCGATGACTCACGAGGCGAATCGCAATCCCCGAGACCATTCCCCCACCTGGGAACTCAGGAGACCTCTAGTCCCAAGTTAGGTCATGGACTCGCGGTTCACAGGCCATAGGCACGGCCTACGCGGAAACCACAGAAGCACGATTCCCAAGGCAGCCCGCAAGCTGCCACACCGATTTCCCAACCCTGGGAAAAGCGAGAACCCTCCAGCACCAGGCTGGGCAACTGGACTCGCAGACCAAGGCCACACACATGGCCCACTCAAAACCAACTCCCGGAGAAACCACGACGTGCGGGGAAACCTCGCCGCACTCACACCGATACACGGTGACTCGATCTAGCAAGAACCCGGAAGCTCGGAACACCTGGGGTCACCCGGACCCGCCAAGCCCACTGGCACGCTTATCGAGGTAACAGGGTACCTCCAAACACCCCAAAAACATAGACACAGAACCCATGGGGTGTCCGGGATACTCACAAGGCCGGAAGTCGACCACTGGGTCACAACCGAGTCGACCGGAGACCAACACAACACAATCGGGATGCTAAAAGGTCACCCGGACCCTTAAGCTCATGACACGTAAAACGAGGTAAGTGGGACAACCTCTGGACACCCAAAGACACGGTCACGGAACTCCACGGGGTGTCTGAGACACTCACGAGACCTAAAGTCAACCACTGGGTCACAACCGGGTTGACCGGGGGTCAAAACAGCGCAAACAGGAACCAGAACGTGGTAGTGGTCACCTGGTGACCGCGACCAGATAGTGGTCGACCGGGGACCGCGACCAGATGGTAGCGGTCGACCGGAGACCGCGACCATGCTGTCACGGTCACCTCACGACCGCAACAAGCCACGCGCAACCCCACTGGTAGCGGTCGCCCGAGGACCGCGACCAGATAGTAGCGGTCATTCCATGACCGCGACTAGACCAAAGCGATCTATCGCACGACTACGACGCTCGAAGGCCTCCTCGACCAAAACACAAAGGATGAACGCGGTTCTCCCAAGACCGCGACCAATGAACGCGGTTTCTGGTGGACCGCGACCATTTCGGAAAACCGTGAACGGCGGGAAAACCCCAAAAATCCACGCCACGCCCCCAAACATCCACGGATGAGGGGGAAAACATAGGGGAAGCCCCCAAATAACCCCTAGCATGCATCTACGGCCTCGGATCGGCCAGAAACGCAATGAATCGCTAGATCGGGCGATCACTCCCCGAAACATGATTTTTCCCCAAAACGCCCCAAACGACTCGCTCGGCTCAGCACGGCCTACGAAACTTGCGAGAAAGGAAGTGCACGAGCTGGGGGTCCATCACCCTACCTCCACCGAAGATTTCGCGCACCGTGGATGCCGATCCATGAAGAAAACGCCGTTGAAGCCTCGCCGTTCCATGAAGCCACGGCCGAGCTTCACCACGCCCTCGAGCCTCGATCCTCGACCCATCCTCGCCGTCCTCCTCGCCCGCATCGCCCCGCCTTGCCCCCGCCTCGGTCCGTCGACCGCCGGAGAGGAGAGAGTGAGAGGAGAGAGTGGGAGAAGAGAGAGAGAGGGTGAGAGTGAGAAATGAGAGGGAGAGAGAGGGTGGGGGGTATATATAGGAAAATCCAGAAAATTGGAAAAATCCTAAAAAATAGAAAATCACACCCTCGCGATCCTCAGAATGCACCGATCGCAACGGTACCACACTCGCCTAGGTGAACGGCCCGGTTCACCCGCAACGAGGTTCCGAAGGGAAAGCCGAAACCCACGCCGGGAATCGAAAAACACACGCGGAAAAAGTCGCGGAACGCCTCCGGGCCTCCGAAACGATTCCGGATCGCGCCGATCCGAACACGAAAGATGTCCGAAACGAAATTTCGGACACAACGGAGTCGGACGCTCCGAGAAACCAGATCCGAGACCCGAGAAAAAGGATCCGAAAAATCTGGGGCATTACAGCCCTCCCCCCTTAAAGAAATTTCGTCCTCGAAATTCAGGATAAGCACAGGAACAGGGGAAGAACGCCGTAACCCACTGACAATGCCGTCAGAACCCCAGCATAGAAAAACCTCAATTCTCGCAAAAGCGCCAATCATGAGGGATACGGCCAGACCATAAACACGAACAATGCCACGCTCCGCACACCGCGCATACACCGGCCACCAGAGTAGGCATAACACAAGGGCACAAGTCTGGTATCACCTCAGACACAACGGAAACCACTCACGGCAACGCTGCCACCCTCTCGCTCACCGAGGGAACGCAATCCTCGCCCCAAGAACCAAACCACCGGTCAACGCCCATGCTCGGCGGACCAACCACCCGCCAGCTTCACAACCCGCTGATCGATCTCACACCCTGCACCAGGGGTGACCAATCACTGAGCTTCCACCAGCTCACACCTCAGAAACGGCCACCAACGGCCTCATATTCACACGGCTCTCGCCGTTCTCGATGCACAACCACCAGCATCTTCTGTCTGTGAAAGACCATCCACTGGTCACCAGACATTCGCCAACGGGAAACCACCACCGGCCCAGCAGGCACGATCCGACACACGACAGGCCTTCCGCTGACACTCGCACAGACCACCACCACCTCCAATCTCGAACCTCACGCCAACCCTACCCTCTCAGGGGAGCACGGTGAAACCACATGACTCCATCTCCACACGGTCCTCACGTCACTCGACTCAGACTTACGGGGAATCCTCCCTTACTGGCCACAGACTGAGGATCAATATCCCATGCCAACGTCTCATCAGAGACCTCCACACACAGGCATCAACCACCGTCCTGTCTCATCGAATCCTATCTCATCAAAACCTCCATCGCAAGAATAGGGTACTCATGCGGCAACCTCGCCAGCACATTTCCCCAACTCTCCACCTGCCAGTGCCATGAACGACAAGATCTCAAGCAACGGCACGGCCACAACACATCTCACACAACTGGAGACAGAGCACATCGATGAACCAATCCTCCGCTGCTCTGCACTTCCTCAAAAATCCACCCGTAACAGCCAATGCTACGATCCGCACACTCTGATCCAAACGCATAGCCACCACAACGCCAACTCGAGATCCACCATCTCGACAACCATCTACAACCCCGCAGACTCCGATCCTCCACACATCGGGAACTGCGACACCAACCGCAAATCTCAAAAACACCGCCCAGCTGACACTCATCCTTCCGGAACAGCGCCAACACCCTTACACATCAGGGAACGGGCAACGCTTCTCACAGGCAACCACCTTGCCAAAACACGGAGCACGTCTCGCACGGATTTCACGGCGCACAAAGGCCAACCAATCCGGACACGCAATGCAAGACGATGAACCTTAGCCAAATGCAATCTCTCCAACCAGAGGAGAGACCAATCGCACCTCCGACCAACGGAAGGAAAACTCCGCACTCAACCTAACCTCGAGCCTCGTGCACGCTGGAAACAGCACCATCCAGCACCAAGGAAAACCATCGCTTCCATCAGGTCAGCGCCTCTGACACACTCGACGAGTGTCACGTCGGACCACAATCACAGCATCTCTCGATGCATCACC
The DNA here is from genome assembly GCA_022559845.1 of Amorphophallus konjac. Taxonomy (NCBI): domain Eukaryota; kingdom Viridiplantae; phylum Streptophyta; class Magnoliopsida; order Alismatales; family Araceae; genus Amorphophallus; species Amorphophallus konjac. The sequence goes on from CM040120.1 coordinate 307,643,417, forward strand.
GCTGCAATTCCTCGAACCGCAACACGGCATGCCAAGAGTCACAACACGAGCCATAACAACAACCGCCGATGCTCATCCTCGAGTCCCGAACTCGCCGCGGAGCCTTCACATCTCAACCCAACTCCAGGGCGAACACACCCCATTCGCACACAAGAGCGCAGGAGCAAGACTTACTGGGACACCACAGCCCAATCCTGCCTCAAAATCCATAAAACAACCGGGACCGACACGTCATTTCTGACGCCACAGAGCATGACAAGATCATCAGGCTCGATGAAACAGCAGCTCACCGAGAAGATCCTCCGCTCACCCGAGCACACTTCTCGATCAGAACACCCACTCTGCCACCTTAAACCACAACCTGAACACCTCAGGGGCTGGACAAACCTCAAGCTGGAGTGGCCAAAACCGACAACAGCTCCCTCAGAGCGTGCTCACGGCCACTTAACCACGAACAGTCCTCTCCAGCCACCTGACCACGCCGTAGATTCCTCGAACGCAGCACCACGAACTCACGCCTGCCAGCAACCTTTGCCAAACGCAGCACAACCAGGGCCACCACCGATGAGGGAGAAGGCTCTCGACCTCGATCTTTAGACCCCACGCTGGCACGAAAGCCGCGGACAGCAACCACCTTCACAGCGCCGCACAGCGCACTCAAGCTCTCAAGCGAGAAACAAGGCGGAAAGCGAACACAAAACCCTAAGCCAGTTGCCGATTGTACTGGACCTTACGGACTCTGATCACTGCAATATCTCGAATTCCCATGTACGTCCACAACCACCGCTCTGATACCAGCTGTGACGGCCCGAGATCCGGATACCGGGAGGAGCCTGATACCATTCGAATCCCGAACCGCCGCCCACGAGCGGGAGGCTCGGAAGGGCTAAAAGGAGTGTGGAGACACAAAGAAATAGGAAATAAAGCAGGACAATTCAATAATTAACAGAAATAAATAAACAACTACAACAGAGTCCAGTCCAATAGAAAGTACAGTCTAAAGCAGTAAAACGTACCACATGCCAAGTGAACACTCGGCCTGGCAAGCTGGCAACTAAGAACCTCCGCTTCGCGCCCTCGAACCACGAGGAAGAACCGCCACACCTGAAAAGTAGGGAATGAGTCTCCAAAATAGAGACTCAGCAGGGATCCCGCGGAACCCCAACCGGAAACAACGGCGGTAGCGGAAAGGAGAGCTACAACTACAGCAGGAACAGCAAACCGGTGGCCGGTCAAAAAACTCGGCACTACAGCTACTCCTACTGCACCAGAAAACACGACCCAGTCTCCCGTCGGGGGACAACCAAGCCACGCGCCCGACCACCCGATTCCACGATCGGGGACTACTAAACACGAGCCGCCCTAGCCACGCTACTAGGAAAATGCCACGATACCTCCGTAGCGGAGGCCTGACCTCACCAAAAGGGCCCAAGCCAAAACCACACAGTCAGGGAACACGGTCACGACCTCACCGTCGTGAACACAACACCGTCTGGAGAAAGGCCCTCGGTGACGCTCACCGGAAACCCCAGACCTCGACTCCGGGAACACTCCCGAAACCACTCACGAAGTCCCGTCCCGCGGACAGAAACAAAAATCGGTGCACGACAACCCACGTCACGTGATAGGAGCACCACCCACTAGAAGAACGACCGGATGCGTCCCCTGACGTCTTACACCGCGTCACAAGTGTCTAGCTACGACGCCCCGGGCGTGAGACTCAGACACACACAGTAACTAGTAGTAACCGCAAAACAAGGACTAGCTGAGGTCACGCTCATCAGCGCGGGTCCGAACCCTCAGCCTCGTGTGCACACTCAGACCATACGCCTTAGGCCTGTCCTCTAGCTGGTATTTCCCCCTAAACCCGGACTCGGAAGTACGCGGGGGCCCTGCGGTAACCCGCCTACTCACCGCCTCTCTCGGGTACGCCGCTCAGCCACTCCCAGGCGAGCCAGCACACTCGTGCCGTGGGAAGCTACGACTAGTGGACGTGTCACAGAACGTGGACACAGAAAACCACGCACGCACCCATTGCGAGTAACATGGAGTAACAGGTGGCACGATGCCACCAGACTCTGGACAGCCCACTAAACCTACAAACCCAACGGCCTTTGAGTCACAAGACTCGGGGTCAAGACCGTTGCACACGACAGCACTGAGCTGTCAATCTGGCCTAATCCCTAGGTCCAAAACCACAATGCGATGACTCACGAGGCGAATCGCAATCGCCGAGACCATTCCCCCACCTGGGAACTCAGGAGACCTCCAGTCCCAAGTTAGGTCATGGACTCGCGGTTCATAGGCCATAGGCACGGCCTACGCGGAAACCACAGAAGCACGATTCTCAAGGCAGCCCGCAAGCTGCCACACCGATTTCCCAACCCTGGGAAAAGCGAGAACCCTCCAGCACCAGGCTGGGCAACTGGACTCGCAGACCAAGGCCACACACATGGCCCACTCAAAACCAACTCCCGGAGAAACCACGACGTGCGGGGAAACCTCGCCGCACTCACACCGATACACGGTGACTCGATCTAGCAAGAACCCAGAAGCTCGGAACACCTGGGGTCACCCGGACCCGCCAAGCCCACTGGCACGCTTATCGAGGTAACACGGTACCTCCAAACACCCTAAAAACACAGACACAGAACCCATGGGGTGTCCGGGATACTCACAAGGCCGGAAGTCGACCACTGGGTCACAACCGAGTCGACCGGAGACCAACACAACACAATCGGGACGCTAAAAGGTCACCCGGACCCTTAAGCTCACGACACGTAAAACGAGGTAAGTGGGACAACCTCTGGACACCCAAAGACACGGTCACGGAACTCCACGGGGTGTCCGAGACACTCACGAGACCTAAAGTCAACCACTGGGTCACAACCGGGTTGACCGGGGGTCAAAACAGCGCAAACAGGAACCAGAACGTGGTAGTGGTCACCTGGTGACCGCGACCAGATAGTGGTCGACCGGGGACCGCGACCAGATGGTAGCGGTCGACCGGAGACCGCGACCATGCTGTCACGGTCACCTGACGACCGCAACAAGCCACGCGCAACCCCGCTGGTAGCGGTCGCCCGAGGACCGCGACCAGATAGTAGCGGTCATCCCATGACCGCGACTAGACCAAAGCGATCTATCGCACGACTGCGACGCTCGAAGGCCTCCTCGACCAAAACACAAAGGATGAACGCGGTTCTCCCAAGATCGCGACCAATGAACGCGGTTTCTGGTGGACCGCGACCATTTCGGAAAACCGTGAACGGCTGGAAAACCCCAAAAATCCACGCCATGCCCCCAAACATCCACGGATGAGGGGAAAAACATAGGGGAAGCCCCCAAATAACCCCTAGCATGCATCTACGGCCTCGGATCGGCCAGAAACGCAATGAATCGCTAGATCGGGCGATCACTCCCCGAAACATGATTTTTCCCCAAAACGCCCCAAACGACCCGCTCGGCTCACCACGGCCTACGAAATTTGCGGGAAAGGAAGTGCACGAGCTGGGGGTCCATCACCCTACCTCCACCGAAGATTTCGCGCACCGTGGATGCCGATCCACGAAGAAAATGCTGTTGAAGCCTCGCCGTTCCACGAACCCACGGCCGAGCTTCACCACGCCCTCGAGCCTCGATCCTCGACCCATCCTCGCCGTCCTCCTAGCCCGCATCGCCCTGCCTCGCCCCCGCCTCGGTCCGTCGGCCGCCGGAGAGGAGAGAGTGAGAGTAGAGAGTGGGAGAAGAGAGAGAGGGTGAGAGTGAGAAATGAGAGGGAGAGAGAGGGTGGGGGGTATATATTGGAAAATCTGAAAAATCGGAAAAATCCTGAAAAATAGAAAATCACACCCTCGCGATCCTCGGAACGCACCGATCGCAACGGTACCACACGCGCCTAGGTGAACGGCCCGGTTCACCCGCAACGAGGTTTCGAAGGGAAAGCCGAAACCTACGCCGGGAATCGGAAAACACACGCGGAAAAAGCTGCGGAACGCCTCCGGGCCTCCGAAACGATTCCGGATCGCGACGATCCGAACACGAAAGATGTCCGAAATGAAATTTCGGACACAACGGAGTCGGACGCTCCAAGAAACCAGATCCGAGACCTGAGAAAAAGGATCCAAAAAATCTGGGGCATTACATGTGAGCTGTAGAGTCTGTCTCGTCAGTCTAGGTCTTTTCCTAGGCTTGTGTGTCTGGTCTCGTAGGCCTTTGTCTTGGACTTCGTGCTTGTCGACAGATCGGTAACTCCTGACCTTTCGAGTTCAGGGTTAGCCTTTCTATCGTTGCTTAGAGTAGCTTAGGGGCCGAGGTCCTCTCAGTGGCTGTGTTTTTTAGGTATGGCTTCTTCCCTCTTCCTTTACTTGTTCCCTACTCCTGCTTCCTCTTCTTTACAGCTTTGTAGTTTAATTTTCCTGCTTTGCTACTACTGTTGTTTTGTTGTTCCGTGTTACTGCGTTGTTTTTCAGTGGGGATCCGCGTGACCCCTACTGAGCCAGTGACACGAGACTCACCCCTACTTTTTAGGTGGGTGGCGTCTTCTGCTTCCGCGGTTCCTGGTGTGACGCATTTGTAGTGGCTAGCGGGACCTGCGTCGGGCTTCCCCCGACCTCAGTGTACGTTTTTCTTTCTGTTGGACTATACTTGTCTTTCCTTTGGACTGGACTCTGGTATAATTGTTAATTTGTAGCTGTTAATTAAAAAGTAATTTTACTTCTACTACTTTAGCAAACCGGATTAATGAAATTTATTTACTTACTGTTATATCTACGACTTCAATGTACTACACGACAATCCTTTTTCCCTTCGGAGCTTTACAGCTCTTGGGAGGCTTCACGGGTTCCAAGTGGTATCGGGTCTGCTCGGTAGTCCTATCGGGTATATCCGGTATCCGGGTCGTCACAGGTGGTATCAGAGCGTTGTTGTGTGAAGTACATGGGAATTCGAGATATACAGTATCCAGAGTCCTTAAAGTCCAGTACAGTCTTCAGCTGGCATTAGGTTTCGCAATTCTTGTCGTTTTGTTTTCCGCGTGTGGTCTTGTGCATGCTGTATTAGCACTGTGCGAGATGGTTTTCGCTCTCGTCAGAATGTGATGGGATGCTCCTTTTCGTCATGGTGTTTGTCTCGATCATGCTGTACTTGGCAGAGTTCGCCGATAGGCTTGAATCTACAGTACATTGTTCTAGATTTTTTCATGGTTTGTTCAGGTGGCTGGTGACTTTTTCGAGTTGGTGTGATGGCCGTACACGTTCTTACGTTGTTTTGGTCGTCCCAGCTTGAGTCTGTTCTGCTCCTGATGTGTTTTGCTTCTGTCGAAGTGCTCGATTAGATTCCCTTGATTGAGAAGATGCTCAGGCGACCTAGGATTTTCCTTCCTGGTGAGCTTCTGTGGTTGAGCTTGATTCTCCTCATCCCATTTGGTGGAGTCTTTTCGAGGTAAGCCATGGAATTACTGTCTTGGCGAGACCTTTGTCCTGTGTCTGCTTAAGTGTGGACAGTATTTCTTCTGAGCCTGATCTACTCTTTGTTCTACGGTTGCTTGGCTTTGGACCTAATCCTTGTGTTAAAAGCCGTTGTGCACCGTGTTCGTCGTGCCGTGTCTAGCGACCGATGTGTTGTGAAGGCTCATTTATTCTTTCAGGACGTAATGGTAAGCTTAGATTAGCCTTTCTTTATGCTTTGTGCTGAAGCCGGTACTCTCCTTCATTTGCACTTAGACGATGTGTGATCGGTTGTTAGCTGGATCAGTACTCGTGGCGTGTTACATTACGATTTGCATGAATTACGATGGCACCAAGTGTGTGCTGAGATGCAGATACCAAGATATTTCTGATGCCTGTGTGCATTGTATGAGTGCGCAGTGGAAGCATGTGGGCTGATAACCCACGGGTCGAGGATCGTTGGTTGTAAGATTCTGACCGGTCGAGAGAATTGTTCTTTCTCGATGTGACTTCATCTTGGCTTTCTGTGCCTTGATGTGGTCTTTTGCCATGTCGTTGCTGGAGTCATTCTAGTGTAGGCATTGGCATTTATGAGTATTGGGGAATCTGTCGGCATTTCTGCTAGTTGAGTACCCTCTGCTTTGCAATCCTTCCTTGGGTGTTGTGCTCTTGGGACGTAATCGTGGTCCTTGAGATGCGTTTCCCAAGATTATCATCCTTGTTGTCATGGGTCTGTTCTTGGTAAGCTGCTCGATGCATGACTCGTCCCTTGTGATCGTGCATTCAGTTGTCATCGTGCCTTGATATGACCCAGCTTGCAGTTGTGTTCCATGGTTCTGTATTCTGTACGAAGCTGGAATCCTGCAAGTGCTGCTGTTGTCGTTTTGTCGTTGTTTCCCTGTGAATCTGTCTTGGCATCGTGTGGACTATGATCTTGTCGGTTAGTTGTGATGTACTCTTCTGCCCTGATAGAGTTGGCATGTGACTCGATCAGATGTAACGTCTAAGTGAGGACTGACTTGATTATGTTTGTGGTCCGGTGCTATCGTTGTGTGTGCCAGATTTCGTGGTTGCTTTTGGCTCTGGAGCCGATGATGTGTCGAGCTGTCAGCTGAGAGGACTATGCTTCCTTGTTTAGGCTGGTGCTTGCTGTGTCTGTCATTTTGTTTTATCGATATCTATCATCGTGGCATGGGTCGTGTCTCCTTTCCTATGAGACGTAAGCGACGTTACCTTATTTTGGAGGCGTCAGACTTGAGTTCACTTGTGTATCATGCTCATTCGATGGATCTATCTGCCTTGAGATCCAGAACATGTGCTTATGATGATGGTCTGACAAGTGTTCCTCTGAATGGTATTTTTCGAGATTCGTGTTGTTTCCGTATTTGTGTCTTGGGGTTTGTTCGTCCCTGCTTCTTCTTGTTCGTTCCTTAAATTTTGAGGATGAAATTTTTTTAAGGAGGGGAGGCTGTAATACCCTGGATTCTTATCGGGTCTTTCGGATACTTTTTGGAGAGTTTCAGATCACTTTTGTGGGTCCTGAGTTGAGTTTTACGATCCACATGGGTTTTTCTCTCGTACAAGTTACAGAACCCTGTGGTGAGTTTATTTCTCAGTTCATCGACTCGAGGACGCTACAGTTGCGATGTACTCGTTGAGAGGATCGTTTCGACTATTTTTACGTATTTTTCTGAATTCGTGTATTTTCAAGCCAAAAATGAGAATTTCAGAAATTAGGAAAATTTCCTAATTTCTTTCTATTTAACCTAACCCACCTCCCCAACCCCATTTCAACCGTTTCTTCCTCTCTCTCGTTCTCTCTCCTCTCTGGTCCATTCGGCGCGGGGTGCACACCGTTGCGGAGCTGGCCAAGGTGAGGACGCGATGGAGTGATCGGGACGTGGAATGGGGCGACGGTTTGAGCGTGGCGAGGCGCGATCCCTCGGTGGATTTCGAGACGGCGCGGTTCGTTGATTTGGCATTTTCGACGCGGTTTAGTCGCTTCGGCGCACGGTTTCTTCGGTGGAGGTAGGGAAACAGATCACCTACTTCTCCTCTACGTTTCCCTGCAGTTTTGCATCATTCGGTTTTGGCTTGTTTTGGGAAAATCATGCTTTTGGGGTGTTTAGAGGGTTCGCCAGAAAACGGCGATAGTTTTTAGATCAATTGGTATCAATCGAACCCCTGGAATGTCAGCATTCCAGATCCGCTGATTTCGTGTCAATTGGTTGTCATTTGGGGCCGGTACGAGCCCGGGAACCATGGTGACTCAAATAGGGTTAATTCGGTAGAATTGCCCGTTTCAAACCGTTTATGCGTTGTTTTGATCCCTTCCGGAGTGTGGAAGGTCGGTGTTCTCATTATGCATGTTTTCCCCTTCGATCGGAATCGAATGGGGCGTGGAATGGGGCCTGAAGATTAGGGTTTGGCCGAGTTTTCGTCGTGATCGGTCGACCGGACCGGATGGGCCAGTCGACCGATAGTCGCCCACGGACCGTGTCAGGTCTGGTCGTTGGTCTGGTCGACCGACCGCCCAGGTCCGGTCGACCGGTCCTGTCAGGTCGACCGACCCGAGGGTTCAGGTCGACCAGAATTCCCTATTTTTGTTCGTTTCGAGTCCTAGTCAGTCCGGTTGAGACCCAATGACCGGCCTATGGCCTCGCGAGTGTTCTGGACACCCTGTGGGTTCCGTGTCCGTATTTCTGGGGTGTCGGGAGGTGCCGTGGTACATCGATTAGCATGCCCGTAGGCATGTGTGTTTCGGGCTTTGTGTAGCGTTCGATCGAGTCACCGTGTATCAGTGTAAGTGCGGTGGGGTTCCCCCGCATGTGTGTGGCCTCCCTCGAGTTCCCGTTTGAGCGGATGGTCTCGGCGACTTGTGGTCTGCCTCGGTATTCATGTTACCATCATTTTAGACCTAGTCAAGATTTTAAGTCGGTTGGCCTTGGCGGCCCAACCTTCATCCGCTTCTTCATTGTGGCGTCACTTTCTTAGGCCACTACAAGTCATTTATCTTAGGTCAATGTTTTATGGCGGTTAGTATGGCGGTTGTCTCTTGGACCGCTTAGTCCGTGTAGCGTGTCTGTCATCGACCGCTTCATGGTTTGTTTGGGCAGGTCAGTCGGAGTTTGACTGAGTCTAGTGGCCATAGCTTCGACCGCTATAGTTACCTCGTGGCCCTGTCTATGACCGCCAGTGTCTATGCCTCTGTGTATGTACAGAGTGTCGCTTTCCGACGTTTTGGTTTCCAATTGTCTTGGCTTGACCTTGTGATTTGTTTGTCGTCCCATAGATGTCTCTTGATGTCCTATGAGAGCTAGGACCACGTTATAAGGTAGCCAGGAGTTTCTCTTGCTTGAAGTAGGATTCTCTTCCCTACTGTTAAATCATCATTGTTCAGTTCCGGTCAACCCGGGGTGACTCAGTGGTTGACAGGCGACCTTGTGTGTGTCTCGACGGTTCTGTCCAGCCCGATACATGGTTCTGGATGCCTTGAGGTGTTGTCTCACCTCGGTTTACGTGTCCAGATGTGCTGAGGGTCTTAGTGTTCCCTCATGTCCCCGTGTGTCGTTTTACGCAGTTGTGTCGTTTCCTCTGGTTTAGGATTAGACCGATTGGCGACGTGTCTCCGCCGTCGCACGACGATCTTGACTCCGAGTCGTGAGACTCAAGGATCGTTACATGAGTAGGTCTAGTTGCCCTGTTCTGAGTCTGTCGGCAGTTGTCTTGCTGCCTCAGTGCTTCGTAGTACGTGTGATAGTGCTTCCTTGCCTGTCAGTACTACAACGCTTGTGTTTCAGAGTTTTGTGTCTAGTGAGCCTCCACTAGTCGTAGCCTGGCAACGCGTTACGGCGTGTCGACCCACCTGGAAGTGGTGGCGTGGCAGTTCCCGAGATATGGTTTTTAAGCTAGTTCCGTGGGCTCCTACTTAACGGTAGTGTCCTGCTGGGGGCGAAAACTAGCTAGTGGTCTGGCTCTAGGCAAGAGTCGGTGTGTGCACACGTGGTCAGGGGCGTGGGACTTGCGCCGACGGGCGTGACCCTGACTGGTCACTCATTACTGTGGTTCCTATTATGGTTACAGTGTCTTAGTCTCTACCGTGTGCTAGGCAGCGTTAGGCGAGACACTTGAGGCGCAGCATAAGACGTCAGTGGACGCAACTGGCTATTCTTCTAGTGAGGAGGTGCTTCCGTCACATGACGCGTGACTCTCGTGTTTCTCGGAGTCTGTGTTCCCCTTCCGAGTTAGCATGTTCTTGGTTCCGTCTAAGATCAGCTTCCCCTGCCGAGTTGGTCTGTGTTTGGCTTATCCAGGACTAGCTTGTTGTGGCGTGCACGACGCTCCAGTCATGTTTGCAGTTGTGTTTAGGGGGAGCTTGCACGGCAATCCAATCGTGTGAGCTGTAGAGTATGTCTCATCAGTCTAGGTCTTTTCCTAGGCTTGTGTGTCTGGTCTCGTAGGCCTTTGTATTGGGCCTCGTGCTTATCGACAGATCGATAACTCCTGACCTTTCGAGTTCAGGGTTAGCCCTTCTGTCGTTGCTTGGAGTAGCTTAGGGGCTGAGGTCCTCTCGGTGGCCGTGTTTTGTAGGTACGGCTTCTTCCCTCTTCCCTTACTTGTTCCCTACTCTTGCTTCCTCTTCTTTACAGCTTTGTAGTTTAGTTTTCCTGCTTTGCTACTACTGCTGTTTTGTTGTTCCGTGTTACTGCGTTATTTTTCAGTGGGGATCCGCATGACCCCTACTGAGCTAGTGACACGAGGCTCACCCCTACTTTTCAGGTGGGTGGCGTCTTCTGCTTCCGCGATTCCTGGTGTGACGCGTTCGTAGTGGCCAACGGTACCTGCGTCGGGCTTCACCCGACCTTAGTGTATGTTTTTCTTTCTGTTAGATTGTACTTGTCTTTCCTTTGGACTGGACTCTGGCATAATTATTAATTTGTAACTGTTAATTAAAAAGTAATTTTATTTCTACTACTTTAACAAACCTGATTAATGAAATTTAATTGCTTACTGTTATATCTGTGACTTCAATGTACTACATGACAATCCTTTTCCCTTCGGAGCTTTACAGCTCTTGGGAGGCTTCACGGGTTCCAAGTGGTATCGGGTCTACTCGGTAGTCCTATCGGGTATATCCGGTATCCAGGATCCGGGTCATCACACTAATCATCCAACTATCGGAGCAATACTCAGACAAATAATCACACAAGAGACAAGGAATTTTTAGGTGGTTCAGTCTCAACCTTGAGACCTACATCCACCCCACACTCAGATCTGAGTGTGGCTTCCGCTGTCACACAGCTTAACCGCTGATCCACAGCTTCGAGGATGAATCCCTACAACCACTGACTAATAACTTGATCTGCTGAGCCTCACAGCTTGCTAACAGCTGAGCACCACAGCTTGCTGTCCGAGGTTCACACCTCGCCTACTAAGCGTCACAGCTTGCTCCGATGACTTATAGCTTGAAAGACAACGAAGAAAGAAAAATACAAAACGACTGAGAACTAGAAACAGATATAGAAATAAAAACAATGTAGCTCAAAGAAGTGCAAACGATCCTAGATTTGATCTAGAGATCGTGACTGCAGCAACTCTCCCTTCTTCTCCTTTTCCGATACTCTGTTTTGAACCTTCTTCCCAAATCTGCAACTCACTCTTTACTTTTCTTTCTAAAGCTCCTCACTGCTCTCAGATTTGACTTCGCTGCTTTTCTCCTCTTCTCTCGTTCCTCCAATTCTATCTCTCTATCTCTTGCTCTGTCTCTATTTTTCTCTCTATCTTTTACTTCTCAGAGATCCTCCTTTTATATAGCAGGGAACTGGAGGATGTGGACCCCGCATAGTTTCGCTCTGGCACGTGGAGGGAAGAGTTCCCGCCACTGCCTTGTCAGAAAAGTGGCTTTAGTGATTCCACATTTCAGATGTTGAGGATTAGGCAAGACCATGTGGCTGATCAAACTTGGAGAGCAAGCCACCTTGGATCACGTGTTTCATTAACTTGAATCTTGGATCACGTGCCCACTTGAGTCTCTGCTACTCTCAGTCCATTAAGTGTTTAAGTAAATCCTGTCAATAAGAAATAAGACATTTAGTCAAACACCTTTTTCATCATTATTGCCCATAAGAATACATACTTAGACAATTTCAGAGAAATCAGGTGTTCAGACCAAAGAAGATGTATGATTATGCAAATGCCTTCAGTATGGACTTGATGCACCGACTTGAAGACCTGAATCTACATGTGCATCGACCTTGGTCTCTACATATGCACAGACCTAGATGCTTCATGTGCACAGACCCTAAATATGCACAGACCTATATGTGCACAGACTCTACTTGTGCACAGACATATATATATGCACAGACTCTATGTATGCATAGACCTTAGACACTATATGTGCATAGACCAAGTTCAGCATGATAAAGCATATGCATCGACCTTGTAGAGTATGCTACAATACGTGCATCGACCTGTAAGACATGCTGCAAAACATGCATTGACCTGAAGTTCATAAAACTAGCATGAGCATCGGCCTTATAAAATGAGTGTAAGGATGTTCATCGACCTTGCCTTACACAAGATACAATGTGCGTCGACCTTGCCTTACTCAAGGTACAATGTGCATCGACCTTGCTTTACACAAGATACAATGTGCATCGACCTGATACACTACAGGTGAATATATGCATCGACCTGTGTGACTTCATGCAAGAACATACATCGACCTTATTTTCAACGTAGTATAAGGATGCATCGACCTGAATGAATAAAGACATATGCATGGATCGACCTGACAGACGTAATATGAAGATGTGCACTGACCTGTCATGCTTATGCCTAAAAAGTGCATTGACCCATCAGACTTGTTGCATAAATGTACACTGAACTGATGTGAAGAAAGTGTGAATGTGCATCGACCTTACCTAACTAAGACCTGAACATGTATCGACCTGAATTACTAAGTGCCTATATGTGCATCGACCTGAGTTTTGACACTTAGACAAATAAATTGTTTGTTCAATGTGAAATATTCTTATGCAGCTCAGTCTCACCATGATTCATAGAGTGTCATAATCAAAACCAGGGTTCCAACAATCTCCCCCTTTTTGATGATGACAACTATGAGTCATGTATGTGTTTGCACAAAATGAAATTGATACACTTATTCACTCATTCAATCATTGATCCATAAAAATAGTCATTCATCTAAAGTGTCATTCATTTCAGACAAAAGTGTGCACATATCAAACCAACATTTTCATTTTTCATTCATCATACCAGAGCAAAGTACAAGACTAATCATGCAAACATAATAGATGCAAAACTAACTATAATGCTCTGACTAACACGCTGTGTACAATAAGAAAAAGAAATGTTGTTTGTCTTAAACCAACACACAATCAACACACAATGCTACAAAGCTTCAGCACCGCATCACATCATCTTCTTTAGCACAACATCTCAGAACATCACATCATGACTGCTCTCCCCCTTTGTCATTATCAAAAGGAATCAGCAAATAACTGGCTTCCTAAAGCATCAAACATCAGCTGCAGAGGTCCTGCTGGAGCTGCCACCTCTCTGTCTGGCTCTTATGGTGGGTGTTCTGCTAGAACTGCCACGTTCAGTCAATGGTACTGCTTGTGGAAAGTTATTTGGAATGCTCTCAACTTTAGTCCCTAGTGCAGCAAACTTGGCCATGACTTTCTGATCATTTTGCTGAACTCGAGCTTGCAGTTCTTTGACAGTTGTGATCAGATCCACAAACCAACTCTGTAACATGTTGCACATGTGCTCTAATTGGGATGTCTGTTGATGGTGGATTTCTGCCATGAAAGTAGATGAACTTGTTGCCTGTGTAGTGACAACATCTGTAAAACTGTTGGACAGCTGCTGCACTTGGTCTTGGACAATGTCAAGTTTGCCATATATATTGCCCAATTGGATGATATTGCCCTGAACTTCATCTGATATAGTGTTAATTCTCTGAGACAAAGCTTGCTGTTCTTGTTGTATGTTATTCAATTGTTCTATAATTGTCTGTTGTTCCCTTCTGATGTCATAAGCATGAACCAACATTTGAGTTGTCTTTATGTGAGTTTCTGCTTGGTTCAGTCTCAGATTCTTCATTAGGGTACCAGCTTGACCACAAACATGCAATAGAGAATCTAAAAAGCCATGTAATATCTCATCGAATCTATACTTATCCCTGACAAATTTTTCCCATTGGCTGTTCACAGTTTGTTTTACATGAAAAATTCTAGCATCTAGTCCCTCTACAGCCATGTTTAAATGCATGAAAGAAGCATTCATGATTCTAAACTGATTCATCAATAAATTTACTAGAGAAGGATGCACTTTAGCAACATGTTGAAAAGAATTTGGTCCTGCTGAACCTGAAGCCTGAAATTCTGGTGGGACTTGAGGTTCTTCAGAAGATAAGGGTGGCCGAATACCCAAGGCCATCATAGGCCCATGATATATGGCAGGACCTAGATGCTCTTCTTGTGGTATTTCAATTTCAACATCTTGAAGTTCCTGTGGTTCTTCTTCTTGTAGCTCTTCCACCCCTTGCTGCTCTTCGGGTTGGTTAACATGTGGCTGCTGCTCCTGTATGCCTTCTTGCGCATTCAACTGCTCTAGTTGGACTACAAATTGTTGCTACTGCTATTCTATCTGTTCAATAAGCTGATCAATATGTTGATCAAGATGCTGCATTACTTGCTCATCAGACAAAAACTGTTGTTCTAGCTCATGGAGGTCTTGTTCTGGCTGTACATCTCTTTCCATTTTGTCCCTTTCTTCTTATTGCTGAATAGGCTGCTGCTCTTCTTGCAGCTCTGGGTGAGGTTCTTCTTGCAATTCAGGAATATGCTCTTCCTGAACTAACTCTTCCTCCTGTCCTGGTTGCACCTGCAGGTTCTCATCATATAACCTTTCATCATCAGTCTGCTGCTCAGCACACACTGCCGCTTCCTGCTCAGCTACTTGTGGCTGGTCCTCCCCTTGACCTTCTGCGTCTTACTGAATTTATTCCATATGTTCCACATCTTGTTGCTGCTGCTGCTGTTGTTCAGACTCTGGCTATTTTTCAAATTATGTTTCTTGTTGTTGCTGCTGCTCAAGTTCTGACTCAGATGGAATTTCTGGTTCTTCTTCTTCCAGCTGTGGCTGTTGTTCTTCTTCCACTTGTTAGAGTTTTTCTTCTTGATGGAGATGCTGTTCTGCCATTTCCTGCTCAGTCTGATCTGCTGGCCCCTAACTTTGGACTTTTGCACCTGATGGCTTAAGCTTCATAAATTTAGTGATGAGGTCCATATTGTATATATTTACTTTAGGGATCTCCTTGAATATCTCATCCTCTAAAGAAATGTTCATCTTCTTGAAAATAGCTGTCAAGTGGGCTGCATAGGGTAAGTGTCTTCTAGATTCCTTGCAGGTTCCAATAATCTGAATCATTAACTATGGCAGACAGACTCTGATTCTCTTAAACATACAAAATAAAATAAACCTCTGTGACTCAATTAATCTCCCTCTACCTCCACCTTGTGGAGTTATGATTGTAGTGAACATGTGATGTAATAGTCTCTTCAGAGGGAAAAATTTGTTTGCATTGAACTGAGTTAGTTTGGTTTACTTTTTGTCCTTAAGGTTACAAGGCTTGTTAGTGAGTATGGAGTAGGCCTCATGTTCATTATATTCAAAATCACCTTCAACTACTCCATCTTCAGGAATCCTAAAGACCTTGTGGAGAAAATATCTGATAATCTCAATTCTAGCTTCTTTCACATGGGTCCAAATCTTAGACGGGTCTGGATCAAATTTCAGGTTCTTATAAAACTCCATAACCATCCTAGGGTAGTAGTATCTGTGCTTACCCATGAATTTCTTCCATTTTTGAAATTTGATCAAACCCAATAATTCAGGATATTCAACAAGCATTTTCTGGTCATGAAAATCCACAAACTGCGGGAAAATGATCTTTGCAGTCTCAAGCACTGACTCTGCTTGCATGGAAGAGATATCAGAGTCCTTTTCTTCTTTAAATACCCTGCGAGTACCCTCTACGGCAGATGTCCGGTGCCGCTTTGCTAGTGCTTTAGACACCTTATCTTTTCCCTTGGCAGATTTTGCTTTACACAACCCATATACGGTGCCCTGATCATGTGCAAGCTTTGATCTTCTTTCCTTGTGAGGAAATGCAACCGCTTTCTCAGATAGGGTGTCCGTCGGTTGCTGCTCCTCTGGAGCCTTCCGCTTCCCCTTACTCTTGGTGGCTGGAGAAGACATATTGGATACGAGAAGGAAACGAAGATTAAAGGCACTGGTTTGAGAAGACTGGAGGACAAGAATGGAGTGAGCAAGTTTTGCACAGGGTGAGAGAGCAAGGACGACTAGGGTGTGTCGATGCGAAGGGTTTGGAACGGGATGAAAGTCTCGACCTGGATGAAATGGGTTTCAATGGTGAGGTAGACATTGATACAGGGTAGAGTCTTGACATGAAATTCTGCCGACTTTACCAAATTCAAGACTAGTTCCCAGATTACCCTTCTCTTTAAGTTAAAATGTCTTTCTTTACATTTACATGGTTTTCTGCTTATGAAGATTATATCTTCATGCATTAATCTTCTAAAATAAATCCTTTGATGCAAAATCAATGGAAATGAAATAGTCTAATCAAAGTACTATGCCCAGTCAGAAAACCATCAATCTTACTTGTCATTTTCATTAGACAAAACTGATTTAAATCTGTCTTATATTGAAATTAAAACAGTTTTAAGTATCTAAAAAAAATTCAGAGTCAACCACATTTTTCCTTTTCTTTTATTTACTTGATTGAGCATTCTAGTATGACTACACCTTTTTACACAAGGAGACATGTTGACAAGGCACCCGAATCCATAGTTACTCAGTGCAGTCAACATTTATGCTTCAAGTTATGAACAGGGATAGCATCTTTCATCATGACATAACCTCTAAATTTCATTGATACGGATGGTCAGTTTCTCAAAAAGATATGTCATTGCTATGCCTTTTTCTCATTTTTATTTAATGGCGTATTTCTGGTCTTATATCAAATTTTACTTAAAAGCAGTTTAAGAACAATATAAGTACATGATTCTTTACTAGATTGTCTTATTACTTATAATTTTCAGATTTCTGGAGATCTACTGGACAATTCCAATTTTCAAGTGTTTTAAGACCATTGAAGATACATTCAAGGACAATCTTGAAAAATTAAGATAAGATTTAATCTTCATAGATAGAAAGTCACATTTCTGTAAAGTCCAGCAACTTCCTTTTAGATCTGGGTGATCTTTGAAACAATATCTCTTGATTAGTAAAGGTGACAGATTTCAAGACTTACTCCCCCTAAGTGACAAAATCTAATGACAAACTCCCCCTGAGAGAATGCATAGACATTTGGGAAAGACTTGTCATAGATAGAATAGATGAGATAACAGGGATGGAGAAATCAACAAAGCAAAGATAAGTGGGAGTAGTAAGGTAGAAAGCCACATAGAGGTAAGGATAAGACTTGGGACAGATTTGCAGACAACCAGCCTTACTTGCTTCTAATCAAACAATAGCCTTCTATATAGAGCAAAGCAGCATACAACAACCAGCTTGTACTAAGTGTAGTAAGGTAAGTGTTCCTTTATGTACATCGGCCTTCTAGCTCAGCAAGGTGGGGGCAACTACCTCATGCACCGACCTATCAATGTGATAAGGTCGATGTTCTTTTCCCAAACCTTGACCTACTAGCTTAACCATGAAATGCACTATACCCAAAATAAGCCTCAGTAACAGCTTTGCACATCTCACAGGACAAACCTCAAAATTGAACACTTAATCCTTTACATTAAGGTTGAGGTTCCTCTCATGTGCTATAACTAACCAGATAGCTAAGGTTGATGTTCCTTTTATGTGCTTTGACCAGCTAGCATGATAAGGTTGGTGCACCTAACATATGCATCGACCTATTAGCATAGTAAGGTTAGAGCATCTTTCTTATGCATCGACCTGCTGGCTTATTCAGACAGAACATACAGCTAAACATTAAAGTAGCATTGATATCATTGGAATGAGATTTCAGCAAAATAGCATTTCAACTAGCAAGAACAGCAATACACATAATCTGACAATCAGAAGCAGTCCAACATATCTGACAGAATTGACTCAACTCAACTCCCCCTCACTGTGTGCAGTAGTTTCAGCCAAACAATAGTCCCTCTTCTCTTTGTACACAGATATGCAGCAATGAAATGCAAATTAATCACTATATGCAAGTTTTGAACCCTTGGTACTTGGCGGAGGCTAGCCTCTACGCATGATGTGGGTTTCCAGACAGAAATGATCTGCCCTTCTCCCAGCATACCATTTGATATACCAAAGGGTCATGCAGACCTATGCTTCTACTATGAGTATGAATAACTAACATGAATGATTTTTGGCATATGAAATCTCATTTGAGACTAGCATGTGGCAGACATTCTGAAACATAACAATCCTGACAAGATAGCATTAATCAATGATACCAATTAATAGGATACCAATTGATAGAATTGCATCAAATGACATCAATAAATTCAATCTGACCAAACATGCAGTAACTCAAAGAGTATTATTCAAGCAACAAGATAAGAAAAATAAGAGTGGGGTTTGACTGACCTTAATGTGCCTTGATCTGTATTAAACCCCTTTATTTTCTGCCATCAAGGCACCCTTGCAAACATAGAATTTTTTTACAAACCTAGGAACCCAAGAGTTCTTGGGTCCTGTCAGATGAGTAACACCTCTAACAGGTGTACTCCAAGCATTCCAAACATTTGAATTGTCATATTTCATCCAATAGCATTCAAACATAGTATGTCCAGGTATTCTACAGTAATTGCAAATTGGATGCCTATAAGTTGATGCAAAATTATTCCTAAAATGAGTATTTCTAAATGCAGGCAATTGAACATGTTTAGCATAAAAATTCTTCCTAGCTGACCAGCATTGTGATGCAACATGCCCAAATTTTCCACAATTAAGACACTTAGCATTCTGAACAGCATGTTTCCTAGCATGATGATGATTTGCATGATTGTTTTCAGCATGATATTTCCCAAACATTTGATCATCCTGTTTTATTAAGTTACAATCATGCATGTGGTGACCATTTCTACCACAGTAGAAATATGAAGTTCCATTTTTATTTCTGTTTGCATATTTATATGGAATGACATTGGGCTTAACATGCAAGTTAGCATTATTCCCAGAGATGTTTCTGAAATTTTTCTGTAAGTTCTTATTTCTATTCTGAGAGGCATTCATTTTCTTAAGAGCCTTCATGTCATCAGCTTTCATAACCTCGCAGTCATCTATAACATGCCCTGCCCTGCCACAGTAATGACATGAAGCATTCTTTTTGTGTGCATGTGAATGAGTGGGGGAATTTTGAGCTACATTCACTAATGAATCAGAATTCACAGAATTGACAAAATTCATAGCCATAGCAGGAACAACTTTGACTTTATTCAGATTGGCATTCTTTTTCTGCTTTTCAGTCTTTTTCAGATTTTTAGTTGATTTTTCAGATTTCTGAGCCGTGAACTGAAAGACAGATGAGGAAGGTGTTTTTGATGACCCAGAACACCTCACAAAAGAAGTGGACAATTTATTTTCAAAGTTCTTCTTATTGACTGAATTGTAACCCAGTCCTTGTTTCTAGAAATTAATTTTTGTTCCAAGAATCTTATCAAGATTATTCTTACCTTCAACAAACTTAGACATTGAGCTTTTAAGATATTGGATTTCAGAGTTCAAGGAGGCAATGTTAACTTCATAGCCAACAATTTCAGTTTCACATGAAATAACTTGTTGATGCAGTGCATCATTTAGGCTTTTCAGAGTTTCAATTTCCTGCTTTAACTCTAGTTTTTTATTGGCTTCATTTTCTTTCAAAACACATTTTCCTTTTTCAATGGTCAGTAACCTTTCTGACATAACAACATTTAAAATCATCAGTTTTTTATTCTTCTCTTTCAAATTTTTGTTTTCTTCAAACACATCAATCTTATTCATGGAATTCAGTTTTTCATTTAACTCCTCATTCTGTTCAAGCTCCTTTTTCCTATTTAATAGCTGTTCATTATCTTCCCTAAGAGAATCAATCAGCTCTTCTTGCCATTTCAGATCAGACTGAAGACTGGCATTCAATTTATTCACAGAAAGACATTTATCATAAGGATTATCAACTTTCTTTATTACAGATTGAAGATGTTCATTCTCAGATTTCAAACAGTTTATTTCAGATGACATGCTCTTTTTCAATTTTCAATTTTCTGACTTGACTTTCTTATATTTATCTAACAAACCATCATACAATTTCATCAAGTCATTAAACGTAAGTTCATCAGATTCACAACTTACCTGAGATGAAGATTCCTCTTGTTGATCACTGTTGTGATCTTTTGTCATAAAGCATTTGTTCCCCTCTTGAGTATACATCTCTGTCAGTTTGTCCAGAATCTCCTTTGCATTCCTGCATATAGACAAACTAGGGAACTCATCAAGATTTATCACCCTCTTAATCATCTTCAGGGCTTTCACATTATCTGCATTCTTCAGTCTATATATGACATTCCATTTGGATTCATCCTCTAGAATGTCATATGGACAGTATGCAATAAGTACCTAGAGATTAGAATCAATGGTATTCACATAATCCCTAAATTTACCTAGCCAATTGTAGAAACTGGAACCGTCGAACTTCAGAGGATTGGCCATGAAAATAGATTTAAATCAGAGATAAGGAAACAATGGATACACCAAAGATGCAAGATCAGATCTGTAGATCGTTGGATCTAAAATCACAGAAACCATCTCTGATACCAATTGATGGGGGATTAGTGATCCGCTCTGATTATAGGTAAAGGGATTGCAGTAAGCACGGTTAAGATACAGAGGGGGGTGAATGGATCCCAGTGAATTTTTTTGCGGAATTAAAAAACAAATCTACTCTTACTGATCTAAAGCAAATAGCAAAGTTCTGCTCACAGAGAAAACTAGCAAATATCACTCTGATGAAGAAAGTGTTCAATCAACCAATTAAAGTACTTGGCAGAGGTTTGATCTAAGATCTCCTCATGCAAGAGGTGACATTCCAGATAGGCCTGACCGATCCTTCCTGTCACGCCTTTTGATATACTGATAGGTTGATGAGGCACTCAGATCATTAGACTGTAATTGCATTCAGAACTGAAAACTAATCGACAGCGGTCCTAATCATCCAACTATCGGAGTAATACTCAGACAAATAATCACACAAGAGACAAGGAATTTTTAGGTGGTTTAGTCTCAACCTTGAGACCTACATCCACCCCACACTCAGATCTGAGTATGGCTTCCGCTGTCACACAGCTTAATCACTGATCCACAGCTTCGGGGATGAATCCCTACATCCGCTGACTAACAGCTTGATCTGTTGAGCCTCACAGCTTCCTAACAGTTAAGCACCACAACTTGCTATCCAAGGTTCACACCTCGCCTGCTGAGCGTCACAGCTTGCTCCGTTGACTTACAGCTTGAAAGACAATAAAGAAAGAAAAATACAAAATGACTGAGAACTAGAAACATATATAGCAATAAAAACAATGTGGCTCAAAGATGAGCAAACGATCCTAGATTTGATCTAGAGATCGTGACTACAACAGCTCTTCCTTCTTCTCCTTTTCCGATACTCTGTTTTGAACCTTCTTCCCAAATCTGCAACTCACTCCTTACTTTTCTCTCCGAAGCTCATCATTGCTCTCAGATTTGACTTCGCTGCTTTTCTCCTCTTCTCTCGTTTCTCCACTTCTATCTCTCTATCTCTTGCTCTATCTCTGTTTTTCTCTCTATCTTTTACTTCTCAGAGATCCTCCTTTTATATAGCAGGGAACTGGAGGAAGTGGACGCCGCATAATTTGGCTCTGGCACGTGGAGGGAAGAGTTCCCGCCACTACCTTGTCAGAAAAGTGGCTTTAGTGATTCCACGTGTCAGATGTTGAGGATAGGACGAGACCACGTGGCTGATCAATCTTGGAGAGCAAGCCGCCTTGGATCACGTGTTTCATTAACTTGAATATTGGATCACGTGCCCACTTGAGTCTCTGCTACTCTCAATCCATTAAGTGTTTGAATAAATCATGTCAATAAGAAATAAGATATTTAGTCAAACACCTTTTTCATCATTATTGCCCTTAAGAATACATACTTAGACAATTTCAGAGAAATCAGGTGTTCAGACCAAAGAAGATGTATGATTATGCAAATACCTTAAGTATGGACTTGATGCACCGACTTGAAGACCTGAATTTACATGTGCATCGACCTTGGTCTCTACATGTGCACAGACCTAGATGCTTCATGTGCACAGACCCTAAATGTGCACAGACCTATATGTGCACAGACTCTACTTGTGTATATATGCACAGACTCTATGTATGTGTAGACCTTAGACACTATATGTGCATAGACCAAGTTCAGCATGATAAAGCATATGCATCGACCTTGTAGAGTATGCTACAATACGTGCATCGACTTGTAAGACATGCTACGAAACATGCATTGACCTGAAGTTCATAAAACTAGCATTAGCATAGGCGCTATAGAATGAATGTAAGGATGTGCTTCAACCTTATTTTCACAAAATACAATGTGCATCGACCTTGCCTTACTCAAGGTACAATGTGCATCGACCTTGCTTTACGCAAGATACAATGTGCATCGACCTGATA
Source organism: Amorphophallus konjac (assembly GCA_022559845.1). NCBI lineage: Eukaryota > Viridiplantae > Streptophyta > Magnoliopsida > Alismatales > Araceae > Amorphophallus > Amorphophallus konjac. The sequence goes on from CM040120.1 coordinate 307,665,633, forward strand.
CACTACTGGTGAATATATGCATCGACCTGTGTGACTTCATGCAAGAACATGCATCGACCTTATTTTCAACGTAGTATAAGGATGCATCGACCTGAATGAATAAAGACATATACATGCATCGACCTGACAGACGTAATATGAAGATGTGCACTGACTTGTCATGCTTAAGCCTAAAAAGTGCATTGACCTATCAGACTTGTTGCAGGAATGTGCACTGACCTGATGTGAAGAAAGTGTGAATGTGCATCGACCTTACCTAACTAAGACCTGAACATGCATCGACCTGAATTACTAAGTGCCTATATGTGCATCGACCTGAGTTTTGACACTTAGACAAATAAATGGTTTGTTCAATGTGAAATATTCTTATGCAGTTCAGTCTCAACATGATTCATAGAGTGTCATCATCAAAACCAGGGTTCTAACAATCGGAATATTTGTGTGTGTGTACGGAGCTACGTCTCCGTTTGAGGCTTTAGTGTGGGGTGAGTTCCACGAACGTGTGTGTGTGTGCTGCACTGGCAGCATTTTGGGGCCAGGTCCCGTGTGTGTGGATTGCTGCAGAAGCAGCGTGCGTGTGGTGTTGGGGTTCGTCCCCATGGTTGCTACAGTTGTAGCGTGTTAGTGAAACCTCACCGGGTTTTGGTGAGGGGTGGACGTAGGCGGATGGATAGGTCCAGCTGAATCACCTAAAAATCTCCGCGTTGCATATGGTTTGCCTGTGTGATTATCCATTTCTTCTATCTCCGTTCACAGGATATTTTACAGATTTTTATTCACTGCACCATCACATATCACTACGTCTGCTATCCGTGTTCAGTGGAAGATCAATCGTTACTTGCTTAGGCTATTCGTGTGAGATCGAAAAGATTGAGAGAGCTTAAATCTCACTTCAGTTCAATTTTATTAACGTAGTTATTTTAATTCCGCTGCAATCAATTAAGTTGCTTTTAAAATCTACCATCTCGCCTGGGGGACAATTCAATCCCCCTTCTTGTCCGCCATCTATCTGGGCCAACAATCATGAAATCTCTTAATCAAATAACTACATTTAAAGATGTTTAAACCATGCTACGATGAATCAATTTCAGGTTAACAGGAGAACATCTACTCTTTTTATAGATTAAGAACAGTAGAGATAGGGAAGTTCTTGGAATCGAAAGGGGACAATGAACATAAATCATGACTTTAGAAATTAGGGTTTACACATGTTTCCCTAGTTACATTAATTGATTTAGATGACATACAGATATAAAAACATGCATCAAGATTTAATAATACTTACTTAACATGCTGGAAAGGGCGCTAGGGTTCCTGGGAACCCGAGCCTTAACACGATCGTCATGGGTGCCGCGATCATCAAGAACGTGGTCAGTCTGGGCACCGCAATCTTAATAAAAATTTTAAATAAATAATTTTTTTTTAAACTTAAGGACGCGGTCTATCGGGCCACCTCGTTCAGGGACGCGGTGCCTATAGGGGCCGCGACTACAAACAGAAAGCCCGTTCCGATCGAAATCAACATACCTCGACTAAATCACTCCATACATGCAATAGGATCAATAGAAATTGGGGGAAATGACGTAGAATTATAGTAAACATGCATATGAACATTTCTAAGTCATCAATTAAGGGTTTAGCTTGAAAGAACATTTACCTTTGAGCTAGATTAGGAAGAAGAACGAAGAACGCCCACAAACACTTAAAGATCTCTCGATTCCTCCTCCTAGATCGATCCTCCCGCGCCCAGAAGTCTTCTCCCACGAACTAGGGTCGATTAGGGAGGCTATAGTGTTCTATTTGTAGGATTTCATGCATCTAAGAGTCCTAATTAGGTCAAGAAAGCCTAGATAAGGAACTCCAAATAATTCGATTTTTAACTATATCTTGGGCCGCCTCCACCCTATTTAGCTCGAATTAGGGTTAGAGTTTAGGTTAGAATTCGACCTCCCTTAGTGGATTAGGGTTTGGTTGAGGTTATTAGGCCCATTAGGGTTATGTTAGAATCAAATTAGCCCATTTAAAAACTAGGGTTTTAGAAATTATGAATTTTAGGATTAATTCGGCCTTTTAGCCCATTAAGCCTTAATTATTGACCCAATAAAAATTAAAACTTATAATAATTTCCTTGATTTCTATTATAACCATTTACAATTCCTTCCATTATAATTTCTAATTATAACTTTCAATTTTTTTTCACTCGTTTAATTTATCCTATAAAATCGGGTTGCTACATGAAAGGTACGTGCATGTGTGTGTAGAGAGATAAGCTTGAGAGGGCAGCGTCAGTGACGACTGTGACAGTCTCGTCTCTCAATCTCTCTCTACTCATTCTCACTCCTCGCCTTTCTCCTCTTTGTGTTAGATGGAACGACGAGGATAGTGCGTTGGTGAGTCAGCTACACAATGATAGTCACGGGTTGTCTGAGTCTTGTAACAGTTGTGGTCTACGTCTTCGGGGAAAGCATCACTATAGTCCCTGAATTTGGGGCGTGGACCCTTAGAACTGACTGTAGTAGCCGTCTCCATGATTTCACGATGATTCACGGGTAGGGTTCGACTCTAATAGTCGGTCTTGTACTCAGATGATGAAGTTACGTATATATTTCTGCTTCTGCTATTATTGGTACGTGTGTACGTCTTGCTTCCGCTACGAGATATATCCTCCAACTCTGAACTTATTTTTTTATATGTCCGAGAGGTTATCCAACAAAAGAGATATATAAGATAATATGAGAGATTGTAGGGATATATATCTCATTACCTTTGATTATGTGAAAAGATTAAATGAGGATATATTAATTTTTTTCATCTTTAATTTACATGAAATTGAATTAAATAAACTACAGATAATGATAAGAGCAGATAAGATGAGATATTATTATTGTGAAAGTACATGTGACAATAAAAATAGTATGTAAAAATACGAAGTAAAAATGACAAGATTTTAGGGCCCCTTTGGTTGAGATTGTTTAGGTGAATTTTTTTTTTAAAAATTACATAGAACAAATGTTATAGTGTCATAGATTTTAGACCTCGAAATCTACCTCGAAACTTCGTAGAGAATTTTTTATAGATTATTTAACATCCCTCCTTTTATGTCTTTCTCTCTCCATTTTAAAAAAATCACTCGGTACAAAAGTCGAGATAATTTTAGATCATTTGATTTGGATGATATCGTATAGAGAATTCTAATCATTAGAATTTTTTAATAATTCCAACCAAATAAACCCTCAATGTTATACATATGGTTATTATTAAATTGATTTGTGGAAAATAAGGTCATTAGAGGGTTGGGGAGATGCACAGGGAATGGACTCACACAGAATAGAAGTGGGGAATGACACATTTAGCAGCATGCCTTTTTTACTCTTTTTTATATATACTCAGTGTCTGCCTGCGATGATGATGAGATATGCTGGAGCTTCACTCCTCTATGCCTGTGGGCAAAAGATGTATAGCCACGAATCCTTCCACGGTGGGGGAAAAGATTAAAAAAAAGCTGACTACCTTGGCACTGCCTGGCACCAAATGATTGGTCCAGTCTTACCTCAGCCTCAGCTAGTTGGAGGTCAGAAAGATTAGGGTCACTTGACAACTACTTTGCCATTGAGTATATAAAGACCCACCCACTTGAGTACAACATATCATATTGATTTTAAATGAAAATGATCGAACGTAAACGTCTGCACCGTAAATATAACGTAAACGTTGTCTTTTGATTAAATTTTATTATTTATTTTATTTTTTTAGTAGAGTTTAAAATCTCTTAACTCAATGTAAAAATCAAATCATCTATTTTATTTAAAATTCATGACAATAAAAAATAAATATAAATAGTAATTATCATTCACATTACTGTTTATATAAATAGTGATCACTATCGATATTTTTTTTATTTTTTTATCATATACTTTAAGTAAATTAATTGATTTGACTCTCACTCTAAATTAATTGATATTAGATCTCACTCAATATTTTTTAAAAAATAAAAAATAAAAAATTTTACAAAAATTTTTATTATTTCTCCACTTTAAAAATCTCGATCGACGTAGTTAGCAGGTTTTACGTTGAAGTGGCGTACAAATGATAGATAGAGGGGTCAATTCGAACCGAGAAAAATATCGCGCACACTGCTCACTATCTCTAAGGGAGCACAACAATGGCGTACTAGGGCTAGTCTACTCTCCAACATCGCCAGCTTCTTCTCCTTTGGGCCTCCTCCTTAATTTGTCTATGGTCTCATCGGTCCGTGTCGACCTCCTCGCCATAACCAAGGAGAGAGTAGTAGTAAAAGGAGGGGTACAATTGTCATTGCATCCTAAACTAATAACATCTTCACCCAAGTAACTCACCGAATGTAACTTGAGATGCATGACAACTTAGGTTAATAGAATTGAGAGGTATCTAGATAAATTATACAAAAGTAAGGGTAGATGGATAATAATTAAAATTTCAAGGATATACAAATAATTTTCTCTAAAGAAATATATTTATCCCTTTGGATGTGGAATAGTCACTCACATACATAGAATTATAACTGAGGAGGGGCAAATACGCCAAGCCCAGCATGGCCCAGTAACACCAGGCCCATTGGGTAGCCAGGCCCATAGCAGTCATCTCCAACCGACCAGTAGTCCTTAAACATGGCCCAGTTCAGGCCCATCAAGGTCTGGCCGACCCACAGGCAAGATCTCTGGGTTCGTGCGTTCCGAACGCCATAAGACTCGCCAACAGACGAACGTTGAAACCGCCATCATGAGACTTACCCCACTGAGCACTGGTCGCGCTCACACCGCCGAGATGTCCGCCATGATGCCTTTCCTCAGAGAAGCGGGCTAGTGGGTAACGGATGATCCACACGATCGAGTAGGATACCACTCCACTAACCACGTCGTTGCTAAGTTAGGGAAGAGACGATGCCTCAACAACTGGTATAAATAGGCTCCGAGATGGGTTTAGACGGGGACATACACACCTACGAGTTGAGAGACGCACACAGACAGAGATTCCAACGGCACAAAAGGGGAACGATAGAGAGTTCTCCACCTAGTCCTCCCAACCTTAGCTCTGTCTCCAAGCACTCTTCATGTCACTAAGCATTCTCCACGTCTCCGTGGATCATCTACACTCTATAGGCTCTTCTCTCTCTCTCTCTCTCTCTCTCTCTCTCTCTCTCCAACCTTCACTTTGCCCTCTCGCTCATTTCTGACTTAAGCATCAGAGGGTTGTCTCCTGAGATTATTCTCAAGGCTCCTTTTGACCCTCTATCTAATGGTTGCAGGTTTTCTTAGGGTGGTCGACTGCTCTTCCCCATCAAATAAATCTTAAAGGTGTAATACGAGACGAAGGAGACACTTTTTGGCCTCTACATCTTTTGGCGCTGTCTGTGGGAACGAGTAGAAAGTTATGGCATTTCGTGAAAGCTACTGCAACACTAGCAATCGCCAGGGGGCCCCAGGCTCCCGGCGGGCTTCTCAGGAAGCTTCTTCCTCCTCCCATCCATCTTGTGGTGTTGCTCCACAGGATCCTGCCACCAACAAGTTGTCAGAGATGTGCCACTACATACAGACACTTAAGGAGGCGTACTAAGGCCTCCTCAACCAGTAGGCAGAGTAGGACCGCGCTCCAACAACACCTCCCCAGAACGGGGTTGCACCGATAGTGGCTGAATCGTGCCGAGTGCGCAAACCTTCACTCCTCTCTGCCACTCACTCCTGCCGCATGCGCAGCCAACCTTCCCGGTGTCTTACCATCCCCCTGCAATCCAATCTCGAGAAGGCACAATGATTACAATGCTACGAGGAAGTGGAGTGCGAGCTCGAAGGCAAGGTCAATTACCTGGATGATATCCTCCGAGCAATGCGGACCAAGGGGTTGATCAACGACGACTCTGACTTGTATGTGCCTTTCTCCCGAGAGATCATGGTGGCAACGATCCCCCAAAGCTTCAATTACTGTTCACTTCGTATGACGGCACCACCGACCCTGTCGACCACATGCATAACTTCAAGTCCAACCTAGTATTCCACAGGGTATCGGACGTTGCTAAGTGTCTGGCATTTGTCACCACCTTATGGGAGAACGCTAGGACTTGGTTCGAGCCACTGCCCACTGCGACTACTACCTCCTTCCCATAGCTAAAGAAGATGCTCAAGGAAAACTTCCTCGGCTACAAGAAGGAGGTCGGGTTTACTGTGAGCTTCCTTGACATAAAGTAGGGTCACGAGGAACCCTTGTGGGACTTCGTCACCTGCTTTCATAAGGAGACACTCGGCATTCCATGCCTTGGCTTAGAAACATGCCAACTACGAGGAGAGCAACAGTCTGTTAGGCCGAGCAGACAAAGTTGGTCAATCCGATCTCAAGCGATCGGCCAATTCTCCCCATGGAGAGAGAGGAGCAAGAGCGAGCGCGGAGATTGGGAGCGTCGCGATCAGAATGGATCGAAGGAGAAGGGCCTTTACATGCACAACACTCCGTTGTCAGCCACACATGAGCAGATCCTCATGGAGATCTGTGAGGAACCTTACTTTTGCTGGCCCTAGAAGATGAAGTCCGGTCCTAGGACAATGAATCAAAGAAGGTACTGCCACTTCCATCATAACCATGGCCATGACACCGCCAACTGTGTCTAGCTCAAGGACGCCCTTGAGGACTTGTGTAATGACCCAGAATTTGGATATCGGGAATTACCCGATACCATTCTAATCCTGGCCTGCCACCCATGAGCTAAAAGACTCAGAAGGGTTAATTGGGTGTTGTGGAGATACATTGAAATTTAAAATAATATAGGAAATATGATGCGGGACGTTATGCGAACTAGGACTCTATGCAACGATATGGCTAAACGGACTCCTATGACCAGCAACGACACAACAATCCGAGTAGCGTAACTCAACGCCTAAAGTTCCCAAGATAGGAATTATGCCATATAACAAGGAACACAAGCTCGCAAGTGCCCCAAGAGAGGGAAGCACGCCGATCTGCACGGTTGAGAAACCGGCGAGTCTAGGGTAGGCAACTCCACACTCGGGACTCGGATAAGTCACGGGACGGTCACACTCTCTCACCGTGACAGTGATATATCAAATGTAAGAGCTAGGCGCCTATGATCTCACAAGCAGCGGCGTCAAGAAACTATACTAAATAAGCAAGCTAACCAAGTAAGGAAAACGGACGCGTACCTCCACGCTCGGGGCGTGGGGATGAAACCCGGCCAAGTCACACGATCCCCGGTACAATGCTAAATGAGTACAAATAAACATGGCCCACTCCTCGCAGGGAGGTAAAAGGCTACACAGCGAGATCCGGGGGTCGAGCAACGTGGGGTGACCGGTGCCGGGTTGATGAAGCTCGTCGTACGCGAACTACCGCGAGCCGGTACACACCCGGACCAGCAGCAAGGATGGCATGTCACTTAGGCCGAGGGAGGTGCCAACGTCCCTGGTAGCATGCTGTAAGGTATGAAAAATACCCGGGAGGAAACCGGAAGCCGACGGCGTGGTCACGGACCTCCGGCGCGACCACGAACAAGTGGGCAGATTGCTGGCCAATCCGCGCGTGCGTAGGGAGGCAGCAAGAAGGCGGGGCTGGCACACGACCTTCGGCACGCCCGTTGGTCACGAAACTTGGCGTGGATTCTGGTGGTATTGTCCCGACGTTCCCAATGGAAGGAAAACTGCAACTGAGTGCCGTGGTGGTCGTGGCAATTTCCGTAGCAAACCCTGCGCGTTCTGGCCTATTCCCTGGCAGCAGGACCCTCGGGCAAAGGTTGGGCTGGAACCGTGCCCTCCGGATGGAAAATGGGGAGGCGTTTTCTCTGGTGGATAGGTGAGGGTCGTGGAAATATTGGGTAGCAGTGGCGGGATGGGGTGCAGTGGTGATTTTGGGCGTGGGAGGTGCAAACATGTGGGACTCAGTTCTGTAGTTCAGTGCAGTCAGAACTGAGAGCTGGAAGAGTGGGCATGGGAAGTAGGAAAAAAGGGGGCTTTTGAAATTAATGAAAATTATTTAGGAAGGTTTGGGAGGTGTATAATCCACTCTGAAAATCTTGGATCATTCTGAGTTGCTTTGACTATCGTCCCTTTGGAAGGGATTGGGCATTGTCCCGCAGGGACTGCACAGGGGCAGTCTGCGCGACCAAAAGGCATCTAAAGATAACTTCTGGCACCGATGGAGTTTTGGCTCGGGATTTTTAGGATAGGTGGAGGACAGGTAAATAAAGAACTTTTATGAAGAGGTAAACATGAAATGAGGATGGAAAATGGGCTTACTAAGGTGATCTTCAGGGTTCAAGTTTTTATGCAGGTCTGCACAGGGGCAGCATGCGCGACCAGAAGGGCTACAAAGAGAAGTTTTTGTGCCGAGCAAATTTTGAGGTGAGGTTTTCTGGAGAGGTTAGAGGACAGGGAGAGAAAGACAAGTTGTGAAGAGAGTTATGGGATTTGAGGACGGGAGAGGGGAGTGCCAACCTGATATTTGCGGCCTAATTCTGCAGGCAGATAAGAAAAAACTGATGCATAGGGCAGCAAGGGCTATCTCCTCCGGACATGTAGCAACCTTCGATCCATGAACTCCGGGCTTGAGGAGAGGTGAGAGTGGTTGCCTCCCTGATGTTGGAGAAGCCGAAACCTGCAAGAGATGGGGGGGATAGGGCGTCGCACCCTAGAGAGAGAGGAAGAGGAAGAGGAGAGATAGAGGGTGTCACACCCTAGAGGGGAGAGGAGGAAGAAGAGGGAAATGCTCTTGGCAAAACTCAGATTTTCATTCATTCATTCATCAATCCTCCCAAGAGGGGAATACAATGTAATATATAGAGTATGGGCTCCATCTTCCCTCCTTGGAGTTTGAATTTGAACCCATTTGAATTTGAAATCCATGGGCTCTCTTTTCCACCTTGGAGTTGGAACCCATCATGAGCTCCACTTTCTCTCCTTGAATTTTGAACCCATTTGAATTTCAAATCCATGGGCTCCCTTTCCCACCTTGGAGTTGGAACCCATCATGAGCTCCACTTTCTCTCCTTGGATTTTGAATTCATTTGAATTTCAAATCCATGGGCTCTCTTTCCCTCCTTGGATAAAATTCAAATTACATACAAAAGACACACCTAAGACGTACATAATACATAATACGACCAAATACGTACATAATGTCAAATACATACACAATACAAGTACGTATAAAAATACGTACAAAAATACATATAAAATACGAATACGTACAAAAATACGTACTAAGTGTCAAAGCTCCAATGGAGACTCCAGATTGTCCCCCAGCCACAAGGATGTCGGTGTCGACCGAGTCGTGCTACGTGTCCGGTACCGGTGGCTCTCGGAGTCGAGCCGTATTCTTATTCGGGTGTCCTCACCAATTCTCCCCGGGTGGGAAGAACTCGACCCTGTCGAGTAAGGGTCTCCATCGCTCTGGTATTGCTCGAGCAAGTCTGGATCTATCCTCTCAAGCTCTGCCCGGGTGATCCATGCATCATCGGACGCAGGTTGTCCTCTCCAACGCACCAAGTAGCGGTGATACACGCCACTCCTAGTGGTAGTCACCTGCTCATATAGTATAGACTCTATCCGCTTATGCTGCTGAGGTGACAGGGCTGAAAGTGGACTCTCAGGGGAGGGCTCACTCACAAGGGGTGGAGAAGGCCCAAACAACTTACTAGGGATCACTACCGGGTCCCTACATGTGACTAAGTCTGAGACATTGAATGTGGAATTGATATCATAGTCATCTGGCAAGTCTATAACATATGCATTAGATCCAACTCGCTTCAAAACTCTAAAGGGGCCAGTACCACGAGCTTGTAATTTCTTCACGGCTCCAGAAGGAAACCGTTCCGGTCTGACCCGGATCATGACATAATCTCCCTCTGGGAACACGCGGGGGTGTCTATGAGTGATAGCTAATTCTTTATATCGCGCGTTGCTGGACTCAAGGTGGTGATGATGATGCAAACTCTGACCTAATTGTGTGGACTCATACCTATGCGAGTGTAGAGGTGGTCCTGGACATCCAAACGTGGACCTAGCATGTCTATGACACCTACCTGATTGGAGAACATGGGGAGGACTTGGATAACCAAAGTTGTACCTATCATGCATGTGTGTCCTACTAAATGTGGTAGACTCAGGGGGTCCAGTATGTCCAAACTTACTCACTATGTAACCCCTATATGACTGTAGACATGATGATGCATGAGAGATAGACCAGTGTTCCTTTCCATCCAAGTTCTGGGGTGTGGATGCATGCAGGGTGAGATGTTGGCGGGCATGTGTAGAAGGGGTATGATAGTGGACCTCTTTGACAAAGGGGAGTGAAGAATATGGGTCGAGAGGATCACTAGGGAGGGGATCGAAAGGGTCAAAGAAATGATGACTACTCCTGACGGGCCCCTTCACAATACTTGCCCATGTTTGACGCTCGGCAAGATGTGGAGGGTCACCTTCTGTCATTATGATAGATGGGGCAAGGGGCTCATGAGGAAGGCAAGGTTCCTCCCATGGGATAGTAATGCCATAAGAGGGGACACAATCAAGCTCATCGGGTATGGGAAAGAACAAAAGGACCTCGAAGGTGATATGACCTATAGTGTACACCGAGGTAACGGACCCTAAAGTAGGGTGCATGAAGCGATGACCACAGGGTTGGTCAGACCCTAAGGCCAACATATACGTCAACTCCCATTGACAATCTAAACTCCTAATAAAGTCTTTCACATTTTCTACAAAGTAGAAGGATCGAAAAGCGGTGTGAAAGGAGTTAAGTTGTACTATTGGGATTGCTGGTTCCATGGTTGGGTAGTAAAGGATCGAAACATCTAGAATTAGGCCCTTCCTTAACCAGCTAGCCAAAGGCTCTCCAATGACAAGTTCACCCTCGGGAGACAAGAATGGCTCTAGATGAGGGTTGAAGGGTGAAGCATATACCTCGAGTGAGGAAAAGGAGTCCTCTATGAAGTGGATGGAACCTTGGCTCTCCTTCGAAGGTACTGGGCCGAGAGTGTTTGCCTCGACCTCCATATGTTTAGGCACGACTCTATCCTGACTCGAAGGTGGGCAAGGGGAAGTCAACGGTCCAATAGGAGTGTGCATCCTTTCTAGTTTTTCCCTAAAAATTTGCAGGAGTTCGGCAAGGGGGAGATCCCTCAGGATAGAGGCATTCGGGGAGACTTGCTGATAATCATGAGACTTAGTCTCAGACATAGATTCATACACAGGTGGAACCCTGCTCCTCCAACTATGATGCGCTCGGTTGGGGGTAAGAGGTGATGGGCGTTGTAGAGGTTGGGCCCTTATGGTGACCTTGGACTGGCCGAGAGAGAAAGAAGGAGTGGTAGTGCTCCTCGGGCTATGGCTCTCCAAGTAGGAGGGGGAACGTTGGGGAGCGTAGATTTTCCTAAGTTCTACCTTCATCTCCTCCCATGAGCCTATGGGTTCTTGCCTCTTAATCGCCCTAAGACGCACTATGTGGCTCCACGCTTCCTTGGCTTGAGCCGAAAGTTGTCCCTTGGCAATGTTGACTCTCTCGGATCCATATACCCAATTCTTCTCAAAGTATTTTCACATGGTAGCCTCCCACTTTAGATAGGCACTAGGGCTCGATCCATCAAAGCGAAGGTCCTCATCTAGAATGATGTCCAAGAATAGAAGGTCTGTTGGACCCTTGTGGAGGGCCGAGTTGTATGGAGTTGACCAAATAGGGATAGCCATGATGATGCACCTGAAGACTCTAAATACACATGCACGCCCTAGGACTATTGAAGGGACATGCAGGACAACTAAGGGATGGGACTAGACACGACTCAAAATGGTGATGGAAAAAGGGGAAGAATGCGGACTCAAATGCACCTAAAACAAACCTAATGACTCACATGCAACTTAGACAAACATAATGCCTCAATTGCACCCTAGACATCCTAAGGACTCAAATTACCTAGGACCCCAATTTGATAGAACAAATTAGTTCCCAAAGCTCTGATACCAAATTTGATGCAGGACGTTATGCGAACTAGGACTCTATGCAACGATATGACTAAACGGACTCCTATGACCAGCAACGACACAACAATCCGAGTAGCGTAACTCAACGCCTAAAGTTCCCAAGATAGGAATTATGCCATATAACAAGGAACACAAGCTCGCAAGTGCCCCAAGAGAGGGAAGCACGCCGATCTGCACGGTTGAGAAACCGGCGAGTCTAGGGTAGGCAACTCCACACTCGGGACTCGGATGAGTCACGGGACGGTCACACTCTCTCACCGTGACAGTGATATATCAAATGTAAGAGCTAGGCGCCTATGATCTCACAAGCAGCGGCGTCAAGAAACTATACTATATAAGCAAGCTAACCAAGTAAGGAAAACGGACGTGTACCTCCACGCTCGGGGCGTGGGGATGAAACCCGGCCAAGTCACACGATCCCCGGTACAATGCTAAATGAGTACAAATAAACATGGCCCACTCCTCGCAGGGAGGTAAAAGGCTACACAGCGAGATCCGGGGGTCGAGCAACGTGGGGTGACCGGTGCCGGGTCGATGAAGCTCGGCGTACGCGAACTGCCGCGAGCCGGTACGCACCCGGACCAGCAGCAAGGATGGCATGTCACGGAGGCCGAGGGAGGTGCCAACGTCCCTGGTAGCACGCTGTAAGGTATGAAAAATACCCGGGAGGACCTCTGGCGTGACCATGAACAAGTGGGCAGATTGCTGGCCAATCCGCGCGTGCGTAGGGAGGCAGCAAGAAGGTGGGGCTGGCACGCGACCTTCGGCACACCCGTTGGTCACGAAACTTGGCGTGGATGCTGGTGGTATTGTCCCGACATTCCCAATGGAAGGAAAACTGCAACTGAGTGCCGTGGTGGTCGTGGCAATTTCCGTAGCAAACCCTGCGCGTTCTGGCCTATTCCCTGGCAGCAGGACCCTCGGGCAAAGGTTGGGCTGGAACTGTGCCCTCCGGATGGAAAATGGGGAGGCGTTTTCTCTGGTGGATAGGTGAGGGTCGTGGAAAGATTGGGTAGCAGTGGCGGGATGGGGTGCAGTGGTGATTTTGGGCGTGGGAGGTGCAAACATGTGGGACTTAGTTCTGTAGTTCAGTGCAGTCAGAACTGAGAGCTGGAAGAGTGGGCATGGGAAGCAGGAAAAAAGGGGGCTTTTGAAATTAACGAAAATTATTTAGGAAGATTTGGGAGGTTTATAATCCACTCTGAAAATCTTGGATCATTCTGAGTTGCTTTGACTGTCGTCCCTTTGGAAGGGATTGGGCACTGTCCCGCAGGGACTGCACAGGGGCAGTCTGCGCGACCAAAAGGCATCTAAAGATAACTTCTGGCACCGATGGACTTTGGGCTCGGGATTTTTAGGAGAGGTGGAGGACAGGTAAATAAAGAACTTTTATGAAGAGGTAAACATGAAATGAGGATGGAAAATGGGCTTACTAAGGTGATCTTCAGGGTTCAAGTTTTTATGCAGGTCTGCACAGGGGCAGCCTGCGCGACCAGAAGGGCTACAAAGAGAAGTTTTTGTGCCGAGCGAATTTTGAGGTGAGGTTTTCTGGAGAGGTTAGAGGACAGGGAGATAAAAACAAGTTGTGAAGAGAGTTATGGGATTTGAGGACGGGAGAGGGGAGTGCCAACCTGATATTTGCGGCCTAATTCTGCAGGCAGATAAGAAAAAACTGATGCGTAGGGCAGCAAGGGCTATCTCCTCCGGACATGTAGCAACCTTCGATCCATGAACTCCGGGCTTGAGGAGAGGTGAGAGTGGTTGCCTCCCTGATGTTGGAGAAGCCAAAACCTGCAAGAGATGGGGGGGATAGGGCGTTGCACCCTAGAGAGAGAGGAAGAGGAAGAGGAGAGATAGAGGGTGTCACACCCTAGAGGGGAGAGGAGGAAGAAGAGGGAAATGCTCTTGGCAAAATTTAGATTTTCATTCATTCATTCATCAATCCTCCCAAGAGGGGAATACAATGTAATATATAGAGTATGGGCTCCATCTTCCCTCCTTGGAGTTTGAATTTGAACCCATTTGAATTTGAAATCCATGGGCTCTCTTTTCCACCTTGGAGTTGGAACCCATCATGAGCTCCACTTTCTCTCCTTGGATTTTGAACCCATTTGAATTTCAAATCCATGGGCTCCCTTTCCCACCTTGGAGTTGGAACCCATCATGAGCTCCACTTTCTCTCCTTGGATTTTGAACTCATTTGAATTTCAAATCCATGGGCTCTCTTTCCCTCCTTGGATAAAATTCAAATTACATACAAAAGACACACCTAAGACGTACATAATACATAATACGACCAAATACGTACATAATGTCAAATACGTACACAATACAAGTACGTATAAAAATATGTACAAAAATACGTATAAAATACGAATACGTACAAAAATACGTACTAAGTGTCAAAGCTCCAATGGAGACTCCAGATTGTCCCCCAGCCACAAGGATGTCAGTGTCGACCGAGTCGTGCTACGTGTCCGGTACCGGTGGCTCTCGGAGTCGAGCCGTATTCTTGTTCGGGTGTCCTCACCAAAATAACTACGAGATTAAATATTTAAATAATAAGAAATAAATTTATATTTTAATTCATAAATTAACTACAGAGTTTAGTCCACAAAGTATAGTCTATAGGGAAGGAAGCGTACTCAATCACTGGGTATGCCCCTGGCTCTGGCAGGCTAGCAACTACAAACCTCTGCGCTTTGCTAATCCTCCGAACTTCAAGGAGGAACTGCTACACCTGAAAAGAAAGGGGTGAGCCTCATCTCATTGGCTCAATAGGGGTCCCACAGATCCCCACCACAAAATAACGGCGGTAAACATCAGCGATAACAACAATAATAACAATAACAATAACAACAGGAGTAACAACAAAAAGAAGAGTAGTAACGATGGCAGTCGGTGGAACACAACTCTAATCTACTCCTACACCTCAACAGAGAAAACCTCGACCTCACGGTCGGAACCACCGAACCAATGGGAAGCTCTGGCTACACTACCGGAAAGGGAACCACGACACATCTATCATGAAGGCCCGTCCTCGCTGATGAAGGCCCAACCAAGATCACGCAGTCTAAAGGTACAGTCACAACTATGCTATCGTGAACCCGACACTGCCTACGGGTGAGACCTCGATACCTCTATCGGGGACCCTAGACCTCAATGTCGGGAAAAGTGTGTGGAAGTCACCCCGAAAACCAGAACCTCACTGTCAGAAAACCCAAAACCTCGTGCCAAGATAGTCACGTGTCGCATGACGGGAGAACCTGCCTACTAGAAGTAAGGATGGATGCATTCATTAACGACTTAGTCTATGTAATGCCCCAGATTTTTCGGATTATTTTAGTGGGTCTCGGAGTGTATTTTGTGCTTTACACGTGTTTTTCCTTGATGTGCCTTCGAAACTTTGTGTAGGGCGAACCGTGACGTTCTTCGACTCCGGGACAGTACCACTACGTTGTGTTCCTTTCTAGGATCGCGGAGATAATTTTTCGTAATTTTCTGAATTTCTGTAATTTTTGGGTTTTTCTATACATATTAACCCTTTTCTCTCTCCCCCTCTCATTCTCTCTTTCTCACTCTCTCTCATCTCTTTCTCTCCCCCTCTCCCCGGGCGGCCGACGGTGGCGGAGGAGGGCGAGGCGGCGATGGCGGGAGGCGAGGAATGGGTCGAGGATCGAGGGCCGGTGGCGCGTGGAAGCTCGGCCGCGGGTTCGTGAAGCGGCGAGGGTTTCACGGCGTTTTCTTCGTGTATCGGTGAGCTCGGGGCGCGAAATCTTCGGTGGAGGTAGGGAGATGGACCCCCAGCTCATGCTTTACCTTTCCCGCGAGTTTTGTAGGTCGTGGTGAGCCGAGCGGGTTTATTTTTCACATTTTGGGGAAAATTCATGTTTTGGGGGAGTGAGCCGGATCTCTCGTTTTACGGCATTTTTGGCCGATCCAGGGGTTTAGATGCATGCCTAGGGGCTTGGGGATGGATTCCCCTTTGTTTCCCCATCACCCGGGGGTGATCGGGGCGTGGATCAGATTTTTGGGCTGTTTCCCGCCGTTTCGCGCTCGGACGGGTGTGACGGTCCTTCCAGTGACCGTCACAGCCTGTGACGCCCCAGGGTGGGTGCGTCATAGGGCCCGTTAGCCTTTTGGTGGTCTGTAGGTGTGACGGTCCCACGATAGACCGCCACGGCGCTGTGACGCACTTGGGTTGGACTGTCAGGGATGATCTGACCGTTGGCTTTCGTTCGTTGGTTTTGACCGTTCGGGGTCAAGGCCTGTGACGCACCAAGGCTGGCGCGTCACAACCTTGTAACGCCCCTGTGTGGGTGCGTCAGAGCAGACGCGTACCCACCTTGTAACACACCAGAGTTGGTCTGTTACAGCTTGTGACGCACCGAGTGGGACGCGTCACAGTTGGTTTCATCTCGTCTTGTGACGCATCAGGGCTGGCGCGTTAGAGACTGTGACGAAAAATGCACCGGGTTAGGCGCGTCACATCCAACTTTGCACCGAGCGTCTGACGGCCCTTTGTTGGTGCGTCAGAATGGTTGTGACGGTCGAGGTTTGGACCGTTACAGACTGTGACGGCCCAAGGTTAGACCATCAGGCTCTGTGTGGTGCCAAGATGAGTTTTCGTGTTCTCCGCGATCGTTTCGCGTTGTGTCGGTCCCTAGTCGACCCGGTCGTGACCCAGTGGTCGACTTGCGGTCTTGTGAGTGCCCCAGACACCCGTGGGATTCTGTGTCCGTGTTTCGAGGGTGTCGGGAGGACCGTGCTACCTCATTTAGCGTGCCTGTGGGGTTGAGAGTCCGGGTGACTTCTCGCGTGTCGGGCTTTCGCGTTACGCTAGACCGAGTCATCGTGTGTCGGTGGGGGTGCGGTGGGGTCTCCCCCGCATGCCGTGAGTTTTCCTGGAAGCTGATTCCCGAGTGGGCCATGTGTTTGGCCTTGGACTGTGAGTCCAGTTATCGGCGTGGCAGCTTGTGCGTTGCCCTGGGAATCATGCTTCTGTGCTTTCCGCGTAGGCCATGCGTATGACCTTGGACTGCGAGTCCAATTGCCCAGCCTGGGGATGGAGGGTTCCCGCCTTTCCCTGAGAGTGGGATTTGGTTTGGCGGCCTGTGAGCTACCTTGGGAACCGTGTTTTCATGTTTCTGCGTGGCCGGGCGTACGGCCCGTGGACTGTGAGTCCCGTTTCTTCTCCGACTGTGGTCACCGTGCGACGGTGCCGGTATGTGGGATGGTCCCCGTACTTCGTCAGGTTCAGATGTTATTTTTCATTGACTTGAGAGTCTACTCTTTGATCCTCCACTAGTCGTAGCCTGCTTGCACGCGAGTGGACCCACCAGGGAGTGGTGGAGAGGCTGCCCTGAGGACGGTTTTTAGGCTGATTTCCGTAGGGCCCCTTGCCCTGTCACCAGAGTCCGGTGGGGGGGAAAACCAGCTAGAGGACCCGACCTAGAGCAGATGGTCGGTGTGTGCACACGTGATTGGGGGCGGTTGGACCCACGTTGACGGGCGTGACCCCAGCTAGTCACTTGTTTGTGGTTACTTGTACGGTGTCTCAGTTCCCGCTAGGCCGGAGGGAGACACCTGAGATGCGGACTAAGACGTCAGTGGACGCATTCGGCCTTACTTCTAGTGGGAGGTACTCCTGTCGAGTCGGTAGTGACAGACTGTCAGTTTCCGTGGCTTTGACCTTCGAGTTTTCGGTCGTGTTGACCGTTGAGTTTCGGTTGTTTCACCATGGCGCGCATGTCGGTTTTCGCACCGTGAGACTAGTGCTAGTGGCTCTACCAAGGTTGCGTCTTGTTGTGCGGTACCCGCGATCGAATGGTCGGGGTTACACCTTGGACAGTGTGTCCAGGTTGGCCGTGTCCTGGGAGACATGCCTCTACGGCGTGGTTGCCGTGGGTTTTTACTTCGGTAAGCGAGACTAGTGTAGTTCGGTAGCCCCCGACCATGAGTTCGAGGTGTGTTTCTAGTACAGTAGGAGTAGCTATAGTGCCGAGTTTTGACCGGCCACCGGTTCGCTGTTCTTGCTGTAGTTGTAGCTCTCCTTTCCGCTATCGTCGTTGTTTCCGGTTGGGGTTCCGCGGGATCCCTGTTGAGTCTCTATTTTGGAGACTCATTTCTCTACTTTTCAGGTGTGACAGTTCTTCTTCCTCGAGGTTTGAGGGCGCGGTGCGGAGGTTCTCAGTTGCCAGCTCGCCGGGCCGAGTGTTCACTCGGCATGTGGTACGTTTTTACTGCTTTAAACTATACTTTCTGTTGGACTGGACTCTGTTGTAGATGTAGTTGTTTATTTATTTCTGTTAATTGTTGAATTATCCTGCTTTATTTCCTATTTCTTTGTGCCTTCACACTCCTTTTAGCCCTTCCGAGCCCTCCCGGCTCGTGGGCGGCGGTTCGAGTCTCGGGTTATCGGGTCTCTCCCGGTAATCAGATTCTCAGGTCGTTACAGCTGGTATCAGAGCAGTGGTTGTGGACGTACATAGGAATTCGAGATATTGCAGTGATCAGAGTCCATAATGTCCAGTACAGTCGGCAGCTGGCTTAGGGTTTTGTGTTCGCTTTCCGCCTAGTTTCTCACTTGAGAGTTTGAGTGCGCTGTGCGGCGCTGTGAAGGTCGTTGCTGTCCGCGGATTTCGTGCCCGCATGGGATCTAAGGATCGAGGTTGAGAGCCTTCTCCCTCATCGGTGGTGGCCCTGGTTGTGCTACGTTGGGCAGAGGTTGCTGGCAGGCGTGAGCTTGCAGTGCTGCGTTCGAGGAATCTGCAGCGTGGTCAGGTGGCTGGAGAGGATTGTTCGTGGATAAGTGGCCGTGAGCGTGCTCTGAGGGAGCTACTGTCAGTTTTGGGCCACTTCAGATCAAGGTTTATCCAGCCCCTGAGGTGCCGAGGTCGTGGTTTGAGGCGTTGGAGCGGGTGCTCTGGTCGAGAAGTGTGCTCGGGTGAGCGGAGGATCTTCTCGGTGAGCTGCTGTTTCGACGAGCCTGATGTTCTTGTCCTGCTCTGTGGCGTCAGAAATGACGTGTTGGTCCCGATTATTCTTGCAGATTTCGAGGCAGGATTGGGCTGTGGTGTCCCAGTAAGTCTTTGCTCCTGCGCTTCTTTCAGTGGATGAGTTGTGTTCGCCCTGGAGTTGGCTTGAGATGTGAAGGTTCCGCGGCGAGTTTCGGGACTCGAGAATGAGCGTCGGCGGTTGTTGTTATGGCTCGTGTTGCGGCCCTTGGCGTGGTGTGTTGCAGTTCGAGGAATTGCAGTGGTGGTGCATCGGTAGATGCTGTGGTTGTGGTCCGATGTGACACTCGTCGAGTGTGTCAGAGGCGCTGACCTGATGGAAGTGATGGTTTTCTCGATGTTGGAAGGTGCTGTTCCCAGCGTGCGCAAGGTTCGAGGTCAGGTCGAGCGTGGAGTTCTTCCATTGGTCATAGGAGTGTCGGTTTTTTCTTTGGTTGGAGAGTATTGTGTTTGGCTAGGATTGCCGTCTTGCATTGTGTGTTCGGATTGGTTGGCCTTGTGTGCCATGAAGTCCGTGCGAGACGTGCTCCTTGTCTTGGCAAGGTGGTTGCCTGTGAGAAGTTGTGCCCATTCCCTTGTCATGTAAGGGTGTTGGCACTTTTTCGAAAGGACGAGTGCTGGTCGGGTGGTGTTCGCATTCTTGGCTGTGCGCGCGTGGATCAGAGTGTGCAGCGGAAGTGTGGTGGGCTTGTGACCCACTGGTTCAGGATCATAGCGTTGGTTGCTACAGGCGGATTCCTGAGTTTGCGTTGAGCATTGGAGGATTAGTTCCTCTGTGTGAAGCGTGTTGTTGCCGTGCCGTTGCTCGAGGTATTATGGTTCTTGGCACTGGCAGGATGGAGTGTTGGGGAATGTGCTGGCTAGTGCGTCGCATGAGTACCCTGTTCATGTGATGGAAGCCGTGTCAGGCATCGATGTTGGACGTGGATGAGGTTGTTGAGGACGTCGCCTGATGGAGGTTGAGGACGTGTTGGTCAGAGTCGGTGGCTTGGTGCCCGACTTGTGTTCCCAGTCGTGTCCTCGGATGAGATCATTTTTGGAGAAGTGATCTCTGGCAGGCTGTGGGTTCCTGTTGGTAGCTGTAAGTGACTGGTGAGGCTAGTCTCGTAGCCGACCACGGTGAGATGTATGTTGCTTGAGGACCCGTGAGCATTGTTCAGGTGGTATCCCATGGCTCTGTGGTAAGGGCGGAATCGGGATTGGCAGGTGTCCACTTGGATTAATTGAGACAAAGGCTTTGATGAGACCAGACGGAAGAGTGACGCTTGTGCGTGGTGGTCCTTGATGGAACGTTGGTGTCGCAATGGTTATCCCTGGTTTGGTGACTAGCATGGGATGGTTTTCCTATGAGCCTGAGTCGAGTGAGGTGATGAATGAGGACACCATGATCTTGTCATCTGGTTTCATCGTGCTCCATGAGAGGGTCGAGTTGGCGCGATGTTCGAGCTCGGATGCGGAGTCCGAGAGGAGTGTACCTTGAGATGTGGCATCGGTCTGTGTGTGAGTCAGCGGATGACCTGCTGTGGGGCTGGATCGTGCCCATTGGGCAGGTGGAGGTTTCCCGTTGACGTGTGTCTGGCGACCAGTAGATGCTCTTTTCACAGACAGAAGATGCTGTTGGTTGTGCATCGTGAGCGGTGAGAGCCGTGTATCGGTGAGACCTTTGGTGGTCGTTTCTGTGATGTGCTTTCCCCGATTGGATCTGGGCTCTGTAGAAGATTGTCTTCTGGGCTCTGGCAGAGTTGGCACAGTGATATGTCTGGCTTTCGGCTTGCCAGGTGTGAGGTGACCCTTGGCGTTGAGCCGATGAGCTAGTTGCGGTCTGTTGAGATGGCTGCGTGAGCCGATGGAGGCTCTGTCTTGGTTGTTCCCTTGAGAAGGGTGTGTGACCTGTCAGCTGGTTGTGAAGTTGTGTGTGTTTTGTCTGCTGACCATTGGATGGATCGGTAGCAGTTACTCATGTCGGGGGCTGTGTCTCCTCGGTGAGCGAGATGGTGGCAGCGGTGCCATGAGTGACTTTCGTTGTGACTGAGGTGACGCCGGGCTGCGTTGTTGGTGTACCTGCTCTGATGGCCGGTGTGCGTGGCGCACGGAGGGAGGTGTTGTTTGTGATTGGAAGTCTGGTTGTGTCCCTCAGGTCTAGAGCTTTTCGTGCGAATCGAGGTTTTCTGTGCTGGGGCTCTGACGGTGTTGTCAGTTGGTTCAGTGTTCTTCCCCTATGTTCCTATCTTTGTTATGAATTTCAAGGATGAAATTCCTTTAAGGGGGGAGGGCTATAATGCCCCAGATGTTTCGGATATTTTTTGGATTATTTTAGTGGGTCTCGGAGTGTATTTTGTGCTTTACACGTTTTTTCCTTGATGTGCCTTCGAAACTCTGTACAGGGCGAACCGTGGCGTTCTTCGACTCCGGGACAGTACCACTGCGTTGTGTTCCTTCCGAGGATCGTGGAGGTAATTTTTCGTAATTTTCTGAATTTCTATAATTTTCAAGTTTTTCTATATATATTAACCCTTTTCTCTCTCCCCCTCTCATTCTCTCTTTCTCACTCTCTCTGATCTCTTTCTCTCCCCCTCTCCCCGGGCGGCCGACGGTGGTGGAGGAGGGCAAGGCGGCGATGGCGGGAGGCGAGGAACGGGGAACGGGTCGAGGATCGAGGGCCGGTGGCGCGTGGAAGCTCGGCCACAGGTTCGTGAAGCGGTGAGGGTTTCACGGCGTTTTCTTCGTGGATCGGTGAGCTCGGGGCGCGAAATCTTTGGTGGAGGTAGGGAGATGGATCCCCAGCTCGTGCTTTCCCTTTCCCACAAGTTTTGTAGGCCGTGGTGAGCCGAGCGGGTTTATTTTCACATTTTGGGGAAAATCCATGTTTTGGGGGAGTGAGCCGGATCTCTCATTTTACGGCGTTTTTGACCGATCCAGGGGTTTAGATGCATGCCTAGGGGCTTGGGGATAGATTCCCCTTTGTTTCCCCATCACCCGGGGGTGATCGGGGCGTGGATCGGATTTTTGGGCTGTTTCCCGCCGTTTCACGCTCGGACGGGTGTGACGGTCCTTCCAATGACCGTCACAGCCTGTGACTCCCCAGGGTGGGTGCGTCACAGAGCCCGTTAGCCTTTTGGTGGTCTGTGAGTATGACGGTCCCATGATAGACAGCCACGGCACTGTGACGCGCCTGGGTTGGATCATCAGGGATGATCTGACCGTTGGCTTTCGTTCGTTGGTTTTGACCATTCGGGGTCAAGGCCTGTGACGCACCAAGGCTGGCGCGTCACAGTCTTGTAACTCCCCTGTGTGGGTGCGTCAGAGCGGACGCGTACCCACCTTGTAGCGCACCAGAGTTGGTCCGTTACAGCCTGTGACGCACCGAACGGGACACGTCATAGTTGGTTTCATCTCGTCTTGTGACGCATCAGGGCTGGCGTGTTACAGGCTGTAACCCACCAGGGCTGGCGCGTCAGAGACTGTGACGCACCGGGTTAGGCGCGTCACACCCAACTTTGCACCGAGGGTCTGACGGCCCTTTGTTGGTGCATCAGAATGGTTGTGACGGTCGAGGCTTTGAACGTTACAGTCTGTGACGGCGCAAGGTTAGACCGTCAGGCTCTGTGTGGTGCCGAGACGAGTTTTCGTGTTCTCCGCGATCGTTTCGCGTTGTGTCGATCCTTAGTCGACCCGGTCGTGACCCAGTGGTCGACTTGCGATCTTGTGAGTGCCCTAGACACCCTAGGGATTCTGTGTCCGTGTTTCGAGGGTGTCGGGAGGACCGTGCTACCTCGTTTAGCATGCCCGTGGGGTTGAGAGTCCGGATGACTTCTCGCGTGCCGGGCTTTCGCGTTACGCTAGACCGAGTCACCGTGTGTCGGTGGGGGTGCGGTGGGGTCTCCCCCGCATGCCGTGAGTTTTCCTGGAAGATGATTCCCGAGTGGGCCATGTGTTTGGCCTTGGACTATGAGTCCAGTTATCGGTGTGGCAGCTTGTGCGTTGCCCTGGGAATCATGCTTCTGTGCTTTCTGCGTAGGCCACGCGTATGGCCTTGGACTGCGAGTCTAGTTGCCCAGCCTGGGGCTGGAGGGTTCTCGCCTTTCTCTGAGAGTGGGATTTGGTTTGGCGGCCTATGAGCTACCTTGGGAACCGTGTTTCCGCGTTTCTACGTGGCGGGCGTGCGGCCCGTGGACTGTGAGTCCCGTTTCTTCTTTGACTGTGGTCACCGTGCGACGGTGGCGGTATGTGGGACGGTCTCCGTACTTCATCGGGTTCGGACGTTGTTTTCCGTTGACTTAAGAGTCTACTCTTTGACCCTCCACTAGTCGTAGCCTGCCTGCACGCGAGTGGACCCACCAGCAAGTGGTGGAGAGGCTACCCTGAGGACGGTTTTTAGGCTGGTTTCCGTAGGGCCCCTTTCCTTTGCCACCAGAGTCCGGTGGGGGGGAAAACCAGCTAGAGGACCCGACCTAGAGCAGATGGTCGGTGTGTGCACACGTGGTTGGGGGCTGTTAGACCCACGTCGACGGACGTGACCCCAGCTATTCACTTGTTTGTGGTTACTTGTACGGTGTCTCAGTTCCCGCTGGGCCGGAGGGAGACACCTGAGGTGCGGACTAAGACGTCAGTGGACGCATTGGGCCTTGCTTCTAGTGGGAGGTACTCCTGTTGAGTCGGGAGTGACAGACTGTCAGTTTCCGTGACTTTGACCTTCGGGTTTTCGGTCGTGTTGACCGTTGAGTTTCGGTTGTTTTGCCGTGGCGCGCGTGTCAGTTTTTGCGCCGTGAGACTAGTGCTAGTGGCTCTACCGAGGTTGCGTCTTGTTGTGCGGTACCCGCGAACGAATGGTCAGAGTTGCACCTTGGACAGTGTGTCCAGGTTGGCCGTGTCCTGGGAGATAGGCCTCTATGGCGTGGTTGCCGTGGGTTTTTACTTCGTGAAGCGGTACTAGTGTAGTTTGGTAGCCCCCGACCGTGAGTCCGGGGTGTGTTTTTGGTACAGTAGGAGTAGCTGTAGTGCCAAGTTTTGACCGGCCACCGGTTCGCTGTTCTTGCTGTAGTTGTAGCTCTCCTTTCCGCTATCGCCGTTGTTTCCGGTTGGGGTTCCGCGGGATCCCTGCTGAGTCTCTATTTTGGAGACTCATTCCCTGCTTTTCAGGTGTGGTGGTTCTTCTTCCTCGAGGTTCGAGGGCGCGGTGCGGAGGTTCTCAATTGCCAGCTCACCGGGCCGAGTGTTCACTCGGCATGTGGTACGTTTTTACTGCTTTAGACTGTACTTTCTGTTGGACTTGACTCTATTGTAGCTGTAGTTGTTTATTTATTTCTGTCAATTGTTGAATTATCATGCTTTATTTCCTATTTCTTTGTGCCTCCACACTCCTTTTAGCCCTTCCGAGCCCTCCCGGCTCGTGGGCGGCGGTTCGAGTCTCGGGTTATCGGGTCTCTCTCGGTAATCAGATTCTCGGGTCGTTACAGTCTACGCCTCGGGTGTCTCCCTCCTCACCCCAGGTGGAAACTGAGACACCATACAAGTAACCGAAGACAAGGGTCTAGTCGGGGCCGTGCTTGTTAGTATGGTTCCATAATCCTCGACCACGTGTACATACACTGACTGACTGTGCTACGTCAAGCCCTCTAGCTGGTTTTCCTCCCGGCCCGAACTCGAGCCGCCAAAGTGGGAGGCCCTACAGAAACTAGCCCCAAATTGTCTCTCCCCGGTCTAGCTTTCCACCAGTCCCAGGTGGGTTGGCACACCCATGCCAAGGCAAGCTACGACTAGTGGGGGAAAGTCACTAGACGTGGAGACTCTCAGTAGAGATGAAACACTGAAGTACTAACATGCTACGTACGCACCCATCGTAAGTATCACAGAACATAGGGTGGCTCGGTGCCACCAGACTCAGGACGGCTAGGTAGACCTGTTAATCGAACATCCATAGTGTCACGCGACTCATCCCAAGACCGCTATATAATATGGCTCCATGCCATCAAATTACCCTAGTTCAAAAGTCAGAAATCACAGTCAAGAGGACTCTTGAGGTTGCTCATAACCGCTGGGTTCATTCCCTCTCTAAGGAAGACTAGGAAGCCCCCAACACCCCTGGCTGGGTCACGGGAGTCACAGTCATTGGCCATACGTATGGCCCATAGAGAAACCACTTTTCGAGAAAACTAACGTAGTGTAGAAATAGCCCTCTGTCTGTACTAGAGTGTACGATGACTCTAACTAGCATAACGAAGAAGTTCGGAACACACGGGGGCACCCGGACCCTCAAAACCGTATGACACATTAATTGAGGTATTATGACTTCCACGGACACCCAAAAATAAGAACTCGGGCTAACGGGGTGTCTGGGACATCCATGGGGAAAAGGTTGACCAATGGGTCTCAACCGGGTCAACCGGTGGCCAAAACGGGCTAAAAGACTACATTTCGGTCAAGCTGCCCACTGGGTCGGTCGACCGGTCCACAGCCAATCAGCCCTCTGGCCTGGATCGGTTGACCTAACCGATTGGGTTGGTCGACCGAACCAAGGCAGATAGCCGCACCGTGGTGAACGCCAACCGGTTGACCGAGCTGCCCATGTGGTCGACCGATTCCGGCGACGCACCCGTGAAACCCCATCCGAGGGTCCCTAAACCACGCCCCAATCACCTTGGGTGATGGGAAAAACATGGGGGAATCATTCCCCAACCTCTAAATTACCAAGATGCCACATTTAAATCATAAAACTCGATCGAATCGACGAATCCGTTACTCACCCCAAAAATATGATTTTCACCCCAACATGGAAGGAAATCCACTCTCGGCCTTACCAAGACCTACAAATCACGAGAAAATAGAATGCAAGGGCCAAGGATCCATCCCCCTACTTCTCACAATGATTTCCTACGCTGAGAATGTCAATTCCACTCGAAATTGTGCCTCGAACCACTGTCGGCTTCTCGAATCCGCGTGCGAAGCTTCGCCGCGCCACCGCCTCGTTCCTCGCTCCATCCTCAATTTCTCATCGCCCATGTCGCCCCCACCTTGTCCATGCCATCCTCCGTCGGCCACTTGGAGAAGGGGTGGAGAGAAGGAGAGAAACGAGAGAAGAGAGAGGGAAAGAATGAGAGAATGAGGGGAGAGGGGGTGAAGGGGTGTTTAAATAGGGAAATATTTTGGGATTCAAAAATCCAAAAAATATAAAAAATGGGGAAAAATCATGCCCATGATTCTTGGAAAATGCACAACTCATCCGCAACGTTCGTAAACACATTGTTCCACCACATACAAAGATCCAAAGTCCTGATAGTCAAAATTTTGATTTAATTACGAAACACGATCTGGGACCCACGGAGGCACTCTAAAACCCACGGATTCTTGATCCGAAAATCCTGGGTCATTATAGCTTCCCCCCCTTACAAAAATTTCATGCTTGAAATTTGAGGCAACAATCATCTCATGGGGGAAGAAGGACTTATTCAGCTTGCAACGCTTCCAGAGCTCCAGCTAAAACCTCAGTTCTTGCTAAACCATGTCTCCTAAGGGTCACAGTCAAACTATTACCACAAACATAAACATCTCGCTTCACATCCACCATCCACATTATTTCACAAAGTGAATACTGCACACAAAAGGTTATAAGTCTGGCATCATCTCAGTTACAACGGAACTCTAACCATGGCATCATCGCCACCTTCTTGCACACCGAGGAGATGCGACCCGCGCCACGAATCCCTGCCACCGTTGAAGCAGACAAACCAAACATCAGCTTTTCTACATGCTGACTAACCTCACCCCCTTCATAAGGGACATCTATCCCGCCTCAACTAACTTACATAGCCATCTTAACTGACTGCCACATTTCCGTCGACTCCATGCCTCAAACATTCTTATATCTAGCAAGCCAAAAACCAATAACGCCACTGGGCCAACTTCGGTCCCAATGTGAACCTCCTATTAATCCAGATCCAACTCGAGGAAAGGTATATCATAATCGACCACCCAAGGCCTCGCCTGCACATGATTCTGCCCATTCTCAATTCACATTGACTAGCATACACTAGCTACAAAAGTCCATCCGCCAGCCGCTAGCTACTCGACAATGGGAAACTCTTACTTGCTCGACTTTCCTCTTTCCTGCTCCTTCACCAGGCCCGATAGTCTCATTCTGAATCTTAACAGCCCATCGGTTGACTCTTACACTGACCATTACCACTTCTCGAGTCGGTCCTTACTTGGACACCGCATCCGATTCTAATCCTCATGCCAACTCTACCCTCTCAGGGGAGCACGGTGAAATCAAATGACAGGACTCTTCAATCCTCGGTCCACATCAACTCTAGACCCAAACTTACAGGGAATTCCCGCCATGTTGGTCACGAGACCAAGGCTCCCATTCGACAACATCCCTCCTAGGACCTCTGTACCTGGGCATCGTTTGTTATATAGTCTCATCAAATCCTACATCTCAATTATTCTAAATGGACACCTGCCAACCCCAGCTCTGCTCTCACCATAGAGGCACAAGACATAACCTTAGCAATCTGGTCGACGGTGCGCCAAACTACACAGATCTCTAGACACTGTCGATCCTTGCCCCAACTAGGTCCTTCTTGCATCATTCCGAAACTCTCGGACTCAACTGGGCCCCTTTTAGGTGTTATCACAGCCAACCACTCAGCTAGCTTCACCAACCACTCACAGCTACTAACTGGGACCCATAAATCCTCTCTTTGTATTCACTTTTCCTAGATCCCAATTCTATCATGAGGACACAATTTCCAACACAAGTCAAGCACTTAGTTTACCGACTCTGATCATCGCATCCTCATCCTCTCTCAGGCTATTTCCTTTCCAACCCCCATCTAGGTCCACTACCAAATACTTGACATTGCTTCCATTGGATGAATAGGGTACTCATCCGGCATACTTGCCATCATATTTTCCTAACTCTCTATTCCGTCGGTGCCACATACCATAATGCCTTGAGCAATGGCATGACAATCAACATGATTTACACAGCTTGAAACAATCTCACATCGGGGAAACACCCTTCTCTATTGGTCAGAATCCTCTGATACTCTTACCAAATCTCTAGAGTTCTTCCGTTCTAGCCATCACTACAATCTTGGACTTGTGGGTTATGGGCCCACTACGCTTTCGCTGCGCACTCTGCACAGCACACACAATTATCACAGAGAACTCGACATCTGCATTCCAAACATTTCTCAACACAGTCGACAAACTCCAGAAAATAGGGCGAGAAAAGCTCAAGCACCTCGAACCTAGAGCACCGACTCTCTCTCCTGATCTGGCAATCCTCCTGCAACTCTGTAGGCTTCGGTCCACAATGCATCGGGAATCACAACACTAGCCATGAATTCTCGCACACATAGCCCATTTGGTACTCATTCTTCCATAATAACGCCAACACTCCCTTACGCATCTAGGGGAGGGCATAACTTCTTACAGGCAGTCACTGTCAATATGCAGAGCACTTCTCACATAGACACCTTGGCATACTCGTGGAGGTCAACCACAATGAACATGCGATGAAAGATGACAGAATTCAACCAAAACGTAATTCTCTCCAACCTGTTGGACGATATGAATGGATCTAGAGGGGGGGGTGAATAGATCAGTTCTAAAATCTTGCCCCCCCAAAAAAATTTTACAAGCAGGAAGCGAGCTAGCTCAAGTAACTAACAACTGTCCCTACTCAGGACAATGAACAAGTGCTTTCGGTTGAATGTACAGAAAGCTAGTTTTAGGTGTGTGTGTAGAAACCTTTGAGTAAAGACACTGCAGTGCGTTCAATGATGGAAACAACTTACACTACTATGAACGGAGGTAGAGGAAATGGAACAAACACACAAGCAAACCACTTCTCAAGGAGTTTTTAAGGTGGTTCGGCTGCAACTTTGCACGCCTACGTCCACCCCTCACCAACCTGGTGAGGCTTCACTCTTGCGCAAGGAGAACCACACACACACGCGGATCTCACTGCATACATCAGCTGTCACACAACTTGACAACAAGGAACATCCTCCTCACACACACACGCTGGAAACCAGCAAGACCACACATGATCACAAAATGGGGATATGGAAATACCTTGCTAGATAGCACAGGCTTGCTACACAAAAATCTTTAGAAGGGAAAAGAAAACGGAAAGCGAAGGTAAAACACAAGAGACAAAGTCAAAGAAACATAATGTAGCTTCAGATTTAAAATCTGGAAGTGTTTCAAGATGTCAGCAATGCAGGTTCCAACTGGTGGATTCACTCTTCTTCTCTCAGCAGGTGGAAAGATCTCTCTCAACTTTTCTCTTTCTCTCTTCTTCCTTCTCTGCTCAGACTCACTTTCTCTTCTTGAGCTGCGCTCACTGTTGGGTGCTCAGCACTTTCCCGCACTTTTCTTCTCTTGTGCAGCACACTTGCTTCTTCGCAGGCACCCCTTGTATTTATAGGCAGAGCTTGATGCCAAAAAGACATTTTTCCTAGCAAAAACCTAATTGGTCCTTGATAAAAAGAAGATCTTTGTCTAGATGCTATTCTGTCAGGAAAGTACCCCTTTTCAGGTCTATTATCTGACAAGTCCAAGACAAAAAGAAGGTTTTCCATCCTTAGACCTTTTTTTAGACATGTCTTCTGAATGGGCCAAAAGAAACAATTTAAAATTATATCATAGGTCCTTCTGGAAGCCAAGGTACATGTCATGGAGTCAAGGATGTCATCTTGGAGCTAGCAGTCACGTGACTACTTAAGTTCTCACGTGCCCAGTTGGCTTTGCTTGGCAGACTGCATTGTTGACACCCGTTTTGTGACCAATGAGGTGGGTCATCTTCTTATTTATTTTTGTGATGTCCCGGGTTGTTCGCCGGTTATTGGGCCATTTTTGGGTCATTTTTGGGCTTATTTTATGTGTCACTCTACCTGGTTGGGCCTAGCTCCTTCTTTTCTTGTCATTTGGGCTTATTGGGCTTGATAAGGGCTAATAAGGATTTTGTTGTGAATTTAATCGAAGATTTATTTGCCTTTATCTCTTTTGCCGCGTCTCTTAGCGTTGTGGTCTATCGCACGACCGTTAAGGGGGCGTTGGCGGTCCTTTGCTAGACCGCTACGAGGTAGAGAGTCCCGTTGGCTTTCTTTGGTCTTATCTCTTTGTGAACGATTGGGCCTTGCAGTCTACCGGTCGACCGTTTTTCTGAGCCTTGCGGTCTATCGCAAGATCGTTAGGGGAGACAAAGAGTCCTGATTCGGCTATGGTCGAACTAGAGTCCTTAGTTTGATGATTTCTCTCTGAGTGTTGATCCTCAGAAGCTTCTATTTATTTCTATGGACTCTTGGGAGTATTATCTTCGAGATTTATCTAGGTTCAGCCCTATTTTCATGCTATTATCCCTCCAACTCGACCTACGGTTTTGGGGGTCTATAAATAGAACCCTTGACTTCATGGCTTGGGGAGGAGATTTCTGGAGCTCGCGTCGAAGTGCTGCTACATCATGGAGCGAGTACCAACCAGGGGGAGCTTGTGTTTGCGTCCTAGGGTCGTCTAATCCAGGGAGTAGTCGGTTCTTGATGCGGGACGGAAGTGGGGGATCTTCTTCTTCCTTCTGATCATAGTCGCGCTATACCCTTTACGCGCGTTCTGAAGATCGCGCTATATCGTTTACGCGCGTTCTCAGACAGCAGCAGAACAATGAACCTCGACGTTAGGGCTCCCGTGGATGACTCTGGGGGTTCAAAACACAAGGGGAAACACATAGGACGACGGAGAACACATGGGGAATGCTGAAATTGAAATCAAACCAACCTAATACTAGCTAGGATAACTTTTGGGAAGGTGGATGTGTGGTGAGTGACAAGGGAAGAAAGGTGGACGTAGATGTTGTTAGGATGTAAGGAAGCTTGGCTGGGGCCTCTCACCCGAACCCTTCGCAGGTACGGTGTAGCCGAGCTCCATCCTGATCGTAACAGCATCTTTGGCGGAGGTGGGGGAAGTGGAATCATTGGTTGGAAGAAGAACGAAGCTCCGAATGGAGCCTCACACTCGACCCCGTCTCAGAGCCGATGCATCCGAGGCTTCGATCGTCCTCCGTTGAAGGGGAAATAGAGAGGATCAGGAGAAGAAGGTTGGGCCTCGCACCCATAGAGGGAAGGACGAAGGGGGTTTCCAAAGATTGGGGAAGATAGCCATGGGGCTACACTCAAGAACACTCATAGATTCATGCTTCGATTTTTTAATCAAACGAAAGGGGGTACATATATAGGGAAAGGGGAAGATAAAATGACGCTAACACGTCGATTTACAACCATGGAAGACAACAGACATCGAAGACTTTGAAGAGTTAGGCGCCGGGAAGTTGGACCTTCTGCAACCGAGTTTCTGTCTGAGATCGTGCTAGGGTTGACTGGCGCGTTCTTCATGTCGCGCTAGGGGACCCTAGCGCCTTCTGCCAGGTCACGCTAGGGACCTATAGCGCCTTCATCTTTGGCCTGGCAACGTACACGATCCGCTTCGGCCTGGCAGCTGGCTTGATTCCCATCAGTTCTTAAGTGTTTTTTGTGCTTTTCTTCTCTTAGTCTTTGTCCTTCTTTGCATCATCATAGCATATTCCTTTCTTCTTGCTCCACGTTATTCTGCACTCACATCACGTTTTTAAACATCTTCTTTCTGTTTTCACGCCCCACAGGGGTTAAAAAACCACCAACCCCCCAGGTATCCTCCCTTCCTTTTATGCATATTAGTTTCATTGCACTATAGATACTACACTTTTCCAGGGCTAATTGGGTTGTTTTCTTCTTGTGTCTACACTCTTTTGCAGGTCTACAGAGCTCATTGCTCGAGGCCCAACTCTTCTGACCGGCCAGGAGGGGTGGAGATTCAAGTTCCACATCATACTTTTTTGGGTGCGCTTAGCAGCCATCTCCAGACCACTTGCCTTGCCTTGCGACCTATCGTCCGACCATTTTTCTTTGCCTTGCGGTCTTCTCAGGACCGTTTTTCGCGTCTGCACCTGGTTTTCTCTCCCGCGGGCGAGTGTGCTTCACTCAGTTTCTTTCCAAGGTACGTAGTGTAGTTTTGCTGCATTGCTTACTTTGGTGGCGATCACATCTTTCTTGTTTGGGCATTGGTTATCATATTTTTCCATCTTTTCTTACTTCCTTTGTTCTTTTAGTTGCTCCACACCCACGGTATGTGTTTACTTTCCTTCTTTGCTCCACGCCCACGGCGTGTGTTTAGTTCTTTCTATTTGCTTTCCTTTGCACTATTGAGATGACATGCCCACATGCTTTATATTTGATGTTATAACTTGCTTGAGTTAGCACATATCACACATCACCTCCATATCTCACGCACATCATCACATCCACTTCACCATAAAATATCTACAACCTAGATTTTTTGGCTATCACGGTGCGACATCTAGTGCCAATCGTGTTGAGTGATTGTTAGACCTACTCTTAGTTATTTTGCCCAGTTGCCCTTGTGGTTTCCTTGGTTTTCCCATTTTATTCCATGTTGTTTCTCTTCTATGGTTCCCTGGCGGTCTCCTCCTGTCTGTTTACGGCTTAAAAGCGGTCTAGCGGTAGACGGTCTTATCTCCTTAGCGGTCCTCAGGCGACCATTTCTCCAGTCACAGGTACGCATCCCGAGGATTGCTCTTATTTCTACATTTTTGCTGATTTCCTTTGTTCCTGGGTGCTATCTGGTCTCCTCCCTTGTTGTGGCATATATTTATATCATTGTTTGCATATTGTTTATTAGTTTCTAAGTTAGAAATTGCATGCACTTCGATGCACATAGGATCATTCATCTCTCATATCATAGTTGCATTCCTACCTTGGTGTGTGATCCTCTCGCCTCCATATTTCTTGGGGTCGACTAGGTGACCACATCCGGGACCTCCGTAAGTCCCCGTGAGCCGTGGATTCTCACACGGATGCCGGGCCGGTTGTACCTTTGCCACCCCGTGTCTAGGTTGCATAAGTGAGGGTGAGTTTACACCTAGAGTCAACCAAGTTCCCACTATCCTTTCCCATTAAAAACCTATTGTTGGAGAGAACATCTTATTCAAATTACTAAGGTTCTAAAGGAGAAATAGATAAAAATTTGTGCATCATTATAACTTGGTTGATTTTGGTTGCCTCTCATCCCTCTTCTTATTTGCATATTCCCCCTTTGTTAGGTCATTTTGTCTGGTTACTTATTTCTGGTTGTTTGTGTTGTCTTCGTTTGATAGGTGCCACATTGCATGTGGAGTTACTTCAAGTCCATAGGTTCATCTCCTAGGGGCAATTCCTCTTGCATCTCCTATCTTAATCCTTTGTTCGATTCCACCATGTCTTCCTATGATTTCTATTCCCACGAGGACTCTCTTCCTCAAGGGCTCCTAGAGGACTCGTCTAGGGTCATGCCACTTCGGTCTGGAGAAGGGTCTGACCCTCCTCCATCTTCTGCTGCCATAGAGGGTGGTCAGCCCTCTCTTTCAAATTCTTCCACCCACAATCCTACAGGTCACATTCTTCAAATGATGGCCCAGTTGGATCCGGCCCAACATCAGGCCCTTCATCAGACCTTGCAAGGGTCAGTTGCCCCGTCTCCCATTACTTCACAAGGTCCGTCTGCTACTTCCATCTCACAATCTAGGGTTGATGGGCCCAGGGATTCACCTGCTCCTATTGATCTTACCCCGGTCCAACCCAGGGTCCTTCGCTTCTCCAATCTTGAGGCTGACCAGTCCTCTGGTTCGGCCCCTCAGGCTCTTGATAAAGGGAAGACCACTCTTCCCTCATCCACCCAGATTGATCCCTACAGGTCTGTTCCCTCGGCGCCACA
This sequence comes from Amorphophallus konjac, assembly GCA_022559845.1. NCBI lineage: Eukaryota > Viridiplantae > Streptophyta > Magnoliopsida > Alismatales > Araceae > Amorphophallus > Amorphophallus konjac. Next base: position 307,699,471 of record CM040120.1, read on the forward strand.
TGTCCTTGTGTGCCCAGTCGATTTTGTTCGCCCTCATCAAGGGGCGGCTCATGCTTATGCCAATTCGGGTCATCCTTCGGCCCAATATCCTTCTTATGGGCCTCCCCCTCCTTCCGTCTATCCTTCGTCTCCTCGGTTTGAGCCCGCTCCTTTCACTCCACCTACTCCATCTCGAGAGCACGAACTCCTCAATAAGTGGGTTGCCATGCAGCAACAACTCGACTTTCTCCAAAAGTGGGTCGACCCACAGTCCTTGGCAGATGTTCCCATTCCTAACTTTCATAATATTCGGTTCCCTCTTCAATCCGAGCTCCCCACATATAGCAAGTATGACGGGAATAGTAACCCATATGTTCATGTGAGGGACTTCATGTATGAATCAACGCAGTTCCAATATGATGATCGCCTCATGGCGTATTTATTCCGCCGATCGCTAGATGGAGTCGCACTGGAGTGGTTTTATGCCTTGCCACTGGAAGATGTTGAGAGCTTCAAAGTTGTCAAGGAAAAATTTATTCAGAGGTTGCAAGACTGGGTCGACCCGGAGTATTCTTTCATAGATTTGGTTGCCAAGAAAATGAAGGCCGATGAGGACTTTGCTACCTATGCTGACAGATGGAGGCAGATGGCTGCCCGTGTGCCCTGTCATATTCTGGAGGAGGAAAAGGTCAAGTTGCTCATTTCTAATGCTACCCCTACCTTCTGCAACATCTTGGCCATGACCGATATTGCCAATATGCACCAGTTGTACAGCTGGGCGAGGTTTATCCAGACCCAATTTAAGGACTCCCCCATCCACTCTCTCTTCGAGGCCCAAAAGCCCAAATATAATTGAAAACCTCAGGGGCCCGTCACAGAAGGAGTCCAAACCAACGAGCAAGTGCAAGCCGTTGCCTTCCCCTTCCCCAACCAATCTGCTCCGCACCGCTTTCCACAACCCCCACGTAACCCTCAGTTCTCCGCTCCACAAAATGCCCAACATGTTTTCTCCGCTCCACAAAATACCCAGCCTACCTTCTCCGCTCCACAAAGTACACAACCTTCCTTTTTCGTTCCCCAACAACCGCAACAACCCCACAATACCACAATGTCCCTCCACCTAACGGCTACACACCCAAACGCCCGGCTCCAAAAATGGCGCAATACCCTCCATTGCCCGAGTCCCTCTTGGACATATTTTCAGCTTCATGTCCATCGGTGCACTCCAACTTCCTCCGGAATGGCCTAGTTGGAACCCGGCCATCGACCAGTCCAGATATTGCATGTTCCACCGACAGCCCGGGCACTATAGACACGCCGTTTTGACATTATCGTGAGTAAATCTCATATTACACTATGATTCCCCAACGCGGCCCTCACATTTTGAGTTGCTTGGGTGATTTCCTAGTTTTTTGGATTTTTCTAAATTTTTTTGAATTTTTTCGAAAAGGCATTTTAAAGGTGACGGAGCACCATGACGCCTTCTTTAAAGGCGTCATGGGTTCAAGACGCCTTCATTAGAGCCTTGTGCAGCACGCGGGCGGTGCCGCTCTTGTCGCTCAGTTTGACGTTTCAAATAAATCCAAACACAAAGACGTCTTGCTGACCAGACGTGTCCTTCAAAAGTCATGGTTAGGCGCTGAAAATAATCGCTTTCTCCGTTGTCGACGACTTTCGGTGCCGTTTTGTTGGAAAATAGTTGACACATTTGGGTTCTGGGATGCGTTCATTGAATGTGTCCTACCACTCAGACGTGTCCATTAATTTAAATATAATAAAATAATATCAGATAATATTTTTAAATTCATTGAGGCATCTTTGAAAAGGGATGCATCAATATGAATGCGTCCCAGAACCAAGACGCTTCAATCAAAATTTTCCCTATGAATAGAGGACCCCCTCCCTAGAAACCAGAGAGCTTCAGATCCGGCAAAGGAGGGGGAGATGCTGCCAGATCCATTTTGAGGTCGAAGGCTCTTCTAGGGGAGGTTCTGCTGGACTTCCGGTTGCCCAAGTGCTCGCGAGAGGAAGGCTGCTTCATCACCCGCGCTCCCACATCATCCTCACGCTGCCGAAGCTCTGCCAAAGCTCCGCCGAATCTCGCCATTGGCATCCCATACGCTCTTTCTTACCCTCCAATCTTCCTTGTTCTTTCCATTTTTAGTATGCAAGCATCATTTGTCATTTTTACTCGCATCACGCTCCTCTCTTTGAGAGGGCACTGTTCCGTGCATTTCTGCACGTTATTTCATTCATCATAGCATCCTACCACCCTTTGCACTAAAAGGGGTTTAACACAACACCAACCTGGTGTGTGCTCGCTCATAGTTTTATTCTTTTCCTCACAAGGGGCTGATACTATACTGCCGATGTTCTGACTCGGTTGTTTGCTTTGTTTGTTCTTTTGCAAGGGTAACCAAAGAAGGCCTTTTCGTCGGTCGGCCAAAGGAAGAGGAAGAAAGGATCCATACCATCTCCCACGTTTGAGGTAAGCGATCATCCTTTTGGGCTCTTCTGCCCCTGTCGATCACACCACCACCACACACACACTCTCTTTTTCTTTATTCCCATCCACTATTAAAACCCACGGAGATTCACTTCCCACAGTGGTTCCCCATTTCATCTCTGTCATTTTTGTTCTAACCCACGCGGAGAGTCACTTCCCGCGGTGGTTCTCGTATTGTTCTAATCCACGCGGAGAGTCATTTCCCGCGGCGGATCCCGTGTTGCTCTAACCCCTGCGGAGAGTCATTTCTTGTGGCGGTATTCCGGCGTAAACCCGCGCGGAGAGTCATTTCCTGCGGTAGTTTATTTAAATTATGTACCATTCCCATCCCCTCGAGGCCCGCGGCGAGTCACTTCCCGCCATGGCCGTTTAATTTCCGTAATTTTATTTCTGCCATTTAAATTCTGCACCATTCTCATCCCTTCGAGGCCCACGGCGAGTCACTTTCCACCATGGCCATTTAATTTTCATAATTTTATTTCTGTAATTTAAATTCTATACCATTCCCATCCTCCCGAGGCCTGCGGCGAGTCACTTCCTGCCATGGCCGTTTAATTTTTACCATTTTATTTCTACAATTTAAATTCTGCACCATTCACATCCCCCCGAGGCCCGCGGCGAGTCACTTCCCGCCATGGCCGTTTAATTTCTACCTTTTAATTTCAGAAAGCGCGTGTGTCATTATCCCCATTCTACCAACGTAAAAAGCCTCCCTTTCAGTTGTCCGCTCCTTCTCTCCATGTGACATCGTTTACATCTTGGCGATCACGGTGGGACTTTGTGGACGTCAAAAAATGATGATGGTGATCATACGGCACTTACGTATATGCATCCGAGAGCAAGTCGAAGACGGAAATGCCGAATAAACCCCATGCCTCGCCCGATCAGGACGAGAACGCGTTTGGTGGTCCGCTATCCGATAAGGAAGCCCCTCAAGCAGAAGATGTGGCCACGACTCTCTAATCGGCTATGACGAAGCCTGAATCGAGAGAAAATCCAGGAATTCGGACACAAGTTCGGCACGTGCTGGGAATCACTCAAAGTCCTAAACTGGGGCTTGGAGGCTTCGAATCAAACACCTCGGAGGTGGTGCATCACAACTAAAGCATTATGGGAACACAGGCATTTGTCCGAACGGCCGCGACCCCTTTGCCTTCATTTAAACCGGCGTGCCCTTACATGGCCTTAAACCGACGCACCCTCCTCCATGTGATGCCAAGCTGGCGCGCCCTCTCCATAAGGTGCCAAACCGGTGCGCCCTCCCTCTTGGAGTGCTAATCCGGTGTGCACAATCTCACGCCGGTTTAGCTTCCAAGCCATCTCATCGCAACTCCGGTCCCATGTTTCCTGCAAATAGCACGCCGAAGAATTGCTTGAAATGGCAAAGCTCCTGCCCCTAACTGACGGGTATCCGCCTGTACCACTCAATCCCCCCCCAAAATGGGAGTCTTCGAGCACTGCACCGAGCATCGCGTCTCCATCGGTCATCGTCAGCCAATCCCGGGATGGCACCATGCCTACTCTATCGACTCCCCCACCTGCAGGCCACTCGACAGCGTCGGACACGGAGAGCAGAAGAAGAATGGAACGGAAGGGAAGGGGGGATTCAGAGACTTGTCCCCCCCACCTCCATATATAGGCAACAAACCTGTCAAAGCGAAGGGGGAGAGCTTCTGAGAAGAAGGAGGCAGAAGAGAAGAAGAAGGTGCTCTCATTGAGAGAGGGAGCTTCGGAGGTTCCTTCCTCGGTGGTGGGTGAAGAAAGAAAAAGAGAGGTGAGAGCTTCTGAGAAGAGGAGCCCAGTCGAAGAGTGGAGAAACTTCATCCTCACGCCGGAGAGGTGAGGTGAGGTGAAGAGAGGGGAGTGAGAGGGAGAGGTGAGTCGGAGGGGAAAGAGCATGTGCTCTCTTCCCCTCCTTCGTCAATGTATTCTCTCCCCCTGCAATGTATTTCATTTTTATCTCCAGATGAACCTCCTCTGCGTTAAAACCTTCCCCCGTTTGTGTGGATAAATAAAAAGAAAAGTCCTTTTGCGAGCTCGATGTTCTTTGTTTAGCCTCTGCTTCCCTTCTTGACCTTCTATTCATCTAGGGTCTTTGAAGCCTGCCTCTCCGTGGCATGGCCTTCTAAGGAATCCACATGATGAATGAACATTCATAGCCCTCTTGTGGCATACATTTGTCCCGCTTTGAGGAATTATCACCCGTGAGTTTTAGGAGATCTCGAAGGCTAGTCCTCGAGCTTTCTACACTCACATATGGGTTATCGAACCGCCGTGAGGCCACTCCGAATTCTGAGGGTCACCCCGGAGCAGTCCGTTTGGTGGTCTTCCATTATCTCTGGCAAGTCTCAGTCCGGGAGAGATGCTGCCCATTTTTTTTGCAAGAGCCAAGAACATACAAGAACAAACGAACGAACCACCCTCTGGGGACAAGAACAACATATGTTTGAAGCCGCTGAATCAAACTGAACCTCCAAGATCCCGCATAACAAACCCCTCTGAACAAAACACTTGAACCTTCATGCTAAGTCACCCTAACAAACGGTTAAAATATCTAAACTTCATCTCTACAAACTTAATCCACCAATTGGGTGAACAAACTAATCAACAAATTAACTTGCAAGTGAAAGAAAGAAGAAAAAGAATAAAAAAGAATGAAACTAAGCTCATACGAACCATCCCGGCGCGCCCCCTAAGCCAGCACGGGCTAATCCGGTGCGGTACCCCCCCACGCCGGTTTAGCCCTACACTCAAAACCTCATGATTTTTTCTGGTGTATACCCGGCGCCCCCCCTTTCCCTTCAGCCATTACCCGACGCATCCCTCCTTCTTCTTGCCCTCTAACCGGCGTGCACCGCATCTAAAGCCTTCTAACTGTCGCCCCCCCTTCTTGATGGCCTAAAACCGGCGCGCCCATGCTCACCCTATAACCGGCGCTCCCTTTCTTCTCTTGCCTTGTTAACCGGCGTGCCTCCCTAATAAAAAAAAGTAATTAGCTGACAAAAGAGAAAGGTTCAAAACCAAAAAAAAGGGAGAATGAAAGGATCATAAGTCACCCTCATGAAAACAAACAACATAATGATCGGAACAACAATAATAAAAAATGTCCTAGCCTCGCATATCTTGGGACCTTCGCTTCCCCGATCGATCCGCGTGCAAGGGCGCACGATGGCAAGTTTGGGCTCCACACCTAACAATTCGCTCCCCTAGACTGCGTATGAAGAGAAAAGTAACGATGCCCCACTAGATCGGACTTGGATCTCGGGAGCCTTCGCCCGGACGTGACCATGATCCGAACTTAACTCGGGCCGATAGTTCGTTAACTCGACCCGTCTCTATCGGGATCCAATCCCGCAACCCCATTAAACTTGCCATACTCACGGCAGACATTCGTACGGTTTTGTCATCGTCTTTTACGCCATAAACACGGACTTCTGTCTAGAAATGAAAGGGTCCGTGAGTTACCGACATGCACGCATTTATGAACATTTACGCCCCGACACGGGGTTTGTTTAAACGCAACCTGAGGTTTTGGCTCTCGCTTCCGTTATTATGAATCTCAGGCCATAGGGTCCCTTTTTTCGGTGATTAATCAAGGGTTTTCTCCTCTCCGATGGGATGTAATTAACGTCGTAACCTTCATGGTACGACGGGTTCTCAGTCCCGACACGATACACACAATCGTCTGATCAGTCAGATTGAGCGCACCATGGGCTTCATTGAAGCCCGAACAAATCGTCACCTCGGTGACTGGCATGCCCTCGCACTAATAAACCGAACAAACAAATGAAAAGGTGAATAAACTCACAAAAAGAATAAAAGTCCCGATAAGTGCGTCCACAGACTTCTTTTACTTTCTTTGGTTACCCCTCCAATTGGCACCCACGTGTGCCCCTCCTCTTGGCACCCGCGTGTGTCCCTCCACTTGTCACCCACGTGTCCCCCTCCTCTTGGCACCCGCGTGTGCCCCTCCTCATCGCGCCCACGTGCGCTACACTGTGCTCCCAGCAACACTTTTGGCATTCAATTTCCTCCCTCGTGCACCACGTGCACTCCCCCTCAATCCCTTGTGATTCTCCGAGAGGTTTGCGGCTTAGCAAAGGTTCATTCGGTTGATTGAAAAATTTGATGTGGTGAATTAATTGTCCCTCTTTGTTATCCATGTTCTGTTTACTCATATGTACACTTCTGTCACACAAGAGCACTGCATTGCATAAGCATCCCCCCTCTTTTTTTCTAGGGCATTACCCTCTCTCGGTGAAAGAAGGACTCTCCGTTCGGGAATTTCTCTCGACGGACTAGGATCTCCTCCATCGGGACCTTCGTAAGTCCCCGACAGCGAAGGATTCCCTCTTCGTTCATCGAGTTGGTTGTACCATTAAAGTTCCACGAAGCTAGTTAACTCATTCATGGTGAGACGAGGGACCTTAGTTGGCACGGCGGTGAATCAAATTGTAACGAGGGTCCTCCCTATTTTGTGTGAACTTTAGATTTGTTTAAAAAAAAGAAAAAAAAAGAAAAGAAAAAAACAACAAAAAATGGCGTAAGAGCATCCACTTGTTTGATAATCTCTGCTATCGGTTTATTGGTGCATGTTTTTCCGTTCTGGAAAAATTCTGAAAATAGCCCATGAGTCTTTTGAGGAGTACTGTCATGCCCCAAGATTATGCAGCGGAAACTAATCGGGAACGTAAACAGCTGGCAAGAGAAGCCTCAAGTGATAATAATAATCAGAGTGCAAATCATTCACACATAAGATGAATGGACACCAATAATTGATCAAAAAATCTGACTTTTATTAATAATAATAATCAAGTACATGATCTTGACTCATTGACTAACTGGACTTAATAAAGTGAAAATTACATAAGTGACTCTTGACTAGACCAACCATGGCTTCTCTCGAACCATCAATCACTCTCGGATCCATCACTTGAGTAATCCGAATCTGACCCGCTAGAATTTCCTGAAAAGATTAGAAAGTTGGGTAATGAGCACACATGTCCAGTAGGTATCTTCGTATCAACTTGAAGGCAATGTTTAAGTAATTAACATCTTAGCTCTAGAGAATAAGTCATGACAATACGATAAAACATACGGATAAATCCAAAGTAACACAATAGCACGATAAGACCACGATATATGATGAGTAAAGAACAAGATCAGGTTGAATACAACAAGAATGTAACTTGGCCTTTCACGAACTAGAATATGCTTGCATGAATCAAGAATGCACTTTCACTTTTCATAACCATAAAGGTTACGCACTAGAATGTCAAGTAACAAGCATGTAGCAATTCAATCAATAGGTTCTCGTGGTTTTCACTTATTTATAAAGAAAGTACTCCCAACGTAATGCGACGTCAGTAGCATCATACCCCATGGTTTATAGTATATTTCCGACAATCAGCCGAGGGGACTAGCATAGAGCCCTTGAACACAATCAATGCTCGAACTGTATCTTCAAGTATAAATCAAGCTACTTTCACGAGTATAACAATAAAGTATGGCCAGTAACGTAACAAGTTCAATAATAGTTTCATGATCACGTAGCCAAGGTAAGAATGCTTCAATTATGAACAAGAGATTTCAAGGAAGACTTAAATGGACATCATGCTACGGAAGAAATTTGACAGCATAACGGTACATTCATTACGTTCCATAACTTTAATATTATCTTATTAACATAGGTTAAGACTCAAGATAATCCGAAGATCATCTAGGGACTCAAGAAAACCAACTCCAAGGGTCAAACCTCGGGTTAGACTAATTTAAGAACCAAGCGATCATTTACTGGGCTGTTTCTTGAGACAAGCGGTCTAGTGCAAGACCGTTTTATGTATGAAACAGAAAAGTCGACATTGTGAAATCTCCTGGATCCTAGCGGTCACGGTAAAAGCCCCTTAGCAAGTGTAGCGGTCTAGGACATGGCCGCAAAGGTCCAGATCATCACAAAACACTGGTAAAAGTGCTCTATAGACAATGGGCTTTTATGGTACAACCAGCTCAGCGTCCTAGTGGGAATCCCAGGCTCGCGGAGTCTTACGGAGGCCTTGAAACAAGATCACCTAGTCCTTTGGAAGGAATATCCAATGAAGAGGTTATCAAGTGCAAGATTGTGTACTTAATGTGCAAAGGTGTAACTAATGATAACATACCGGAATATGTGCCATGTACTTAAGAAAATGACTATATAAGAGAGAGATAGTGGTAACACCGATCAAATCATGACTAGTCCATGCATCATACAAATTTAAGTTAATTAAAAAAGTATATGATTTGGTCATGAAAATAATCATAAGTTTAAAAATAATTCTAAGTTCATAAAGAATAATTAAATCTACTAGAACTTTCTGTTATCATAACTAGGTATATGAAAATATTACTTGAAACATGAGTAAAACCTACTTAACTAGGCTTAACATATATTAATTAGGGCTAATATGCAATATGTTTCGGGTTAACAATATTACAGAAATCAGAAATGCAAATGGTCTAGTGTAGGACCGTTTCACTGGGCCAAACGGTCTATCATAAGACCGCTAGGGTTTCTGTCGGTCTACAGGAAGACCGTTTCTTTCTGTGTTAATAGAAAACTCAATAATACTAAAATAGAATACTAATCTAAGGCATATCATGCATGGAAATTAACATATATAAACTCTATAGCCTGATAGAACAAGGACAGGTCAATCAATATGTGTGTGTTTATGTACTAACAAGAGAATTTCCTTTTTACTCAATTAGGGGTAGTTCATGCAAGAAGATGATACTAGATGTATAGTCCTAATGAAAACATAAACAAGTCAGCGTACAATGCATGAAATCGACTGAAAATAAAGGGCTTTTATCCCTAATGTAATGTTTAAGCCATTCATGAGATAATCTACCTTTGTCTTGGGCTTTAGACTTCTAATTTAGGGCTAGAAGTTAACCCTAGTTTCTGCACGTCCTATGCTAAATCATCAACTTGCCGTCCTTCTATCTCGTGATTCCCTTGACCTAATTCCATGAAAATTGGAGGGTAAATAGAGGATACAAAGTAGAATAGAATGTTTTAAAGCCATAACTCCTAAATACCTCTTTTAGGGCTTCTAATTTCCTGATCTTCGTTGGGCCATCGCACTGGTTTCTAGGTTGCTTGTTCTAATCCAGCAACTTTGCAAGCTTCTAACTTATTGTAGGCTTGATCTCCTAGAACGAAATTTTGAGGAAAGTTAGACCTTACTATTGTGAACAAAATATTCTAAAGAACCTACCCGAAATAATACCTCCTTACCTTAGTTCCACGCCAGCCAAAAGCAAGGGTCGCACATGTTAAACTTAAGGTCTATTTATAGGGTTAGCTAGTGTTTTAGAGATTTGAACGAACCTAGAGTCCTAAATCAGAGTAGAGTTAATCCTCAGAGAGTTATCCATGCCAGGTAGCTTCGATCTAAGGTGATTAGGTCGCCCAAATTCTAAGCTTTTCACGTTTTCTGCCCTTCAAGGAACTGGGGTTGCCCAGTGGTCTAGCTCGGATTGTTTTTCAGAGCCTGGCGGTCACGCGATAGACCGCAAGGGTGCATTTAATCCGAAAAATCCAGATTTTCTTATTATCTTTTATTTATCCCCTAAGTTGATGTGTATATCCCATTTAAATCCGTAAATTTCCAAATTTACATTTCTATTAATGGGCTTGGGCCTAAAAAACATAGAAATTGGTCTATGGGTCAATTTAAGTTGGGCTGAACCTTTTAATGAATATAAGGGCTTAAAATAGTTTAAATAATCCTTAACTTCTTCTTAATAGCCCATTAAGCCTTTAAAATTACTTGGTGATTATATTTTAGTTCCAAAAAATTCTTAGAAAAATCTAGGGTGTTACACCCTCCCCCACTTAAGAGAATTTGGTCCCCAAATTCAATGCATAAATTTTTATGGAGACCGTGTATGTTTTAATTAGCTAATCACTTACACTAATAATTATGGCAATGTAAATAGGTTAGGTTGGTACCTTCAATCGTTTTACCTTCCTCGTCCAGGATGGCATTTAGTCGACCTCGTCGCCCGCGTCCGTTGTTATCCCTTGAAGGTTGTTCCTTGATAAGAGGACACATGGGCAAGCGATGCTCCTGACATCCACATTTGAGACAAGCGCCAAGATGCTTCCAACACTCTTCAGCCGAGTGCCCAAATTTTTCACAGAATGACCAAGCCGTGGCAACTTGCGTTTCTTCTTCTCCCTTAACTCTTTTACTTTTCCCATTGCCATTTCCATTTCTTTTTCCATTATCGTTTCCATTACGGGACCTCTTACTGTGACGGGGTTCGTTATCATCCGCTTCTCTCTCTTCTTGCCTATCATATTTTCGGCTCGACCTTTCTTCCCTCCCTCGGAGCTTTTCCACCTTCTCCAGGGTTCTTTCACATAGATGTGCCCATTGGACCATTTACGTATAGGTGCGGATATTTTGAGACCCAAGTTGTTGAATAAATCCGGGCCTTAATCCGTCCATGAAACGGTTGGCGTTTAATAGGTATGTGCTAACCAGGTGGGGAGCATAAGGTGCTAATCGAGAGAATTGAAGTTCATATTCCGCCTCTAACATCATGCCTTGGCGAAATACGGTGACTTCCACGGCCTTTCTCTCCTTAACGTGGTTGGAGAAATACTTTGCACGGAAGAGTGTGAGGAACCCCTTCCAAGTGTGCTGAAGGTGGCGAGACAGACTTTTTCCTGATTAGTGCATTGCATGACGTCGAATATACGATTCATCTCATCAATCCAGTTCTCCGCTTCATCTGGATTAGAAGATCCAGAGAATGGTGGGGGATTTAAACTCCAGAAATTGCCGTGCAAGCTACCCGCGCTAGCCCTTGCGCCAGCTTGGGCCACAGTTTACAGAGCCTGCGTAAGACCTGCGACTATTTATTGCATCTCATCCTAGTTGACACGGTCAGCCATTAGGAGGATAGGGTACCTGAGAAGAACATTATGTCACTTCCTATAGAGTAAAGAGGAATTTATCGTAGAGATAATTTCTAATTGGCTACCTCATCCCGGGTTCTACCCAATTCTCACATAGGTGGGAAATTTCTTTCCTAGTTCATAGGTGTGGGTCCTTAAACCTTGGACTTAGCCTATGAGATATTTCCTTCTTTGGGATAATTAAGTCCTGAGACCTATGCTCTGATACCACCTTAACTGTCATGCCCCGAGATTATGCAGCGGAAACTAATCGGGAACGTGAACAGCCGACAAGAGAAGCCTCAAGTGATAATAACAATCAGAGCGCAAATCATTCACACATAAGATGAATGGACACCAATAATTGATTAAAAAATTTGACTTTTATTGATAATAATAATCAAGTACACGATCTTGACTCATTGACTAACTGGACTCAATAAAGTGAAAATTACATAAATGACTCTTGACTAGACCAACTACGGCTTCTCTCGAACCATCAATCACTCTCGGATCCATCACTTGAGTAATCCGAATCCGACCCGCTAGAATTTCCTGAAAAGATTGGAAAGTAGGGTAATGAGCACTCATGCCCAGTAGATATCTTCGTATCAACATGAAGGCAATGTTTAAGTAATTAACATCTTAGCTCTAGAGAATAAGTCATGACAATATGATAAAACATACGGATAAAACCAAAGTAACACAATAGCACGATAAGACCACGATATATGATGAGTAAAGAACAAGATCAGGTTGAATACAACAAGAATGTAACTTGGCCTTTCACGAACTAAAATATGCTTGCATGTATCAAGAACGCACTTTCACTTTTCACTTTTCATAACCATAAAGGTTACGCACTAGAATGTCAAGTAACAAGCATGTGGCAATTCAATCAATAAGTCCTCGTGATTTTCACTTATTTATAAAGAAAGTACTCCCAGTGTAATGCGACGCCAGTAGCATCATACCCCATGGTTTATAGTATGTTTTCGACAATTAGCCGAGGGGACTGGCATAGAGCCCTTGAATACAATCAGTGCTCGAACTGCATCTTCACGTATAAATCAAGCTATTTTCACGAGTATAACAAGAAAGTATGTCCAGTAACGTAACAAGTTCAATAATAGTTCCATGATCACATAGCCAAGGTAAAAATGCTTCAATTATGAACAAGAGATTTCAAGGAAGACTTAAATGGACATCATGCTACGGAAGAAATTCGGCAGCATAACGGTACGTTCATTACGTTCCATAACTTTAATATTATTTTATTAACATAGGTTGAGACTCTAGATAATCCTAAGATCATCTAGGGACTCAAGAAAACCAACCCCAAGGGTAAAATCTCGGGTTATACTAATTCAAGAACCAAGCAGTCTTTTACTGGGACGTTTCTTGAGACAAGCGGTCTAGTGCAGGACTGTTTTACGTATGAAATAGAAAAGTCGACATAGTGAAATCTCCTAGATCCTAGCGATCATGGTAAAAGCGGCTTATCGAGTGTAGCGGTCTAGGACATGGCCGCAAAGGTCCAGATCATCACAAAACACAGGTAAAAGTCATCTCTAGACAATGAGCTTTTATGGTACAACCAGCTCGGTGTCCTAGTGGGAATCCCAGGATATCCTTGTTCTATCAGGCTAGTTCGTGCATGAAGATGATACTAGATGTATAGTCCTAATGAAAACATAAAATTCTCAATGTACAATGCATGAAATCGACTGGAAACAGAGGGCTTTTATCCCTAATGTCATGTTTAAGCCATTCATGAGATAACCTACCTTTGCCCTGGGCTTTAGACTTCGAATTTAGGACTGGAAGTTAACCCTAGTTTCTGCACGTCCTCTACTAAATCAGCAACTTGCTGTCCTTCTATCTCGTGATTCCCTTGACCTAATTCCATGAAAATTGGAGGGTAAGGAGAGGATACAATGGAGAAAAGAATGTTCTAAAGCCATAACTCCTAAATACCTCGTTTAGGGCTTCTAATTTCCTGATCTTCACTGGGATGTCGCACTGGTTTCTGGGTTGCTTGTGCTAATCTTGCGACTTTGCAAGCTTCTAACTTCTTGTAGGCTTGATCTCCTAGAACAAAAATTTGAGGAAAGTTAGACCTTACTATTGTGAACAAAATATTCTAAAGAACCTACCCGAAATAATGCCTCTTTACCTTAGTTCCACGCTGTAAGATGTAAATGTGATCTAATCTCCCGCCCCCAAACTATGAGCATACATATAAACATGAACATGTAAACGTGAAACATGGACAATGAGAATCAAAGGGCGATGAAGAATAGAAAAACCTGACCGTGATCGCCACCATAGTTCTACAGCACCAAAAGAGTGAAGGAAGGAGGAAGACGGTGCCGTGCACCTTGGAAAATGGGGAAGAAGATGCGGCCCGAAGGGAAGCCTCTACACATGATCGCGCTTGAAAGGATGCGGGGAATCGATCGTGGGTACACCTCCTCACCTCCTAGCCGGCTAGAAAGCAAGGGCCTCACGGCCTATTGATAATATCTTACAAAACAAAGCCACAAAAAGAGGTAAAACCCATTAGAATTTGAAGTGTAGCATATGCCCTGAAGTGGTAAAATAGCATGAAAGAAAGGGGGAGAACGCACCGGGGGAGGGTTTTTAACCCCTATAAACGGGTGCAAACAAAAGGTGAGAGTGTTGTGCATGCATGGGATTGAAAATCATGAAATTTGATGAGGGGAATAGGGAAAAAAGTGCTATGCAAAACAGAGAAAAATGCAAAACGTGCAGAAACCGTTCAGAAACGAAGTATAAAGGTTGTGATGATTTGTGAAAAGTGGGAGAAGGGAACTAAGTATAGGAGCAAAGGAAAAGAGCCCAAGGTAGTGGAAAACGAAGATGATACTCCCCTCAACAGGTTAGAGTCAGAGCAGGAGGTAGACAACACAGCATGGCTCTGCCCCGGACAGACGAAGAGGGTCCCGTCGCGGAGTTGTAGCAGGAAAGCAGAACCTGTGATGATTTGCAAGAAGTAGGGGCAAAGTTAGGAGGGCAAACGACGATGAAATCGAGCAAATAAGGGACCAAAACGAAGCCTATACTTCCCTCAATAACCCGGGGTCGAAGGTTTGAGTTAGCAATTCGGCATGGCTTCGCGCTAGGTCGAAGAAGAGCCACCCGTCGCGCAGGCGAACTGGGCATCTATTTATAGAAAAATGCTGGAACCCCGAACTTTCTGCTGCGATTGTGGAGGATAGAGTCCACCAAATCTTGAGATCTCTAGATCATCCTCGAGATAATAGTCAAGATAAGATGTAGGAGAAAACGGGACTCTTTTTGGTAGAAGGATCTGGAAGATATGGCTCTTGGAAGAAGGCCCTGGAACCTAATCTGGCAGAGTTTGTGTTATACGAAATGCATGAAACCCCGATATTACGGCCAAGATTCCAGGAGATATAGCCCTTGAAAATTTGTGTTCTATATACCATACTCGAGACAATACAAAGGGCAAGAGATAGAAACAAACGGGGCTCAATTTTGTGGAGTATTATGGAAGATAGAGCCCTAACAAGGAGGCCCCGGCCCGTTGAACAGAAGTCTACCTTAGAGTCCAGCAGCGAAGCAGATGGAGTTCAGGGTTATCTGGACTCTCTGTCATAGAGACGGTCTATCGCGCGACCATTTTTGGTAAGAAACGGTCATGAGTGGACCGCATATATCATGAATAATAGAGTCATTGGCGAGCACGGCACTTCGGGCAAAACTGGCTAAAAATGGTCTACTGGATGACCGTTTCTTGGTCTGGGCGACCTAGTAGGAGATCACCATGTAATATGAAAACGGTCATCAGATGACCTTCTTCTGGTTAAAAACGGTCCAGTGGGTGACCTCCTTCTAAAAACGGTCCTCTGGGTGACCTCCTTCTGGTTAAAAATGGTCCAGTGGGTGACGTCCTTCTGAAAACGGTCCTCTGGGTGACCTCCTTCTGGAAACGGTCCTTTGGGTGACTTCCTTCTGGTTAAAAATGGTCCAGTGGGTGACCTCCTTCTGAAAACGGTCCTCTGGGTGACCTCCTTTTGGGTAAAGGCAGTAGAATTTGAAAATCAAAGAATATCTTGAAAAATAGTGTAGAACTAGTGAAAGTGGTAGAAGAAAAAATTGTAGATAACTGAAAAATGAACAACTTTCATGAAGTAAGTAAGATGAAAAGATGATCAAAAGAGAGAGAAAATTGGGTGAGAACAGAGAGAAAAAATATCGGGACACAGGTGAACAGCGCAGCACACCGGATAAACGTGAATAACTTGAAATCGATGGAGAACTGGCCAATGGCGTAAAATAAGAAAATGTAGAGATTTAAAAAATGAACAACTTTGGTGAAGGGTACTTAATGAATATAGGAATGGAAGGGGATGAAAAAAGGGCTATTTTTAAGACTGCGCAGTGAAAGGGGCCGAATGCTTGATGGAAGTCGACCTAAAAGGGCCGTAAGTCGACTTGGAAAGCTGGAAGTTGATACAATAAGCTCCAGGGCTCTAAGAAATCATGATATCCAAGGCTCAATGAGAATGGAACAATGAAATGGGCTTGAAATCTATCCAAGGAAGGCTCCAAAATAATAGTTAATTTGGGACATCAAAACTGATGAATAAGAGAAATGACGCAACTTACGGGTTAAAAATGGGTGTCAACACATGCGAGCCAAAAGTAAGGGTCGCACAGGTTGAACTTAAGGTCTATTTATAGGGTTAGCTAGGGTTTTAGAGATTTGAACGAACCTAGAGTCCTAAATCAGGGTAGAGTTAATCCTAAGAGAGTTCTAGAGAGTTATCCATGCCAGGTAGCTTCGATCTAAGGTGATTAGGTCACCCAAATTCCATGCTTTTCACGTTTTCTCCCCTTCACGGAACTGGGGTTGCCTAGTGGTCTAGCTCGGACTATTTTTCAGAGCCTGGCGGTCACGCGATATACCGCAAGGGTGCATTTAATCTAAAAAATCCAGATTTTCTTATTATCTCTTATTTATCCCCTAAGTTGATGTGTATATCCCATTTAAATCCGTAAATTATCAAATTTACGTTTCTATTAATGGGCATGGGCCTAAAAGACTTAGAAATTGATCTATGGGCCAATTTAAGTTGGGCTGAGCCTTTTAATGAATATAAGGCCTTAAAATAGTTTAAATAATCCTTAATTTCTTCTTAATAAATAATCCTTAATTTCTTCTTAATAGCCCATTTAGCCTTTAAAATTACTTAGTAATTATATTTTAATTCCAGAAAATTCTGAGAAAAATCTAGGGTGTTACACCCTCCCCACTTAAGAGAATTGGTCCCCAAATTTAATGCATGGATTTTTATGGAGAGTGCGTATGTTTTAATTAGCTAATCACTTACACTAATAATTAAGGCAATGTAAATATGTTAGGTTGGTACCTTCAATCGTTTTACCTTCTTCGTCCAAGATGACATTTAGTCGGCCTCGTCGCCCGCGTCCATTGTTATCCCTTGAAGGTTGTTCCTTGATAAGAGGACACATGGGCAAGCGATGCTCCTGACTTCTACATTTGAGACAAGTGCCAAGACGCTTCCAACACTCTTCAGCCGAGTGCCCAAATTTTTCACAGAATGAGCAAGCCGTGGCAACTTGCGTTCCTTCTTCTTCCTTAACTCTTTTACTTTTCCCATTGCCATTTCCATTTCTTTTTCCATTATCGTTTCCATTACGGGACCTCTTACTGTGACGGGGTTCGTTATCATCCGCTTCTCTCTCTTCTTCCCTATCATGTTTCCAGCTCGACCTTTCTTCCCTCCCTCAGAGCTTTTCCACCTTCTCCAGGGTTCTTTCACATAGATGTGCCTGTTGGACCATTTCCTCATAGGTGCGGATATTTTGAGACCCAAGTTGTTGAATAAATATGGGCCTTAATCCGTCCATGAATCAATTGGCCTTTAATAGGTCTGTGCTAACCAGGTGGGGAGCATAAGGTGCTAATCGAGAGAATTGAAGTTCATATTCCGCCATTGACATCATGCCTTGGCGAAGTGCGGCGAATTCCACGGCCATTCTCTCCTTAACGTGCTCAGAGAAATACTTTGCACGGAAGAGTGTGAGGAACCCCTCCCAAGTGTGCGGTGCGTTTGTTGGCGGTGCCGGAATAGCTTTCCACCAAGTACGCGCATCTTTATTCAATTGGATGGTGGCGAGACTGACTTTTTCCTGATCAGTGTATTGCATGACGTCGAATATACGATTCAACTCATCAATCCAGTTCTCCGCTTCATCTGGATTAGAAGATCGGGAGAATCATGGGGGATTTAAACTCCAGAAATTGCCGTGCAAGCTACCCGCGCTAGCCCTTGCGCCAGCTTGGGCCACAGTTTACAGAGCCTGCGTAAGACCTGCGACTATTTATTGCATCTCATCCTAGTTGACACGGTGAGCCATTAGGAGGATAGGGTACCTGAGAAGAAGAACATTATGTCACTTCCTACGGAGTAAAGAGGAATTTATCCTAGAGATAATTTCTAATTGGCTACCTCATCCTAGGTTCTACCCAATTCTCACATAGGTGGGAAATTTCTTTCCTAGTTCATAGGTGTGGGTCCTTAAACCTTGGACTTATCCTATGACATATCTCTTTCTTTGGGATAAGTAAGTCCTGAGACCGATGCTCTGATACCACCTTAACTGTCATGCCCCGAGATTATGTAGCAGAAACTAATCAGGAACGTGAACAGCCGACAAGAGAAGCCTCAAGTGATAATAACAATCAGAGCACAAATCATTCACACATAAGATGAATGGACACCAATAATTGATCAACAAATTTGACTTTTATTAATAATAATAATCAAGTACATGATTTTGACTCATTGACTAACTGGACTCAATAAAGTGAAAATTACATAAATGACTCTTGACTAGACCAACTACGGCTTCTCTCGAACCATCAATCACTCTCGGATCCATCACTTGAGTAATCCGAATCCGACCCGCTAGAATTTCCTGAAAAGATTGGAAAGTAGGGTCATGAGCACACATGCCCAGTAGGTATCTTCGTATCAACATGAAGGCAATGTTTAACTAATTAACATCTTATCTCTAGAGAATATGTCATGACAATACGATAAAACATATGGATAAAACTGATGTAACACAATAGCACAATAAGACCACGATATATGATGAGTAAAGAACAAGATCAGGTTGAATACAAGAAGAATGTTACTTGACCTTTCACGAACTAGAATATGCTTGCATGTATCAAGAACGCACTTTCACTTTTCATAACCATAAAGGCTACGCACTAGAATGTCAAGTAACAAGCATGTAGCAATTCAATCAATAGGTCATCGTGATTTTCACTTATTTATAAAGAAAGTACTCCCAGCGTAATGTGACGCCAGTAGCATCATACCCCATGGTTTATAGTATGTTTCCAACAATCAGTCGAGGGGACTAGTATAGAACCTTTGAACACAATCAGTGCTCGGACTGTATCTTCACGTATAAATCAAAGTACTTTCACGAGTATAACAGTAAAGTATGGCCAATAACGTAACAAGTTCAATAATAGTTCCATGATCACGTAGCCAAGGTAAGAATGCTTCAATTATGAACAAGAGATTTCAAGGAAGACTTAAATGGACATCATGCTACAGAAGAAATTCGATAGCATAACGGTACGTTCATTACGTTCCATAACTTTAATATTATCTTATTAACATAGGTTGAGACTCTAGATAATCCTAAGATCATCTAGGGACTCAAGAAAACTAACCCCAAGGGTCAAACCTCGAGTTAGACTAATTCAAGAACCAAGCGGTCTTTTATTGGGCCGTTTCTTGAGACAAGCGGTCTAGTGTAGGACCGGTTTACGTATGAAACAGAAAAGTTGACATAATGAAATCTCCTGGATCCTAGTGGTCATGGTAAATGCCGCTTAGCGAGTGTAGCGGTCTAGGACATGGCCGCAAAGGTCCAAATCATCACAAAACACCGGTAAAAGTGCTCTTTAGACAATGGGTTTTTATGGTACAACCAGCTCGACGTCCTAGTGGGAATCCCAAGCTCGCAGAGTCTTACGGAGGCCTTGAAACAAGATCACCTAGTCCCTTGGAAGGAATATCCAATGGAGAGGTTATCAAGTCCAAGATTGTGTACTTAATGTGCAAAGGTATAACTATTGACAACATATTGGAATATGTGCATGTTGTATCCGTATAATTTCCCCCGCAAAATACCCCGAAATAAGAGTTCATGAATTTTCTCGAACAGCCTCAAGGCATGGGCTACCTGGCCGCTTCGACAACCCAGTGGGCCCAACCAATGGCCCTAACTCGCTAGCGGAGGTATACGGCAACATTAGCAATCAATCGGGACCACTCCCGACCCCTAAGTTGCGTACTTTACCCGTGTTCTACACGACCACCCGGGCCAACCCGGGGGCACCCCGACTACAAGCCACTCCACGTGGCACCCAGTGAAAAGATCAAAGGCCTACCTCGGGACGCCTTCTTTCAACCCTCCAAGGTCAAAGGGAGACCCAAGTAAGTCAACCACAGGCTTTGAAGGCCCGCAGTACATGTATACGGCTTACATACGTGTGTTCGGCATTTTTCTGAACTCCTTGTGGGCGCGTATGTTTCAACCCTTCTACACAAACCCACGGGCCACCCCGTGGTTCCAGCACACTAATTGGGTCCTACAACGACCCCCCAGCAAGCCGGGGCCACCCCCGACCCTCAGACACGTGGCAATGAGCCACTTAACTCTAGCTCTCGAGCCAACCTGAGGCTACCCTGCCAACCCGTCGTACAACGTAGCACGTAGCACGAGGCACGACCCATGAGCCTAAAGTGCCCCCCCTTAGCTCCCACGAGCTCCCGTTCTCAACCCAAGGTCAAATCCAAGGCCCGCCAGTCACCTACTTGGCCCGTTCGATAACCCGAGCTGTGTCGGGCATTTTCCCGAACACCTTGTGAACGGCTACTACGTCTCAAAGAACAACGGCCCCCACGGGCCATCCCAGTATCCCGAAGCCCAACGTCCCTCAAAGGACATCTCCAGATGACGAAAGAAGACTCCCGGGGACCATCCCTCGGGGTTGCGACGCGCCCGGGGCCAGTTCACCCTTGGGTGCGGCCGCGCCTCGGAGAGGGCGAACTCCCCGGAGGCCGCCCCCTCCTCTCAGCTTAGAGGCCCACGGCTTTTCCCTATCCCAGTTCGTGCAAATTTCCAGTCTCAAGGTGCAAGGTTCGCGCTAGGATTCGTTCACAGTACCCTTATGTGGAAGGAGCCGCGAAGAACGCCCACGACGAATCACACGCACGAGCGTCTCGATCTGCGCACACAAGTGTATCCTCCACGTATCCTTTGTCCTCTTTCTATTAGCCAAATTAGGACGAATATTAACCAAAAAATCCAATTTTATAGAGGTGGGGATGATCCTCTCTCTCCCTCCATCCCAGTCCGCCTAAAACCCCCAAGGGGGGGGGGGTTTAGGCGGACCAGCCTGGGCCCCCAGGCTGGTCTGCCTAAACCCCTTGGGTATTAAAAAAAGATTTTTTAAATAAAAAAATGGGCCACTTTGTTCCGCCCAAACCCCCCCTGGGAGGGGTTTAGGCGAACCAGCCTGAACCCCTAGGCTGGTCCCCCTAAACCCCACCAAAATAAATTTTTTTTTTTTTACCCTCCGAAGAGGGGTTTAGGCGGACCAGACCAGCCCATGGGATTGGTCCGCCTAAGCCCCCCCTGGAGGAGGGGTTTAGGAGGACCAGACCAGCCCCTTAGGCTAGTCCGCCTAAACCCCATCTCCCCCACTCCGTTACACACAAAAAATATACAAAAATAAAATAAAAATAATACTATTTGAGGGGTTTACCCGGACCAAGTTGAACCCTCAACTTGGTCCGCCTAAACCCCACCCCCACCCCCACCCCTTCAGATTCCTATAAGTTCCCCCCTTAGAAGCTCAAGGGGCACAAGGACCCAGAATGAACAACACAAGGAAGACTCCCGGACGGACACCCCTGACCGAATTGCCGCACCCTCGGACTTCCGAGGCTTTCGGCAAGGGTCGGGAACGCGAGAAGGCAAGTGCGCGCGTGGTTGGCTTGCTAGTCGGCTCACACATGCTGAGGGTATGTCACGCATACTTCCCTCACGTGGTGTTTAGCTGTCTCATACCAAGACCATCCTCGTTGCACGTAAGGTTACTATGCCAATGACAAACACACCTGCATCCCGGGTCCGCACGTATAAGCCAACTTACAGTGACGAAGTGCACTTCATGATGCTGGGCCAGACCCCGACATGGAATCGCGTGCCTACCGTTCACCCCCCAACCGGCCGTTAGCCACTCAGATTAACAACTCGAGTCTAGTAGGACCTCTAGCCTGGGAATCATAGTCCCGGGGCTGACCTCGACTCCCCAGCATGACGACACTCGCCGTCCGAGACCCGGACCCGACCGCCCACCTCGAGCCGTGTCCGACCTTCACCAGGCGCCAGTCTATGTCTGCTCTAGCCACCAAGGCAGTCGGGCCCGCACCAATCCCTTTGTAAAGAGTTCCTGTAAGACACGCAGATATACGCTCTATTACGCAATGACCCGGGGACCGATCCACGTGTCGGAGTTGTCCCACGGCTTGCGCTAGTTGTACTTTGGCCACCTAGGCCCATTTGTAAAGCCCATGTGGCCCATCATAAAGCCAGTGAAATACAAGCGCCCCCATTCGGGCCCCCAGCTTCCTACCTACACCGTTTGGCATACGTGCCCAACATCCTAACCCCAGTAAACACCACTCAGTTAAAAGTGCACCCACAGCTACAGAATGCTCCCGGCCCTCTACCCACGACTTCAGGCATATATACAAGCTTCTCTTCAGCATGGAACGATGGTGTTCGGATTCAATTCGATGTAAATAAACACCGATCACTTGCTGCCGGTGGGGAAAGACGTCCAGTACACGATTCCCCCAATTGCCTACGCACTCGCACCCGTGGAACCCCTTCTCTCCACGTGTCGCCCGATCGCCCGAGCCCACGTGCCGCGCCCTGGTGGTCCTTCCCCGGTCAACCCTTGGTTCCATAGGTGATTGTCGAGAAATCGATTGGCACGCCCGCACCCTGTCTAGTCAACCCTTACCCTGACATTTCCGTGCCATTCGACCCTTTTCGACTTTCCGTAAAAGGAGAGTGCCCGATACCACCGTGAGAGACATGCAATCATAAGGAGGATGCCCGAGATATATCAAACTCACGTGTCTTCCTTCCCCGCTGTATCCCTTCCTTCACCCTGGTCATTCGGCATAAAAAAAATGCGCGCAGCAGAGAGGATGGCACTCCCGGTGAGACGTCTCCCGCCTTCCTTCTTTTTGCTGAAGAAAAGCCTATGCCAGCCCTGAAGCCCTGGTGCCCTTTCCCTGTCCATGCAGGAGAGGCAGAGTGGGGTACTCGCACGCGCATTCTCTAGCAGCTTCCGGTTAACGTTCTAACTATCGGACCGTGCTCGACGACTGTAGGCAACCGTCGCCTTCGCAGCACTCAGCACTACAGCAACCATGGCAGCCGTCACCTACGGCCCCAACGTCATCGCCACCCACGCCCGGGTGGGTTACTTGGCGACGCCGATTACTTTCGGCAGCTTTGCCCTCGTCATCGGATCGCCATACTTCTTGGGCGTGATCCCTGTGGCTGCTCCTCAGCCAACCCCAGTTTCTCCGTCAGCTCCCGTGGCCCATGTGCCACGCGCACCTCCAGTCACGGTGGCCCACCTGAGCATCGGGCACCGGACCGCCACCACTGGCCCCTGCAGGGCCCCCAGATCAGCTCCGGCCCGGGTAAGCATTAGCTCCCGAGGTCAGCCTCGTCCGATCTCCGGCACGGGTCCTGCGCCCCGGAGTTCGGTCACTTTCTCAGCATCTTCCTCGGGTCTCCAACCCCGAGCCCCAGCAAAGTCGGCACCCAACACGGGCTCCCAGCCCCGGGTCCACGGCTTCCCAGCATCTTCCTCGGGCTTCCAACCCCGAGCCCCAGCAAAGCTGGCACCCAACACGGGCTCCCAGCCCCGGGTCCATGACTTCCCAGCATCTTCCTCGGGCTTCCAACCCCGAGCCCCAGCAAAGCCGGTACCCAACACGGGCTCCCAGCCCCGGGTCCACGGCTTCCCAGCATCTTCCTCAGGCTTCCAACCCCGAGCCCCAGTAAAGCCGGTACCCAACACGGGCTCCCAACCTCGGGTCCACGGCTTCCCAGCATCTTCCTTAGGCTTCCAACCCCGAGCTCCAGCAAAGTCGACACCCAACACGGGCTTCCAGCCCCGGGTCCACGGCTCCTCAGTGCCTTCCTTGGGCCCGCAGGCCCGATCCCCGGCAAAGCGGACTCTCGATGTGGGCTCCCAGCCCCGAGTTCACGGCTCTCCGTTATAGCACTCGGGACCCCAGTTCCGGGCTCCAGTTGAACCGACTCTCCTCGCGGGTCTCCTACGCAGGGGGCAAGGTTCCTCAGCACCCTCCTCGGGCCTCCCGACCCGAGCTTGGACTACGCTGGCACCTACCTCGGGTCCTTGACCTAGGGGCATAGGCACCTCAACACTTCCGACGGCGTCACTTTTCGGTGCAAGTGTGTCATCTCGAGCATCGACAACACTTCTATAGGCGAGGGAAAAGGCTTATACCCGAATCGCTCAGTCATCGACTCCCGGCGCAGGTTTCATACCCCGGGGGCCGATCCCAGTACCTATGACTGACAACTTCATGTTGTCGGTCACTCCGGGCCGGGTTTTCTCGGTCTACCATCTCGGGGCGGAGTCTTCCTCAGCTCCTCAGAAGAAGCGTCCCCATGGCCACAGAGGCAGGCGGCTCACTGCTACGACTAGCAACTCCGGCAAGATGATTCTTGTCGGTGACTTGCGGATCCGTCTCGACGGGGGTGAACCAATCATACCCCAGGAACGGATCGTTCCCACCATCCCCACCTCCAATCATTTTGGCCTCTTGGGACAAACACGAGAGGACGGGGCGAAGCTCAGAGGAGCTGGTTCCTTGGCAATAGCCCGGGGGTACCCACCGCAGCCCGACACACGGCCTCCCAAGACAACTCGTCGAAAGAGCGGAGACAAGGGAGACCAGCAACCTGACTTGAGAAGAATCTGGGTCACCCCAGAAGAAGCTCAGGCTGTTCGAAGGGCACATATTAGAAACCCCCTGTGAGCGCTCAGACGCGGCATTAGGCAGGACGCGACTGGCCTCACAGTAGCATCATCGGACGACGCCCAGTGATCCAATATCCCCCGCACAAGCAAGCGGAGGCAAGGGCGAGCCCGCTCCCGGGCCCTCCAGCAACCTGTCCCGGACTCTCCTCCGACTAATATCGGGAGTGAGCCTCCTCTGCAACGCACCTCGGTCTTTGACAGACTAGGGGCGCCTGTTCGCCCTAAGCGGCACCCGCGTCGGAAATGGACGGCCTAGTTCATCAACGATGCGGCTCGAGTGTTAGCGTGCTACACCACCAGACACCAGTCGGACACCCAGTCTGATGACTTGAATCAACCCCTGTCCCACTTCAGGAGGCCGCGCCATCAGGCTCAGCCGCCTCCCCCAATAGGTCACATCGGCACTTCTGCCGGGCCGCAGGCATCGGAACGTGTAGAAGAGGTCCTGGTGGAAGACCGCGACCCTCCTATCAACGTAGAGCCGGTCAACAATGACCCTCCTACGAATGAGGCTCAAGAAGTGACCCTCGACACTCTCATGAAGGAGAACCAGCATCTGAAGGCCCTCCTGCAAGATCTCCTCCAAGAGCGGGACCTTCATCCTCAGCAACCTACTAGGTCCCAAGCCGAGGCACCGGCACCGCCAGCAGCCCGCGAAGCTGCCAACACCTCAGCGGTGATCGCTTGAACCCCGTTGGCAACTGGGTTTGGCACACCCTCGGTTGAGGCCCAACCACGAGATTCCAATAAGCCAAAGCCATAAAATCTCTTGGCCCAACGTCAGATGATCGAGCGTATTATCGAGACAAAGCTTGCCCAGTATGGTGAAGGGGTTGTCACAGTAGATCTCTACAGTGTGCCCTACCCGCTTCACCACCAGCTAAAAAAGCTTCCTCCAGAGTACGCCAAGCCCCCGAAACTACAAAAGTTTGATGGGCAGGGGTCGCCACATGAACACTTGGCCTACTATGTTACGACCATGGGCGAGTTAGCGCTGGACGAATCATATCTCAACCGCTACTTTGCTACTTCGCTCACAGGAACGGCCTTTCAATGGTATTCCCACCTGAAGCCTAACTCAGTCATCGACTGGGCGGATCTCAAGAAGAAATTTCTTGACCGCTTCAAACGGCTGAGCGAAAGGTCTCCCTAGCTGAACTCTGTTCTCTTCGGCAGAAAAAGGGCAAGAGCGCCCTCGACTTCATCAAAAAGTGGCGAGACCTCAGCATGAGGTGTGTCAATCCACCCATTCAGGAGGATGCCATCACCATATGTCGTCGAGGTCTGGCGGCTGAGGTCAGCGAAAAGCTTCTCGGCACCAATATCAAAGGCTTCGACCAACTCAATTCGGCAGTTGTCGAAATAGAAATGTTCTTCGCCGATAACTCGTGCTACACTGCAGCAAAGGGGAAGCAAGTGCGAGAACGCCAGTCCGGTAAGAAGGTGAATATCATAGAGTTCACCCCTACTGCCAAGGCCTGTAAGGAGGCCGAGTCCACTGGTTCTAACAAAAAGCCAGCAGACAAGCCGGCTATTCCCTCCTTCTCGAAGCGCATGAAGACACCCTTCTCCTT
Source organism: Amorphophallus konjac (assembly GCA_022559845.1). Lineage (NCBI taxonomy): Eukaryota > Viridiplantae > Streptophyta > Magnoliopsida > Alismatales > Araceae > Amorphophallus > Amorphophallus konjac. The sequence continues at coordinate 307,725,684 of CM040120.1, forward strand.
CAAGAAGGAACATATGAAGATGCTCTTTGACCTCTGCATGGCCCAGAAGATTATCGAGCTACCAGAAATCTGCAAGCCGGACGAGGCCCTGAAGACCGACGATCCCAGTTATTACCTGTATCATCGCATGCTGGGTCACTCAATTGAAGATTGCTACGTCTTCAAGACTCAGGCGCAGAAGTTGATCCGAGACGGCCTCGTTAAAATGAAGAGTGGTCTCGTCGAATCCCCGCAACCACATACGTGGACCAGACCAGCTAAGGCAGTACGCGTGGTTCACCACTCAGCCAATGTCATCCACATGATGGTCGCATTTTCTCTCTCTGATGACGAGTCAGAGGAGCCTAGTGCCAGTCGATGGGGACGTTCGATTTGGTATCCGAGGTAGAGGCCCTGGCATGATCACAGACCTCCCTCCTTCCCCAAGTAGCGAACCCGGTGACTCTTCGATATTCTCGTCGAGAATGGGCATATCATGCCCCACGACTCGCTGACCGACTACACCCATTGGGATCATAGTCACCCCCAGTACTGCCCCTTCCACGCTAGGATCTGCCACCCGATCGGGTCCTGTGAGGAAGTTCAACACCTCATCCAGGAACATATCCAATGGGAGCAGATCGATGCGGAGGGGAATTCCATGTCACTTGTCAGGCTTCGGCAAGCTGTTGAAGAAACCCTGAGCACTGCCAGGAATGCGCAAGAGCGGCCAGACTCCCCTCGAGAAAATGGGCACGGGCTGCCTTATCAGCATCCTCCAGAATGGCTTGAGCTTCAGACTGACAACCAAGAAGTGCTCGAGCGATTGCGGAGGAGTAGAGAGCGGGATGCCAGTCAAGAGACGGAGCCAACCAACTTCTCGATCAACGTCATCCATTCCCCTGCTCCTCCGACCCTTGTGGGCCCCTAGACGTCAGTAGCTAGCCAGCCAACCCCAGCCACTTCGGCCGTGCGGTGGCGGTCCTGGCGGGAGCTAAAGTCTCTCCCTTTCCCTGAAGAAGACACCGCTAGGCTCCTCTGGGTCCTTCTCGGCCGAGAGGACGTTCTGGTGGGTGAGACGATGACGGGCTCTTCAGCTCTCTCTCATCATCCCCCCGTCCTATGTCCGTCTCCGATAGCCGTGGATAGGAAGGGAAAGCAAAAGCAGGGTGAGGTCCCGCCTCAACCTTGTAACATCCCCTCAGCGGATGAGCCGTCGGGTCCTCTCCGCCTACCCGTCAACACAATCCGAAGTACAAAGAAGACATCTTCGGAGTCTTCAGCGGCTTCGATTCAAGTGGCAGGCCCACCGCCATAAGGCTCAGCCAGTCTGCAGAGTCAGGATAACTGTGCAGAGCGACAATATCCTGCGGAGCCGTCAGTTGTCGCTAGACCCAGCCCTCAGCGTGATTATAAAGGCAAAGCTAAGGAGAAGGATAATAAGCGTATCTCTCGGTCCGCTTCCCAACAAAGGCCGTCGCCACCGCGGCTAAGGCACCAAACTGCGCACATGTCTTCGGACATCAGTCCCAGTATTCTGGCATACCAGGAATTGCCACTCCAGGTAATCGAGCAGGCGATCAACGCCACCTTCCAGATACAATGGGCGGAAGGCGCCTGGATCAAAATTTGGGCGAATAAGAGCCACCGACCTTGCCCTGCAAAGGCACCAGCTCAGAGATATCCTCATGAGGATTTATTAACTCCGGCTCCAGCACCTCTCCCTCCTACTCCCTTGGATACCGCTATCGCCAAGAGACAAGAGAAAATAGGAGGAAGAAGCTCAAAAGATGGCTCAAGAAACAGGCCGAACAAGCGGCTGCTGTACAGTCACCAGCCGAGCCAACGCCTCCCCAATGGCTCCAGCAGCTCATTTATGACCTGGAGGAATACATTCCTCCTCGTCCTACAGGAGCTCTCCCACTCGACAGCTATATCCCGTGGAAAGAAATGCATAAATGAGCCCGTCTCAAAAATTGGGTCCATGAGATGATCCAAAAGCTCGAGAATGGTGAAAGACTCGTGATCCCGGATGAGCTCTCCTTGTGCTGTAAAGACAAGGAGATCACCACAGAGCAGTTGGAAGAAATGCTTCGGCGCTGCACCTGCAACATGGTGGCCATCCCACCTCCTGACAATATAAATACTTCTCGGCGAGGCGAGCCAGTAGCCTCCCGGACAAGACAAAGAACAGTTGCCTCTCTTAGGCTACAGCCAGCTCCAGAACACACAGGCCGTGGCCGAGGTCATGGCCGGGGACGTGGCAGAGGCCGTGGGAGAACTCCTGAGTTACCCCTCTCTCCGTCCACCTTCGATCTGGAACGAATCATCCTCTTTAGAGGAGAGGAACCGGCTCCCATTTCGGAAGTAGAAATTTGGAGGGCACTCGGTATCTTCGATCCTTCCGGCATTGACAAGGCTACTGCTAGCCTCCCAGCCCTTGCACCAGTACCGACTTCTGCAGTAGAGCAAGCGGGACCGTCCGGCAAGGATGACCCAGCCCGCCAGTCACCCCCAGAAGAGCCATCATTGGCATCCCTATTCTAGGAGCCCGCTGGCCATCAAAGTCAGTCTGATCCCGGTGGTAAGGGCAAGGCAGTGCAACTTCTCGATGGGGAACAATACGGCAGCTCACAGAAGGCTCAACCCAACATACTACCCTCTTTGGAGGATGCTCGAGCTCGAGCTGATCCGAAGGTCCTCCACCAGATGAAACGCTTCCCTGCCAGTATTTCAATTTGGGAAGCCATCGCTTGGAGTAAGGACCTAAGAGAAACTCTTATCAAGATACTCCAAGAGCCGAAAGTTTATGAAGCACATGCCGCGGAAATGAAGGCGGGCTGCCTATGAAGCCTTCACAGCCACCATCTCCTTCACGGAGAAAGACATGCTGCTCTGCCACAACCGTCCTCTCTACATGAAGGGGAAGGTCAACAGGCATGATGTAAACCGAATTCTGGTAGACGCTGGTGCTGCTGTTAACATTATGCCGCTCAAGACATTCAGGACTCTATATCTGACCCCATACCTCCAGAAGGTTCAAGCGGTCAAGATATCCAGCTTTAACCAAAACACCAACTACGTCCTCGGCCGGGTGGGTGTGGATCTGGTGCTTGATGATTTCGCCTCTAAGGTGACATTCTACATCATCGACTCCAACACGTCATATAAGATGTTACTGGGTTGACCCTAGCTCCATGAAAATTGGGTTGTCCCGTCAACTCTCCACCAATGCATCAAGTATGCCAAGGACGGGGAGCAACATACGGTCTTTGCAGACCTGTCGCCCTTTACACTAGTAGAATGCAACCTGGATGACACTACGCTCTACTTCAAGGGGATTAGTCCGTACCCCGTGATTAAGAGCAAGAGCAACGGTTGGCTCTCAGAAGAAGACGATGATGATCTCTTCTCTGTTGAAGAGGAAAAGGCCAAGCTACATCGGCTACGCCTCGGCTCCAAGTCAACCCCAGATCACCCCGAAAGGCGTCGGATCGACTTCGAGGCTAATCTTATTATCCGAGCTATCGGCAAGAGTATATGCTTGCCACCAGACTGCATCCAGCTTGCATATGCATCTGAGAAGCACAACATCGAGTCGCTGACGACATTCATTGTCACCTTCAAGCGATAACGTCGAAACAAGAAGAAGGCTAACAGGGACAAACCTATTGTCTTCTATAAGGGAGACATGGTCCCTCAGGCCCTACCAGATGACAACTTCGGCTGGTCCAAGCAAGCCGACGATACCCCTGAAGCAGTTCAGGTGTGGGGTGATCTGTCGCCGCATATTCAAGAAATGTGTCTGAAGCAACACATTCCCCTGTGGTAAACTTTTGCACAACAAAGATACTTCCGTCAGCTGTGGACCCCTTCCCAGGTCCGGGGGAAACCCTCGTCCTTCCATAAGGATACTAGGGGACTTGGCTACGACCAAGACCCAGACTACCACGTCTACCACACAGTCAATGTCATAGGCTTGGAACAACTAGCAGACGACAGAGCTAGAGTCGAAGCCAAATTCGACAGCTCCGGGGATGAGAAAGAGGAAATTCTGATCCCGATCCCTGTCAAATCCGGAACTTTAGCTTAAGCCGTTGAGGAACCTTCCTCGCCTCCCTGCCAAGACAAAAGGGGAGAAGAAGCTCCTCTGGTCTTTCAGCCTGTCGAAGGACCCAGTTCAACAAACCCTCCCGAGGGGGGGGGGATATCTCTGGTCCCAGCTGCGAAGGATTGTCAGCTTCGCTAGGCAACCACGGGGATACCTCGGTAGCCCCGGTTGACAACTGTTGGCCAGGAGCCGACGGCCCAGGTCAATCCCTGGTGAATCCCAGCGACAACCACTCTCCAGTCCCTTCAACATCAACCGGCGACTTCAAGAATCAAGAAATACACGAAGTCGACACCGACGATGAGGATTTCATCAACTTCCAGCCCGCTCCTCCCGAACTGGAGGATGGCGGCCAGGCGACCGTGGATGAGCTCGTTGAAATCAATTTGGGAGAAGATGAAGCTTCCAAGCCAACATTCGTCAGCGCTCTCCTTACCGAGGCAGAGAAGCAGGACTACACGTAACTCCTGCTCGAATACAAAGATTGATTCGCCTGGAGATACAAGGAGATGCCATGGCTAGACCCCTCCATAGTGGAGCACGAGCTAGCCATTTCTCCCTCAGTCACTCCGATCAAGCAACCACAGCGGCGCATACGCCATGAGCTGGAGCTCCAGGTTTCGACTGAAGTCCATAAAATGGCGGAGGTCAACTTCATCGAGCCATGTATCTACCCGATTTGGCTTGCCAACATAGTCCCAGACAAGAAAAAGAGTGGTCAAGTCCGCATCTGCGTCGACTTCTGGGACCTCAACAAAGCCTGTCCGAAGGATGACTTCCCAGTCCCAATCACAGAAACGATGGTCGATATGACCACCGGTCACGATGCCTTGTCTTTCATGGATGGGTCGTCCGGTTATAATCAAATCCGGATGTCCCTCAAAGACAAGAACCACACAGCCTTCAGGTCCCCCAAAGGGATTTTCAACTACAAATGCATGCCCTTCGGTTTGAAGAATGCCGACGCTACTTACCAAAGGGCCATGAAAAAAATATTTGATGAAATGCTACACAATACCGTCACATGTTATGTCAACGACCTCGTCGTCAAGACCAAGAGGAGTGAAGACCATTTGTGCGACCTCCGCCAAGTCTTCGAGCATCTCTAGCAATATGGGCTCAAGATGAACCCCATGAAATGCGCCTTTGGCATATCCAGTGGCAAATTTCTCGGCTTCGTCGTCAGGTACCAAAGAATCGAGGTGGATCCCAGCAAGGTCAAAGCAATCCGGGAGCTTCCACCACCCAGCAACATCACCGAACTTAGGTCCTTCCAAGGGAGGCTGACCTACATTCGGAGGTTTATCTCTAACCTCTCCGGTTGATGCGTGCCTTTCAGCAAGCTGATGAAGAAAGATGCCCCGTTCACATGGGACTCAGAATGCCAAGCGGCTTTTGAGCAAATCAAGGAGTACCTCCTTACTCCCCCAGTTCTGGGGGTACCAATTATGGGTAAACCCCTCATCCTTTATATTGCTGCCATGGACGCTTCGCTAGGAGCTCTGTTGGCACAAATCAATGAAGAAGGTAAAGAGCAACCCCTCTATTACCTCAACCGGAAGTTAATTGGTGCCGAGTACTGCTACTCCCCTATGAAGAAGGTTTGCTTGGCATTGGTGTTCGCAATTAAGAAGCTGCAGCATTACATCCTATCCCATCAGGTCGAGCTTATATCCAAGCACGACCCTCTGAAGTACCTCCTTCGATGACCTATCCTTTCAGGCTGACTAGGAAGATGGGCGCTCCTGTTGATGGAGTACGACGTTACTTATGTCCCCAGAAAAGTAATTAAGGGACAGGGTATGGCTGAATTCTTGGCAGCCCATCCAGTGCCAGACAACTCACCTTTCAGCTCGGAGCTCCCGGACAAGGAATCCCTTGTTGCTCAATCACAACAACCGGTTGAACAAAGTGGAGATGTCTTGCATTATTGGCAACAAAGTGCTCTCACAACCAGCCTACCTTGCTGGGAGCTCTACTTCGATGGCACTTCCCGAGGGATTACACGGAGCAACCATGATCCAGCCACCACGGCAGGTGTCGGCATTGTGTTCCTGACTCCTCTGGGTGGAGTTTTATACAACTCTTGTGCCCTCATGAAATCCCTGACCAAAAATGAAGCTTAGTATGAAGCTCTACTCATTGGGCTCCAGATAGCTCTCCACATGGGCATTAAATGTCTCAAAGCCTATGGGGACTCCCAGCTGATAGTCCGGTAGGTCCTCGGCATCTATGACGTGCAGAAGCCAGAGTTGGTTCCGTACCATACCGCCGTCACCAGATTGACCCAGAAGTTCTATTTCTTCAAAATAGATCATATCCCCAGAAGCAGCAATGCTCAGGCTGATGCCTTAGCAAAATTGACCACGACCATCAAGCTCCCGCCCAAGGGCGAGGTCGACATAGTCATCAAACATAGAAGGCTAATGCTGAGCTCACTCGAAGGCAACACCGGTCTCACCATTTACGAGGTCCACAACCTTGACCAGAGAATGCCTCTAGAAGAGGAGGATTGGCGTAAGCCCATCATCAAATTCAAGAAGGGGTGGCTCCCTCCTGACCGGGCTCAAAGGGTCCAGCTACTCCGTCGAGCAACCTCTTACGAGTTGATCGGCGACTCCCTATGTCGACTCATCCACGAGAAGGACAAGTCAATTCTCCTGAGATGTGTCTCCCTCGCGGCGGCTCAAGCCGTCATGCAGGAGGTCCACTCCGGGTTGTGCGATGGGCACCAGGCCGGAGACCGAATGAAGCACAATATCAAGCTCAAGGGTTTCTATTTGCCAACCATGTATGCAGATTGAGTCTAGTACGCCCGTACATGTCATCAGTGCCAAGCCTTTGGCCCAGTACCCAGAAGACCTCCTAACCCACTACGTCCCACAGCCCCTACTTGGCCATTTGCCGAGTGGGGCATGGACATTGCGGGACCCTTCCCGCCATCTTCCAAGGGCCATAAATACACCTTGGCCGCCACTGACTATTTCTCTCGCTGGGCGGAGGCTCTCCCTTTGCAAGAAGTCACCAGCGAGGTGGTTGCTAGATTCATCCGGCACAACATCATATACCGATTCGGTACTTCCAGTCGCACAGTGTCCGACAACGGGACACCATTCAAGAATAAGGCCATATACCAGCTAGCGGCAAAATTCCACATCGACTGGAGAACTTCTTCGATCTACAACCCCCAGGGTAACGGTTTGGCGTAATCCTTCAACGAGACCCTCTGCAAGCTCCTGGCTAAGATTGTTAGCCACCAGAAACGCGATTGGGGCGAGAAGGTCTTCGAAGCATTATGGGCCTATCGGACGATCTACAAAACCCCCACGGGGTGCTCGCCATTCTCCCTTGCTTACGGGACAAGAGCAGTTATTCCCATCGAAGTCCAGTTAGCTTCTTACCGTGTGGCGGTCCACACTGGCCTTGCCGGCCCTGACGAAAGTGAGTACCAGAGAAGGCTAGAAGAGCTCGTCGATCTAGAAGGCAAGCGGCTCGAAGCCTACAAACACCTGCAAGTATACTTGGCCCGCATTATCCGGGCCAATGATAAGCTCGTCAAGCAACGAGCTTTCAAGCAAGGCGACCTTGTCATGATCAAGGAAAAGGAAGTCATGGCAGGGCGCTCCAATGAAAAATTACAGCCAAATTGGCGAGGTCCGTATGTTATCCAGAATGTCTACGAGGGTGGGGCCTACACGGTCGTCGATCACAAAGGCCATAGACCGTTCCCGCCTCTCAATGGCAAACATATGAAGCTATATTATGCACCAGAACGCGAGTTCGCGTGCTAGACAGACTAAGGCGCACGTCCCAGCTACTACCAGCGAGGCCAGTCCTTCCCCGTGAAGGATCTAACCGGCCAGTCCTCCCGGTCTTCAATTCCCAATCAAGCAGCCGACCCAGCTCCCCGGAACTGCCGCCAGGCATTCTCGGGGACTAATCCCTTACCCTCATTCCCGTCACCACGAGAGCACGGGCACTTCTGCACTGACACCAGTCTTGCCGTCAGGCTCCCAAGTAAGTAAAAAAGGAAAAAAACAATAAAAAAATTGGGGTTAAAAATAGAGATGCCCCGGTAAACCCGGTCATCCTCACCACAAGGGGGCGACTGGGGGCAAAAAGGCCAGCAACCAGGCTGAGGTGGAAACCCGAAAGGGCACCTCAGGAAAAATTGGGAAACCCCTTGATGTGAAAACCCGTAGGGGCGCGTCGAAAAAAGCTAAAGGGGGTCGGCTCTAGCGAAAACCCCAAAGGGCGGTAGAGCTGATAACGATAAAATCTTCCTCTCCCCACCAGTCAGAACATCCTTCCACATATTCCTTGGTGGGCCGTTAGTCTCACCAAGGGCCAGTCCTCAATCAACTTACACTGCTAGAGCATGAACCCTATAATTCCCAATTGGCCTTGCACTACACCCACTCAGTTCGGCCAACCTTCGGCCCTTGCTTCGACACCGCAGGTCAACCAGTCCCTATGACAGTCAAGCTCCCAGTCACCATCCTAGTAGACCTACAATCCAGCATATTCCCAGACACTTATCATTCTACGCCCCTACATCCTACCTCCCCTGCAAATCTAGAGCCTTCAAGTTTCATTATAATCCCAGTTCCCTCATACAATCCCTGTATCACCAACGATAACTCCAGTCATATCTTGCCATGACAAAGTGGCCCGTCGCCACCATGGCATGAGGGTTTGTAAAAACCCTTATTAATGACGGAACAATATCCGACTACCCACACCTTCCAGTTCCAGGTCACGTCCCCTAACGGCAACATGCCATGGACGGCAGTCTCCAATATATATATATATATATATATATATATATATATATATATATATATATATAAAGGAAGAATGGGGTTAAAAATAGAGATATCCCGGTGGGCCTGGTCGACGCCATCACTAGGAGGCGACTGGGTGCAGAAATTGCCACCAACCAAGCTGAGGTGAAAACCTGAGGGGGCGCTTCAGGCAAAATTGGGTAACCCCTCGGTGTGAAAATCTGCAAGGGCGCACTGGAAAAAGTAAAAGGGGGCCAGCTGGTGCAGACACCCGAGCGATCGAGAAGCACGAACCGGCGAGCCACCGGTACCGTACGCGGAGCACCACCCGAGCCACTTCGGCATCCATCTGGCTCAGAGACAGTCTGGAGACTCCCCCTTGAGTCTTAGTATTTATGATATTTATGAGGACTTTATTTGTGTGTAATGTGTTTTTATTCGGATTGTAATTTGAATTTTAAGGAGGGTTTTTGTGCAAAATGGGACCCTTGGGTCTCACGGGCCCCCCATCCCTCCTCCCATTGATCCACCTCAGCCCTAGGGCCCATGTGGGGTCAGTCAACCTTCTATTGTGGGCTTCTAGAAGGTGGGACCAATGGAGGGGACAAAGGGGGGAGCATCTCCCAGATCTCTCCTTAATTCAAGGGGGTGCCCCCCCTTTTGCATTAGTTTAATAGGTTTTGAATTTTATTTTATTTGATTCCAAACCACATGGGAGAAATAAATTGTGGACTCCCTATTGTACCCCTCCCCAACCCTAGATCTAGGGATAGTTAGTGTCTTTTACCATTTCATATAAATAGATTGTATTTTCATTTGATTAGAATTAATGAATGAAAAAAATCAGATTATTATTGGAGCAAGCAAGGGCCGCCCCCTTCTCTCTCTCCTCTCTCCCCCTTCAGCAGCTGGGAAGGCTGTGATTCTGAGGTGTGAAGCCTCCTCTATCAGTTCCGGAGCTCGTCGTCGCCGCCACCGTGCCGCCATCGCACCACCGTCGTGTTCGCCGGAGTTCTGTCCATCCAAGATAGATCCCCCTTCCACAAATTTCTGCTACCAGCCACGAACTCTTCTTGAGCTCCAACTTTCAAGGTGAGTTCCAGAGGTTCCTTCCACGTCCCAAAAAAATTGGTTGGGCTTCCAACTTCCAATTTCTATTTTTCCATTTTCTTCCACCTTTTCCTTTCAGATCTCCCTATTTTCAGTCTAGATCCACAGCCACCCTGAGTTTCCCATCTCCGGACCTCCTTTTGATTTTTTATGGAGCCCCAAAATTTACTGGAGGTTCCACCCACCATCACCTCCATCCACGAATTTTCTAGGAATTTCCAAAGGCCTTCACCTATTTTCTATAAATCACCTTCAGATCCCATTCAGTTCTATCTGCCCCTATCCAGATCCGACCACCTGCCAGTGTAAAATAGCTTTCCCCATCCAAACCTCCACCAAATCGGTCATAAGAATTATTTCCGTTTTCCTATCTCTTCCCTATAAAATTTTTATGAAGAGCTCGAGATCTGAATCGGAGGTCTATCCCGCGGTCAACGCCAGCTCTCAAGAAACTCAGTTTCTGCCCAGTCAGATCTGAGGCTGAGAACAGGCCGGTTCTAAAATCGTCCATCAGAAGCACAACTCCGGTGATGATGGGGACATCACGCCCCATTCCCACGTTCACAGCTCATCTCCTCGCCCCGGTTGCATCCGGCATGGTCTAGTTATTTAATTTTGAGTCCTATGTAATTTTTATTTGAGTCATTTGATGTATTTTCCCTTTTATTTGAGTCATGTCCCTAGGTCTTTTGTTTATTCCCCTAGGTTAAGTGTCATTAGATTGTTTAGAATGGTTATTGGGCCCAATTCTTTGGGCTAGGCCCAGGGGCGCCCCTACCCCCTTGGTGTTTGGTCATTGTAGTAAGAGTCAGGGACTTTTGTAGAAATGTGGGTTGCCTATATATAGGACCCCATTCCCCCCATTTCAACTAATGAATCAATGAATGAAAAACTTGCCATTTTGAGAGTTTACACTTCTTATCTAGTGGAGAGATTTCATTTTTTGGGTGAGAGACCCTAGGGGAGAGATTCCCCACCCATCCCTCTCTTAATCTCTCTTTTCATTCCCCTTTCTCTCTCCTCCACACCCAATTTTGAAAATTTTCTCTCTCCTCCCTTCCCAACCACCACTCTCCCACCTACCCCCATTAAAGGCCACTCCCCTTCCCCACACACCCCATTACTCCACCCCCTAGTCCCAAGAGAGCTTCCACCAATCCTAGCTCCACCTCCCAACCCCCAACTACCCCACCCACTTCCCCAAGCACCCTTCCCACTACCCAAAGCAGCCCTCCACCTTCCCAAGGCACCTCTTCCCATCCCCAAGACCACCATTGATCACCCCACATTAAAGGAAATTCAAACTCACATGCCCTCCACCCACTTGTGCCCCCCCACCTACCTCCTTCTCCCTCTAAGCCCAAATTCGTAGCTCCTCCTCCCACCACCTATTAGACCACCTTCCAGACCATATTCTTCCCCTCCCACACCTTGGAACACCCCCTCCTAGACCCCCTCACAGCCAGGGTTCTCCCCACACTCACCCACCTCTATTCCCCCCCCCCCATATACCCCATTTCCCCCCACCATCTTCAACCTCCAGTTTTCAGTTCGCTGGCAGCAGAAGAGTATCAGTTTACAGAGGCGACCCTGACCACATCCCAGAGCATCTGAAGGCCCAAGAGGTATCCACGGAAGCGTCTACCAGTCTTCTTCACAACGGAGGTGGTCTTGTCCCCTTCCGAGCTCCGAGCTGACCGGGAGATCCGTTCTCCCACAACTGCGCAGAGCTACCCCTGCTGAGCACCAGAGCCGTATTAGAAGCTCTGCCACGACGAACCTTGGAAGATTCAGGCCACATGTTCCTCTGTAAAGTTGTTCCTCTTCCTGTCTACTTTCTGAATCAAGAAGCGGAACTTCGATCGACGTCCTTGGGCCAGAGTTATCATTTTTATTCCTCGGGTACGCAGTTCTGCTTCCCACAGCTTGCACCGACCTATCATCAGTTTTCAGAGTCCTCTGGTCTTCTCCGACATTGTTTGGCTTCCTCGTCAGTTTTCCTTCCAAGAGGACTCGTCCACAATTCCAAAAACTCTGGCGGTGCTTGATTCTGAGTTCGGGAGCTGATGGGGCATCCTCTGCAATCTGCTGTTGGTAGCCAGAAGCTGCCAGTCCAAGAATCTGCCTCCCTGCTCGGGCCTCCACCCAGACCAGCGTCGGCGCTAGAAGAAATCAAAAAAATTTGGACGACTTCCCTGGCCTCCTACGAAGATTTTCCAGGTGGTTTCATCCCAAAAAACATTCAGCATCAGTCGCAGCAACCATTTCTTCGATCATCTATCAGCACCCACAGAACGTGGACAGAACCGGCGACCTCCCATCTTTGGTGTTCCTCTCTCAAGTTCCCCTCCCCGCTTGGCCTGCTGAAGGCCCCTCCCTGTGTGGAGGTAGTTTTAGTTGTAATATCACTTAACCCCCACCCCAAGATCCCCCTCCTGCGAGAGGTGTAGTAATGTAATCATTTGGGTAGGTCAAGCTACCCCGACGCGGCGTGTGGGGATCCACCCGCCTCCCCGCTCGCCCTCGTCTCCGAGCGGGACCGGTTTCTTCAAATCGGTCGAGTAAGTGCCCCAAACTTTGCTCTAATTTGTGCTTGTTCTTTCAATATTAGTTCAAAAACTCCGCTGGCCGTGAATGAGAGCCCGATCCTTAAGCTCCTTTGCTATAAGTGATCACCGTGGGAAAAGAGTGGAACCCGTGCCCTCGGCACGATGTCGGCTCCCTTGAATTGGGCTGCCATTACCCTTGGAAATCAACTTAGGCCTTGCTGGCCCTCTACTAGCAAGGGCCCAGCCCACACAACCTCCACTTGGCATTGCCAAGTTACCCCGGGTCTTGGTGAGCATCGGGTGAGCGGTTGCCGACATCGGTCCGTTTGATTGCGATTGTGCTTATTTGCTTAAGTCCTAGGTTGTGTCACATCAATTGGTATTAGAGCAAGTTTTAGACTTGTCTCTACTAAGTCTAGTCCTTGGGCACATTTGCATTCATCAACATGGCTACCTCTCTTTGGTCACATTCATCCCACTCGACCCCCCATAAGGGACCGATCAACCCTCCATTTGACATAATCGCTTTTGAGGATCTCCTCTTCGATGGATCATGCTATAGTGCCTACCTAAAGTGGGAGGTCACCATGGAAAAACACTTTGAGAGAACTATGGTTTATGGACCCGCAAGAGTCTGCGTTGCCATGGGACAATTTCGGGGTCAAGCCAAGGAAAAATGGAGGAACATAGTGGGCTTAAGGGACGTTAGGAAACAAGAACCCATTTCCTCATGGGATGATATGAAGAAAGAACTTAGAAAAATCTACATCCCCAAATATTCCCACCCCTTCTACTCAAACACCCCTAGCCCGAGGTGCACTACCACTCCTCCATCCCCATCCAACCAACTTGATATCACCTTTAGGCCTCCTCCCCCACCACTCCCAACAAATCACTTCTCAACCATCATAACTACACTTCGCGACCAAGTCCTCTCCCTTAAGGCCCAAATAAACCAAGCATCCACCTCTCCACCAAATCCCCTAAGGGTCCCCACACTCCTACCAAAACCCCCTTCCACAATCCCTCACCAAACCCATACCCCGCATCTCCCCTTGGTCCCCACCACTACCACTCCATCGTCCCCTAAAAAGGGTACACCCCCCAAAACCCATCAACCCAAATCTTGTCACCCAACCCACCTTCCACTTCCAACCCCAATCCTACCCCAACCTAGGCCTCCACTACTTCCACTCCCAAACTGTTAGGGTGCTAGATACGGATACAGAGGGGGGTGAATGTATCCTTCTACGAATAATGCCCAAATAAAAACTCAGATGCTAGACGCAATCACAGAATAAAACTAATTCAATTAAACTTATGAGCAAGCACATGGAGCGCGCCTATCCAAGCATCTAGCGGAAGCAAACACTCAAAGCAAACCACTGCTCAATAGATTTTTAGGTGGTTCGGTCCTCCAGACCTACATCCACCCCTCACCCCCAACCGGAGTGAGGCTTCACTAGCAAACGCTAGAACCAAGCAGACTCAGTCTGCGAACAAGGTGCTGCCACACAGCTTGACCAGGGGAACAGCCTCCCCTCTTCCTCCCAACCGGAGGGACACCCCAAGTGACTCCCAGCCACTTGGAAACCAGAGACCGAAGTCTCTCTTCTTCCAGACCAGGAGGGAACCCGCTAGTGACTCCCAGTCACCAGCAACCAGAGGTCGCAGACCTCTCTTCCTCCAACCGGAGGGACCCCTGGACTTGCAAGCCACAAGCCCAGAACCGGAGACAAGTCTCCCTTCTCCTGAATCCACAGGAGGAACCCGATCCCCAGTAGGGCAATCGGAAGAACAAGGCTAACCAAAGAAACAAAAGAAAAAATAAAGAAACATAAAAAACACAACAACAAAAGCTGGAAATGAAACACAAGAGATGTAGCTCTCAATGAGCATAGTCGTTCTAGATTTGATCCACGAACAGAGTGAACTGATCTGCAATAGACTCTCTCCTCCTCTTCTTTTCTTCCTCTTCTTTCTGCTTCTCTTTCTTCTCTCTTTCTTCTCACTTCTCACGAGCACTATCTCTCTCTTTTCCTTCTTCTGCTCTCACTCTCACTCTCTTCTCTGCTCTCTTCTTTTCTTTCTTTTCTTCACTGGATCGAAGACCTCTCTGCACTCTGCTTTTTCTTCACAACTTCTACTCTCTCAACTTCGATCTGCCTTCATCTGTGGAAGAAGGCTCGTATATATAGCAGCATCAGCAACAGCCAGGGCGCGTGAGGTTTTCACATTTCCCGCCCTAAGAATTCGGACCACGTGACAGCATCCAGTAGGCTGTCAGTACTCGTGTCCTCATCTGGGCACCTCGTCCTTCCTTGGATCATGTGCCTTCATTAGGCTTCACGAAGATTCCCTGTTAAGATAAAGAACAAATTTATCAATTAAGTCCAAACCCTGTACAGTCTCTGAAGAATACAACACATTGTATAGACTTCAGTTTAAAGCCAATGAACAGACATTACTGTATGGACTTTACAAGACAAACAGCAATGTATACACTTTGCCCCAATGTGTAGACTTCATAATACAAGCGTCAATGTGTAGACTTAACGATGCAAGCGATGTATAGACTTTGCCAGGGCATGCACAATGCAATGCGTTGACGCAATACAATGTGACTTTGAAAGCTGTGAACAACAAGGCATGCTGTACAGACTTCAATCAATATGCATCAGACGACTCTGTATGGACTTGAAGACCCTTAGCCAATGTATAGACTTCAAGTGGAGACCAATGTGTAGACTTCACGTGAAAGCCCAATGTGCAGACTTGAGCTATGCAAGCTACAGTGTCGATGTATGGACTTTGTGAATGTTCAGACTTGAATGCTCGACCAGTGTACAGACTTGCAGAGCCGAACCCAATGTATAGACTTGAGGAATTGAAGCCAATGTACAGACTTGTCGAATGGCTCAGCAATGTATAGACTTGGCGAACCACGGTCCATTGTATAGACTTGAAGCCTTAAGACGCAGCATGAGACGCTAGCTGAGACGGACGCTGTACATACTTGCTAAATGAAATGCTTCGTGAGACATAGCAAGAGACGGTCAACGAGACGCTGACTCTGTACAGACTTAAGCTAAAGCAAGACAGTCGATGTATAGACTTGATGCAGAAGCCTTCAAGTGATGTGTTGACTTTGACCAGATGAGACGCTGCAAGAGACGGACCAATGAATAGACTTGACAGTGATCTCTACAGCGAATGTATAGACTTTGCAAACTGAGACGCAAAGTGAGACGATGAAAGACACTGTGGATGTTCAGACTTTGGCAAGTGTGAGCGAGACAATGCAGACGCTGTACATACTTTGAAGTTACACTGTTGATGTATAGACTTGAATGAGCATGGAGTGTATAGACTTGAAGGTCTGATGGTGATGTACAGACTTGGATGAACGTTGCATGAATAAGCCTAACAAATGTATAGACTTTGATGCACAAACACACAATGTATGGACTTATGTTCGATTAGCAATGTATAGACTTCACAGAGATGTGAACAGGAGAGTGTATAGACTTGGTGCCTTGAAGGTAATGTACAGACTTTGAATGCACTAAGACGCTGAACAAGACGGACCGGCTGTACAGACTTCGACTTTAATGCATGGGCTTTGAATGCTTGAGAGATGATGCAGTGTACAGACTTCATGAAATGCAAACGACTGTACAGACTTGAATGAGACGCTGCATGAGATGATGCAGCTACAGTGATGTACAGACTTTAGGTGAAGACCAATGTATGGACTTCGAACATGAAGACGCTAAGAAAGACGATCCAGCGTATAGACTTTGAAGAAATGAGGCGATGTGCATACTTGTTGAGTTGACGCTGCAGCCCAATGAGTTGACGCTGTATAGACTTTGTCTTCCAGTGTGTAGACTTGATAAATTCATGAAGACAGTGAATAAGACCCAGCAATGTGTAGACTCTACAGTGAATGCATGACCCAATGTATACACTTGATGCAATGCATGCCAATGTACATACTTCAGTTGAAGTCAACCGAAGAGTGTATGTACTTTATGAATCCATATCCCAAGACTAGTGTACAAACTTGATCGAATGTCTAGACTTTGCATGAATAGTCGATGTGAAGACTTCACATGAAGATAGTTTGTACGTGTGTGCTGGCAGTGTATAGACTTGGAGAGCGACCAAATAGGATGTGTAGACTTGCACAAACAGACAGCATAACTGAACATGCTTTATGCAGCAGATAAAATGACTAACATAAAACATGCAATACTTTAAATCTGTTAAACTAACTGAACATCAATACAATGCTTTGATAATCAGACTGAACATCAGAATATGCAATGCTTGACTGAACATTTGAAAAAGACTGCATTATGAACAGAAAATAACTGAATAACAGCATGATGACTCACACAGCAAGATGACTCACAGTGATTAACTCACATCTAAAACCAATCATCAAAACCACAGGGGCACAACAATCTCCCCCTTTTTGATGATGGCAACACTTTCAACACATTGAGTCAATCTGATGATGTGAGGCATTCTGATGACTCAAATTATTCTCCCCCTTTGACTTCATCAAAAAGAAAATAGTTTGAGAAATTAAAGCATGTATAAAAATTCAGTCAATTTCTCCCCCTTGCAAGAACATAATTCTCCCCCTTTGGCAAACAATCTCCCCCTTTGGTATAGTCAGGATGAACCATGGGAAGGGGTGAATGCAGATGCCGATACCAGAATGCAAGATCTTCCCCTTTAAGAGTTTCTATGCAGCATGATGCATATGACATGGAAGCTCCCCCTCAATAAGTGGAATCTTATGAGATAGATGAGAATGAGACCACAGGGGCAAACAAGGAGAAGTTCAGGTCAATGAACCAAGGACATGAGCAGAAGAGTTTCAATTAACAGATTTTTCAAGGATGCTCCAAACACAAGAAATTCAGCCAGATTTTCAAAGAGATATCAATCTCATAAATCTAAAACATAAGTTTTCAAAGTCTTCCATTATAAGGGCTTATGAATGAGCTTTATTGAACAGCATGGTTTAAACATGATGTATGTAGAGTTTATCAATAAAATTCTGTATTGATATCTAAAACCATGTTTTAATAAAAATGAACCAAGCCCTCATATTTATCTTGATTATCCTCCCTTTGTCTTACACAATCAAATTTATTGACTTCTTTCAGAATTACATGCACTAGTATTGAGATTAAGCAATTATGAAGTCATATGATTTTATCTAGGGTTGTAGCAATTTGATTTTAGCATCAATATTCAGATATTTCAATTTGTTCAACAATTTTTCATGCTACAAATTTTACGAGCACTCTAGTTCAGTGCACACATTGTAACTAGAGGATATACCTTGATTAGAGGCCAATATCCCTAAGCCCTTAGTGTGACTAACTGTCATGCTTTATGTGAACAGAGGTAGCATTTACACATCATGACACATTCCAAATCATTTCTGGATGAGTGAGTTGTATTTCTCAGTGTGCATGCCATTGCTCTGCCTGATTTAACAATCAATTTTTATTTTGCAGAGTTAACTAGGCACCTCATGACACAATCCTTTGGACATGGTTTCTTAGTGACCAAAGTCATTGCTCTGACAACTATTTACCTTTTAGACATTTCAGACAATTTCATTTGCTTCAAGTCAATAATAATTTCATGTACTTAACCAATTAAAGCCATGAATTTAATAATGCAGATTTCAGAAGATTTTACAAGATACAACATGAAATAGATGGTTAAGGTTTATTAAAACATGCTTCAGATATTTTTAAGAGATTTTAAAGTCAAACTCCATGAATACATTAAACTTAAACCACCTGAGTTATTTCAGATATTCATAAAAACGTATAATAGAAGATTTCTAGTTCAAAAGTTTTCAGATTTATGACCGAGATAGCCCATTGAAATCTTCATGAGTGACTGATAGAATTTTGAACCCAAATGATACCAATTGATAGGAGAAATACCAATTGTTAAGAGAGATTGTGAAGCTCAAAGTTTTCAGAATATGATCAAGGTTTGTCAACAAAATCAATAAGAAAGGATATGCAATGAATTCTGACAAATGTATGTATTTGACAACCTATATGCAATGCATTGACTCCCCCTTACAATATGCATTTAAACTCTCTTTTTAGCATTTTCAATATAAGGAAATGCAATGCACTATATGTATGCAAGGACATGCAAAGACTCAACATTGAATGCTATGCAAAGATATGCAACTAACTCCCCCTGAAAATATGCAATGTTTGCACTGAAAACTGAACATATGATTCTAAATGATATTGTGACTTGTGTACAATCAGACTGTCCTATCAGCAAAGTGACCCATGGTACTAGGCGGAGCACTTGGTCTAAAAGACCACCTCACACATAGTAAGAACCTCCAGACAGATTTTCTTACCTTTTGGTAGCTTACCATTTATATACCATTGAGGTCAATCATGATAATTCAATATGCTATATGCAATTCAGATTTTCAATGAACTATGTAACAGACAGATTTCAACAACATTCATATGCAGTTCAGATTTAAACAGAAATTGCAAGTTTATTCTCATTTCAATATCTAAGCAGCCAATTCATATGAGCATTAAGAGACACGAATGCTCATAGTGTTCAAAAGATGACAGATATGCAAGAACACATCAAACCACATATGCAATGAGTTTCAAAAATAGGAAATTACAGAGAATTTACTTGAAAAGTTCAGAAGGGGTTTTCATTCTTTAGTGCCTTGGATTAATACCCCTTTTTATTCCATTCCAAGGCACACCTGCAAAGCAAAGTTATTTTGCACAAACAGGTACCCAAGAGGTCTTGGGTCCTGAATTGACAATGACATTCGTAGCAGGTTTTTTAAACAATTTTCTAGCTGCTTGGTCATCGGATTTCATCAAGTAGCAATTATTCATTGAATGACCAATTTGTCCACAGTAATGGCATGAATTAGCAGATTTCAAATTCTTCTTATGCACATTACTGTTGTCATGAAGTTTATTGGCAGAGAGAGAGTTCTGTTTACTATAATGATAGTAAGATGCATCAGGTTTCAGATTTGATCTATGCACATTCTTGTTAGCAGGAAATCCATGTGCATATGCATGAAACTTTTTGTTAACAGAATTAAAATTCTGTTTACCAAAACCAGTCTTGCTTTGATATCCTGCCAGCCAACAGGTTGCAGCCATGTGACCTGACTTTCCACAGTTATAACATGAAAGTTTTGTAAATTGTTTTACAGGGAATTTAGCATGTTTGAGATTCACATTTCTACCCTGAATATGCCAACAGTCCTTGACTGTATGGCCATGCTTTCTACAGTGAGAGCAATTTAGAGAATTTCTTCTAAAAGAACCTGACCAGCATTCAGATGTCTTGTGACCAATTTTGTTGCAGTTAAAACAGATGATGTGCTGGTTCATTGAAACTGATTTGTTTTTATTAAAAACATGTTGGTTTGCAGGGAATTTAACATGATATGAATAAAAGATTTTCTTACCACTAGCAAACCGGCAATGAGCAATTGAGTGTCCTAATTTGCCACAATTAGAACATGTGATACTCCTTTTCTGACCAGACACAGATTTTCTAGTATGCTTCTTGTCATCTTGTTTCATCACAAAGTAGTTACCCATAAAGTGTCCATGCTTACCACAATAATGACAGGAGCCATTTGATTTCTTTACAGCATGGCATTTATCTGATGAGTTTTCAGCATGCAAACTGTTCCTTTGAATTTTTGTTGTTTTATGATTTTTATTTTGATTTCCTATTTTCTTAGCCTTGTACTGAGGTGAAGATGAGGTAGAAGGCTTTTCTCGTTCAGAAGATTTAACGAAAACAGTTTTCAGCTTGGATCCATCACCCTTTTTCGACTTTTCAATTTGTTTTTGGGTTCTCTGAACAGTAGACTGAGAAACAGGTGACTTTTGAGAAGTGTGAGAAGTAGAGCTAGCAACAAAAGATGTATGAATTTTATTTTCAAAATTCTTTTTATTTACAGGATTATAACCTAACCCCTCCTTCTGAAAATTGACTTTTACTCCCAGCAGTTTGTTCAGATTATCCTGCCCACTAACAAATTTAGACAAGGAGTTTTTTAAATTATGAATTTCATTTTCTTGAGAGGAAATGTGTAACTCATAACTGGCAATCTCTTGCTCACTGCAATTCATAGCTTCATTCAAAACTTTGTTAGCAGTTTTATATTTCTCAATTTCATTTTCCAGATTGCTCAGTTTATCAGAATCTTCAACGCAAACACTTTTACCTCTTTCTAAAGCTAGAAGTCTCTCAGACATAGTGGAGTTCAGCATTCTTAACTTCTCATTTTCTTCCTTAAGTTTGTCATTTTGAACCAATTCATTTATTAGAAGCTGATCTTCTGAATTGACTTCATACTTTCTTCCATTTTCAATTTCCTTCATATCTTTTTGCTGTTTTTCAAGATCTTTCTGTAATTCTATGTTTACAGACTTTATGGCATTAAGTTTTTCAATCAACAATTTGTTCTCCTGTTTAAGTTTCTCTGATTTTTCTTCATCTTCTTTGGAGAGTTTTCTGAGAGAGTCATCTTCAGATTTTAGCTTGTTTAGTTCAGAGTAAGCACATTCAAGTTCCTTCTTCAGTTTTGCATTCTGATTTTTATACATATGATTATCAGACAGACATGCATCATGAAATTGCTTCGTACTTGAACAGTTTTCACATGGAGAGCTAGAACTATCTATCCCAGTACCCTTCTTCAACTTTTTATACTGTTTTCTTAAGCTCTCATGTGACTCTAACAATTCAGCATATGCATTCTCCCAATCATCAAGAGAAAAATTCTCGAAGAGATTTACCTCATCATCATCATCTTCATTTTGGCTACTGCTTTGATTGCTTCTGTCAGCCATCATGCAGCTGTCCTCATTCCTCTTCTGAGTTCGCTTCAGCATGTCCAGAATATCTTTAGCAGAACTGCAATCAAAGAAACATGAATGAAAAGCTCTATCAGTAGCTGCCTTCATTAGATTTATTGCTATCTGATTTTCTTCATGCAGTGATTTGTGACTATCAATCCATTTGGACTTTTTCTTTGGTAGATCATGAGGACCATGTGAAATCACTTTCCACAGGTCTGGATTAACAGATTTAGCATAATTTTTCAGACTAGCAAACCATACACTAAAATTGGAACCGTTGAAAACTGGTGGTTCACCCATGGAGACAAACAGATATAATGCGACAGGAATATTGATGCACCAAAAGCAAATTAGCACCTAAGACTGTAAGATCGGATCTGCAGGTCGATGGACCTTGTATGCAGACACCGCTCTGATACCAATTGTTAGGGTGCTAGACCCGGATACAGAGGGGGGTGAATGTATCCTTCTACGAATAATGCCCAAATAAAAACTTAGATGCTAGACGCAATCACAGAATAAAACTAATTCAATTAAACTTATGAGCAAGCACATGGAGCGCGCCTATCCAAGCATCTAGCGAAAGCAAACACACAAAGCAAACCACTGCTCAATAGATTTTTAGGTGGTTCGGTCCTCCAGACCTACATCCACCCCTCACTCCCAACCAGAGTGAGGCTTTACTAGCAAACGTTAGAACCAAGCAGACTCAGTCTGCGAACAAGGTGCTACCACACAGCTTGACCAGGGGAACAGCCTCCCCTCTTCCTCCCAACCGGAGGGACACCCCAAGTGACTCCCAACCACTTGGAAACCAGAGACCGAAGTCTCTCTTCCTCCAGACCAGGAGGGAACCCGCTAGTGACTCCCAGTCACCAGCAACCAGAGGTCGCAGACCTCTCTTCCTCCAACCGGAGGGACCCCTGGACTTGCAAGCCACAAGCCCAGAACCGGAGACAAGTCTCCCTTCTCCTGAATCCATAGGAGGAACCCGATCCCCAGCAGGGCAATCGGAAGAACAAGGCTAACCAAAGAAACAAAAGAAAAAATAAAGAAACATAAAAAACATAGCAACAAAAGCTGGAAATGAAACACAAGAGATGTAGCTCTCAATGAGCATAGTCGTTCTGGATTTGATCCACGAACAGAGTGAACTGATCTGCAATAGACTCTCTCCTCCTCTTCTTTTCTTCCTCTTCTTTCTGCTGCTCTTTCTTCTCTCTTTCTTCTCACTTCTCACGAGCACTATCTCTCTCTTTTCCTTCTTCTGCTCTCACTCTCACTCTCTTCTCTGCTCTCTTCTTTTCTTTCTTTTCTTCACTGGATCGAAGACCTCTCTGCACTCTACTTTTTCTTCACAGCTTCTACTCTCTCAACTTCGATCTGCCTTCATCTGTGGAAGAAGGCTCGTATATATAGCAGCATCAGCAGCAGCCAGGGCGCGTGAGGTTTCCACATTTCCCGCCCTAAGAATTCGGACCACGTGGCAGCATCCAGCAGGCTGTCAGTACTCGTGTCCTCATCTGGGCACCTCGTCCTTCCTTGGATCACGTGCCTTCATTAGGCTTCACGAAGATTCCCTGTTAAGACAAAGAACAAATTTATCAGTTAAGTCCAAACCCTGTATAGTCTCTGAAGAATACAACACATGTATAGACTTCAGTTTAAAGCCAACGAACAGACATTACTGTATGGACTTTACAAGACAAACAGCAATGTATACACTTTGCCCCAATGTGTAGACTTCATAATACAAGCGTCAATGTGTAGACTTAACGATGCAAGCGATGTATAGACTTTGCCAGGGCATGCACAATGCAATGCGTTGACGCTACACTACATGCCAATGCACTGCGTTGACGTAATACAATGTGACTTTGAAAGCTGTGAACAACAAGGTATGCTGTACAGACTTCAATCAATATGCATCAGACGACTCTGTATGGACTTGAAGACCCTTAGCCAATGTATAGAGTTCAAGTGGAGACCAATGTGTAGACTTCACGTGAAAGCCCAATGTGCAGACTTGAGCTATGCAAGCTACAGTGTCGATGTATGGACTTTGTGAATGTTCAGACTTGAATGCTCGACCAGTGTACAGACTTGCAGAGCCGAACCCAATGTATAGACTTGAGGAATTGAAGCCAATGTACAGACTTGTCGAATGGCTCAGCAATGTATAGACTTGGCGAACCACGGTCCATTGTATAGACTTGAAGCCTTAAGACGCAGCATGAGACGCTGGCTGAGACGGACGCTGTACATACTTGCTAAATGAAATGCTTCGTGAGACACAACAAGAGACAGTCAACGAGATGCTGACTCTGTACAGACTTAAGCTAAAGCAAGACAGTCGATGTATAGACTTGATGCAGAAGCCTTCAAGTGATGTGTTGACTTTGACCAGATGAGACGCTGCAAGAGACGGACCAATGAATAGACTTGACAGTGATCTCTGCAGCGAATGTATAGACTTTGCAAACTGAGACGCAAAGTGAGACGATGAAAGACACTGTGGATGTTCAGACTTTGGCAAGTGTGAGCGAGACAATGCAGACGCTGTACATACTTTGAAGTTACACTGTTGATGTATAGACTTGAATGAGCATGGAGTGTATAGACTTGAAGGTCAGAAGGCGATGTACAGACTTGGATGAACGTTGCATGAATAAGCCTAACCAATGTATAGACTTTGATGCACAAACAGACAATGTATGGACTTATGTTCGATCAGCAATGTATAGACTTCACAGAGATGTGAGCAGGAGAGTGTATAGATTTGGTGCCTTAAAGGCAATGTACAGACTTTGAATGCACTAAGACGCTGAACAAGACGGACCGGCTGTATAGACTTCGACTTTAATGCATGGGCTTTGAATGCTTGAGAGACGATGCAGTGTACAGACTTCATGAAATGCAAACGGCTGTACATACTTGAATGAGACGCTGCATGAGACGATGCAGCTACAGTGATGTACAGACTTTAGGTGAAGACCAATGTATGGACTTCGAATATGAAGACGCTAAGAAAGATGATCTAGCGTATAGACTTTGAAGAAATGAGGCGATGTGCATACTTGCTGAGTTGACGCTGCAGCCCAATGAGTTGACGCTGTATAGACTTTGTCTTCCAGCGTATAGACTTGATGAATGCATGAAGACATTGAATAAGACCCAGCAATGTGTAGACTCTACAGTGAATGCATGACCCAATGTATACACTTGATGCAATGCATGCCGATGTACATACTTCAGTTGAAGTCAACCGAAGAGTGTATGTACTTTATGAATCCATATCTCAAGACCAGTGTACAAACTTGATCGAATGTCTAGACTTTGCATGAACAGTCGATGTGAAGACTTCACATGAAGATAGTTTGTACGTGTGTGCTGGCAGTGTATAGACTTGGAGAGCGACCAAATAGGATGTGTAGACTTGCACAAACAGACAGCATAACTGAACATGCTTTATGCAGCAGATAAAATGACTAACATAAAACATGCAATGCTTTAAATATGTTAAACTAACTGAACAGCAATACAATGCTTTGTTAATCAGACTGAACATCAGAATATGCAATGCTTGACTGAACATTTGAAAAAGATTGCATTATGAACAGAAAATAACTGAATAACAGCATGATGACTCACACAGCAAGATGACTCATAGTGATTAACTCACATCTAAAACCAATCATCAAAACCATCATCAAAACCACAGTGGCACAACACAAACCCCACTCTACCAATCCCAATCCAAGTTTCCCTTTACCCTCCACCCTGGGAGCACCACACACCAACCCTCATCACCCCAAAAGACCCCCTCACCTCCTTGGTAGAAGAACTCATACCCGATCCAATAGTTGTGAGCAATCCAAACCCACCCCCCACCTTGGAGGAAACCCAAGTCCAAGTTGAAGAAGAAACCTCACACGATGGTCTTTACCTTACACCACCCTCTCTCGTTGGGGCGAAGCTCATCTTCGGAGAACCCATTGTTAGTTGGCTAAAGGAGAGCCCAATTAGAGAGATCCCGGCCCATGTTTTCCCTCCCATAGAACAAGACCTTTCCTTAGTGCCCTTCTTCTCCTATCACACCACAATCCAAGCATCCTATCAAGTGGAGACCTTAGAGGACCTTCTCAAGGGCATAGCATGGCAATTAGAGATGACTAGCATGTTGACCCCTATGGTCAAACAACCTAGGAGCCTTAGCCTCCTACACCTACGCATAGGGTCTATCACCTCGGTTTGCACCATTGGTTGCTACACTAGCGACCTCCTTCTATTCCTCCCTACACTCGATGAGCCCAACCTTCTCCTCGATTTAGAGTTTCTTATCTTGGGTAGAAAGCCAATCCCTCCACTCATGGCCGACCCACTTGCCAAGAACATTGGCCCAACTATCATGGAGAAGGATGACTTAGCACCTTTTGAGGATCTTGAGGACATGGAGTTCCTCCCCCTAGGTGACCCAATCTATGATCCATATGATCCATTCTAATGGGAGTCAAGAGACTCGTGTGACCCAAACACTTTATCCACCACCCACATTTCCCTACACCAACTCACCATGTTTGACCCAATCCACTCCATCTTAGACCCGGGTTACACCTTGGGAGCCATGACCTTGGGCCACATATCCCTAGGTAATAAGGTTGTGCTCCACCCCATGATGACCACCTTCTTAGATCCATTCGACCCTTTCCAATGGGAGTTCAAATGTTGTCCCACACCTATACACATGGAAGTCACCCATAGGAAAAACATGCATGTGTCTAGGCCTACCACACCACTTGGTATGAACACTATGTTGGGTCCATTCATTCATATCACCCACATGTCAAGTAGAAAGTATGAGTGGTCCAAATTCGGATGTAATGGTCCACCTTCACTCATCATGAGTCTTAAGCATGATAGGAGCATTCTTGGATGTCCGGGTCCCCCGGCATTTGTCACCCCCATAGATGATCGGATCACCTACGGATGCCCCGGCCCTCCAACCTTTGTTAGAAAGTCCATACTTGATAGGGCCACTTTTGGTTGCCCCGGCCCACCAAGGTTCATCAAGGTCCATATGGCATCATGGCATGATAGGTCCATCTATGGTTGTCCAAGTCCACCCATCACCCCTAGAATGTCAACATTCACAAAATTGCATGAAAACCTTCGCAAGCACATTAGCAAGGAAAATGAGATCTATAAAAGGCAGGCTGACTCCCTTCGGCGTCACCAAGAATCCCATGTGGGTGACTTTGTGATGGTGAGTGGAGAGGGAGATTTCTGTAGCCCACCCAAAGAGCAGCCCAACAAGACTCAATAGGGTCCAACGAGGCAAGCTCACCCAAGTGATAGCCCCCGGGGCCCACTCAGGGAAGAAAAGCCCAATAAACAGGCACTCGAGGAACCAACCCTCCCCGGCGGCCCCTAGGCTCGGAGGGCTCGAGTGATGGTCAGGTCACAAGGAAGGTCCAGCCCAGGCCACTTTTCCGCTCGGGAGAGACAGGCGCCAGCCGACCTATCCGACCCCTCCTTCGACCGAGCTATCCTCCTCGCCCGAACAGGGCTGGCGTTTCAGGAGCTCGGACTGGACGCTAGCTGTTCGCGCTACCTTTAAGAGTCCCCAATGGACAGGGGAATCAACCAGCCACCTGGTTTCAAGGCGATAACGCCCCCACGATAAAGGCCATGAAAGCCCACGTTGAGGACGTAACTCCCGCCGGAGACCCCCCAGCTGACAGGACTCCTGAAGGCGGCACACTATTTAAACCAGGGATACCCTCCGGTGGAAGAAAAAGAGAAAAAAGGAAGGTAAAACTCCTGAGCAATCCGCTTCACCCCCCTTTTTGGTGGAGAGGAGTCTCACGCATCAGCTTTCCTCCTCCCTTCATTGCTTCCACCACTGCTCTACTGACTTAGCCATCGGAGGGTTTCACCCCAGGGAAATCCCCTGGGCCCTCTGACGCGTTTCCCTGTCTTACAGTTCATCTTCTGGTGATCCCCGGCCCGCTCAGGACGCAGCGCGAGATCTCGCCTCTTCATCTGGCGCCGTCTGTGGGAATCGCATGAAGAGCCGAGATGGTGATAAGAAGCTCAGGGAGGAGATCCGCCGTCGAGAAGGGTAAGGCCGTGGTGACGGCGGGAGAAGCCCCCTCTAGGGCCTCACAGAGCCCTCCCTCCAACACCAGCGTCCCCACCAACGGGCCGCCGCCCCTTCCGACGGCAACGGGGGTAGCCCCCAACGGCGGCGTCGAGATCTTCCAGGCCCTCAGTAAGAAGCTCGACGTTCTCGTGGAGCTCATGAGGGCCCAGGCGGCGAGGGAGGCCAGGTCTCACGCCCCGTCCGGGAGCCCCCCCCGTCGAAGTGCGTCCCAGCACACCGCTGGAGGCCGCTTCACCCTTCGCGGTCAGCAGCTCATCCGCAACCACGCGGGAGGACCCTCGCAAGCTCCACCCCCGGAGCAAGAGGCTTCTTCCACGCCCAGGAGGGGGAAACAGGGGGCAAGGCCTCCACGCCCGAGCGCCGGCGGTCCTGAGGATCGCCACGACGCTCCCCCCAGCCCCACGGCGCGACCGCAGCCGGAACTATCCCTTCGGCTGAGGGATTTCAAAAGACGCTTTGCAGAACAAGAGCGCGCCCTCCGCGCCCTGCAGAAGACCTCCCTCTCGGAGGAGGAGGAGAAATCCCCTTTCTCCGAGTACATCTTAAAGGCAGAGGTATCTCCTAGGACCTCCATTCCTACCTTCAAACTCTATGATGGACAGGGCGACCCAGCCGACCACTACGACAGCTTCGACGCCCTGGTGACCCTGCATGGAACACCGGATCCCATTAAATGCCGAGCCTTTGCGGCCACCCTGGTCCAAGGCGCTCAGGCGTGGTTCCGGGCCCTCGCCCCTGGGTCCATCCAGGACTTCAGGCAATTCGGGCGAGTCTTCAAGGAGAGCTTCGCCGGAAGCGCCCCCCCGAGGTCAGTGGCGGGGCTCCTGGCCCTCAAACAGGCACAAGGGGAAAGGCTCCGGGCTTATGTCTACCGATTTAAATCGGAAGCCCTCAGAATTCCCCGCCTGGATGTGGCCTCAGCCACGACCGCTCTGACCAGGGGCACCCGGGATGAAAATCTCCACCGCGAACTGGTCCTCCACCCTCCCTCGACCCTTGCCGAGCTAGTGACTCTGGCTCTGCGCCACGCAGAGTGCGAAGAGATGCTCAGCGCCTGCCGAGACACAACCGGCTCCGGTCGGGAGGGGGACAAGAAGCGGGCCCCCGAGTCAAACCCCGGCTCGGGCAAGAAGCGTGATCGGGAAGGAGAGCGCAAACGGAGGTACGAGCGGTACACCCCGTTGACCACGCCAGTCTACGAGATCTATGAAGACATCAAAGACTCGGGACTCCTCCGCCAGCCCGAACCCATGAGATCAAAGAACCGCAAGCGCGACAGACATTGCTTGTTCCACGGCGACCACGGGCACCACACCGGCGACTGTCACCAGCTCCAGGACGAGATCGAACGCCTCATCCGTCAGGGGCACCTAGCCCGGTTCGCAGCTGGGCACAAAGAAGACAAAGATGCCGCCGAGGAGATCGACAACGCCCCCCGAGGGGTCCACATCAACGTCATCTCCGGAGGAACAGCATCGGGCGACGACACCAGCCGAGGAAGGAAGCGCCATGCCGAGCGGGCCAGCCGAGTCTCAGAGCCCTCAGGGGGCCCGCCGAGGGAGCCCCATGTCATAGTCTTCTCCGACCAAGACCTGGAAGGGCTAAGCACCCCGCATGATGATGCCCTCGTCATCTCGGCCACAATAAACCATTGTAACGTAGATAGAATTCTGGTTGACAATGGAAGCGCCCCCGATGTATTATCTTATGACTATTTCCTCAAGATGGGGGAAGACCCATCCAAGCTCCGCCCGATCCGAACCCCCCTTTGCGGGTTTAACGGCCTGGCCACCTACCCCGAGGGAGCCCTAAGCCTGCCAGTCACCATCGGCACCCCACCCAAAACCGTTACGGTCATGGTGGACTTCATAGTGATCAAGGGTATGATAGCGTACAAACGCCATTTTCGGCCAAAAAATTCTCAGCCGAATGAAGGCCGTACCGTCTACCTATCACCAAAAAATGAAGTTTCCCACCAAAAACGGGTTGGGGGAAGTCCGAGGTAACCAGGCCACTGCTAGAAGGTGCTACAACATCTCGGTGGAAGCCTCAAGGCCGGACGGAGGGGATAAGGGCCCCAAGGTAATCGAAGGGAAGACCGTAACCGCCGAGCCCGGTGGCGAGTTGCTAACGGTGTTCCTGAACGATGACCCGGCCCTCGGAGTAAGGATCGGAGCCGACCTACCACCTAAGGAACAGTAACAATACAAGAAATTTCTTTTTGAGTACGCTCAGGTCTTCGCTTGGGCCGATGATCAACTCCCTGGTATACCAGGGGAGACCGTGATGCACAAGCTCAGCCTTGACCCCACCGTCAGGCCCGTACAGCAACGGAGAAGGAAGCATGCGCCCGAGAAACAGGTGGTCATCAAGGCGCAGGTCACCAAGGGACAAGAGACAGGCCTCTTCAGGCCAATCCTGTACCCTACGTGGCTAGCCAATGTCGTCCTGGTGCCAAAAACTGCAGGCAAGTGGCGAATGTGCGTGGACTTCACCGATCTGAATAAGGCTACCCCCAAGGACTGCTATCCGCTACCGAGCATCGACCAATTGGTTGATTCAACCTCGGGCAACGAGATACTCAGTTTCCTGGACGCCTATTCAGGTTATCACCAGATCAGAATGAATCCAGAAGACGTCGAGAAGACAACCTTCATCACTGACTGCGGCGGATGCCCTTCGGGTTAAAGAACGCCGGAGCCACATATCAGCGACTGGTAAATCACATGTTCGAGGGACAGTTAGGTCGGAACGTCGAGGCTTACATTGACGACATGCTCGTCAAGACCCCCAAGGCCCAAGACCACTTCACCGACCTTGCCGAAACCTTCGGCACCCTCCTGAAGTACAACATGAAGCTCAACCCCGCCAAGTGCGCCTTCGGAGTAAAATCCGGGAAGTTCCTGGGTTTCCTAGTCGCTCAGCGCGGGATCAAGGCCAACCCCGACAAAGTCCAGGCCATCCTGGACATGCGCCCGCCCACGTGCATTAAAGACGTCCAGCGTCTGACGGGGCGTGTCACCGCTCTCAGCCATTTCCTGTCCCGTGCGGCCGAACGATGCTTGCCCTTCTTCAAATTAATGTGGGGGCCCAAGCTGGCATCTGCTACGTTCGCATGGGATGAGGAGTGCCAGGCAGCATTCGCCGAGCTTAAGGAGTTCCTGGCTTCGCCACCGGTGCTCTCCAAGCCCGTCCTAGGCGAAGTCCTGCTGCTCTACCTCTCGGCGACGCCATCCACGGTCAGCTCGGTCCTGGTCAGAAATGACTCGGGAATCGAAAGACCGGTCTACTACACCAGCAAGGTGCTCAGTGGGGCCGAACGGAGGTACCCCGCAACCGAGAAAGTCGTGCTAGCGTTGGTCACCTCCGCGAAGCGCCTCCGCCCCTACTTCCAGGGGCACCCCATCACCGTGCTAACCGGTGAGCCGCTGAAGAAGATTCTGGCCCACCCCGAGGCCTCGGGGCGACTCGTCAAATGGGCCATCATGCTCGGGGCCTACGCCATCTCGTACCAGCCGCGATCAGCAATCAAAGGCCAAGCGCTCGCCGACTTCATTGCCGAAAGCACCATCCCTGCCGAGGATAGGCCTCCAACCGCGACCGAGCCAGCCTGGGAACTGTTCGTCGATGGGTCGTCCAATTCGGCAGGCAGTGGTGCGGGGATCCTCCTAAGGTCCCCCGAAGGGATAGAGCTGCAGTACGCCTTAAAATTCAACTTTCAGGCATCCAACAACGCTTCCGAGTACGAGGCCCTTATCTCGGGAGCACGCATGGCCCGACGACTGGGGGTCGAGCGAGTCAGGATCCACACCGACTCTCAACTAGTCGCAGGTCAGGTCAACGGCGAGTATGAGGCTCGGGAGGTACCCATGATCAAATACCTTCAGCTGGTCCGGAGCATGGCCCAACAGTTCGAGGGATTTGAGGTAGTCTGGATAGCTCGGGAGCGAAACTCCCGGGCAGACGCCCTCTCTCGATTGGCCTCCTCCCTAGACCCGTAAGGTACACGATCGGTCCTCCTAGAAGAGCTAGAGCGCCCGAGCATCGACAAGGAGCTCCTCGCTGTTGACTCAGCCACCCCAAGTGACTGGCGCTCCCCCTACCTGTCCTAGCTACTAGACTCCCAAGAGCCCCCCGACCCTCGGGAAGCCCGCCGAATGAAGTATCAAGCTCGGCGCTTCGTCGTCCTCGACAACGCCCTCTACCGAAGATCGTTCTCCGGTCCCCTCCTGAAGTGCCTCGGTCCCGACGAGGCAGGCCGAGCCATCCAAGAGATTCATGAAGGCCTGTGAGGAGCGCACTCAGGGGCCCAGTCGCTAGCCCGAATCCTGTTACGACAGGGGTACTGGTGGCCCACCCTGCAGCGCGACTGCTCAGCCTATGTTCAACAGTGCGACCGATGCCAGCGGTTCGACCACTTGGTCCATCAGCCGGCAACGGAACTTGTCACCCTAACCGAGCCCTACCCTTTCGCTCGGTGGGGAATCGATATCCTTGGGCCATTCCCAACGGCCCAGTCCCAGAAGAAGTTCATCATCGTCGCCATCGACTACTTCACCAAGTGGATCGAGGCCGAGGCTACGGCAAGGATCACCGAGACAGTCGTTTGGGGCTTCGTTTGGAAATCGATCATTTGCCGCTTTGGCATCCCCCGAGTGATAGTCAGCGATAACGGTCGGCAATTCAACTCTCGGTACTTCCGAGACAGATGCACCGACATAAATATCCGCAACCACTTCACTTCGGTCGCCCACCCTCAGGCCAACGGGCTGGTTGAAAATGCCAACAAGACTATCATCAAAGGCATAAAAACCAGACTCGGCAAGGCTAAGGGTAGCTGGCTCGAGGAATTGCCTAGCGTACTGTGGTCGCACCGAACAACCCCCAGGACGGCAACCGGTGAAAGCCCCTTTCAGTTGGTATATGGCACCGAGGCCGTCGTTCCGTTGGAGATTGCCAACCCGTCTCTCCGAGTGATCAGCTTCTCACCCGAGGCCAACGGGCAAAAATTGCTCGAGAACCTCGACCTGACAAGTGAACTCCGAGAGATCGCGAACGTCCGGGCAACGGAGTACCAATGCCGCCTCACTCGATACTACAACGCCAAGGTCCGAGACAGACGTTTCCAACCGGGAAACTTCATCCTCAGGAAAGCCGAAGCCTCTCGACCACTGGAGGCGGCGGGCAAGCTATCCCCCAACTGGGAAGGCCCCTACCAAGTGGTCGAGACGCTCGGGAAAGGTGCGTACAGGTTAGCGACAATGGAAGGGGAGCCTATTCCTCGGATGTGGAACGCAGCCGCACTACGCAGATTCTACTTTTGAAATTGTACAGCGAGGTAGACATAATAAAATTCCTGTTCTTTTCATTCCAAACCGTTGGTACATCAGGTAGGCAAATGCCAGTACATCACATAGCAAAAACAAAGCAAAAGTCCGTCTAACATCGTTTCAAGGGGTCATCGCTCGACTGACTCGGTCTTGATCTCCTCGCATCCAGCCACTGACTCTGCCTCGTGCGGAAACTGGCTCGGACAAGAGGTGGTCGAGCCAGTTGGCTCGGATGGCCCGTGACAAAGGTGACAGAGGGACCTCAGGAGGAAAGCCGTCTTTAAACGTTGAGGAAGGCTACCTCCCAAGTTGGCAACAACCGGGAAAAAGGAGCGCCGGGAAAGCCCCCCCTCTTCCAAACTGCCAACTCCTTGGAAGGAAGGAGAGAGCAAGCAGCCCCCGAAGAGTGAAAGAAATGAAGAGCAGGAGAGGGAAAAAGAGGCTGCAGACGGAGGAAGGCCTCGGTGAGGAGGGAGCCGGATAGGCCTCCTCCCCTCACACGGAGGGAAGTGGCGGCAGACTCCCCTGATGCCCCCATCCGTCCTCCGCCTCGGCGTCCACCTGGAAGCCTCGCCGGAGCCAAGAAGAGGCCAACGGCGTGCTTCCACACGCCAAAGTCCTCCCCAGATCCGCGCGGCGACCGTAGGACCCGTCTCGTACACGCGCGGCGACCGTGGGATCCGTTCAACCTCACAAGACAACAGGAGCCCACCGCTCCCCGTCGTCGGCGGCATCGCCCTCCGAAGGATCCTCCATGCTCCGGATACAAAGGCACAACGCGGAGTGAAAAGGAAAGAGCAAGGAAAGACTGTTAGAGACAATCCCAAGCGGTGGAGAGGAAAGGGCGCCCTCCGGTCCTTCTTATAGGCCAAAGGAGGCTACACGCCTTAAATGCCCCCCTCGGAAACACGCCGAAGGATTTCTCCCCTGAACAGTCACCTCCAACTCCTCGTTTCCCGCCCTCGCGGGATTCACGAAGCAGCCTGACATTCAAAGCGTGAGGGGACGGAGGAACGCCCCGTCAGAAGCCTACCAAAACAGCGTGCGAAAACCGTGCAGGACATATCAGCACCTCTCAACCACCCATGATTCGCCAACCAAATCACGGCAAGGATAGTACCCAAACAGAGCAAGTCATTTATTATCGTACCAAAAGGAAACCCTCTAAAAAGAGGAAAGAGGGACAAAAAGGGAAAGAGGCACAATACATCAGGCCTCAGGCCCACTTTGACGCTCGAGACAGGCGGAAGGAGACGCGTCACCCCCGGCGCCTTCGGTGACGGCCGGCTCGGACACTGACCTCGCCTGTGCGAGAACTGTCTCAGTCGTGAGCCCTCCCGAGAAGCCCGGAGCCGGTGACCCCGACGGAGGCGATCCCTCCGAATCTTCTCTGACCGACGAAGAAGAGCTGGAAACCGACTCATCCGAGTCATAACACTGGCCAAAGGGGAACTCGATTGCAGAGTTCTGTTCATGGGCGCAGCCTACCGCCCGGCGATAGCCCTGCTTGAACCCCTTTCGAGCACCTCGGCGTAGCGCTACCTCGTAGTAAGGTAGGGCGGCTTCCAACAGGTCGGCCGAGTAAGCATCCGAGCTCCTGTAACGCTCGATTGCCTCCGCCTCGATCTGTCCCGCCCTACCGACGAACTCGACCCGCGCCCGCTCTGCCTCGGACACACGTTCCTCTGCCCGGGCCCGGTCCACCTTAGCCTCAGCTCGGAGACGCTCCGCCATCTCCGCCCGATCTAGCAGCTCGGCACGCTCGAGCTCCCAGCGATTGTCCAGATCGAGGCGACGCAGACGCTCCTCCTCCAAGGATCGGCTTGCCCTCTCAAGAGACTCTCGGGTCCTGGCGAGCTGTTCGGTCAGCACCTCAGCCTCCAGTCGGCTCGCCCGCGCCACCTCTCGGAACGTGGAGAACTCCTGCCGGAGTCCCTCATGCTCCCCCTTGAGTCAGGCCAGCCTCCTCTCGCATCCCCCGAGGGTCCAGGCAAGGTTTGATCGCTCCGTTTCCGTCCGCGCGTGCGCCTCCGCCATCAAAGCCGCCGACCGAGCTATGACCAGGCCGCCTTCCATCAGAACATCGAGGAGCCCGGGGGGGTATTGTGCCTTTCTCCCCCCTTCATCCTCGCGGCAATCGATTGGCAGACCCGATATAGGTCGCCCGTAATGCCGAGCCTTTCCAAGGGCTCCGGCAAAGGAGACCGCTCCGCCCGGGGCACACCGCCAGAGGGCTCTGCTCGAGCAACGGGACCGGCCACCTCGCGCGCCACGGTCGGTTGGGGTTGAAACGCCTCCCCGGGCGAACCTCCAACCTCGACAGATGCTGCAGGTCCAACCGCATCGGAAGCTCCCAGCGTCTGGGGCTGCAACGCCCTCGCGGGCGAACCCCCAGCCTCGCCTGTCTCGGCCCGCACCTCGACGACCGGGACGTCACCGCCTCCGGCCGACCCCCTGGCCTCGGTGACTGCTACTTCAACATCGGCCCCCTCTACCCCCGTGGGGGGGAGAGCCGACCTATCGCCGTCCTCTGAAGGGCCCCCGATCTCCTTGGCCCCCTCTCGCCCGGCAGATGGGGGAGCTGGCCTCGAGGGGTCGGCCCCATCTTGCCCCGGGAGGGGAGTGCCGCCGAGCCAAAGTCGCCCCCGGCGGTAGGAGGGAGACCTGCCTTCTTAGCATGCTTCTTGGCCTTCGCGGCCTCCCGCAACCTTCCCGCCATGGGATCCTTGCGCTTTGTGCCAGCCGGCCGTGAAGACCCCCCGGGGGTCACCCCCTTGCCCTTATCCCGGGCTTGGGCGCGACCCACAGGAGCCTCCGGCTCGTCGGCCGCCGAGTCATCTTCTCCCAGATCGATGACCTCAGCAGTATCCTCCAGAGGTTCCCGCCTCACGTCTACAGCAAAGAAAGAAGGCCCGGTCAGGAGAAGAAAAGTAACTACCACCCATGGAATCCATATGGGGCTTACGGATGACTCCAAGGGATGGAGCTGTATACATATGAAACTCTTATTTGGATTTGAAATTCACCCATGAGGCCCTATACATGTGAATGCCATTTTTGTGATTACATGCAAAACTCTTCTGATACTGGTTTTGGGGGGAATGCAAATGCTCAAAAGACTCCCCGGGCGCAGAGGACATCATGCAGCAGATGAGTATGCACATGCCAATGCGTGTGGGATTTCTGTTGCTGATCTGGGAAGTGTTGATTTCATGTTTATCATACATTGTTTGTTCTATTTATTCTGCCCCTTTTTTTTGGTGCAGTTCAGAGATCGTGTTTCTTCTCTTCTTGTGATTCGAGGTGCATCAATCCACACATGTAGCTCCCCACCTTCTTCAACTGCCAGAAGATGATCTGGTTCACAAACTAATATACAATAAATTCTCCCAGGCGTTTTCAATTTAGCCACTATAAACATGTAACCAAGTTCCACATGTATAAGTTTAAAAGCATTCTCCTCACAGCAGTTCAATTGACAGAGGGAGCAAAGACAACCGAGATTCTTCTCCCTGCAGCAAGGTGTCTTGATACAATTAAGAAGGACAAGGGATTGTCCATCAGGAGTGAACTGTAGACCAGATCTTTCAATTGGGAATTGTTCGGTTACAAGCATCTTTTAAGACAGGAAATGAAATGGATGTGTATGCAATAGAAGAAGGGCAGTTTGTCTGCTCTATAAAAGGAACCCTATAGATGAAGAGACCTATACCACCCCCTTCCAAATGTTTGCATGTGAAACAGTACCAAAGAAACCATTCAAGAAATGAGAGATGGTGGGTCCAAGTTCATGATCCTGGGACTCTCTTAATATATCCTTGAAGACATGTTTGGCCGGTCTAACAATAACCTCAGTAGTGAACATATCCCACAAATGAGGTAAATGTTTTATCATCGGTGCAACTCTTCCCAGATAGCGGATATTTATCCATTGACATGAAGTGTATCAGTTAATGTTTGCCCACCCATTGGTGAAACCTCAAGGTTGCAAAGATCTTTAACAAAAAAACTTTGGGGTAACAACATCTACGAGATATAAACCAGCTTTCTTCACACTCTTCTCATCTGCAGCTATATCCCCTTCACTCCCTGCCAATTTAAATTCAGTGTACACATTGGGATTTAATACCATTTCTTCACAAAGGCTGCTTTCACCAGTCTCGTTACATTCTTCGGGTTCCTTTTCAAGATATTCTGCTATCATATCATTTGGCTCACCACTATTAGCATTTTGAGCATCAGGTTCTGTATTCACCTCTCCACCGTCAGTTGTGGATCTTGACCTCTCTTCTTTTTAATGGATGTGGATTCATGCATATGTATGAACAATTTGCAGATTATCACAGTTCGGTAAATTCAATTCTGCATTCACTCGGGGTTTTGATTGAGTTAAACATCTGCCAATTTAATCAAAATGGCATTGTTCTTAAGTCATTAGTCCTGGCGAGATTTCGGCAGCACCTCCCCTAGACCCGAAGGGTCCGGGGAAAAATAGGGGCGCGCCAAACGGAGAAACTCCGGGGTCGGCCCCAAAACATCACAGTGGGCATATAAGTAGCGACACTGCAAAGATTACCCCATTTGGGGCCGGAGATCCCGAGGGCTAGCCTACAAGGGAGACCGGTGACCCATGGGTTGTTGCGATCATGTAGACTTCTCCCGTATGGGGCCGAAGATCCCGAGGGCTAGCCTACTAGGGAGTCCGGTAACCCGAGAGTTGTCACGATCGCGAATGAGAACCACATAAGAATCGGCGGCGCGACTAGCAGCAGATCTTGAGGAAAGCACGGAGGCTTCTCTCAAACAATGATGAAAGGGCAGCGAATAAAGGATCCCACGGATGCAAAAGAACGAACTGGGAGGGGGAGAAATCAGAGACACTGTGGACTGAGTATCAAGAAAACTTATAGCATGAGGATCTCCCGAAAGGGAACTTTCTTTCTTTCCACAGCAGAGCCAAACTCAAACTACATTCAAAGGGAATACAAAGATAGGGGGGGCGGAGCTCTCTTCCCCTCACCTTTCTCTTTCTTCTTTTTTTTCTGGACGAACAGTTGTTCACAGCCTTTTTTTCGACCGAACCATTTCTCTTCACCGGAGGCCGGCTTTTATAGGGGATTTGGAGACCCCTATTCGACGCCACCATCGCCTGCTGCTGCTGTCGCTGCTGCAAGGCGATGACTGCTGCCGTAGGCTTACTGTCAATCGCGTGGGCCACGGCTGTCGACGTTTCTGTTGTTGCTGCGCCGAGCTGCTGCCACGTTGCCACTGCTCCAGCTGCTGCCCTATCTACTGCCGTTGCCTTCGCCATGACGAGGTATGGTGGAGTGGGCAGCCGGCTGGGCAGGGAGAGGGGCGAACAACCGGCGTGGTGGTTGAACGGTGGAGTAGGGTGTGGAGGGCCGTGCGAATGGCGGAGCAGGGAGAGGGGGAACCCGGGCTTTAGGGGTGAGCAGCGGCTGGCGGAATGGGCATCCGATGGGCATTCAATGCCGCTGGGAGAGGAACACGCGAAGAATGGGGGAGGAGGTGAACAGTGTCTCACACGGACGGAGAGACACAGACACAGGTTACTGTTTATTGAACAGTAACCACGATTTTCCTTCTATTTTTTTTTGAAAATCCTTCTTTTACATCTCTACCCCTCTCTTTCTTCTATTTGTGCATATACCCTCCTACGGCCCTTCTTCCATCATCCTGGATTGGGCTTGGCCCAATTATCATTTGCTTCTTCTATCCTTTTTTTTTTTGAAGTTGGGTTTGGCCCATTTTTTTTTAATGCCAACAGTTTCCTAGGTTTGTATCCATGCACGACCTGAAATGGACTCATACCTATGGACCTATTGACAGAGTTGGTATATGCAAATTCGGCTCTGGGCAGAAGAAGATCCCAAGTGCCAGAATGTTCCCCTACAAGACACCTCAATAGATTCCCTAAACTTCTATTGACTGTCTTCCATTCATCCCCTGGTCGGATTCTGTCATGGTGGTGTCCACTTTTCAAGTCAATCTTGGAAAAGATGGTGGCTCCACTCATCAGGTCAAACATGTTATCGCGATGGGGAATTAGAAATCTGTACTCGATAGTGATTTTGTTGATGGCGCGGTTGTCAACACACATCCGTCAGGTGCCATCTTTCTTTGGTGTGAGCAAGGCAAGGACATCACAGGGGCTCGTGCTCACCCAGAGAAAACTCTTTTGAATAAGGTCCTCGACAACTCCTCAGAACTCAACATGCTCCTGGGGGTTCAGGTGCTAATGGGGAAGGTTGGGTAGGGTGGATCCGGGGACAAGCTCAATAGTGTGTTGTACATCACACATAGGAGGGAGTCGAGAAGGCAAGTCCTCGGCGACGATGCCTTGGAAGTCCTGCAGTACTGTCGGGACTTCAGTTGGGACTGAGACCCGGGACTCCTTGGGTGTGAAGGTGACGTCAACAGCCCGAACAGGGGCACCCTCAGCAACATCTCTGTTTAGCTCACCAACACTTATGGAGTCAAGGTGCCTAACTAGGTCATAACCAAGCTCTGTGGTCTCCTGAATTTTGGGAGTTCTAGTGGGGGTGGAGGTGGAACTCTTTCCCGGGGTAACCTTTGGGGGTGTCGGGTACAACTGAATCTTCTTCCCATTGTGGGAGAAGGAACACTAATTGGACCGACCAAATGTAGCGAGGTCTACATCATAGATCTATGGTCGTCCTAGGATGACGCTCCCGGCCTTCATAGGCACTACGTCACATAAGATTTGTCCTTGGTAGAACTGGAATTGGATGGGAATGACACATGTGGTGGTGACTGGGATAGAAGTGTCATCGACCCAAGTCACGTTGTATGGCCTTAGATGTGGGTGTATATGTACACCTAAACGTGAGACAAAGTCTGAAGAGACTGCATTGATACAGCTCCCGTTGTCAAGGATCACCTTGCAGGGATGAGAGTTCACCATGATATAGGTTTGGAAGATGGAGGTTCGACGCCAATCGTCCTTCTAGGGTGTCGAGATACAGCAAACTACACCCAATCTTTCCTGGCTAGAACTCTCGGCAATGTCTCCAACCTACATATACTCGACATGTGTGCCATCAAATCCTGCATTCATTTCCTCAAACTGGGCGATGAGGTCAGGATCGGCCATATATCTCTCCTGATCCATGGGTGTTTGTAGAGTTGAAATGCGCTCTAGAAGGCCTGATGAATTCCTAGACCAACATGACATGCACGAGCTCGGACCTAAATGATGCAGTTCTGGGACCGAAAATTAGCAAGGTGTGGACCTAGTTGATATGCAAGGGGTCAATTCGAAGTGACCGGTCTGGGAAAGTTGCTCGCCCGTAGGTGAACTAGTTGTGGAACTATCTCCTGACAATTAGGGTACCCTAATGTGACAGTTCTAGGGCCCTAAAAATGGGTGCACACAAGCTCTCTCTTTCCGTCCACAGCAACGCACACAGGAGACTGGCAGCATGGATAGGGCTCTCTCTCACTTTGTCGTACGGCAACTGATAAAGATACTAAATGAGCGTGATTGGAGCACGTACCTAGCTAGATTGAAAAGTCTAGCTTCGACCGGAGATGAAGGCGAGCGGGGACGTGCGTGCCCGCACGGCGTCGACGAAGCTTCACGGTTACAATGAATTCACTCTATGCAGGGAGGATTTAATTTATTATAAAACCACTCAATTTCAAAAATTTTCCATGCAGGGGAACAAATCAACCTAAAATTTCTCCGCGCAGGGAGACTCTGTGGCACATAGGTTCCATAGTTTACGGACCTTCTGTCGACTCATGGGTGACCTTGGCACCAGTCAAGCCATTGTTGTGGACTTGAGTGCCAGTCGAACCATCGTTTCCGGTGCCACGATCAATAAATTAATCCAATAATATATATAGATATATATAAGATTATATATATATAGATATATATAAATATATATACTTAGATATACATAAGATTATATATACCCAAAATATATATATCATATATATATTATATATATATTTAACACACTTCTTTTTTTAACCCTTTTTTAAAACTCTTTTCTCCCCTTTTTTTTCAAACATTACCTACTCTTTTGTGACTTTTTTAAACCCTCCTCTTTTTTTGTCAAACTTCTCCACTATCTTTCCTGCTAGACTTACGGCTGCAAGGGGCTGCACAAGGCAGCCACGCGGTCCACGCAAGAGGCAAATTGAGTAGTGCAAGCCCCCGATCCCTGAGAACGGACCAGGTTGATGCCTTCAGGCACGTCTTCACATGGTGAGAGTGAAGAGGAGATGGGAGGTGGCTGGACCGGTGGGCGCAGAGGGCAGTAGGCCTCTGTGGAGGGCGACGGAGGGTTGGCGAGGGGCTTCGCGGCGCGGCAGATGGCGTCGCGGAGGTGCAAAGGTGGAGGGGGGAGAGGGACACAGGGGTCACCGGTGTGTTAGAGAGGGAGATGCGGCGTGGAGGTGGGCTTACGGAAGGTGGCGGTGGTCGGCCGCGGGTGAGGGGTTAGCAGAGGGGAGGTGCGCCAGTGGGGTCGCAGGTGACTGTGTGGCCGGTCGCGGGTGCGGGGGTGCAGGGACTGGGGAGGTTGCAGCGTGAGAGCGACTACGGTGGTGATGAGAGAAGGAGCGCCATAGGGGCTTCCAGTGTTAGCAGGGTGTGAGGGTGATCACGGTGTGCAGCGGTGGTGTCCGACGGCTGGAGGGTGGCCGTAGAGAGGCAGGCGGGGTGGCGCGCGAGCGGCCTAGGCGTGGGCTCGTGTGCACAGGACGGACGCACGGCGGGCGGCCTCCTTCGCGGGGTCGCAGGTGGGTGGCCGACGGTGAACGGCGGGCTAGCAGTGGCACGTATGGGACCTCTGGCAGACGCCGGTGGTGGCCATGGTTTGCTGGCGACGCCGGTTGCCCTACTCGTAGGGCAGCTACAGCGGGAGCAGGGTGGGTCAAGGGCGGCTGTCTGCTGGAGAGGTTGGCCGCGACGGTGTGGAGGCGAGGTTGCAGGTGGCGTGGCTCGGGAAGGGGAGAGAGGACATGAGTGAAAGAGAGGGAGAGAGAAGGAGACGCGGGGGTGATAGAGGGGGAGAGAGAGATGCGTGATCGAGAGAGAGAGAGAGATTAACAAAGAAAGATTAACAGAGAGAGAGAGATTAACAGAGAGAGAGAGAGATTAACAGAGAGAGATTTACGGGAGGGGGATATGGATTTTTTTTAAAAAAAATTCCTCTTTTTTTCTGCTTCTCTCCTTTTTTTTCTCCTACTTTTTTTCTCTTTCTTCTATTTTCTTCTTCAACTGAGATCTATTATGCTCTTCTTTTTTCACTCTAGCAACTTAGAGAGAGAGGGGGAGAGATGATGCCGGTGTCGGGGTTGACGGAGGCGCCATTGTTGGGCTCTGATACCAAATTTGACGCGGTCGCCATCGGAGGAAGGATCGACGCCAACTCCGGGATGCAAACAGGACTGGATAACTCGCTACCTCGCACAGCTCGGCCTCACACCGGACTGTCTCTCACCGGGCGACACTCTCTTCTCACAAGGAGTTGGGAGGGAAGGAGGGAACAAGCGGGAAATGCCTCTTACGTACCAGCCAAAATCTCATTTCATTCAACATGTTAAACCATTACATTAGCCCCCCCTTATATAGGGAAAGCCATAACTTTCAAACCCTCAAGCTTTCTTAATTGCATCTATATCCTAGCCTAATAAAATAAAACCCACTAACCCACCTTTTGACTTGTGGGCTTAATAAAAATAAAATACACATGTCTTTTGACTATAACTAGCCTAATAAGACGAAAGTAAATATATATGTAGTAATACATGTATTTTACACACAATACATACGCAATACATAAATACGTGACGTCGAGTCTTCAGGAAGTCGAATCTTCGAGCCACAAGCTCGGTGCGGCGGTGCGGCGTCCGGTAGTGGCCCGATGTCCCCACCATACCGAGTGGTCGAGACGCTCGGGAAGGGGGCATATCTATTGTCTACCACGGAAGGAACTCCTATCCCCCGGACATGGA
Organism: Amorphophallus konjac; assembly: GCA_022559845.1. Lineage (NCBI taxonomy): Eukaryota > Viridiplantae > Streptophyta > Magnoliopsida > Alismatales > Araceae > Amorphophallus > Amorphophallus konjac. Next base: position 307,768,648 of record CM040120.1, read on the forward strand.
ATGCAACAACATTACGAAAGTTCTATTTTTGAGCTTTTCATAGACATGTAAGCAACAAATGGCGATAATTTTTCTTTCATTAATGTTTCTTCGTACATCAGATAGGCCACAGCCAATACAGTGCGTATCAAAAACAAAAATACTACATCCACTGGTACTACAACACGAGCTGATTACTCGACACGGACACGGCTAGCACCCCCAGGCTGAGCCACTGACTCTATCCAGTGTAGAAACTGGCTCGGATAACGGGGCAGCTGAGCTTGTTTGCTCAGGAAACTCAGAAAAAATGTATCAGAGGAAGAAAAGGAAGGAAAATAAGTGAATGCCTCCTCTGCCAACTCTTTGGAAGGAGGCTGGAAGCCGAACAGAAAGCAAGGATCTCCAACTGGTGTGAGCAAGGATAAAGACATCCTCCGAAGGGCGAAAGAAGAGGGAGGAAGTTGGTTGAAGAGCAGAAGAGGGAGAAAGGCCCCCCCCCTCGAAGAAAGAAGGGGGGCGGCGGGGATGGAAGAGGAGGGAGAAGCGGGCAAAGGTGAGGAAGGAGCAGGGCAAGGCCGCCGTGCCTGACGCCCTGCTTCCTTGAACCTCCTTCCGCTCCTACCTTCCTCGTAAGATGGTGGCGGTGGTCCAGCGGTCGGGAACAGGTGCGCTGCTACGCACTGTCCGTTCTTGCATGCCACCCGCCCATCGTTGTCCCTTCTTCCACGCCGGAGTAACATGAACGCCCTGGCGGCCACCAGGATTATCGTCTTCCGAATCGCCCTCCATGTTTCGCTGATAACTCCCCAGCACAGAGATAGGCACTTCGCGAGAAGGGAGAATGAGGAAGAACTGCAAGAAAATCCTTAAGTGTTGAAGAGAGGTGGAGGCGCCCTCTGGGACCTTTCTTATAGGCCGGCAGTAGGAACGCTTGCCTTAATTGTTTCTTCCCTCGAAAAAATGTGAAAGGCGGCAACCCTTCCCTAAGGGGCAGTTGCTCCGTCTCTCCCTCCAATGACCTCTCCCCTGGGGATGAGCGAAATGGCAACTCATTCAAAGCATGGAAAGTCGAAAAGGCGCCAGTGCCGTGACAGTCGCCGCACGCGAGATATCCGCAAATAAAATCCCCACCTTTTTATCAACTGCAGATACGGTGGTCAAATCGCGCCAAAGGTGATAATAAACAGTTAAATCAGTGCTAAATATTACTATCATTACATATCGAAAGGGCCAACCTTACATGGCAACAAAAAAAAAGAGAACAGAGAAAAGAGCTGGCACATCGAACTTGTTTTCCTCCTAGTCTATAGAAATAGGGGGACTCCGAGAGGCACGCGGCCTTTCCTGAGGTTCAGCAGTTGGAGGATCCTCAGCGCCAAGGGATCTGCCCCTGGTACCCTCGGTGATGACCGGTCCAGACACTGACCCCACTTGTGTGGGAGCTGCCTTGACCGCGTGCCCACTAGAGGTGACCGGAGTTGGAGATCCCTCTGTCGAGCTATAGGCATCCCCACTCCCTCCTTCGCTCGACATTGAAGAGGGAGAATCCGTAGTATCCACGTTCAAGTCGTAGCATTGCCTGGAAGGAAAGACAAGCTCGTCGATCACCTACTGCTGGGCCTCAACGATCGCTCGATGGTAACCTTGGGAGAATCCCTTCCGTAGCCCCCGACGGTAGCCTGGCTCATAATACAAGAAGGTGACCTTCTCGAGAGATGCATAATAGCCCTCCAAACTCCTGTATCATTCGATCGCCTCTGCCTCAGCTCACTCAGCCTCCTTCTCAAGCTCGACTATTCTCTGCTCGGCCTCGAGCAACTTCCTCTCGGTCTTGGACAGCTTCGCCTCAGCCTCAGTCCGCGCGACCTCGGCTTCCTCCCACACTCGCTCGGCCCCTCGGACTTGGTTGATGAGCTCCTCCTGCTTGGCCTTCTACTGCTCGGAGCACTCGACCTGAGATTGACGCTCCTCTTCAAGGAGTTCGCCCTTCAGGTCGGCCATATAGCGAGCCTGGGCCAGTTGATTGGCCAGTGTCCGAGCCTCCTCCTGGCTCAACTGAAACTGGGCTCGAAACGAAGTTTCCTCCCGCCAAGAGACTTTGAGCTTGGAAGTCAACAGATTGATCCTCCGATTAGACTCATCGCGAACCAGAGAGAGGGACCTCTCTTCGCTGTCCAGTCGAATGAAGAAATCGGTTATCTCGGCCCCCAGCTGGGCCATGATCAAGCCGCCCGCCATAACCCTCTCGAAGAGTAAAGAGGGGGGACCACATCTGATTTCTTCCCAATTCAGCGAAGGCACCAAGGATCGGCACCGTTGATATAGAGAAGCCCGAGCGACGGGCGCACCAACCAAGGAGGAGGAATCCCCTCTAGAAGAGACGGGACCGGAGCATCTCCCCCGAGCGTCCCCACTTTTGGGACGACAACACTCGGCACGGACTGGGATGTTGCCTCGTCCTACGCCCCACCAACTTTGGTCCAGAATTCTGAGGACATCGCCTCGGTCTGCGGTCTGGCAGTTTCGATAACGGCTCCCCCACCAACGGCGGCCGTCTATGGCTCGATGGAGGGGAGATCCTGGCGGCAGAGTTCCTCATAGAACACTCCTCGATCGGGCAGGCACGCCCCTCAATCGGGCGAGCATGCTTCTCGACCGGACGGGAGACCCTCGCCTTCTTTAACCACTTCTTCTCGGTGGTCAGAGCCTTCATTGAAGATAGGAGCATCCGCTCCCCTGGATCTTTACGCTTAGCCCAGCGACGCTCGGGAGCATCTCCCAGAGCAATCTGCTTGCCCCGATCTCGCATGCAGAAAGGGCCCCCGGAAGCTTGGGGTTCACTCGGAGCAGGCGTCTCCTCCAGATCGACAATCTCCTGCTCCGATGGCTATTCCCCCCCGTCATTCGTCCGCCTAGAATCTAAGCAGCGGAAGTCAGAACGTCAAAAGAGAGCCTACCTGCTCGGCTCGGAAGTAGCGACGCGGTACCTTAAGGCTCTTACCTTGAGACAGCATCGCACGGGAGGGGTAATCCTCAATATTGGCCATTGTCATCAACTTGGCGATCGACCAACGATTCTCTTGGAGAACCCTGCTCTCCTTCTCCAGTTCTGAAGGAACCATCACCTACTTCGGAGGGATAGACGGATGGAAATTAACCGCCGTCGAGAAATCCTAGGGGGCGTCATCTACGGACGAACCCACCCAAAAAAATTGGGTCTTCCACCCCTTATGAGAAGAATCTTTGGCAGAAAGGGACACGCAGCTCCTTCCCCTCCTCGCCTGAAGGTAGAAGAAGCCCTTACCCGCGTGGGTCTGCTCCTTCAACTCAAAGAAAGAATTAAAAAGCTCCAATGAAGTGTGAAGCCCACACGAGTGGCAGAGGAAGATGAAAGAAAAGATAAAAGTATATGAGTTGGAGGCCAACTGGATAGGAGCCAGTTGGTAAAATTGAAGCAACCGCACGAGAAAAGGGTGGAGAGGGAGGTGAAACTCACACTTCCAAGATAAAAGGGAAGTACAGAAGAGGCCCGGACAATAGGACAAGCTGGATTCATGAGGATGCGATGGAGAGAAAAAATACTTCCATGGCTGCCCATATCGCTTTTCCATCCTCTTTACTTCGGCCTCGCCCAGCTCACTGCGCATAGGGTGCTCAGGCTGCGGTACCAAACTTCCTGTGCCTGGCCTGGCTTCGCGCTTCTCGGTCGAAGGATGTTGCTCTGCCATGGAAGAAAGAGAGGAACTGTAAGAGGAGGAAAAGAGCGCCAAATCAGATGATTCCGGAGGAAGTGGAAGCTGGCAAATCGTCGCCGCCGTAATCTCCTCTAGCTCTACAAAGGCCTCTGTAAGTCGCTGCTCTTCCTGATCACTCTCGCAGCGCATGAGCCCTTCTAAAATACCGGTGCGGTAGAAAGAGAAAACCCTAAACAAAGGCGGTTCGGAATGCAAGCACGCACAATATCTATCTCCCCATGAACTTGGAGGGAAACGGCGCGACGTTCCAAACCCCAAGAAGGGGGCTCCTCGCATTGACTCAAAAGAGTCATCATTACGGGTGTATTCCCAGGACAACCGCATTAAGTGGCCCCTGCCGGAGATAATTCTCTACCCAAACCGAGCCACCAACGTCATCCCAATAACTACTACTCATCCGAGCCTAATCTTGGCTCGGGAGTAGGAAGGGGACAAGTGGAGAGGGGGAAAATCTACCGCCCGAGAGCACGGCCCAACTAGGTCCAATTCGACCAAACCAGGTCCATCTCCCCCAAAGTGATAGCCCCATTTCGGTCCCACTTACTTCAAGCCCAAAACTCACTCGGAGCAGCACTTCCTAGGTGGCCCTCAGGTCCGGAAGTCCGAGAGACAGATCAGTCGAGAGATCACCTGCGGGGACCCGACATAGCCTACCCGAGCTATACACTCATCGCTCAGGATGAAACCCCGAGCAAGCGCCTCTGGCTCAGACCGACTGTCGGAAGCGTATCCAAGCGTCCGTTACGCGTCTAGCAGGAGCAGGGAACTCCAAGGGATAGGGGAGAGCAAGAGTCCTTATGCCATAAAGAGCTCGCTATGAGGACGTAACCCCCCCGAAATCCCCTTAGCTCCCTGGACTATAACGTTAAACGGACTACTATATAAACTCCAGGGAGACCCTCCGAGAAGGTAAGCAATGATCCTAAGAGAAAACCACCACACCTCCTGGTGGAGAATAATCTAGCTCCCTCTCTCTCTCCTACCCCCTCTCTGTACATCCATGCTCTATCACACTTGCTGACTTAAGCATCAGAGGGTTTTCCCCAAGGACTCCTCCCTGGGCACCTCTGATCCGTTTCCTGTCTTGCAGTTCATACAGACGTGGTGACTGTGACCAAAGATTCTTCCTGGATCTCACGGCTCAAGATTAGCATGAGATTACGCCTCTTCAATTGGAATCACAAGTAGACAAGATATCAAGAGTAAAGTTCAAGTAGAGAATGATCATGTAGCAAGTATTATCATGGAATTGGCCATTTCACGCAAGTATGTATAAGTTAAGTATTTCACGTAATTCAAGTACTTCATGTATTCAAGAAAGTCAAGTAATTCACGAACTGTGGAATGTCATAAATCAATCTAGCAAGTCAAGCACTTCGGTGCAATGGCACACTAGGTCATTCAACTCCCATGGGCACAAGTACTTTCGGGCGCTCCCCCCAGGACTAGACCGGGCCCCATTAACGCTAGGCATTGGGGTTATGGATCATAGATCCCAAATATATTTAGACATCCACATAATATGTATGGCCAAAGAATTTCAAGGTAAAGCTTACCAAATAAAGTATAGATCTAGCAAAATTATCATTCGAGGTATGAGTAGTACAAGATTACAAGTAATTGAAAGAGAAGTTCAAAAAAGGATTTAAGGCATCATGTTTAACGACATTAAGTCGATAAAAGATTGGATTGTCGGACAAGACATAATCATCTCTTGCGAAAAATATCGTAAAAGGGGTTTAGATCTAGTTTTTCACAGTCGGGTGTTTAGCTAGAAATCGAGGAATTACGGCCAGGTAAGAGGTGGGATAGTGGGAGGCTCCCCTCGCATGCGCGAGGTCCTAATTAAGAAATCACTTATCCACTTAAAGCGTTTGCCCGTGGACCTCTTTCCTTAGACACCATTTTTCCTTGAAAATCTTGCTAATTACACGACTTGTTGGAAATGAGGAACTATTCTCGAAAATTTTATCCCATTTTTCACAATCGGAGCTTAACTAGAAACCTGAAAAATCACGGCCAGATAGGAGGTGGGACAGTGGGAGGCTCCCCTCGTATACATGAGGACCTAATTAAATAACCACTTATCCACTTAAAGCATTTGTCTGTGGACCTCTTTCCTTAGACACCGTTTTTCCTTGGAAATCTAGCGAGCTACGCGACTTGTCGAAAACATGGTAACGCAATAACACGAAAATCGTTAAAACTCGTATCAATCACGATTATGCAACTAAGCCCATGTAATTTTAACAGATAATATCTACTTCATTTAACATGCCAGAAAGATAATATAGTCATGGAGATCAAAGATATCATGAAGGTAACAAGAACTAGGACGGAAATATAAGCTCATGGAATAGAATTATTATCTTCCATATCCTTAACTTAATCATGTGTGAATTTAAATAATATGCAACTTAACATGATATATTTAACATGCTAGATGATATATTGGTTCAATTAGAAACTTAAAACATCATGATCGGGGTGGAGATCACGCATCCGGAACACGGTTTTAGAAAGACACCGTGATCCGAGACGGATCTTCCGTCGGTTAAAAATCTCAATTAAAATCTTATGTCCAATTGTATGGATAGCATGCTTAATACTCAATAAAAATTGGGGAAAATAGTATAGAATCAAAGTAGACATACATCTACATCTAATTCATGTATCAATTTAAATTTAGCCTGAGAGAATACCTACCTAGTGGAAGATCGAATAGGAAGAAGAATAAGAACGAAGAACACTTCGAATACTCCTCCAAACTTCAAGATTTCCTCCAACCAACACTTCCCCAATGGATTTTTGCTTTGAGAATGAAAGATCCTAGCCCTATTTATAGGCCAAGTCCCATAATTATTTTATTACTAATTTAATTCCATTTTCCACCTAATTTCCTATGTCACCCACCCATGTTACTATTACACCAACTTATGTTGGCAATAATTTTCAACATGTGGATGTTGAAATAAATCTCCCTTTATGACAAAATCAATTACCGCATTTATTCAATGATGTTTTATTGCTAATTTAATTCTAAGTCAATTTTCTACCTAATTTTTCTATTTCACCAACCCATGTTACTATTACACCCACTTATGTGGCGAATAAATTCTAACAGAAGAATATTGAAATAAATATCCATTTATGACATAACCAATGACCTCATTTATTCAATGATGTAAGAAATGACATCATCAACTAATTAATATTTAATTAGAGCTAATAATTCTCTCTTAAATCGGATGCTACAGTACAGACGTCTTCGCCTTCTCCGAATCATGACGCAAATCTCGCCGTTCGTGTTAACACGTGGGATAGGATTCACGTTTATATATTCTACACTTTAAGGATATAAAGAAAAATATTTATCATTTATTTTATTTTCATCTTTCATTATTATTATTTTCGCATATAAATGCATATAAAATTTTGAGTTGCTACTGTTGCTTACCGCTTTTGTTGTGGTGGGGATCCGAGGGACCCCTATTGAGCCAATGAGATGAGGCTCACTCCCTACTTTTCAGGTATAGCGCTTCTCCTCGAGGTGAAACTTTTCGATCGGAGGACCAGTGGTACGCCAGCTTGCCAGTGCCAGGGTGTGCCCCGTAGTAGAATACGTTTCTCTTTTCGTTGACTATACTTGTGGACTGGACTTTGTAGCTATATTAATTATTGTAAAATGTTAATTTTATTTCTGCCTGTTATAAATTAATCCTGTAACTTATTTGTTTTGAATTTCAATGCATAATCACAACACCCCAAATAACCTTGCCGAACTTTCCAGCTCGTGGGTGGCAGCGTAGGATCCAAATGGTATCGGGTTTGACTCGGTATCCAGATCTTGGGTCGTTACACAAACTCTTGATTTTTCTAAGAAATTGTATTCAATGATTAAAAATCTATAACTCTTGATCTAAATCGATAAAAATTATTATCTGCATGTTATCATGACCCCCAAAAATTCCTCTTAATTTTGATGTTCCTAAATCTTGAAAAATATGTTTAATTGTAACAGTGCTACTATTCACCCCCCTAAATAAATGACAGTAACTCATCCTCCTGATCTAATCAAGTTCGTAGAAGACTATAGAAATTAACATCTTTGGCCTTGACGCATATTAAAGAATCTATGCCTCTCCAGAGGGTCGTAGATTAATAGATGTCAAATTACAAGATGTTATTGTTTACAATCTATTTTCTGTTTAAGTTGGAAATTATATGAATTAACGTCAACGAGATCGATGCATATTTTAGAGTATGCACCTCTCTAGAGAGTCTCATATTAATATGCGCCCATCCCTTCAATGTTATTTTAATATTCAATTTGTAGTTAATATGATATTATCGAGAATTAACATCTTGACTCATCTGGACGCGATTTAGAGAATTGACGACAACTATATCAGACGCGAATTTTTACAGTAGGGTTTTTGAGCGAAGCTTTGGTCCAATACCATGGATTTTTGGCACTATTGTCTCACTACCGAGACATAGTCCCTGTTTTCAGAGTTTTCTGCATTATACACCTTATTTCTTGGGGAAGGAAGGAGCCTCCATCGGGAATCCGACTCGCTAGATTGGAATCTCTTTCTCAAAGGCCTCCATAAGACCCCAACATCGAAGGATTCCCTCTTTGATAATTGGGTGGGTTGTACCACAAAAACCCTAAAACCTATTTTTTAGTCACGTCACTATGAAGAAATGTGACTCCCAGCATTCATGAAGCGCCAAATTGGGGTATTCTGTGAGAGTCTTGAATATGTGGCATTGTATCCAGACGCTATTTAATTGGCGACTGGCGCAGGTGTCACGGAATCTTTGAATTTACGTCACCTATAGTGACATGAATTCCTCGTGCCTATATTGTTCACAGGAATTGGCGACTTGGGTTAAGACGTGAATTCTTGTAACTCGCGGCGGCCTGAGTGGACGCCAATTTTCCCAGATTCTAGCATCTCGTGGTTTTCGATGTCAGTTGCCCGATATTATTCTTGTTCATGTATCCATCCTTGGAATCTATATTCCTTGATCTTTTAATGTTCCTACAAATGGTTAGTCCTTGGAATTCTATTGGCCATTAATTGACTTGGAACTTGTCTAGAAATTTACGTGGGGCTATAGGTCCAATTGAAACTCAATGCTAGAATGTTACTTGATAGGGGCCCGGATCTGGTCCCAGGGGTGAGACAAAGCCCAGACATATACCGGTACTATGAATGATCAGGTGTAGCATTGCACTAATGATAAGCAGGATTTGATCTGGATAGTTCCAACATTGATATGATATGATATGCTCTTGACATGATACGTTACTTGCTATTGATACTTGACATGCCCGGAATGGGTAATTATTTCTTGTGCATGGCCAATCTATAGTTATGTTAAATGTTATAAGTTTTCATGTATAGGCGTACCTTATCTTGTTCTTGAAGTTCGTAATGCGACTCTTCACACTTGTTGTCACGTCCCGAGCCATATGTGTGCAGCGAAAGTAACTCAGGGAAACGTAGGCAGTCGGCAATACGCCTCAAACTAGCAATATAATCATAGTGTAAATCATTCACACATAAGATGAATGGACACAATAATTGATAAAAATCTAACTTTTATTGATAATAATGATCCAAAGTTACATAATATCGACTCTTATTCCACTAGACTCAAGAAAAGAAAATTACATAACATGACTCAATAAAGACCAAAGTTTCATGATGACTCCAAACTAATTTAAAGACACCAAGACACTCTAAGTCTTCTCTCAATCATCAATCATCGCTCTCGGACCCATCGCTAGCATAATCCAAGTCTGACTCACTTGAACTTCCTGAAAAGATTGGGAAAATAGGTATGAGCACACTTGCCCAGTAGGTATCTTCGCATCAACATGGAAGCAAGCTTTAAGTAATTACGTTTTTGCTCTAGATAATAAGGCAATGGAAAATGCGAGAAAACATACGAATAACACCATAGTAACAATAAGAATTGAACTATAGAGATATGAAGAATTTTAAGGAATAATAGAGCATGATCAAGCAAGATATAAGGTAAAGTGGCCTTTCATTAACAAGAATGTACTTCATAACCATGAAGGCTATGCACTAGAATGTCATGAGCAAGAAAGTACTAGCAAATTATCACAAGATTATCTCATGATTTTCACCCGTCTATAAAAAAAGTACTCCCGGCACAATGCGATGCCATTGTTCATCGTACCCCAGGGTTTTCAGTACGTTTCTGGCTATCTGCTGAGGGGGCTAGCGTGGAGCCATTGGATACTGTCCGTGCCCGCTCTTGCATCTTCATGTTACAGATCAAGCTACTTCCATGAGAAAATAATAAAGTTTTGGCCAATAATACTCAATTCAATAATAGTTCCATGATAATGTAGCCAAGGTAAGAGCGCACCAACATAAGATCGTGAGAGTTCAAGAAGGATTTAAGACAAGGTCATGCTACGGGAGGAATCCGACAGCATAATGGTATGTTCTTTAACTTTCATAATTCATTAGATAGCTTTTGAATAAAGGGTTAGGTTCTAGATAATCAATCAACCATCTAGGATTATAGGAAAATCAACCCTTGGGTCAAACCCTGGGTTAAACAGGATCTGAGAGTATTCAGTCATTCCTAGACCGTTTCAGGATAGAAGCGGTCAAGACAGGACCGCTATAATGAATAGGCGGTTAGGTCAGGACCGTTTCTATATAGATTCGACGCTAGTCTGAGGAAGAGTCGACACAATAGAATAAGCTAGCATAATGCGGTCACGGGATGACTGCTACTTGACAGTGGCGGTCGCCTGATGGCCGCGACTATCTTGGACATAGAAAACGCCGGTAAAGTACTTTCTAGACAATTGGGCTCTGAGGGTACAACCATCTCGGCGTCCTATTGGGAATCCTAGTCTCGCGAAGACTTATGGAGGCCTTAAAACATGTTTCTCTAGTCCGACAGAAGGAATATCCAGCGGAGAGGTTCACAAGTCCAAGTGATGCGGGACGGACAGCAAACCTAGGACTCTAGCTCGCTGACGTCCCTAAACGAGGGAAACGCGAGATCGTGCGCGGTTGGGAAATCGGTAATGAGTCTCGGGTATTGACTTTTCCATGTGTACTCGGATTGAGTCACGGGACGGGTCACGCTCACTCTCTCGCAGCAGTGATTGAAATAATATAGCGAGCTACGTTCCTATCACTCTAGCAGTAGCATTCAAAAAATATACGAATTGAGCAAATGCGATAAAGAGGGAGGCGAGTTTACCTGCACGCTCCAGGTGTCGGGAAGACGACCCCGGTCGAAGCTCATACTCCCGATGTACAAATATTAACAATAATTATAGAAATGAATTTATCACCCACTCCACGCAGGAAGGTAAAGGGCTACAATGTGGGGCCCGGAAGTAGCGAACTCGGGTTGACGGGCAGCAATTTGAGCCAGAGACGGGCTATTGGTCGGCACGGTTCTGCGGGGCTTGCGGGACAGCAGGTGGGTCCGGCTGCTGGGACGGTGGTACCCGGGAGTTTTCCTGCTGGTGCGGCTTGTTGGGGCGTTGCTGGAAGGTTGTTGATAGGTCCCCGGGAGCGGCGGTGACCGAGTGTGCGTCGACGTATTTTCCGAGGAATTAATTCCCGAACTGATTGTGCTGGCTGGGCTCGGATCTGCTCTGCGCGCCTTCACGAAAAGATTTCTTGCGGCCAGATCCGGTGTCGGATCGACACAAACTTGGTACCGATGGATAGAGGACTCAGAGGGATACAACATATAATCTTTTAAGGTCCATCAAGTGAATGGATTGAAAATAAAAATGACTGTCCCTCATAGGTTTTTGTTGGCTCGGACTGACAGACACACAAGACAGACTAAGTTTTCCCTGAAAATGAATTTTGACCGAAAGGAAGATGATAGATCTAAACTCTAGAAAAATTATGGGTGGAAGGTAGGAAAGTGAGGAACACACATGAATTTTTGGGGATTTTTGGGAGATGTATAAGGGGGTGGAAAAAATATAAGAATAGACTCCTATCCTGTAGATCTGTAAACTGGCAGACTATCAGGGGTGGAACTAAAATTATGGGAAAGATAGCAGATGACCTCTGATTGGCACGAAATTTAAAATGGAGACTGGGGATAACAAGAAGAATAAACACTCAAAATTGCAGCTCGATCAGATCTCCTGATGTGGAGATAAAAATTGGGCTTCAACCTTCTATCCTGATGTGGATAGAATTCCGACGCGGCGGCGGTGCGACAGCGGCTCGGCGGCGGCGGCGCTGAGCTTCTCACTCAGAGAGGGGGAGGGGATGAGGCTTCACACCTCAAGAAATTTGCAGAAATCCATCTGCAAGGGGGTGGGGGAGAGAGAGGGGCACCCTTGGGCTGCTCTTGGCAATTTCTAAAAATTTCCCACATTAATTCTATCAAAAATGGTAATACAAGGGATTTATAGAAAAGTATAAAAGACCAAAACTACCCTTAGATCTAGGGTTAGGGAGGGATAAGTGGGGTATAAGACATTAATCCCCCATGTGGTCAAATGGCCACATTAAATAAAAATACAACATGCATTAAATATTAGTAAATGGGGGGCGCCCCCTTGACCAAGAGGAGTCCAACTTAGACTTTCTTCCCCACTTGTCCCCCCTTGGTCCAAGTCCAACTTTGGACTTTGAACTAGCCCCACATGGGCCCTAGAACTTAGGTGGACCAATGTGAAAGAGGGTGGGGGCCCCTGCTGGACCTACTGGACTTTTACAAATAAACTCAATGACTTTAAAAACTTACCCTTTGACTTATAATGCCTTACAATTGCAAACCCAATTAGCCAAGGGTATAAATACAAATAAAAGGACACAAATGTAAAATAAAAATGTTAGTGTCCGGTATTGATTCCCATCAATTCTCCCCGGGTGAGAAGAACTCGACCCCGTCGAGTAAGGGGTGTGGTAGCTCGTGTGACTCCGACGGATCCGTCATCGAACCAGGAAGCGCGGAGTACGCTCCACTCTAAGTAATCGTCACCTGCTCATCCCGTATATATTCGATATGCTCACGCTACTGTGGAAATGAGGCTAGAGGTGGACACTCCGGGGTAGGGTCCCTCTCAAAGGAAGGAGACGACTCAATGACTCACTAGGAATCACCGTTGGATCCCTGTATGTGACTAGATCCGAGACTTTGAAATGTAGAGCTGATCCCAAATCCTCAAAAGGGACTAACACTGCGAGCTGACATGAGACGGACTCGACTCGATGCATGTAGACTCCCAACAAAAGAAAAGCACACTCTATGCCCTAGACAAACCTAATGCTATGCAGAACCATGCATATGCTATGGTGGACCAGGACACCCGAATGTGTGATGTGCATGCACAATACGCAACCGGAGGTTGGCGGAATGGGGAACTCCTAGACATCCTAGTATGTTCCTAGCATGCGGCTGCCCTTTTTCTTTGGGAGTTTTGGGAGGGCTAGGAGTGCCAAATTCACCTTCTTCCTTACTCCTATATGATGACCATGGAACGGTCCCCGGGCTGAGTGTAGGTGGACTGGCCCGTGGGGAAGGGGTGTGGTAGTGGACTCCCGTGAAGAAGGGGAGTAGATATGGTGGGCCAAGAGGCTCCGTGGGGAAAGGGTCAAAGGGATCAAAGAGACCGTGACCCCTTGAGGTGGATTCCCATAAGTCACGGTCCCATGTGTGGAATTCTTGAAGGTGTAAATGGTCACCTTCTTGCACTAGGGTAAATGGGACGGTGGTCTCAAGTAGAAAGTATGGTTCCTCCCTCAAGAAAAGTGGAATGAAGTCGGGCTCGGCCGGCATAGGGAGGAATAGAAGAACCTCAGTGGTGACATGACCCACTGTGCACACGGAGGTAATAGACCCCAAGGCGGGATGGGTGAAGCTACGACCTAAGGGTCGGTCAAAGCCGGGGGCCAATAAGTGCATCAACTGCAACTGTCGGTCTAATCCCGTAAGAAGGTCATTCAATGTATCCACATGGTGATTAGACCGGAATGTGGTATGGAATGAGTTGATTGGCACTAAAGGTAGTGTGGGGTTCATGGATGGATAGCATGATGCTCTATGGACCAAGCCTATCTTGAGCCAACTAAGTAGTGGCTCGGCGATGAAAATTTTTCCCGTTAGAAACACGGGTGGTTCCGACTGAGGTACTCGGAGAGTGGGTGTGGGGGCAAAGGAGCTCTCATGGGTAGTGAAGGAATGTCCTACCGGAGGGGAAGAGGTCTTTGGGACCCCGTAGGTGGGGCCGGGTTGGGGCTACCGGCTATGACCTCCCTATACTCGGGCAGGAATCCGTCAATCTGGGTACACATCATATCCAACCTATCCGAAATGGTTTTAAAGAGTTCGGCAACGGTGGGGGTTGGAGTAGGGGTATCGGGATGGACTCGCCCATAATCACTCGGCCTAGTATTGGGCTTAGGCTCCTCTACATGTGGGGCTCTTTGCCTCAGACTATGACCCACTTGGTTGGAAGTGATTGGGTGGGGTCAGTTGGAGGTGATTAGGCCGGGTAGGTAGACCCTCCTAAGCTCGCTCTTCATCTCACGCCATGACTCTATAGGCCATTGCCTCCTAATTTCTCTCAAGATTTCAATGTCTCTCCATTTGTCGGCGGCCTCGTGAAGAAGTCGCTTTGTGGCAAAATCAACTTCCATGGCATCGGACATAATGTAGCACTCAAAGTAGTTGTCCATAGCGGCTTTCCACTTTAGGTAGTCCCTTGGGACCTTGGAGCCATAGAAGTCCGGGGCTTCGGGCCTACGGAGGTGGTAGAATTGGGTTCTCCATCCTTGGGTGTGTCGCCACCATTCATATGACGTGGGCTTTTGGGGATCCATGGGACGCGGGGAGCTATAGGATGGCCATGCCGACACTTGGTGACAAGACACTAGACATGACCCTAAACACTAATGCAAAGTTGGAATGTAGACTCGTCTACAAACCTAGACTCAACCAATAGACGGTACTTGGCGGAGCTAATTGATCTGAAGATCCACTCACACAAGGCTGCTACCTTCCCAATAGGTGTAACCTAGCGTTCGGGCAACACCTTTTTATATACCGAGTAAAGGAATGCAAATGAGACACTTAGACTTAGACACTCTCTAGATGACTCTCTATTTTTTTTTGTTTTCAAGCAAATATTACCCTAGACTCAACCTTCCGCTCTAATACCAATTTAATGTTGGACAGACAGCGAACCTGGGACTCTAGCTCACGGACGTCCCTAAGCGAGGGAAAGGCGGGATCGTGCGCGGTTGGGAAACCGGCAATGAGCCTCAGGTATCGGCTTTTCCACGTGTACTCGGATTGAGTAACGGAACGGGTCACGCTCACTCTCTCGTAGCGGTGATTGAAATAATATAGTGAGCAACGTTCCTATCACTCTAGCAGCGGCATTCAAAAAATATACGAATTGAGCAAATGTGATAAAGAGGGAGGTGAGTTTACCTCCACGCTCCGGGCGTGGGAAAGATGACCCCGGCCGAAGCTCGTACTCCCGGTGTACAAATATTAACAATAATTACAGAAATGAATTTATCGCCCACTCCACGTAGGGAGGTAAAGGGCTACAATGTGGGGCCCGGGAGTAGCAAACTCAGGTTGACGGGCAACAATTTGGGCCAGAGGCGGGCTGCTGGTCGGCAAGGTTCTGCGGGGCTCGTGGGACAGCAGGTGGGTCCGGCTACTGGGACGGCGATACCTGGGCGTCTCCCTGCTGCTGCGGCTTTCTGGGGCGCTGCTGGAAGGTTGCTGATCGATCCTCGGGAGCGGCGGTGATCGAGTGTGCGCCGGTGTATTTTCCGAGGAATTAATTCCCAGACTGATTATGCTGGCTAGGCTCGGATCTGCTCTGCGCGCCTTCACGAAAAGATTTCTTGCGACCAGATCCGGTGTCAGATCGACACAAACTTGGTACCGATGGATAGAGGACTCAGAGGGATACAACATATAATTTTTTACGATCCATCAAGTGAATGGATTGAAAATGAAAACGACTGTCCCTCAAAGGTTTCTGCTAGCTCGGACTGACAGACACACAGGACAGATTGAGTTTTCCCTGAAAATGAATTTTGACCAATAGGAAGACGATAGATCTAGACCCTAGAAAAATTATGGGTGGAAGGTAGGAAAGTGAGGAACACACATGAATTTTTGGAGATTTTTGGGAGATGTATAAGGGGATGGAAAAAATAGAAGAACAGACTCCTATCCTGTAGATCTACAAACTGGCAGACTGTCAAGGGTAGAACGAAAATTATGGGAAAAATATCAAATGACCTCTGATTGGCACGAAATTTAAAATGGAGATTGGGGATAATAAGAAGAACAAACATGCAAAATTTTAGCTCGATCAGATCTCTGGATGTGGAGATAAAAATCAGGCTTCAACCTTCTATCCTGAAGTGGATAGAATTTCGACGCGGCGGCGGTGGCGGTGCGACGGTGACTCGATGGCGGCGGCGGTTGGTGCGGACACACACCGCAATACGCATTGGTGGCCAAGGATACGCCGGGGCCCGCTTAGCTCACGGAGGATAGGGACGCCGAGTCAAGCAACTTATCTTCATTTTATGCCTTTAAGCCTTGTTGGGCCCTATTTAGAACATATGGACAATTATTGGGTTATACTATTGTAATAAGGCTAATGGGCCTATGGTCCTGTAATACCCTAGATTCTTATCAGATCTTTCGTATCCTTATCGGAGTGCTTTCGGATTATTTTTGTGGGTACTGAGTTGAGTTTTACGATCTGCGTGGGTTTTTCTCGCGTACAAGTTACGGAACCCAGTGGAGAGTTTATTTCTCAGTTCATCGACTCGAGGACGCTAGAGTTGCGAGGTGCTCTTCTCGAGGATCGTTTCGGCTATTTTTTCATATTTTTCTGAATTAGTGAATTTTTGGCATAAAAATTGGAATTTCAAAAACTAGAAAAATTCCTAATTCTTTTCTATTTATTCTTCTTTCACCCTCTCTCCTCCCTCATTCTCACCCTCACTTTCTCTCTCTCGTTCTCTCTCCTCTCCGGTCCTATCGACGCGGGGCGCGCGACCGCGGTGAGCTGGCTGAGGTGGGAACGCAATGGAGTGAACCTGGAGCGTGATGGAGTGGCGGATTGAGCATGGCGCGGCGCAATCCCTCGATGGATTCAAAGCCGGCGCGGTTTGTTGGTTTGACAATTTTTGGCGCGGTTTAGTCGCTTGGGCGCGCTGAATCGTCGGTGGAGGTAGGGAGATAGACGCTCTACTTCTCTGCTACGTTCCCTTGCAGTTTCACGCCGAACGGTGTGCGTACGAGTGGGTTTCATTCAGTTTCGGGAAAAGTATGCTCGGGGGGTGTGCGTCGGGTTCACCGAAAAACGACGACGGTTTTTCATCTAGTTAGTTTCATTGTGACCCCCAGCATGTTAGCGTTACAGATCTGCTATTTTTATCACGATTGGTCGTCATTTGGGGCCGGTACGAGTCCGGGAACCCCGGTGACCCAATTAGGGTCGATTCGATGGAATCGCCCGTTTCTTGTGATTGAGCTGTTGCATGTGTCCCTTCCGAGCTGTGGAAGATTGGTTTCGTCAAGTAGGACTGTTTCCCCTTCGTTTAGACGAGAATGGGGCGTAGAATGGCCGAGATTGGCCATTCCCCTGTTTTCTCGCCGTTATCGTGCTCACGGTAGTTCCAGAGACCGTTTCTTGTCTCTGGCGGCCCCACGATAGACCGCCACACTCTATAGTGTGTCGGTTAGTTCTAGGTCGGTTTAGGCTGGCGGCCTAAACTTGGACCGCCTCTTGCCCCTAGCGGCCTCATAGTGGTGCGCCAAGTTGCATCATTTCTCGATTTTAGTGTAGGTCGGTTCGAGCTAGCGGCTCTAGCTCCGACCCCCAGGAGTCGTGTAGCGCGCCTTCCATAGGCCGCTACGGTTTGTTTGACTGTGTCAATGTTTTAAGTCAGTTGGCCTTGACGGCCCAACCTTTGTGTGTTTCTTCATTGTAGCGCGCCGTTCTAAGGCCGCTACAGTCCATTTGTCTTAGGTCAATGTTTGAGGGCGGTTAGTGTGGCGGTTCACTCTTGGACCGCCTAGTCCGTGTGGCATGTCTATATTAGAGCGCCTTGATGGTTTGACCGAATAGGTCGGTTCAGGGTTGATTAGGTTTAGCGGCCTAATCCTTGATCGCTACAGTCCCCTAGCGGCCCTTTCTATGACCGCCAGCGTATGTTCCTCCGCTTAACTGCTGAGTGTCATTTCCCGATGTGTTGGTTTCCAAGTGCCTCGGCTTGACCTCTGTTGGGTCTCCTTTGGGGTTGATCAGCAGTATGTGTACTGCTCTGTGCTGTATGTGTTTTGATGGATTGGCAATAGTAGAGTTGACTTTGTTGACTTTATCTTGACCTAATGATGGTGTGCATTTTGATGAATTTTATATGTCAGATAATCACATAAATTTTTGTCTGCACTTTTGGTCGGTGCATACTCTTAGCATTTTCTTATTCAAGTCAGTACAAACTGAACCCAGGTCGGTGCAAGGTTTGTTGTCAAAGGTTTTAGGTCTGTGCATACAGGATCGTGCAGCATATAAGTCGGTGCACATCCTGTGCGAATGAAAGCAGAGTCCGTGCAAGTCACTATTCATATTAGCATTGCATGAAGTCCGTGCATTATCTGCTAAACTCGGTGCACACTTATGCTCATGCATACACAGGGTCGGTGCAGGTTTTATCTTGCATTTAGGAAGGTCCGTGCATGTCTTTCTTTCATGTGGCATAGAGTAAGTACATGTGTCCATCTTACTCTGTGTCTCATGTGGCTTAGAGTTGATGCAGTTTTTGCATCAGTGCAAGTTTTGCATCAGACATAATAAGTCATAGCCTAGTGCATGTCCTTCATACATGTGTGTAGGTTGCACAATAGAGTCGGTGCACTGTATTCATAGTCAGTGCATTTCATTGCTTAAAGTCAGTGCATGTCACTGTTCATATGCATATAGGTCTGTGCATTTATGTCCGTGCACATTGCCTTGGTAGATCCAAGTCGGTGCAATGCTTAGTTCGCATGGTTAATTCTGTGCAATTCACCGCGTAAGGTCTGTGCAATCCTTTTCTCTTGCAAGCGCAAGGTCTGTGCACGATAGGCCTATAGCTTGTTGGCTCGGTGCAATCGTTGACTCTTGCACACATAATGTCTGTGCATGATTCTCTTACAGCCTAATAAGGTCGGTGCACGTTATAATTCATGCATATTTGAGTCCGTGCACTTTTACTCTCATGCTATATTAAGTCTGTACAATTCCTATGATTGTCTAACTATCTTATGTTGATTGAGTGTCTAACACTTTGACAGGACACTTGTTCGTAGAGATTAAGGAAGGCACGTGATCCAAGATTGAAGGTTGAGCTATGCTTGTGACACGTGGAAAGCCGTTACACTTAGATGCTGCCATGTGGCCTTGGACCTCAGATCTGGACGAAAAGCTTGGGCGGGAAATGTGGCTTCTACACGCCCTCTTACTGCTGCTCATATAAAAAGAAAATCTATTCTTGCATAAGAAAAGAGATGCGAAGTAATCTGAGAAAGAGAGATACAAGAAGAAAGAGGAAGAGCAAGCACGATCAAGCAAGACTGAGACAGAAGATCTGTGAGAGATAGAATAGAGAGAGCATTGAGAAGAGAGTCAACAATTGTTACTATTTTCAGTCTCTTGGTTCAGAACTAGAGCTGATTCGCATATCATATTGAGCTACATTCTGTGTGTGTTTTGTCTTTTTGCTTTTCTTCAGTTTGTTTTCAAAACTCTATTTTTCAAGCTGTGTCAGCGGCAGAGGAGGATTCCTCTGGACAGGTTAAGCATAAAACCTCAGCAACAGAGGAGGATTCCTCTGGGAGCAAGCTGTGAGGCTCAGCGGTCTGGGATTGTATTTCCCGAAGCTGTGGATCAGCGGTTGTAGGGAAGGTATTCCCCAAAGCTGTCGATCAGTTGAGTTAAAGTTGTGTAATCAGCAGTGAATTCACGCTAGGTTTAGTGTGGGGTGGACGTAGATCTTTGGATAGAGATCGAACCACCTAAAAACCCTTTCTCTTGTGTGGTTGCATTTTGATCTGTGTCCATTTCTATTTCCACATTACTTCGCCTTAGATGGATGCTTAGGAACGATTCCCTGAGTTGCTCTTTTCAGATTGTGGTTAAGTATTTTTCGACTGTCCTACAATAGTTCGATTTAATTCCGCACTAGTAGCTGATGTAGAAGTTTTATTCGGTGATTGATCTATTCACCCCCCACTAGATCCCACATCAATTGGTATCAGAGCCTAACTCTTCTACAGGGACTAACATCCTGAAGAGGTAGCAGTTATGGATGCTTGAGGGATGACAGCAGAGGGACACTCCACCACCAACCCTCCGTACTTTGACGGATCCAACTATGCATATTGGAAGAATCGTATGCAAGTGTTTTTTGAGGGCAAAGGATTACGAGATCTGGAAGGTTGTCAGCAAGGGACCGTTCGAATTGCATCCTAATGAGGATGTATGGACGAGAGAAGAGATCCGTAAGTCAACGCTCAACTGGATCGCGATTAATGCTGTCCAATGCGCCCTTCATCCCACCGAATTCTCCCGAGTATCATCTTGCTCTACGGCGAAGGAGATGTGGGATGAGTTAGAGGTGATATATGAAGGGACTTCTTAAGTCAGGGAGACCAAGGCGAACCTGCTTGTATTTGAGTATGAGGCATTTAGGATGAAGCAAAACGAGACAATTACTGAGATGTATGCTCGCCTCACGATTATCACCAACGATCTTAGTAGTCTCGGGAAGACTTACTCCGATTATGAGATAGTGAGAAAGATTCTACGCTCTCTAACTCCAATTTGGCACACCAAGGCTACAATTATTGAGGAGTCTAGAGACCCGAATAACACCAAGGTAGATGAGTTGATCGGTTCACTCATGACATATGAGATGAACCTACCAAAGACCGATGAGCTGGAGAAGAAGAAGAAACCTATCGCCTTGAAGGCCAGTTCAAGTCGATCCAGTCACAGCGGATCTTCCAGGGATCAGAGTCTTTCTGGATCAGAATTTGGAGGAGATCATCTAGCTATGTTAACTAGAAAATTCAGAAGATCCTTGAGAAATGAGGGAAGATATTTCGGAAGAGGACAGCAGAGAGGCAGGAGACAAACCAGGTATAACTCTAACCCTGCCAAAAAGGTTGATACTAATGTCTGTTATCACTGTAGGAAAGCTGGCCATATGAAGGCAGATCGCCCGGAGCTCCAAAAGATGAAAGATAAATTAAAGAAGAAGAATACCAAAGGGAGAGCTATGGTGAGTACCTAGAGCGACGAGGACGAGGGCAACTTAAGCTGCACTTCTGAGAGTGACAGAGAGGAAAGTCAAATCTGCCTGATGGCCAAAGATGATGATAAAGAAGATGAAGCTGATGAGGTATCCTCTCCTTTTGAACATTATACTATTGCTGATTGGGAGGATGCATATGGTGACTGGTTAGATAAAGTAGATGACATCAGAAAAGAAAATAGGCATCTAAAGAAGAAAGTTAATTCTCTCATGAATGATACTATATTGTTTGATAGAATTGCTTATCTTCAAACTGAAAATGATGTACTAAAGAAATCTTGTACTGAAATTGATGATTTGAAAAATGCTTTGATTGATGCGAGGGAAGAAAATGAAACACAGAAAAATGTCATTGATGATTTGAAATTAAGATTGCAGAAATATGAAAATGAAATGAAAATTATAAATGAAAAGTATGATGCTGTGTTGGGTGTTAACACTGAACTTAAGAAATCAATTGAAAATCTAGAAAATCAAAACAAGGATAAACTTCAAGTTATTGAGAACATGACCCAAGGGACTGAGAATCTGAATGCCCTTTTGGGGTCTAAGGTTAACTTTAGAAAAGAGGGTCTCGGGTTCAATCCTACAGCTAAAAGGAGTTTTGAACTGAAGACTATTTCATTTGTAGCTGAGAAACAAAAAGGACCCCTTATTATAATGCACAGTTGGAATACTTCGGAAAAATCTGTTAACTCCAAAATGCCCATTGCCAAGGACAGGGGGAAATAGAAAATTAGTGAGTCTAGTCATGTGAGCACATACTGCCCCACACCTCAGGGCAGAGTTCAGGTTAGGGGTCAACCGTCACTCACACCCAAACCCCAGACTAGGTTCTCAAAGCCTCAACAGAAAGGCCAGAAAAAGACCCAAACTACACCCATGCACACGTCAGGTGGGTCTAAGATATTCGAGAGATGTAATTTAGATAGGGGTCAAACCAGTCAATCTTACCATCCCAGAGTTCAGACTTATCACACCTACTTTCATGCTCAGCCATATCAGTTTAATAGGTCTGGATGGGATAGAGTATAAGGCAGGTCTAGATACCATTCATATCACACTCAGAGTTACAGACCTCAGGTCAAAAATTGGGTCAGGCAATCTAGGACACGGATTCCCAGGAAACACACCTCCCATAGTCAGCCTAGGACCATCACTGGCACAAACAATCTCGACATGCAAATAAAAATGGTGCCGAGACATAGAACAGACCTGCAAGTTTTCAAAATGTTAATGCTGAGAAGAAAAACCATAAACAAAAGAAAATAAATAAATCCACCAAACAAACAACTCTAAAACAAATGTGGATTCCTAGGAATGTGTTGTCATGTTTGTATAGTTTTACTTCTGTTCTGGAGCCCAAAGATTTTTGGGTTCCAAACTCTTCTGTGTGATTGTCATTGCAGGTATGCCTGGCAGCCAAGCACAACATGTGGTACTTGGATAGTGGCTGCTCCAGGCATATGACAGGGGACAGGGCAAAGTTCTGCATGCTGGTTGAAAAGAATGGATGCCTTGTCACCTTCGGAGGAAACACCAAGGGTAAAATTGTCAGTTCAGGTAAGGTAGGTAAGTGTTCTACCTGCTATATTGATGAAGTCATACTAGTTGAGGGTCTTGCTTATAACTTGTTAAGTATTAGCCAGCTCTGTGACAAAGGTCACAAGGTAGTGTTTGACTCTTTAGGCTGCAATATTTATGAGCCTAATTCTGATAAGGTTAAATTCTCTGGTAAAAGAGTCAATAACATATACCTAGTTGACCTAGATGATATAGCTCATACTAATCTTTGCCTCACTACAAATAAAGATGACTTGGCATATCTGTGGCATCGTAGATTAGGCCATGCCAGTTATAGTGTTCTCCATAAACTGAATAAATATTGCATGGTTAGAGGACTCCCCGAAATGTCGTTTAAAATTAATAATATTGTATGTAAAGCATGCACCCAGTCTAAACACACTAGGAAGTCTTTCAAATCCAGAACTGAGAACATATCTTCCAAGCCTTATGAGCTGATTCATATGGACCTATTTGGACCTAGAAGATCAATCAACTTATCAGGAAGAAGATATGGATTTTTATTAGTCGATGACTTCTCTAGATTTACTTGGGTGTTTTTCCTCACACATAAGAATGATGCATTCACTGAATTTCAGGAGTTTTATCTGAAAATAAAATAGAATAATAAAAATTAAAATCAGAATATTTTGTCGGATCATGGTGGTGAGTTTGAAAACTCACAGTTTGATGATTTTTGCAGGAGCAATGGAATCACTCATCGGTTCTCCTCGCCTAGGACACCTGAGTAAAATGGAGTAGTGGAGAGGAGGAACCGAACACTTGTGGAGATGGGTCGTACACTGCTAGTGGAAGGTAACCTTCCAAGGAAGTTTCGGGCTGAGACAGTCAATACTACATGCCATGTAATCAACAGAGTCATGGTAAGGCCATTTACCCAGAAAACACCATATCAAATTCTCAAGGGTAAGAAACCTTCAATTGCTTACTTCAAGGTCTTTGGCTGTAAATGTTTTATTCATGTCAATGCTAAAAGAGACCTTGATAAGTTCGAATCTAAAAGTGATCCGGGAATTTTCCTAGGATATTCAGAAACCACTAGAGCATATAGAGTGTACAACTTAAAGTCTAAAATAGTTGAAGAGTCTCCACATGTAGTCTTTGATGAAACCATTACCAAACCTGAAAATAGTCTGTGCAAGGAACAAGATGATGAAGAAATTCTGAAAGAAGGAAGCTCTGCAGATCAATCTGATGATGAAGGTGCAAAAGAGCCTGGCACTCAGGGGGAGGTAAATGAGGGTAAAGGTAATCAGGTTATCAATGTAAGATTTCTTAGAGATCATCCTGTATATAATGTAATTGGTAACTTGCATGAATCTCCTAGGACCAGCGGTTATTTTAGAGCTCAGAATGAACTAAATGCTTTTGCATTAGTCTCTCATGTTGAACCCAATAAGATTAACAGTGCCCTCAGTGATATGCATTCGATCAATGCCATGCACGAGGAATTGAATCAATTTGATAGGAACAAGATATGGCACCTAGTTCCACCTCCTGATCATGGGACTGTCATTGGGACCAGATGGGTGTTCAGAAATAAAACCGATGAGCAGGGCAATGTTATTAAGAATAAGGCCAGACTTGTAGCTCAAGGGTACAATCAGGAGTTTGGAATTGACTTTGAAGAGTCTTTTGCCCCTGTAGCTAGGTTAGAGGCCATTAAGATTCTATTGGCTTATGCATGCTCATTAGGAATCACCCTGCAGCAGATGGATGTAAAATCTGCTTTCTTGAATGGAGAAATAAAAGAGGATGTCTTCGTGAGACAACCTCCATGATTTGAATGTTTAGACTTTTCAAATTATGTCTATAAATTGAATAAAGCTCTCTATGGTTTGAAACAAGCTCCTAGAGTTTGGTATGATAGGCTCAGCAAGTTTCTTACAGATAAGAAGTTCTCTAGAGGTGAAATTGACCAAACTTTGTTCACAAAGGTATGTCATCCAGATATTCTCATTGTTCAAATATATGTGGATGATATAATTTTTGGTTCAACTAACCCAATAATGTGTAAGAAAATTTCTGAATTGATGACACATGAATTTGAGATGAGCTCAATGGGTGAGCTGAAGTTATTTCTTGGACTGCAGGTGACCCAAACAAAAGAAGGAACCTACATTACTCAGTCCAAGTACATAAGGGATATGCTGAAGAAATACAAATTTGAAAACCTCAAGGAGATTACAGCACCAATGGGTACATCAACAAGTCTTGATGATGACCCAAAAGGTAAACCAGTTGATAACAAGCTGTATAGAGGTATGATCGGATCCCTTCTCTATCTTACTGCATCTAGACCTGATATTCAGTTTGCTGTGTGTTTATGTGCTAGATTTCAGGCTAGTCCTAAAGAGTCACATTTTTGTGCTGTCAATAGGATTTTTAGATATCTGTCAGGCACCCAAGAGCTACGTCTTTGGTACCCTGCTAGGTGTGAGCTAGACCTATTAGCATACACTAGTGCAGACTATGCTGGGTGTCGGATTGATAGGAAAAGCACTAGTGGATACTGGCAGTTCTTAGGTGGTTGCCTAGTGTCTTGGGCTTCCAAGAAGCAACACACAGTTTCTTTATCCACTACAGAGGCAGAGTATGTCGCTGCAGGAAATTGTGCAACCCAGGTACTATGGATTAAGCACCAACTTAATGATTATTAGATAAATTTGGGATGCATTCCAATTTTATGTGATAATACTAGTGCCATATGCTTGACTAAAAATCATGTTCATCACTTTAGGACTAAGCATATTGAAATAAAACATCACTTTATTAGAGATGTAGTAAGCAAGAATGAAATTGAATTGAATTTTGTTGAAACAGAAAAATAAATTGCTGACATTTTTAAAAAACCTCTTGGAAATGAAAGATTTAAATTCCTAAGAAGAGAATTGGGCCTATGTAAATTTCAGCATGAAAATGACTTCTGATTTACTGATTTCATTCTTGAATTAGTATTTGACTTGGTCTGAAAATAAATATGTGTCTACTTGTCTCTGAATAAATAATTTCTGAATCTTTCAAATAATTGGTGTGCATAGATGCATTGTTAAATAAAAAGGCATATAGATAGGGGGAGTTTTGCACCGAGTATATGTCAATGCATGTCTTGCACTTAGTCGATGCACAGTGTGAGCATTCTGCATACAAAGTCAGTGCACCTTGTGTCTAAGCAGCATGTAAGTCAGTGCACCTTATGTCAATTCACATAACAGGTCGGTACATTTATCTACCATACGCATGCATAGTCAGTGCATTGTCCGCTTTATGCATGTTAAGGTCGGTGCATCATGATGTCAGGGGGAGTTAAGTAAAGTCTGATCTGAATTCAACTCATTCTACTCTCTCGTCATTCTCAGAAATTCGTAATCTTCTCATTCTGAATGGATGACAGTCTTGTATTTGGTTCATTATTTTGAGTGGCAATTATTACAACTCTTCTATTATAAGAATCACATTTGTTCCATGAATGAACTGATGGTTTAATTTTATTAGACTGGAGAGTGTAAAGACTGCCTTCAGAAGAATAAAGTGGTAGAAAACCTTTTATAGCTCTCAACCTCTCTTTCATAACTATGACAGATAAGATCTTCACAGTATCTGAAAATGACAGTCTTAATGTTGTCTAGGCTGAGAAAATCAGAAAGTGTATTGTCTTTAAACAAGTCACCTTGAAAATTAAAAAGGGCAGCCACAATAAAAGTATCAGTAAAAGAAATGAATAAAGTGGCAGAGTAATGACTGAATTGCACTGAGAAACTGAACCCTCCATTAAAGAAGTGGAGAGGACTTCATGTCATGAAGTGCATCATGTTACCTTTGTTCATATGGTCAAATCTATAGGGTTGGTTTCACTGAGTAACTGGGGGTACTGGCGTCTGATAAACATGTACTCTTAATGTCAAAGGTGTAAATTAGCTGTGTAGCTTTTGATCAGAGGCAAATATGGTAGTTTATCCCTAGTAACTGGGGGTACTAGCGTCTAACCCACGTGTGCCCTTAATGTCAACGGTATAAATGACACATGTCTGTTCACTAAGTTCAGATTCAAAATCAGATTATGTGAAAAAGATTTTTTGTAACCCTTGAAATTCAAAATTCATTAAGTACCATCTGTTTAACCCCAATACATATTCAGGTCACTCTCCTTGATACTCATTGATTCTGAAATTAGTAGGATACAGTCTTGACCTAGTCTATCATGATTATGTGACTTAGGTTCATTGCTATAAACTGATTCTATAACCCTATTTCAGAAAGTCAGTGAATTTTTTTTTTTGTCCAATAATTTACTTATCTTCTGAACCATTGCATAGAGTGTTATTCTGTCTCCTACCTCTTCCTGCATCCCTTCTTATCTTCCCCTGTTTCCATTACTTCTTATTTGCTGATGGCAAAGGGAGAGAGATTCTATAGGTGCTTATAGGGGAGAGATTTTGTTGGTAAAGGGGGAGAGAAGGGAAGAGAAAGATTTCATGCTATTTTGATTAAGGGGGCGGAGTCACTTATTCAGGGGGAGTTTGGCTATTGTTAATATATGACTGTGCTTCATGTCTCATCAAAATACAACATTTCTCTTGCATTCTTTTGGGAGTTGCCAGCATTTTTTTTTGGGGTGTTGCCATCATCAAAAAGGGGGGGAATCTTGGGTCTCCTCTGGGGTTGATCAGCAGTATATGTACTGCTCTGTGCTGTATGTGTTGAGTTATGGTTTTGATGATTGTTGTGATTATTGTTCATGACCGTTATGATTTTGATGATAACTAAACTTAATGAGTGATTACGTGATGATAACTAAACTTACATGGTTCGGATGGCAAATGACAACGATTACATGGTCTTGATCCTTGGTTTGTATATAATCTTTGGTTGAATGTTTGATGTCAATGGGATGCATATATAGATCATTTGGATTCACAAAATGAAGGCTTCATGAGAATCTTGGTTGAAAGTGGTAGATAGCATCGAAGTGATTGAACTTGCATTGTCTTAACTTCATTTACTCTCTTATGTAGGTTTAAAATGGAATGCCAATCCCATATGCAAAGGTATCAAGATTCATGGTGAGAACTTGACACTTTGCATGTGTATATTTTTGGGAGAAAATGGTAAGTTTCCATTTGGAGTTTTTGATCTTGATAGGATATATGATTGATATGTGTTCTCACATTGCATATACACTTGGCAAATTAGACCCAATCCCATTGTTGAATGGCATCATCATGATATATGAAATATGGTTCAATGATGCTATCTTATTGCACAAATTAGATAGCCATATGATCTTGATGTTATGTTATGGTTGATTGAGTTTTACAAGTGTTTTCATCCTCCTTGTTAATAATTTCATGTGTGTACTTCATGCATTCATCACTTGGGATCATTGGGCATGTGTTCTTACATGTTTACTAATGTTTTTATTTTTTCTGTATTTTTTCTGCAGGTTTAGGTCGACCGAAGTTTATCATTAAATTTGTCATCATCACTAAGTTTGTCATTATCAAAAAGGGGGAGATTGTTGAGTTATGGTTTTAATGATTGTTGTGATTATTGTTCATGACCGTTATGGTTTTGATGATAACTAAACTTAATGAGTGATTACGTGATGATAACTAAACTTGCATGGTTCGGATGGCAAATGACAACGATTACATGGTCTTGATCCTTAGTTTGTATATAATCTTTGGTTGAATGTTTGATGTCAATGGGATGCATATATAGATCATTTGGATTCACAAAATGAAGGCTTCATGAGAATCTTGGTTGAAAGTGGTAGATGGCATCGAAGTGATTGAACTTGCATTGTCTTAACTTTATTTACTCTCTTATGTAGGTTTAAAATGGAATGCCAATCCCATATGCAAAGGTATCAAGATTCATGGTGAGAACTTGACACTTTGCATGTGTATATTTTTGGGAGAAAATGGTAAGTTTCCATTTAGAGTTTTTGATCTTGATAGGATATATGATTGATATGTGTTCTCACATTGCATATACACTTGGCAAATTAGACCCAATCCCATTGTTGAATGGCATCATCATGATATATGAAATTTGGTTCAATGATGCTATCTTATTGCACAAATTGGATAGCCATATGATCTTGATGTTATGTTATGGTTGATTGAGTTTTACAAGTGTTTTCATCCTCCTTGTTAATAATTTCATGTATGTACTTCATGCATTCATCACTTGGGATCATTGGGCATGTGTTCTTACATGTTTACTATTGTTTTTATTTTTTCTGCAGGTTTAGGTCGACCTAAAATTACTGTAGCTAGCGGTCGACCGCCAGGAAGTTTAGGTCGACCGAAAATCCCAGAAACCAACGGCCAACAGTTTTCTCAGTAGCGGTCGACCGCCAGAAGCTGCAAGTCGACCGCCAACCCCGAGCCAACAAAAGTTGACTTTATTCTCCACTTCAAGAAGAGCCATTCTCCTTGTATTTCTTTAATCCTAATGACACCTAATCATCCACAAAATGTGGATCTGATCTGGAGGATGTCCAAGGACCATTCAAAGGTTATAAAACCTCCACAAGAAGGGTTAGAAACCCTAATGCTTC
Organism: Amorphophallus konjac; assembly: GCA_022559845.1. Taxonomy (NCBI): domain Eukaryota; kingdom Viridiplantae; phylum Streptophyta; class Magnoliopsida; order Alismatales; family Araceae; genus Amorphophallus; species Amorphophallus konjac. Next base: position 307,797,918 of record CM040120.1, read on the forward strand.
AAGGGGATCAAGAGAGATCAAGGGAGGCTAGAAGAGAAGATTCACGGGTACTGTAGCACCTCCGTGAACAGTGCTTTGAGCTGAAGTTCTTCATCCTTCCTCAACACATTGAAGGTAAATCTGAAGCCAATATACCCCCATCCAAGTGAAGAAGCAATCAACCAACAAAGAGAGATCAAGAGGGAGGCCATCAAGGCAAGAAGAAGGCTGCAGGAACTCTTGCAAACATACTCCATTTTGTAAGTTCTTCATCCATCTCCAAGGTGTTTCAAGCCAAAGCTGAAGCCAGCAACCTCCAAGGAAGTGAAGAAGTAAGCAAGCTAGGATTCAAAGGAAGATTGCCCAAGGGGGAAAGAAGAAGAAGCAACCAAGCACTGATTCGAGAAAAGGCTGCTAAAAGGTGAAAGAATATTATTTCTCAAGATCCATATGAAGTCTTTCAAGCTCTGCTCAAGTGAAGATTGAAGCCACGTTCAAAGATCAGCAGCATACGTTCAAAGGGAAGCCAAATCAGGAGTTTTCTAAACTGTGCCTCATTGCCTTTGTGTTTTGGGTGTTATTTTTGTGTTCCTCATAAACTGTGAAAACTTGTGTGTGTGTGGATCGTTGTTGGATCCGTGGTCATGTGTGTGTGTGTTGTATTTTATTTGTGTGTGCGTAGGTCTTCTTAGATCTGCGTGTGTGTGTGGTTTTATCCATATCTTAGTGTTTGTGTGTGTGGAGTGCTGCACTTGTGGCAGCGTGTGTGTGTCTTGTTGATCAGCTTGTTGGATCGTTTTGGAGACCTCGTCTCCGTGTGTGTGTGTGTGTGTTGGGGTGCGTCCCCGTGTGTGTGGGCAGGCGTCGTCCTGCGTGTGTGGTTGGAGCGTCGTCTCCATTTGGGGATTTATCCCCGAGTGAAGCCTCACCGGGTTTGGTGAGGGGTGGACGTAGGATTTCCGTCGTTGCATCCGAACCACCTTAAAAACCGTTGTGCATTGTGTGTTATTTGTGTGGTTTGATTATTTTTGTTATATGGTCATGTGGGAACGGAGAGATTGAGAGAATTACTTAAACAGTTTTCAAATTGCTAATTAATGTTTATCACATATTTTGTAAAAAGTCAAAAGTTTCTTTAAAATTTGTAAACACCTAATTCACCCCCCTCTTGGGTGTCATTGATCGCGGGACTTCAATTGGTATCAGAGCTAAGGCTCTAATTTCATAGATCTAACGATCTAGAGTGATCCGGATCAATAACTACCATGATATACACTTTGAATTCTCCACCGGTATTTGATGGTTGCAATTTTGATTTGTGGTTAGGTAGAATGTTTAGTCTAGTCAATTCATATGACCCTAAGCTATGGAAGCTTATTTCACATGGTCCTCATGAATTGCCTAAAGATAAAAATATCTGGACTGAAAATCAAAAGTGCAAACATGATCAAAATTACTTGGTTTTGAAATTGCTTATTGCTGTAGTTGATTCTAACTATTTCCCTTTTGTCTCCCATTGCAGGTCTGCGAAGGATATCTTGGATGGCTTAACCAAAGTCTGGAAAGAGTATGAAGACCAAGGCCTTGTGGCAGGTATGAGCGATCAAGGGAGTGATCAGCGAATTGAATCAAGCTCAAAGGTAAATTCTGATTCTGATAATGAAGATGAAGTTACTTATGAAGATTTGTTGATTGCATATGATGATCTTGCTGAAAAATACAAGAAGCTAAAATATGAAAACAAAAAATTGAAAAAGGATGTCGAACAAAACAAGTGTAATTCCTCTTGCAAAAAATGCTTGCATCTAGAGGAAATGATTGAGGCTCATGTGTTTGACATTGAATTTCACAAAGATCAAATATGTTCTTTAAGAAATGAAAACAAGGAGATGACTGCAAAACTGAATTCTATGGCCGATGATCAAACCTTGATAACTGAACTGATTCATGATGAAAAGCTTGTTAAAGAAAATGAGAAACTGAAGGAATTGAACAAGGCCATTTCTGAAAGATGGTTAACTCTTGAAAAAGGAAAATCTGTGGTTGTTAGAGAATGTGAAAATGTGGATGAACTTAGGCAAGAAGTGGAATGCCTTAAGACTACCAATGTCGTGTTGAATGTTAGTCTTTCCACTTGTGAAGAAGAACTTGTCAATTCTGAATTACAAATTTCATATCTTCAATATGAAATTCTTGACTTGAATGATTCGATGTCTATATTTGTAAATGGTCAAGAAAACTTGAACAAATTACTTGGGATGAAAGTGAATTTTCAAAGGGAAGGGCTGGGCTATAATCCTGTGAATAAAAAGAAGTTTGAAAATAAAGTTTATACATCCTTTGTGCACAATTCAAATATAGCTAGCACATCAAATGAAAATCGAAAAAAGGAAAATCATGTTCCACACACACATGCATCCACAAAGAAAATCAATTTGCATCAAAAATCTAAAAATACTGCTAGCACACCCATGTATGTTGAACATTCTTCTGCCATACACAAACAACCAACTAGAAAGAAACTCACATGCTTTTATTGTGGAAAACATGGACATGCTATGCATAATTGCTTCATTATGAAGAATGATGACCTGAGAGCATGTAGGAACCAAGCTGTTTTGAAAAATGCAAAGGAAGTCTTCACCACAAAACCTTCCATGCATTGTAATCACTGTGGTAAAAGAGGTCACACCAAGTCATAATGTTGGTTATTCATGAAGAAAGAGAGTCTTCACTCAACAAGTCATGCTCACATACATAGACTAGTAGAGCCAATGAGAATGAAAAACGTGATGCCACGTGCTTCCCCCCATCACTTTGGCAAATCTGGGAATGTTAAGCATGATTATTTTCTCATAAAAAATTATGACTTGAATGTTGTTAAAAATTAGAAATTACATGCCAAAGTTGCTGCTAACCCACAATGACCTAAAAGGATTTGGGTACCTAAGAAGGTCAAATGAGAAATCTGTTTTGCAGATGTGCCTTGGGAATGAAAAGCATGAAATCTATTTTTATCAAGAAGGTAAGGCACATGGGTTAGTGACATAAGTCAGCTTAAAAGAAAAACCAAAACTAAAATTTGGAAACTCAGGTGATATCCCTCTAACTTTCTTCAGTAATTGTGTCATTGGTTTGATTCATATTGTGCTGAATAGTCTTGTGATAATGCACATATCTGTACATGCATTCCATCCATAGTTGTTTGCATATCTATATGTACATCACTTGTCATATAGCATCTTGTTGTAGGAGAGCTTGAAGATTCTTCAGATCATGATTTCACTACATATACTGAGTCTGCATACACTTTCACGTACTGTCATGTATAAGTTGAATATTGTGAATTCATGTGATAATGCATAGCAATCCTCCTACCTTCACCACCCTTGACTATATAGTATATCAAATGGTGACATGTGGAAGGGCATGTTTCGCCTGTCTGAAAGCTATCACTACGCGTGAGGTGATCTTCGGATCTAAGTTCTCCGCCCGGTACTATAAGTCAATTAATTACAGGCTGCATATGGCATTGGATGGTAACATCTTGCATTCATGCACACACTAAGGGGGAGCAACCGCATTCGTTATATGGGATTAATGTTTAGGTTCACACATGAGTCATGCATTGTATCTAGAGCTGTCTAGGGGATGTTGGTTGTTAAAATAATTTGTCATGCCATTGTCAATAAATTTGAATTAAATTGACAACTCAAATTCCCTTGTCCCAGGATGTAGATTATACTCCAAAAAATTCAAATGATGATGGTCTAGTCATGACCAAGCTTGAATCAACTGAGGAATACCTTGCAAGGATGAAAATGATAAAAATCTCCTCAATCCGCCACCAGGAGACAGAAAGTGATCTAGATAAGTACCCAAGGTATGGTATAAAAGGCCCGCAACAGGTAAAGTTGATCAACCATTGTTCATGAGAAAATCAGGTAAAGTCCTTTTAGTGGTTCATGCATATATGTTTATTATCATCTCTCGAACTACTAATAATGCTTTATATGATTATTTTGCAGGGATTATACAAGAAGATTTTGAAATGAGCATTATGGATGAATTGATTTGTACCTTCTTTGAATTGCAGGTGGAAGATTTGGAAGATGACGGATGCTCAAGGCACAAGTATTGGGAAATTAACTTTTGAGCTCTGTTTGAAAAACTCATAGTTATTTTAACCATATTTCCATAAATGAAGATAAAAAAAATTGGTTTTGTTATTAGAATGCATATCCATTTTCATGCATAAACATTTGTGATGAATCTTGACATTTACATGTGGAAGATTATGGAATGCACCTCTCAATAGGTCTGTTGAACTCATGTAAAAATTCTGGAAACCTGACATGTTGTTGCCCTAGTATGATGTGATGATTTTGTCAAATTACTTGAACCAAATTAAAAATCTTGAGAAATATGTATGAGGTGATTGGCTATTGAATATCTCTCAATTTGAATTACATGATGACATCTGAGCTTAATTGAGTATCTAGTATATCAAATACTGAGTAGTGAAAAGGTGGGTCACATCCACCTGGGAACTCTCACTATGCGTGAGTTGGTCTTTGGATTAACGTTCTCCACCTCGTAGTAGAACTCAAAGAAGTCAAATGGTTGATTTATAAATGAATCTTTGAACTGAGTTATTTCAATTGAAAATATATTTTTACTCATGATTCAAATATTTGGCTTGTGAATGATTTTTAATTTCAAAACTTGTAAAAGATTTCTAAAAATCTGATTTTGAATAATTCTGAAAATTAGGTTGCATTGTTTAATTTTGATCATGTATGCAGCCTCATTCATAAAGATCATGTCAAAAAAAATGTTTGGTTGATCCATTAATTGAATGTGAATAGTCTCATGTGGAAGTTGTCATATTGGATTGGAATCAATGCTCTCATCGTGCTTTTACATCCTGCTTTCCATTTGCATATAGTTATAGGTTGCATGCATCATCATTCAATGCATAAGGTGCTTTTAGATCATACAAATGAATATCGTAAGTCTGAATCACTTTGCACACTGCATCGCATTCTTATATGCTCACACGTTGTATTGCATTGAAACTCATGCATTAGTCGCACTTAGTTCATTCAGTTATCATCCATTCAATTGGTATCATATTGTCCATTCAATTGGTATCAAATTGACATCACATTGCTCGCATGCATGTCATAGTGCATTTGCATAAACTCCCAATGAGTGCTTACTTGTTATTATATGTTATTCACCCCCATCCTTGAAACTTCTATGACCTTATGTCTTCTTGATAAATAATGCTGCATTTGAGTCATTTTTTGGAGTGCTTCATATCGTACACTCTGGGGGTGTTTATATTTCATAAGTGCATCTATTTAGGGGGAGCTGCACTGTTATGTATTCATGATATTTTCGGTATACATGCTAAATCAAATACGCACACTTCTTGCACAAAATGTGAAAATGAGTGTTAATGATAAGGATATATGAATTTCTTTTTAACACTCTCGAGATGTTAAACTTGCTGCATGTATGTTGAAAAGACAGTTGAGGAAAAAGCTACCTACCCATCCTTATTGAAAAAAAAATCTGAAATGATAATGAAAGATAGAGCAATGCTCGGTCTCACTGAGTAAACTGGGCACATGTCACCTGAGACGTGATGTGGTTCATATCTGAAAAGTGTTGACTAGTATCTCTGTTCAAAATGAGGTGAAATGGTTCAGTATTCTGAGTAACCGGGGATTCTGGCATGAGCTCCATGCGTCTACTCGCGTAAAAAGGAATCATTTGAACCTGATCACTCTTGAAAAATTCTGACTATCATGTGATATTGGTTGAGTTGAAAAATATTGGTGAAAACTCATTGTGGTAGAGCGTAGCCTCCAATACGTTGTTCTCAAAATTGAAGTGCAGTCTGTAAAATATCTCCTTGTGTTGATTTGAAAATCTGAATATCCATATTGCAACTATCGTTTTTCATGTTACTCACTTACACTCTTGAAATTTGATTTAATATGTATTCAGAAAGTTGATTGACTACATTAGCAATTGCATGAATCTCCTATATACTTGCACAACCTCCCATGTGCTACACATGTGCATTTCAATTGCCATGACTCTCTTGCACCCTTCTTATACCTATCCTCTCTTAAACAAGTCTGGGGGAGCTATGTTGCATGTATATATATGTATTTGTTTGATTGTACATCTCATATGGCATCATTTGCATATATATAGCTTCATGCACTATAACCGAAAATGTCAAAATCTGAAAATCCATCACTTTCCAAAAATGTTTTCTGAGTTCAAAAATTGGCCTAGTTGTTTTTCATTTCATTGTATGCTTGCATTGAGTTTCATATGATTGCATTCATATTGTCATCATGTCTGTTCAGTTGCCTTGCATGCATTCATAGTGTCACATGTGTTGCATTTCATGCATTTCAAACCAAAATATAAAAATCAGAAAATTTAAAAATCAAAGAAAATCCTTTTGATATGCATTCCTGCTCTTGCTTGTTGTGAAAATTTGACATGGGATCTAGATTCTGAATGCTATCATGGTGAACACCCCATCCTGTGCACATCTTCCCCCACTGGTTCATATCCTTGAGGCCAATCGCCATCTTCAATTGGTATCTATACATGTTTGACTGTATTTACTTTGGATGGTATCATATTGACTTGTGAGACTAATCACCAATTGATCTCATCTGATTGGAATCATGTTGATTTGTTTGTACATGATTTGTCCTTGCTTCTTTTGATTTGATAAGATGGGCTATTGCTGTTTCAAAGGGAGATTAGCTTGTTCTTCCAAATTTGGCTTCTTCCATCTTGTTGATATTGTTGATCATGTCACAGGGGTAAAAAGATCTGCATTATCCCGCTTTTTGATTATGTCAAAGGGGGAGAAAAATTGATGATTGTGTGTAATGATTGAGGTGTAACAAGGGGATTGTGTGTGACAAGGGGAGAAGAACATTTTGTGCCATTCTGTTATATCATCTTAAGTTTATCATTAAATTTGTCATCATCACTAAGTTTGTCATCATCAAAAAGGGGGAGATTGTTGAGTTATAGTTTTAATGATTGTTGTGATTATTGTTCATGACCGTTATGGTTTTGATGATAACTAAACTTAATGAGTGATTACGTGATGATAACTAAACTTGCATGGTTCGGATGGCAAATGACAACGATTACATAGTCTTGATCCTTGGTTTGTATATAATCTTTGGTTGAATGTTTGATGTCAATGGGATGCATATATAGATCATTTGGATTCACAAAATGAAGGCTTCATGAGAATCTTGGTTGAAAGTGGTAGATGGCATCGAAGTGATTGAACTTGCATTGTCTTAACTTTATTTACTCTCTTATGTAGGTTTAAAATGGAATGCCAATCCCATATGCAAAGGTATCAAGATTCATGGTGAGAACTTGACACTTTGCATGTGTATATTTTTGGGAGAAAATGGTAAGTTTCCATTTAGAGTTTTTGATCTTGATAGGATATATGATTGATATGTGTTCTCACATTGCATATACACTTGGCAAATTAGACCCAATCCCATTGTTGAATGGCATCATCATGATATATGAAATTTGGTTCAATGATGCTATCTTATTGCACAAATTGGATAGCCATATGATCTTGATGTTATGTTATGGTTGATTGAGTTTTACAAGTGTTTTCATCCTCCTTGTTAATAATTTCATGTATGTACTTCATGCATTCATCACTTGGGATCATTGGGCATGTGTTCTTACATGTTTACTATTGTTTTTATTTTTTCTGCAGGTTTAGGTCGACCTAAAATTACTGTAGCTAGCGGTCGACCGCCAGGAAGTTTAGGTCGACCGAAAATCCCAGAAACCAACGGCCAACAGTTTTCTCAGTAGCGGTCGACCGCCAGAAGCTGCAAGTCGACCGCCAGCCCCGAGCCAACAAAAGTTGACTTTATTCTCCACTTCGAGAAGAGCCATTCTCCTTATATTTCTTTAATCCTAATGACACCTAATCATCCACAAAATGTGGATCTGATCTGGAGGATGTCCAAGGACCATTCAAAGGTTATAAAACCTCCACAAGAAGGGTTAGAAACCCTAATGCTTCAAGGGGATCAAGAGAAATCAAGGGAGGCTAGAAGAGAAGATTCACGGGTACTGTAGCACCTCCATGAACAGTGCTTCGTGCTGAAGTTCTTCATCCTTCCTCAACACATTGAAGGTAAATCTGAAGCCAATATACCCCCATCCAAGTGAAGAAGCAATCAACCAACAAAGAGAGATCAAGAGGGAGGCCATCAAGGCAAGAAGAAGGCTGCAGGAACTCTTGCAAACATACTCCATTTTGTAAGTTCTTCATCCATCTCCAAGGTGTTTCAAGCCAAAGCTGAAGCCAGCAACCTCCAAGGAAGTGAAGAAGCAAGCAAGCTAGGATTCAAAGGAAGATTGCCCAAGGGGGAAAGAAGAAGAAGCAACCAAGCACCGATTCGAGAAAAGGCTGCTAAAAGGTGAAAGAATATTATTTCTCAAGATCCATATGAAGTCTTTCAAGCTCTGCTCAAGTGAAGATTGAAGCCACGTTTAAAGATCAGCAGCATACGTTCAAAGGGAAGCCAAATCAGGAGTTTTCTAAACTGTGCCTCATTGCCTTTGTGTTTTGGGTGTTATTTTTGTGTTCCTCATAAACTGTGAAAACTTGTGTGTGTGTGGATCGTTGTTGGATCCGTGGTCATGTGTGTGTGTGTTGTATTTTATTTGTGTGTGCGTAGGTCTTCTTAGATCTGCGTGTGTGTGTGGTTTTATCCATATCTTAGTGTTTGTGTGTGTGGAGTGCTGCACTTGTGGCAGCGTGTGTGTGTCTTGTTGATCAGCTTGTTGGATCGTTTTGGAGACCTCGTCTCCGTGTGTGTGTGTGTGTTGGGGTGCGTCCCCGTGTGTGTGGGCAGGCGTCGTCCTGCGTGTGTGGTTGGAGCGTCGTCTCCGTTTGGGGATTTATCCCCGAGTGAAGCCTCACCGGGTTTGGTGAGGGGTGGACGTAGGATTTCCGTCGTTGCATCCGAACCACCTTAAAAACCGTTGTGCATTGTGTGTTATTTGTGTGGTTTGATTATTTTTGTTATATGGTCATGTGGGAACGGAGAGATTGAGAGAATTACTTAAACAGTTTTCAAATTGCTAATTAATGTTTATCACATATTTTGTAAAAAGTCAAAAGTTTCTTTAAAATTTGTAAACACCTAATTCACCCCCCTCTTGGGTGTCATTGATCGCGGGACTTCAATTGGTATCAGAGCTAAGGCTCTAATTTCATAGATCTAACGATCTAGAGTGATCCGGATCAATAACTACCATGATATACACTTTGAATTCTCCACCGGTATTTGATGGTTGCAATTTTGATTTGTGGTTAGGTAGAATGTTTAGTCTAGTCAATTCATATGACCCTAAGCTATGGAAGCTTATTTCACATGGTCCTCATGAATTGCCTAAAGATAAAAATGTCTGGACTGAAAATCAAAAGTGCAAACATGATCAAAATTACTTGGTTTTGAAATTGCTTATTGCTGTAGTTGATTCTAACTATTTCCCTTTTGTCTCCCATTGCAGGTCTGCGAAGGATATCTTGGATGGCTTAACCAAAGTCTGGAAAGAGTATGAAGACCAAGGCCTTGTGGCAGGTATGAGCGATCAAGGGAGTGATCAGCGAATTGAATCAAGCTCAAAGGTAAATTCTGATTCTGATAATGAAGATGAAGTTACTTATGAAGATTTGTTGATTGCATATGATGATCTTGCTGAAAAATACAAGAAGCTAAAATATGAAAACAAAAAATTGAAAAAGGATGTCGAACAAAACAAGTGTAATTCCTCTTGCAAAAAATGCTTGCATCTAGAGGAAATGATTGAGGCTCATGTGTTTGACATTGAATTTCACAAAGATCAAATATGTTCTTTAAGAAATGAAAACAAGGAGATGACTGCAAAACTGAATTCTATGGCCGATGATCAAACCTTGATAACTGAACTGATTCATGATGAAAAGCTTGTTAAAGAAAATGAGAAACTGAAGGAATTGAACAAGGCCATTTCTGAAAGATGGTTAACTCTTGAAAAAGGAAAATCTGTGGTTGTTAGAGAATGTGAAAATGTGGATGAACTTAGGCAAGAAGTGGAATGCCTTAAGACTACCAATGTCGTGTTGAATGTTAGTCTTTCCACTTGTGAAGAAGAACTTGTCAATTCTGAATTACAAATTTCATATCTTCAATATGAAATTCTTGACTTGAATGATTCGATGTCTATATTTGTAAATGGTCAAGAAAACTTGAACAAATTACTTGGGATGAAAGTGAATTTTCAAAGGGAAGGGCTGGGCTATAATCCTGTGAATAAAAAGAAGTTTGAAAATAAAGTTTATACATCCTTTGTGCACAATTCAAATATAGCTAGCACATCAAATGAAAATCGGAAAAAGGAAAATCATGTTCCACACACACATGCATCCACAAAGAAAATCAATTTGCATCAAAAATCTAAAAATACTGCTAGCACACCCATGTATGTTGAACATTCTTCTGCCATACACAAACAACCAACTAGAAAGAAACTCACATGCTTTTATTGTGGAAAACATGGACATGCTATGCATAATTGCTTCATTATGAAGAATGATGACCTGAGAGCATGTAGGAACCAAGCTGTTTTGAAAAATGCAAAGGAAGTCTTCACCACAAAACCTTCCATGCATTGTAATCACTGTGGTAAAAGAGGTCACACCAAGTCATAATGTTGGTTATTCATGAAGAAAGAGAGTCTTCACTCAACAAGTCATGCTCACATACATAGACTAGTAGAGCCAATGAGAATGAAAAACGTGATGCCACGTGCTTCCCCCCATCACTTTGGCAAATCTGGGAATGTTAAGCATGATTATTTTCTCATAAAAAATTATGACTTGAATGTTGTTAAAAATTAGAAATTACATGCCAAAGTTGCTGCTAACCCACAAGGACCTAAAAGGATTTGGGTACCTAAGAAGGTCAAATGAGAAATCTGTTTTGCAGATGTGCCCTGGGAATGAAAAGCATGAAATCTATTTTTATCAAGAAGGTAAGGCACATGGGTTAGTGACATAAGTCAGCTTAAAAGAAAAACCAAAACTAAAATTTGGAAACTCAGGTGATATCCCTCTAACTTTCTTCAGTAATTGTGTCATTGGTTTGATTCATATTGTGCTGAATAGTCTTGTGATAATGCACATATCTGTACATGCATTCCATCCATAGTTGTTTGCATATCTATATGTACATCACTTGTCATATAGCATCTTGTTGTAGGAGAGCTTGAAGATTCTTCAGATCATGATTTCACTACATATACTGAGTCTGCATACACTTTCACGTACTGTCATGTATAAGTTGAATATTGTGAATTCATGTGATAATGCATAGCAATCCTCCTACCTTCACCACCCTTGACTATATAGTATATCAAATGGTGACATGTGGAAGGGCAGGTTTCGCCTGTCTGAAAGCTATCACTACGCGTGAGGTGATCTTCGGATCTAAGTTCTCCGCCCGGTACTATAAGTCAATTAATTACAGGCTGCATATGGCATTGGATGGTAACATCTTGCATTCATGCACACACTAAGGGGGAGCAACCGCATTCGTTATATGGGATTAATGTTTAGGTTCACACATGAGTCATGCATTGTATCTAGAGCTGTCTAGGGGATGTTGGTTGTTAAAATAATTTGTCATGCCATTGTCAATAAATTTGAATTAAAATTGACAACTCAAATTCCCTTGTCCCAGGATGTAGATTATACTCCAAAAAATTCAAATGATGATGGTCTAGTCATGACCAAGCTTGAATCAACTGAGGAATACCTTGCAAGGATGAAAATGATAAAAATCTCCTCAATCCGCCACCAGGAGACAGAAAGTGATCTAGATAAGTACCCAAGGTATGGTATAAAAGGCCCGCAACAGGTAAAGTTGATCAACCATTGTTCATGAGAAAATCAGGTAAAGTCCTTTTAGTGGTTCATGCATATATGTTTATTATCATCTCTCGAACTACTAATAATGCTTTATATGATTATTTTGCAGGGATTATACAAGAAGATTTTGAAATGAGCATTATGGATGAATTGATTTGTACCTTCTTTGAATTGCAGGTGGAAGATTTGGAAGATGACGGATGCTCAAGGCACAAGTATTGGGAAATTAACTTTTGAGCTCTGTTTGAAAAACTCATAGTTATTTTAACCATATTTCCATAAATGAAGATAAAAAAAATTGGTTTTGTTATTAGAATGCATATCCATTTTCATGCATAAACATTTGTGATGAATCTTGACATTTACATGTGGAAGATTATGGAATGCACCTCTCAATAGGTCTGTTGAACTCATGTAAAAATTCTGGAAACCTGACATGTTGTTGCCCTAGTATGATGTGATGATTTTGTCAAATTACTTGAACCAAATTAAAAATCTTGAGAAATATGTATGAGGTGATTGGCTATTGAATATCTCTCAATTTGAATTACATGATGACATCTGAGCTTAATTGAGTATCTAGTATATCAAATACTGAGTAGTGAAAAGGTGGGTCACATCCACCTGGGAACTCTCACTATGCGTGAGTTGGTCTTTGGATCAACGTTCTCCACCTCGTAGTAGAACTCAAAGAAGTCAAATGGTTGATTTATAAATGAATCTTTGAACTGAGTTATTTCAATTGAAAATATATTTTTACTCATGATTCAAACATTTGGCTTGTGAATGATTTTTAATTTCAAAACTTGTAAAAGATTTCTAAAAATCTGATTTTGAATAATTCTGAAAATTAGGTTGCATTGTTTAATTTTGATCATGTATGCAGCCTCATTCATAAAGATCATGTCAAAAAAAATGTTTGGTTGATCCATTAATTGAATGTGAATAGTCTCATGTGGAAGTTGTCATATTGGATTGGAATCAATGCTCTCATCGTGCTTTTACATCCTGCTTTCCATTTGCATATAGTTATAGGTTGCATGCATCATCATTCAATGCATAAGGTGCTTTTAGATCATACAAATGAATATCGTAAGTCTGAATCACTTTGCACACTGCATCGCATTCTTATATGCTCACACGTTGTATTGCATTGAAACTCATGCATTAGTCGCACTTAGTTCATTCAGTTATCATCCATTCAATTGGTATCATATTGTCCATTCAATTGGTATCAAATTGACATCACATTGCTCGCATGCATGTCATAGTGCATTTGCATAAACTCCCAATGAGTGCTTACTTGTTATTATATGTTATTCACCCCCATCCTTGAAACTTCTATGACCTTATGTCTTCTTGATAAATAATGCTGCATTTGAGTCATTTTTTGGAGTGCTTCATATCGTACACTCTGGGGGTGTTTATATTTCATAAGTGCATCTATTTAGGGGGAGCTGCACTGTTATGTATTCATGATATTTTCGGTATACATGCTAAATCAAATACGCACACTTCTTGCACAAAATGTGAAAATGAGTGTTAATGATAAGGATATATGAATTTCTTTTTAACACTCTCGAGATGTTAAACTTGCTGCATGTATGTTGAAAAGACAGTTGAGGAAAAAGCTACCTACCCATCCTTATTGAAAAAAAAAATCTGAAATGATAATGAAAGATAGAGCAATGCTCGGTCTCACTGAGTAAACTGGGCACATGTCACCTGAGACGTGATGTGGTTCATATCTGAAAAGTGTTGACTAGTATCTCTGTTCAAAATGAGGTGAAATGGTTCAGTATTCTGAGTAACCGGGGATTCTGGCATGAGCTCCATGCGTCTACTCGCGTAAAAAGGAATCATTTGAACCTGATCACTCTTGAAAAATTCTGACTATCATGTGATATTGGTTGAGTTGAAAAATATTGGTGAAAACTCATTGTGGTAGAGCGTAGCCTCCAATACGTTGTTCTCAAAATTGAAGTGCAGTCTGTAAAATATCTCCTTGTGTTGATTTGAAAATCTGAATATCCATATTGCAACTATCATTTTTCATGTTACTCACTTACACTCTTGAAATTTGATTTAATATGTATTCAGAAAGTTGATTGACTACATTAGCAATTGCATGAATCTCCTATATACTTGCACAACCTCCCATGTGCTACACATGTGCATTTCAATTGCCATGACTCTCTTGCACCCTTCTTATACCTATCCTCTCTTAAACAAGTCTGGGGGAGCTATGTTGCATGTATATATATGTATTTGTTTGATTGTACATCTCATATGGCATCATTTGCATATATATAGCTTCATGCACTATAACCGAAAATGTCAAAATCTGAAAATCCATCACTTTCCAAAAATGTTTTCTGAGTTCAAAAATTGGCCTAGTTATTTTTCATTCCATTGTATGCTTGCATTGAGTTTCATATGATTGCATTCATATTGTCATCATGTCTGTTCAGTTGCCTTGCATGCATTCATAGTGTCACATGTGTTGCATTTCATGCATTTCAAACCAAAATATAAAAATCAGAAAATTTAAAAATCAAAGAAAATCCTTTTGATATGCATTCCTGCTCTTGCTTGTTGTGAAAATTTGACATGGGATCTAGATTCTGAATGCTATCATGGTGAACACCCCATCCTGTGCACATCTTCCCCCACTGGTTCATATCCTTGAGGCCAATCGCCATCTTCAATTGGTATCTATACATGTTTGACTGTATTTACTTTGGATGGTATCATATTGACTTGTGAGACTAATCACCAATTGATCTCATCTGATTGGAATCATGTTGATTTGTTTGTACATGATTTGTCCTTGCTTCTTCTGATTTGATAAGATGGGCTATTGCTGTTTCAAAGGGAGATTAGCTTGTTCTTCCAAATTTGGCTTCTTCCATCTTGTTGATATTGTTGATCATGTCACAGGGGTAAAAAGATCTGCATTATCCCGCTTTTTGATTATGTCAAAGGGGGAGAAAAATTGATGATTGTGTGTAATGATTGAGGTGTAACAAGGGGATTGTGTGTGACAAGGGGAGAAGAACATTTTGTGCCATTCTGTTATATCATCCTAAGTTTATCATTAAATTTGTCATCATCACTAAGTTTGTCATCATCAAAAAGGGGGAGATTGTTAAGTTATAGTTTTAATGATTGTTGTGATTATTGTTCATGACCGTTATGGTTTTGATGATAACTAAACTTAATGAGTGATTACGTGATGATAACTAAACTTGTATGGTTCGGATGGCAAATGACAACGATTACATGGTCTTGATCCTTGGTTTGTATATAATCTTTGGTTGAATGTTTGATGTCAATGGGATGCATATATAGATCATTTGGATTCACAAAATGAAGGCTTCATGAGAATCTTGGTTGAAAGTGGTAGATGGCATCGAAGTGATTGAACTTGCATTGTCTTAACTTTATTTACTCTCTTATGTAGGTTTAAAATGGAATGCCAATCCCATATGCAAAGGTATCAAGATTCATGGTGAGAACTTGACACTTTGCATGTGTATATTTTTGGGAGAAAATGGTAAGTTTCCATTTAGAGTTTTTGATCTTGATAGGATATATGATTGATATGTGTTCTCACATTGCATATACACTTGGCAAATTAGACCCAATCCCATTGTTGAATGGCATCATCATGATATATGAAATTTGGTTCAATGATGCTATCTTATTGCACAAATTGGATAGCCATATGATCTTGATGTTATGTTATGGTTGATTGAGTTTTACAAGTTTTTTCATCCTCCTTGTTAATAATTTCATGTATGTACTTCATGCATTCATCACTTGGGATCATTGGGCATGTGTTCTTACATGTTTACTATTGTTTTTATTTTTTCTGCAGGTTTAGGTCGACCTAAAGGACAGTTTAGGTCGACCTAAAATTACTGTAGCTAGCGGTCGACCGCCAGGAGGTTTAGGTCGACCGAAAATCCCAGAAACCAACGGCCAACAGTTTTCTCAGTAGCGGTCTACCGCCAGAAGCTGCAGGTCGACCGCCAGCCCCGAGCTAACAAAAGTTGACTTTGTTCTCCACTTCGAGAAGAGCCATTCTCCTTGTATTTCTTTAATCCTAATGACACCTAATCATCCACAAAATGTGGATCTGATCTGGAGGATGTCCAAGGACCATTCAAAGGTTATAAAACCTCCACAAGAAGGGTTAGAAACCCTAATGCTTCAAGGGGATCAAGAGAGATCAAGGGAGGCTAGAAGAGGAGATTCACGGGTACTGTAGCACCTCCGTGAACAGTGCTTCGAGCTGAAGTTCTTCATCCTTCCTCAACACATTGAAGGTAAATCTGAAGCCAATATACCCCCATCCAAGTGAAGAAGCAGTCAACCAACAAAGAGAGATCAAGAGGGAGGCCATCAAGGCAAGAAGAAGGCTGCAGGAACTCTTGCAAACATACTCCATTTTGTAAGTTCTTCATCCATCTCCAAGGTGTTTCAAGCCAAAGCTGAAGCCAGCAACCTCCAAGGAAGTGAAGAAGCAAGCAAGCAAGGATTCAAAGGAAGATTGCCCAAGGGGGAAAGAAGAATAAGCAAGCAAGCACCGATTCGAGAAAAGGCTGCTAAAAGGTGAAAGAATATTATTTCTCAAGATCCATATGAAGTCTTTCAAGCTCTGCTCAAGTGAAGATTGAAGCCACGTTCAAAGATTAGCAGCGTACGTTCAAAGGGAAGCCAAATCAGGAGTTTTCTAAACTGTGCCTCATTGCCTTTGTGTTTTGGGTGTTATTTTTGTGTTCCTCATAAACTGCGAAAACTTGTGTGTGTGTGGATCGTTGTTGGATCCGTGGTCATGTGTGCGTGTGTTGTATTTTATTCGTGTGTGCGTAGTCTTCTTAGATCTACGTGTGTGTGTGGTTTTATCCATATCTTAGTGTTTGTGTGTGTGGAGTGCTGCACTTGTCACAGCGTGTGTGTGTCTTGTTGATCCGCTTGTTGGATCGTGTTGGAGACCTCGTCTCCGTGTGTGTGTGTGTGTGTTGGGGTGCGTCCCCGTGTGTGTGGGCAGGCATCGTCCTACGTGTGTGGTTGGAGCGTCGTCTCCGTTTGGGGATTTATCCCCGAGTGAAGCCTCACTGGGTTTGGTGAGGGGTGGACGTAGGATTGCCGTCATTGCATCTGAACCACCTTAAAAACCGCTGTGCATTGTGTGTTATTTGTGTGGTTTGATTGTTTTTGTTATATGGTCATGTGGGAACGGAGAGATTGAGAGAATTAGTTAAACAGTTTTCAAATTGCTAATTAATGTTTATCACATATTTTGTAAAAAGTCAAAAGTTTCTTTAAAATTTGTAAACACCCAATTCACCCCCCTCTTGGGTGTCATTGATCGCGGGAGTTCATTATGTGTTTTGATGGGTTGGCAACAGTAGAGTTGACTTTGTTGACTTTATCTTGACCTGATGATGGTGTGTATTTTGATGAATTTTATATGTCAGATAATCACATAAATTTTTGTCTGCACTTTTGGTCGGTGCATACTCTTAGCATTTTATTATTCAAGTCAGTGCAAACTGAACCCAGGTCGGTGCAAGGTTTGTTGTCAAAGGTTTTAGGTATGTGCATATAGGATCGTGCAGCATATAAGTCGGTGCACATCCTGTGCGAATGAATGCAGAGTCTGTGCAGATCACTGTTCATATTAGCATTGCATGAAGTCCGTGCATTATCTGCTAAACTTGGTGAACACTTATGCTCATGCATACACAGGGTCGATGTAGGTTTTGTCTTGCATTTAGGAAGGTTTGTGCATGTCTTTCTTTCTTGTGGCATAGAGTAAGTACATGTGTCCATCTTACTCTGTGTCTCATGTGGCTTAGAGTTGATGTAGTTTTTGCCTCGGTGCAAGTTTTGCATCAGACATAATAAGTCATAGCCTCGTGCATATCCTTCATACATGTGTGTAGGTTGCACAATAGAGTCAGTGCACTGTATTCATAGTTAGTGCATTTCATTGCTTAAAGTCAGTGCATGTCACTGTTCATATGCATATAGGTCTGTGCATTTATGTCCGTGCACATTGCCTTGGTAGATCCAAGTCGGTGCAATGCTTAGTTCGCATGGTTAAGTCTGTGCAATTCACCGCGCAAGGTCTGTGCAATCCTTTTCTCTTGCAAGCGCAAGGTATGTGCACGATAGGCCTATAGCTTGTTGGCTCGGTGCAATCGTTGACTCTTGCACACATAATGTCTGTGCATGATTCTCTTACAGCCTAATAAGGTCAGTGCACGTTATAATTCATGCATATTTGAGTCCGTACACTTTTGCTCTCATGCTATATTAAGTCTGTACAATTCATATGATTGTCTAACTATCTTATGCTGACTGAGTGTCTAACACTTTGACAGGGCACTTGTTCGTAGAGATTAAGGAAGGCACGTGATCCAAGACTGAAGGCTGAGCTATGCTTGTGACACGTGGAAAGTCGTTACGCTCAGATGCTATCACGTGGCCTTGGATCTCAGATCTGGACAAAAAGCTTGGGCAGGAAATGCGGCTTCGATACGCCCTCTTGCTGCTGCTCATATAAAAATAGAATCTATTTGTGCAGAAGAAAAGAGATGCGAAGTAATCTGAGAAAGAGAGATACAAGAAGAAAGAGGAAGAGCAAGCACGATCAAGCAAGACTGAGACAGAAGATCTGTGAGAGATAGAATAGAGAGAGCATTAAGAAGAGAGTCAACAATTGTTACTATTTTCAATCTCTTGGTTCAGAACCAGAGCTGATTCGCTCATCATATTGAGCTACATTCTGTGTGTGTTTTGTCTTTTTGCTTTCCTTCAATTTGTTTTCGAAACTCTATTTTTCAAGCTGTGTGTCAGCGGCAGAGGAGGATTCCTCTGGATATGTTAAGCTGTAAACCTCAGCGATAGAGGAGGATTCCTCTGGGAGCAAGCTGTGAGGCTCAGCGGTCTGGGATTGTATTCCCCGAAGCTATGGATCAGCGGTTGTAGGGAAGGAATTCCCAAAAGTTATGGATCAGCGGAGTTAAAACTATGTAATCAGCCGTGAATTCACACAAGGCTTAGTGTGGGGTGGACGTAGATCTCTGGATAGAGATCGAACCACCTAAATAACCCTTTCTCTTGTGTGGTTGCATTCTGATCTGTGTCCATTTCTGTTTCCACATTACTTCGCCTTAGATGGATGCTTAGGAACGATTCCCTGAGTTGCTCTTTTCATATTGTGGTTAAGTGTTTTTTGACTATCCTACAGTAGTTCAATTTAATTCTGCACTAGTAGCTGCTGTAGAAGTTTTATTAGGTGATTGATCTATTCACCCCCCTCTAGATCCCACATCAACCTCGTGGTTTGCCCATTGTCCTATGGACGTCTTTTGATGACCTATGAGGGCTATAACCATGTTATTAGATAGCCAGACATACCCTGCTATTGGTAAGGTTTTTGTACTGCTTCTGAGTCTTATGAGTCATTATTTAGGTTCTGGTCAACCCGGTGAGACCCAATGGTTGATAGGTGACCTTGTGTGTGTCTCGACTATTCTGGATAGCTTGAGATAGTGGTTCTGGACGCCTTGAGGTACTATCCTACCTCGATTTGTGTGTCCTGGTGCTTTGAGGGTCTTGATGCTCCCTCAGGTCTCCGTGAGTCGTTTTATACGGTTGTGTGGATCTGATGATCCAGTGTCATTTTCCTCAGCTTAAGATTAGGCTGATAGGCAGCTTGTCACTACCGTTGTATGACGATCTTGACCCTGAGTCATGAGACTTAAGGATCGATGCATTAGTAGGTCTAGTTGCCCTATCCTGAGTCTGTTGACAATTTGGTGTACTACCTTGGTGCTTCGCAGTACGTGTGGCAGTGCTTGCTTAGCCTGTCCGTACTTCAGCACTCGTGTTTCAGAGTCTCTGTGTCTAGTGAGCCTCCACTAGTCGTAGCCCGATGACCTCGAGTGTCGGCCCACCTGGGAGTGGTGACGGGGAAGTTCCCAAGATACGGTTTTTAGGCTACTTTCGGTGGGCTCCCTTGCCTTGCAGTAGCGTCCTGCTGGGAGAGAAAACTAGCTAGAGGCCTGGCTCAAGGCATTGAGCTTGTGTGTGCACACGTGCTCAGGGGCGTTTGGACGAATGCCGACGGGCGTGACCATGACTAGTCACTCATTACTGTAGTTCCTAGTTCAGTTCAGTGAGTATCTTAGTCTCCGTTGTTCTCGGCGTCCATAGCGAGATACTTGTGGTGCAGTGTAGGACGTCAGTGGACTCATCTGGCTATTCTTCTAGTGAGGAGGTGCTTTCATCACTTGGCGCATGACTCTCGTGTTTCTCGGAGTCTGTGTTTCCCTTCCGAGTTAGTCTGTTCTTGTCTTCGTCCAAGTTCAACTTCCCCTTCCGAGTTGGTATATTCTCGGCTTTATCAAGGATAGCTCTGTGTCGCATACACGACGCTCGAGTGGTTTGCGTCAGTGTCTGTTGTCTATCAAGTCTTTTCTAGGGCTTTTTGCCTGGCTTCGTGGGCTATAGCCTTTGGGCTAATGGTTGGCTGACGGATCGATAACTCCTTACTTTGTAAGATCATGGTTTGCCCTTCTGTCGCTGTTTGGAGTAGCTTAAGGAGCCGTGCTTTGCTCGGTGGCCGTGTTCTCGTTCTTTACGGCTTTGCTTTTCCCTTTTCTTTTAGCCGTTCTACTCCTGCTCTTCCAGCTTTCTTTTACAACTTTCTAGTAGTAGTTTTTTCTGCTTTATTTCCTACTTTACTACTACTGCTGTTTTAGTTGTTGTTCTGTGTTACTGCATTATTTTTCAGTGGCGATCCGCGTGACCCCTACTGAGCCAGTGACACGAGGCTCACCCCTACTTTTCAGGTGTGGTCGTCTCTGCTTCCTTCGCGGTTCCTGGTGTGGCATGTTCGTAGTTGACAGCGGTACCTGCGTCGGGCTTCCCCCGACCTCAGTGTACGTTTTTATTTCTGTTGGACTGTACTTATCTTTCCTTTGGACTGGACTCTGGTATAATTGTTAATCTAAATTGTTAATTAAAAAGTAATTTTATTTCTGCTACTTTAGCAAACTTGATCAATGAAATATTATTGCTTACTATCATATCTGGGGCTTCAATGTACTACACGACAATCCTTTTATCCCTTCCGAGCTTTACAGCTCTTGGGAGGCTTCACAGGTTCCAAGTGGTATCGTGTTTACTCGGTAGTCCTATTGGGTATATCCGGTATCCGGAGTCAGAGTCGTCACAGGTGCTATCAGAGCATTATTGTGTGAAAGTACATGGGAATCTGAGATATTACAGTATCCAGAGTCCTGAAAGTCCAGTACAATCTTTCGCTGGCTTAGGTTTCGCGATTCCTTGTCGCTTTATTTTTCGTAAGTGGTCTTGTGCGTGCTGTATTGGCACTGTACGAGATGGTCTTGCTCTCGTTGGGATGCGATGGGGTGCTCCTTTTCGTCGTGGTGTTTCGATCGTGCTGTACTTGACAGAGTTCGTCGGTAGGCTTGTATCTGAAGTACGTTGTTCAAGATTTTTCCGTGCTTGTTCAGGTGGCTAGTGACTTTTCAAGTTGGTGTAATGGCCGTACACGTTCTTATGTTGTTTTGGTCATCCTAACTTAAGTCTCTGTAGCTCCTGAGGTGTTTTGCTTTTGTTGAAGTGGTTGCTTTATTGCCTCGATTGAGAAGTTGCTCAAGTGAACCTAGGATTTTCCATCCTGGTGAGCTACTGTTAGTGAGCTTGATGCTTCTCATTCTATTTGGTGGAGTCTTTTAGAGGTAAGCCTTAGAATTGCTATCTTGGTGAGACGCTTGTCCTGTGTCTACTTAAGTGTGGACTATGTTAATTCTGAGCATGATCTGCTCCTTGTTCGACAGTTGCTTGGCTTTGGACCTAATCTTTGTGTTAAGAGCCGTTGTGCACCGTGTTTGTCGTGCCGTGTCTAGCGGCCGATGTGTTGTGAAGGTTCAGTAATTGTTTCCAGGACGTAAGGATAAGCTGAGATTAGCCTTTCTTTATGCTTTGTGCTGAAGCTGGTACTCTCCTTTGTTTGCACTTAGGCGACTTGTGATCGGTTGTTAGCAGGATCGGTACTCGTGGCGTGATATATTGTGATTTTCATGAATTATGATCGTGCCGATTGTGTGCTGAGATGCAGATGTCGAGGTATTTCTGATGCCTGTGTGCGTTGTTTGATTGCGCAGTGGAGGCATGTGGGCTGATAACTCACGGGTCGAGGATCGTTGGTTGTAAGATTTTGGCAGGTCGAGAGAATTGTCTTCCTCGATGTGACTTCATCTTGGCTTCCTGTGCCTTGATGTTGTTTGCTGCCGTGCCGTTGTTCTTGAAGGTATTCTGGTGTTAGCACTGTCATTTGTGAGTGTTGGGGAATCTGTCGACATTTCTGCTGGTTGAGTACCCTTTGCTCTTCTGTAACTTTTTCATGGGTGTTGTGTTCTCGGGACGTGATCGTGGTCCTTGAGATACGTTTCCATAGATTGTTGTCATTCTTGTTGTCGTGGGTCTTTTCTTGGTGAGCTACTCGATGCATGGCTAGTCCTTTATAGTCGTGTGTTCAGCTGTTATTGTGCCTTGATGTGACCCAGCTTACAGTTGTGTTATGGTTCTGTGTTCAGTACGGAGCCGGGATCCTGCAAGTGCTGCAGTTGTCGTTATTGTCGTTTTGTCGTTGTTTCCCTGTGAATCTATCTTGGCATCATGTGGACCATGATCTTGTTAGTTAGTTTTGTTGTACTCTTCTTTCCTGGTAGAGTTAGCATGCGACTCGATCAGATGTAACGTCTGAGTGAGGACTGACTTGATTGTGCTTGTGGTCCGGTGCTATCATTGGCGTCATGTGTGCCAGGCTTTCGTTGTTGCCCTTGGCACTAGAGCCGATGATGATGTCGAGCTATCAACTAAAAGGACTATGCTTCCTGGTTTAAGCTGATGATTGCTGTGTCTGTCGTTTTGTGTTATCGGTTGCTGTTGTCGTGGCATGGGTCATGTCTCCTTTCCTGTGAGACGTAAGTGATGTTGCCTTGTTTCGGAGGTGTCAGACTTGTGTTCACTTGTGTGCCATACTCGTTCTGTGGATCGATTTGCCTTGAGATCCAGAGCGTGTGCTTGTGATGATGGTCTGGCGGTGTCCCTCTGAATTGTGTTTTTCGAGATTTGTGTTATTCCGAGTTCAGATGTTTGGGTTTGTTCTTCTCTGCTTCTCCTTGGTAGTACCTTAAATTTCGAGGATAAAATTTCTTGAAGGAGGGGAGGCTGTAATACCCTGGATTCTTATCGGATCTTTCGGATCCTTATCGGAGTGCTTTCGGATCGCTTTTGTTGGTCTTGAGTTGAGTTTTACGATCCGCGTGAGTTTTTCTCTCGTACAAGTTACGGAACCCAGTGGAGAGTTTATTTCCCAGTTCATCGACTCGAGGATGCTACAGTTGCGATGTGCTCTTCTCGAGGATCGTTTCGACTATTTTTTCATATTTTTCTGAATTAGTGGATTTTCGGCGTAAAAATCAAAATTTTAGAAATTAGGAAAATTCTTAATTTCTTTTCTATTTATTCTTCTGTCACCCTCTCTCCTCCCTCATTCTCACCCTCACTTTCTCTCTCTCATTCTCTCCCCTCTCTGGTCCTCTCGACGCGGGACGCGCGACCGTGGCGAGCTGGCTGAGGTGGGAACGCGATGGAGTGAACCTAGAACGTGATGGAGTGGCGGATTGAGCGTGGCGCGGCGCGATCCCTCGGTGGATTCAAAGCCGGCGCAGTTCGTTGGTTTGACGGTTTTTGGTGTGGTTTAGTCACTTCGACGTGCGGAATCGTCGGTGGAGGTAGGGAGACAGACTCTCTACTTCTCTGCTACATTCCCTCGCAATTTCACGTCGAACGGTGTGCGTACGAGTGGGTTTCATTCAGTTTCGGGAAAAGCATGCTCAGGGGGTGTGCGTCGGGTTCGCCAGAAAATGGTGACAATTTTTCATCTAGTTAGTTTCATTGTGACCCCCAGCATGTTAGCATTCCAGATCTGCTGTTTTTATCGCGATTGGTCGTCATTTGGGGCCGGTACGAGTCTGGGAACCCCGGTGACCCAATTAGGGTCAATTCGATGGAACCACCCGTTTCTTGTGATTGAGTTGTTGCATGTGTCCCTTCCGGGCTGTGGAAGATTATTTTCGTCAAGTAGGACTGTTTCCCCTTCATTTAGATGCGAATGGGGCGTGGAACGGCTGAGATCGGCCATTCCCCTATTTTCCTGCCGTTATCGTGCTCGCGGTCGTTCCAGAGACCGTTTCTTGTCTCTGGCGGCCCCACGATAGACCGCCACACTCTATAGTGTGTCAGTTAGTTCTAGGTCGGTTTAGGCTGGCGGCCTAAACTTGGACCGCCTCTTGCCTCTGGCGGCCTCATAGTGGTGCGCAAAGTGGCGTCGTTTCTCGATTTTAGTGTAGGTCGGTTCGAGCTAGCGGCTCTAGCTCCGACTGCCAGGAGTCGTGTAGCGCGCCTTCCTTAGGCCGCTACAGTTCATTTGACTGAGTCAATGTTTTAAATCGGTTGGCCTTGATGGCCCAACCTTTGTGCGTTTCTTCGTTGTAGCGCGCCTTTCTTAGGCCGCTACAGTCCGTTTGTCTTATGTCAATATTTGAGGACGGTTAGTGTGGCAGTTCACTCTTGGACCACCTAGTTCGTGTGGCGCATCTATATTAGACCGCCTTGGTGGTTTGACTGAATAGGTCGGTTCAGGGTTGACTGGGTTTAGCGGCCTAATCCTTGACCGCTACAGTCCCCTAGCGGCCCTTTCTATGACCACCAGCGTATGTTCCTCCGCTTAACTCCTGAGTGTTGTTTCCCGATGTGTTGGTTTCCACGTGTCTCGGCTTGACCGCGTGGTTTGCCCATTGTCCTATGGACGTCTTTTGATGTTCTAAGAAAGCTATAACCATGTTATCAGATAGCTAGGCGTACCCTGCTATTGGTTAGGTTTTTGTATTGCTTCTGAGTCTTCTGAGTCATTATTTAGGTTCTGGTCAACCCGGTGAGACCTAGTGGTTGATAGGTGACCTTGTGTGTGTCTCGACTATTCTGGATAGCTCGAGACAGTGGTTCTGGACGCCTTGAGGTACTATCCTACCTCGGTTTATGTGTCCAGGTGCTTTGAGGGTCTTGATGCTCCCTCAGGTCTCCGTGAGTAGTTTTATACGGTTGTGTGGATCTGATGATCCAGTGTCATTTTCCTCAGCTTAGGATTAGGCTGATTGGCAGCTTGTCACCGCCGTTGTACGACGATCTTGACCCCGAGTCATGAGACTCAAGGATCGATGTGTTAGTAGGTCTAGTTGCCATATCCTGAGTTTGATGGCAGTTTGGTGTACTACCTTGGTGCTTCGCAGTACGTGTGACAGTGCTTGCTTAGCCTATCCGTACTTCAGCACTCGTGTTTCAGAGTCTCTGTGTCTAGTGAGCCTCACTAGTCGTAGCCCGATGACCTCGAGTGTCGGCCCACCTGGGAGTGGTGACGGGAAAGTTCCCAAGATACGGTTTTTAGGCTACTTTCTGTGGGCTCCCTTGCCTTGCAGTAGCGTCCTGTTGGGAGAGAAAACTAGCTAGAGGCCTGGCTCAAGGCATTGAGCTTGTGTGTGCACACGTGGTCAGGGGCGTTTGGACGAATGCCGACGGGCGTGACCCTGACTAGTCACTCATTACTATAGTTCCTAGTTCAGTTCAGTGAGTATCTTAGTCTCCGTTGTTCTCGGCGTCCATAGCGAGATACTTGTGGTGCAGTGTAGGACGTCAGTGGACGCATCTGGCTGTTCTTCTAGAGAGGAGGTGCTTCCGTCACTTGGCGCATGACTCTCCTGTTTCTCGGAGTCTGTGTTCCCTTTCCGAGTTAGTCTGTTCTTGGATTCTTCCAAGTTCAGCTTCTCCTTCCGAGTTGGTCTGTTCTCGGCTTTGCCGTGGATAGCTCTGTGTCACATACACGACGCTCGAGTCGTGTGCGTCAGTGTCTGTTGTCTATCTAGGTCTTTTCTAGGGCTTTTTGCCTGGCTTCGTGGGCTATAGCCTTTGGGCTAATGGTTGGCTGACGGATAAGTAACTCTTGACTTTGTAAGATCAGGGTTCGCCCTTTTGTCGCTGTTTGGAGTAGTTTAAGGAGCCGTGCTTTGCTCGGTGGCCGTGTTCTCGTTCTTTACGGCTTTGCTTTTCCCTTTTCTTTTAGTCGTTCTACTCCTGCTCTTCCAACTTTCTTTTACAGCTTTCTAGTAGTAGTTTTTCTTGCCTTCTTTCCTGCTTTACTACTACTGCTGTTTTAGTTGTTGTTCCGTGTTACTGCGTTATTTTTCAGTGGAGATCCGCGTGACCCCTACTGAGTCAGTGACACAAGGCTCACCCCTGCTTTTCAGGTGTGGTCGTCTCTGCTTCCTTCGCAGTTCCTGGTGTGGCGTGTTCGTAGTTGACAGCGGTACCTGCGTCGGGCTTCCCCCGACCTCAGTGTACATTTTTCATTCTGTTGGACTGTACTTGTCTTTCCTTTGGACTGGACTCTGGTATAATTGTTAATCTAAACTGTTAATTAAAAAGTAATTTTATTTCTGCTACTTTAGCAAACCTGATCAATGAAATATTATTGCTTACTCTTATATCTGGGACTTCAATGTACTACACGACAATCCTTTTATCCCTTCGGAGTTTTACAGCTCTTGGGAGGCTTCACAGGTTCCAAGTGGTATCGGATCTACTCGGTAGTCCTATCGGGTATATCCGGTATCCGGAGTCCGGGCCGTCACACGCCAAGTCAAGCAACTTATCTTCATTTTATGCCTTTAAGCCTTGTTGGGCCCTTTTTAGAACATATGGACAATTATTGGGTTGCACTATTATAATAAGGCTAATGGGCCAATGGTCTTGTAATGGGCTAGAATAGTGGTCTAGAGTTATTGGGCTTTTAAATGGGCCAAGCCCATGGGCTAGTATGAAAGGGGCTTAGTGGCTTGTAGGCTTCTAGAAGGGGGAGCCCCCTTTCTTGGTCCAAGGTAGGAAACCTACCAAACTTGGACTTCTTTCCTTTGAAAATTCAAAGGAAGGAAGCTTCCTTGGCCCCCCCTTGGTCCCCCTCCCTCTCCCACTTGGCAAGTGCCCCCCCCCCCCTCACCCCTCCCCTCTCTCCCACCCTTGCCATTCTCTATTTAAGGGTGTGTATAGTGTCATTTGTAGAATTAATGAAGAATTATTGAATGAATTTTGAGAAAAATTGCCCAAGAGGCCATTTGCCCCCCCTTCCTCTCTCCTATCTCCCCTTGCAGTTGTGAGAGCTCAGATCTTTGAGGTGTGATACCTCCCAATTCATCCCCTTTTGAGTGTGAAGCTCATCTCCACCGCCGCCGCCGCCATCGCAACGCTGTCGCGCCGCCACCGCCACTTCTTCGGTGTTTTGTCCACTCTGGATAGAAGCTAATTCTGTGATTTTTAGCACCCAATCAGGAGCTCAGATCGTGATGAAATTTGGAGGGTGAGTTCCCCACGTCCACCCCAGCCTCCATAAAAAACTTCAAGTTATTTACCCTTCGTTTACCATTTTTCCCAACCTGTTCTGTCCACCCTAGTAATCTGCCTCCTGTGCAGATCCACCAACCAGCAAGTCACCACTTCGCCCTTTTCACCCACTTTTCCATTTTTGAATGAGCTGAAAATTTAACTGGGAGTTTTGTCCACCGAAACCCCATTCCACAAATTTTCTTGGGATTGTTTGAGTTCTTTTATTATTTTTAAAAATCACTGTATTTTCCCAAATCTGTTCTGTCCTGTGCAGTCTAGATCCGACCACTTCCACCAGAAAATCTCTTTCCCCACCCAAATCACCTCCGAATTTTATAAAAAAATTATCCACGTGTTCCTCCCATCCCCACCTACATGTCATAAAAATTTCAGATCCAAATTCCCCCGTTTGATCTTTGGTGAAACCGAGTTCTCAGGAAAATCCATTTATGCCCTGACTATTCTAGATCTGTGAACCAGCCAATTATAAATTCCACCATGAAAATTCCAGAGCCAGAAAAATTACTGTAACAACATGTGTTTGAAGATCTCTGAGTCAGCTTCGCAACGGCGCTGGTTTCACATCGATCCAACATCCATGTTGATCGCAGCAATTTTTCTCGTAGAGTCGCGCAGTGCTGACAGCAGCAGAATCAGTTTGGGACAGCAAGCTGTCGCCCGAGTAGTCGTGTACCGGAACCGACGGAGCTGTCCAACACGCTTCCCGTCAACCCAAGATCGGTCCTCCCGGGCCCCACTTGTAGCCCGTTACCTCCCTACGTGGAGTGGGCATAGAAATTCATTTCTGTAAATTATTGTAATTGTTGTACCGGGAGTTACTGTCTTGGCCGGGCTCATCTTGCCCACGCCCGGTAGCGTGGACGTAAACTCGCCACTCTCTTATTGCACTTGCTGATTTCGTATTTATTTTTATATGCCGCTGCGAGTGATAGGTTACTAGCTCTTTCAAATTTAAATCACCGCTGCGAGAGAGAGCGAAACCCATCCCGTGACCCGATCCGGGCATGAAAAATAGCCGACTACCTGACTCATTGCAGGTTCCTCAACCGTGCAAGATCCCGCGTTTCCCTCGCTAGGGACGTCCGCGAGCTAGAGTCCCAGGACGCGTGTCCGTCCCGCATCAAATTGGTATCAGAGCGGAAGGTTGAGTCTAGGGTAGTCTTTGTGTAAAAATAAAAAAAAGGAGTCATTTAAGTTGGTCCAAGGTTGCATTTGCATACCTTTATTCGGTATATCAAAAGGTGTTGCCTGAACGTTAGGTTATGCCTATCGGGAAGGTCGCACACCATTGTGAGAGGATCTTCGGATCCCGAAACTCCGCCAGGTACCGGATATGGGTTGAGTCTTGGTTTGTAGTCGAGTCGGTACTCCAACCTTGCATCATTGTATAGGGTCGTCTCTAGTCCAATAAGAGTCAGTCGGTCTTGTCCCGTGTCTGCATGTCCACTACCCGCCATCCCCATGGCCGTTCCCCGAGACCATGCGTTCGAATGGTCATCCTTGGTGGCCGAATTCAATGCCTTCATGGCCCGACCCCAGAGTCTTGCCCCTACCATTCAACCACCGGTTGACCCGATCCCTAGGCCGACGACTGAGTTGTTCCGGCACCCTATCATTTCTACTGCCACTCTACCCAATGGGTCCACTTCAGAACTCATTTCATTTATATGGAGCCGGATAATTGAGTTTCCCTGGATATCGTTGAGTCCCTCTCCCGGACTGGCGAGATTGTCCGCAATGGTGATTTAGCCTTTGTTGAGTTCCAAAAGAAGATTGGCTCCGATCTTTACTTCGATGGTGCATGGTGCAAAATTGGTATGCTAGCAAGACCATGCATTATATTAGGGCGACCTTGGCTTGAAGAGAGGAGTGCGACCTTTGACCCGGAGCGGAGGACCTACACTTTACATCCTCCACATTTGCCCGGCAAGTTCACCTTTCACCACTTTTTGGCAGTCGCACCAATAGATGACACTCAGTCAGTTGTCCCAGTGTCACCTGTCACTCATGTTCAGTTAGTCGACCCTACTTTGCCTACCAATCAGGTGTCACCATCATTAATAGATCCCCACTTGCAGCCAACAACCTCCATTACCCATATGCAGTCAACCCCTACCCAGCCGGCCACTAAGCAGTCAGTCATCCCTAGTTTGCCGGTCTCTCCCGAGCCATATGTTGATCTATCGCCCCTTTCTGTCTTACCACCGTCAACATCCCATGTTGATGCAGTATGGCTTGACTTTTGCCACTTCCATGAGAGATGGCATCCTAATTTCACCTTCCTCATGACCCATGCCAAGCATGACTTCGCCATCTTTCACCTTCTTGTCCTCAACCACTTCAAAACCCGAGGACGGATCTTTGTAAACCAGTGGAGATTGGCGTGGGCCGAGACCTGAAACATTGTCTTTTGGGTCAAGTTGCTTCTATTCATGAAGTTCGTGGGTGATGTTTGGACTTTTGATTTTTATTCAAG
This sequence comes from Amorphophallus konjac, assembly GCA_022559845.1. Taxonomy (NCBI): domain Eukaryota; kingdom Viridiplantae; phylum Streptophyta; class Magnoliopsida; order Alismatales; family Araceae; genus Amorphophallus; species Amorphophallus konjac. The sequence goes on from CM040120.1 coordinate 307,827,950, forward strand.
TCAGTCCCTAGTCGTAGATGCCTACATGAGTGTTTGAGTCTATACATACACGTGTCAAGTGCATATTGAGTCTACATGAATCGAGTCGAGTCAATCTACGGTCAACTCGCGATGTCAGTCCCTTCGAGTGCGAGGCAAGTCGGGTCCAGTGCGTACGTTGTAGGCTTGCAGGAATTTGGGTTCAGCTCTATCTATGTGTCGGATCTAGTCACATATAGGGATTCAACGGTGATTCCTAGTGAGTCATTGAGCCGTCTCCTTCCTTTGAGAGTGACCCCACCCCAGAGTGTCCACCTCTAGCCTCATTCCCACAGCAGCATGCGCATATCGAATATATACGGGATGAGCAGGTGACGATTACTTGGAGTGGAGCGTACTCCGTGCTACCAGGTCAGTGACAAATCCACCGGAGCCACACGAGCAGTCACACCCCTTACTCGAAGGGGTCGAGTTCCTCCCACCCGGGGAGAATTGGTGCGGACACACGTCACAATACGCATTGGTGGCCGAGGATACGCCGGGACCCGCATAGCTCACGGAGGACAGGGACGCCAAGTCAAACAACTTATCTTCATTTTATGCCTTTAAGCCTTGTTGGGCCCTATTTAGAACATATGGACAATTATCAGGTTGTACTATTGTAATAAGGCTAATGGGCCTATGGTCTTATAATGGGCTAGAATAGTGTTCTAGAGTTATTGGACTTTTAAATGGGCCAAGCCCATGGGCTAGTGTGAAAGGGGCTTGGTGGCTTGTAGGCTTCTAAAAGGGGGAGCCCCCTTTCTTAGTCCAAGGTAGGCAACCTACCAAACTTGGACTTCCTTCCTTTGAAAATTCAAAGGAAGGAAGCTTCCTTGGCCCCCCCTTGGTCCCCCTCCCTCTCCCACTTGGCAAGTGCGCCCCCCCTCACCCCTCCCCTCTCTCCCACGAGATTCTCAGCCCCTCCCCTTGCCATTCTCTATTTAAGGGTGTGTATAGTGTCATTTGTACAATTAATGAAGAATTATTGAATGAATTTTAAGAAAAAGTGTCCAAGAGGCCATTTGCCCCCCCCCTTCCTCTCTCCTATCTCTCCTTGCAGCTGTGAGAGCTTAGATCTCTGAGGTGTGATACCTCCCAATCCATCCCCTTTTGAGTGTGAAGCTCATCTCTGCCGCCGCCATCGCACCGCTGTCGCGCCGCCACCGCCACTTCTTCGGTGTTCTGTTCACTCTGGATAGAAGCTGATTCCGTGATTTTTAGCTCTTAATCAGGAGCTCAGATCGTGATGAAATTTGGAGGGTGAGTTCCCCACGTCCACCCCAGCCTCCACAAAAAAATTCAGGTTATTTACCCTTCGTTTACCATTTTTCCCAACCTGTTCTTTCCACCCTAGTAATCTGCCTCCTGTGCAGATCCACCAACCAGCAAGTCACCACTTCGCCCTTTTCACCCACTTTTTCTTTTCTGAATGAGCTGAAAATTTAACTGAGAGTTCTGTCCACCGAAACCCCATTCCACAAATTTACTTGGGATTTTTGGAATTCTTTTACTATTTTTAAAAACCACTATCTTTTCTCAAATCTGTTCTGTCCTGTGCGGTCTAGATCCGACCACTTCCACCGTAAAATCTCTTTCCCCACCCAAATCACCTCCGAATTTTACAAAAAAATTATCCATGTGTTCCTCCCATCCCCACCTACATGTCAAAAAATTTTCAGATCCAAATTCTTCCGTTTGATCTTCGGTCAAACTGAGTTCTCAGGAAAATCCATTTATGTCCTGACTGTTCTAGATCTGTGAACCAGCCAATTATAAATTCCACCACGAAAATTCTAGAGCTAGAACAATTACTATAACAACATGTGTTTGAAGATCTCTGAGTCAACTTCGCAACGGCGCTGGTTTCGCATCGATCCAACATTCATGTTAATCGCAATAATTTTTCTCGCAGAGTCGCACAGTGCTGACAGCAGTAGAATCGGTTCGGGACAGCAAGCTACTGCCCGAGTAGTCGTGTACCGGAACCGACGGACCTGTCCAACACGCTGCCCGTCAACCCAGGATCGATCCTCCCGGCCCCACTTGTATCCTGTTACTTCCCTGCGTGGACTGGGCATAGAAATTCATTTCTATAAATTGTTGTAATTGTTGTACCGGGAGTTACTGCCTTGGCCGGGATCGTCTTCTCCACGCCCGGTAGCGTGGAGGTAAACTCGCCACTCTCTTATTGCACTTGCTGATTTCGTATTTATTTGTATATGCCGCTGCGAGTGATAGGTTACTAGCTCTTTCAAATTTAAATCACCGCTGCGAGAGAGAGCGAAACCCATCCCGTGACCCGATTCGGGCACGAAAAAGAGCCGACTACCCGACTCATTGTCGGTTCCTCAATCACGCAAGATCTCGCGTTTCCCTCGCTAGGGACGTCTGCGAGCTAGAGTCCCAGGTCGCGTGTCCGTCCCGCATCAGCGATGCTGAGCTTCTCACTCAGAGAGGGGGGGGGAGGAGGCTTCACCCCTCAAGAAATTCGTAGAAATCCATCTGCAAGGCGGTGGGAGAGAGAGAGGGGCACCCTTGGGCTGCTCTTGGCAATTTCTGAAACTTTCTCACATTAATTCTATCAAAAATGAAAATACAAGGGATTTATAGAAAGTTATAAAAGACCAAAACTACCCCTAGATCAGGGTTAGGGAGGGGTAAATGGGGTATAAGACATTAATCCCCCATGTGGTCAAATGGCCACATTAAATAAAAATACAACATGCATTAAACAATAGTAAATGGGGGGCGCCCCCTTGACCAAGAGGAGTCCAACATGGACTTTCTTCCCCCCTTGTCCCCCCTTGGTCCAAGTCCAACTTTGGACTTTGAACTAGCCCCACATGGGCCCTAGAACCTAGGTGGATTAATGGGAAAGAGAGTGGGGGCCCCTACTAGACCTACTGGACTTTTACAAATAAACCCAAAGACTTTAAAGACTAACACTTTTGCTTATAATGCCTTACAAATGTAAACCCAATTAGCCAAGGGTATAAATACAAACAAAAGGACACAAATGTAAAATAAAAATATTAGTGCCCAGTGTTGATTCCCATCACCAAGAAAATGTGCTTATAAGTGTAAAGTGTATCTAATAGACACGTACCGGAATACGTGCTATGTACTTATGAAAGACTCAAGACGAGAGAGAATAGTGTAGAAAATAGCGATCAAATCACCTATGTAATAATTCCACAAATCATAGGAAGGATCATTTAATACAAAACTATATTATTTGGCCCAAAATTAATGTATAATGAAATTAAGTTTAAAACATGCTCCTACTAATCAAAAGGTGCCGAACGTGATGAGGGGCATAATCAAGTGAAATATGGCATAATCATAGCATATAATATCATGAAATTTAACTAAGGTTCGGACTGGTTTTTAGAACCAGATGGCGGCCAGGGAAAGGTCTGCCATATATAGAAGCGGTCAATCGCAAGATTGCCATTACCGAGAAGTGGTCATTGGAAGACCGCCTTCTGTCTTCTAGACAGAAGGGTCAAAACTGTGCAATTAAGGCCTATTCTAGGGCAAGTGATGCACAAAAACTCCAGTAAACATGAAGGCAAGTCATTGTAGAAGAAAGGTAAGGCATGGAGATGCATTAATTTACGTGAATTTAATCAATTTGTCATATTCTACTTAAAGAACGAGATTCATGTATGCAGAAATAACCCTATATGCACAGTGAAAATAAATCATGGAATTCTCCACGTACAATGCATGAAAACATCAGGAGTCAGAGGGCTTTTGTTCCTAACATGTTAATTTAGCTGTCCATGAGATAACCTACCTCTGGAAGTGCTCCTATGAATCAAATTTCTGACTAAAAGTTGATGCTGGCTAATGTGCATCCTGCTTGGAACTAGTTACTTCTTGGCCTTCTATCTCTTCAACCACTCGTCCTAAAGTCACTACAAGAAAAATTGAAAATACCGACTATATTTTTCGACGGAACAATATTCTTCAGAAATACATCGAAAATATTCTACTTTCTAACGGAAATTTATTCTGTCAGAAATTTGTCGGTAATTATCGACTATTTTTCGACATAAATATTTTGTCGTAAATACGTCAGAAATTTTTGACAAAAAAAATGTACGTCGGAAATATGTTGAAACTTTCGGACGTATTTTTCACTAACAGAGGTTTCTTCGGAAATAAATAATTGTGGGTTAAAATTTATGAACAGTTTTCGACAGATAAATTTAAGGTCGAAAATTCACTTTCTGACATATTTTCGATGGATTTCCGATGGAATATGGACGTCGGAAAAACTTATTTTCCTTATAGTGAGTCACCAAACTTGGAGAATAGGTAGAAGATACAAAGAAAAATAATAAGTTCTAAAGGTAGAACTTGAACTAGCCTCGTTTAGGGCTTCTAAACTCCTCTTCTTCCCTGGACGGACGCACTGTCTTCTATGCAAACTGCAGAGGGATAATGACTTCTGGGGCTTCTAGATCCTTAAAGACTCGACCTCCTAACACGAAAATTGGAGGGGGGTTAGACAATATAAAGAAGAACAAAACCTTCAAAAGGCTTTACCTGAGATAATGTCTCCTCACCTATGAGAAACGCGATCCAACATTAGAGTTCGCACGAGTCGAAGTTGGGTCTATTTATAAGGTTTAAGTTAGGGTTACTAGATTAGGTCAAAATAGAATCATATTCTTGGCTCAAATAAATCCCTTAGAGTCATATACCAAGTTTCTAGGCCTGGTAGCTTCGATCTCTGGCCCTTGGGAGGGATAAAATCTAATCTTTTTAGGGTTTATCGGACCTCGCTCACGGAATACAGTAGCGGTCAGATGAGGACCGCTTTTATGAGAAGGCGGTCGTGCGATAGACCGCTTCTTGGCGTTTAGTCCGCAATTTTTAGAATTTTGAATTTATCAATTATTTATCCCCTATTTATCTTATTTATCCCCTTTTAATTTTAAAATTAGCCCCAATTACGTTTCTAGTAATGGGCTTGGGTCAAAAAGTCATAGAATTGGGTCTTTGGGCCTATTTGAGTGGGCTTAACCCTTTGGTTAATATAGGGCCTTTAAATAGATTTATTTAATTCTTAATTCTTTTTAATAGTCTATTAAGTCTTTTTAAATACTTAATAATTATATTTAATCCCAAAATTTTTTTGAATAATTTCTAAAAAAATTAGGGGTGTTACACCCTCCCCCACTTAAAAAAAATTTGGTCTCCAAATTCATTGCATAAGTTTTATGGAGAGTATGTTTTAATTAGTCGGATTGATACTTAAGGCAATGCTAATATGTAAATGAGTCAAGGTGATACCTTCAATCGCCTTACCTTCTCCGTCCAAGATGGCATTTAGTCGGCCTCGTCGCCCGCGTCGCCCGCGTCCATTGTTATCCCTTGAAGATTGTTCCTTTATGAGAGGATCATGGACAAACGATGTTCTCGACTTCCACATTTGAGACAAGCGCCGAGACGCTTCCAACATTTTTCGGCCGTGTGTCCGAACTTCTCACAGAATGAGCAAGCCGTCATGACCTGCTTTTCTTCCTCCTCCTTGGCTTTTTTACTCTTTCTATTACCATTGCCATTTTTATTTTCATTCCTTTTTCCATTACTATTTCTTTTACCATTACCGTTCCCATTGCGGGACCTCTTGTTGTGATGGGGTTCGTCATCCTCCGTGATGCTAAACCTTTCTTCTTTTTCCTCTCGCCTATCATGTTTTCAGCTCGACTTTTCTTCTTTCCCTGGAATTTCTCTACCTTCTCCAGGGTCCTTTCACATAAATGTGCCCGTTGGACCATTTCCGTATATGTGCAGATATTTTGATGCCCAAGTTGTTGAATAAAGTCGGGCCTTAAACCGTCCATGAATCGGTTAGCGTTTAACAAATCGATACTAACCAGGTGAGGAGCATAAGGGGCCAGCCGAGAGAATTGAAGTTCATATTTTGCCACGGACATCATGCCTTGGCGAAGAGAGGCGAATTCAGCGGCCTTTCTTTCTTTGACGTGCTCGGAGAAGTACTTTGCACAGAAGAGTGTAAGAAATTCCTCTCAGGTAAGTTGATCATTTTGAGGTTGTGCCTTCCACCAAGTACGGGCGTCTTTGTTTAATTGGAATGTGGTGAGATGGACCTTCTCTTGGTCGGTGCATTGCATGACATCGAATATTCTATTCATCTCATCTATCCAATTCTCCACCTCGTCGGGATTAGAAGATCCAGAGAATCTTGGAGGATTCATACTTCAAAAATTCCCGTGTAGATTACCCGTGCCAGCCCTCGCGCTAGCTTGGGCCACAGTTTGTAGGGCCTGGGTAAAACCCGCAACTTTTTGTTGCATTGCTTCCCAATTAGCGCGATTTGCGGCACATTCAGCGGCCATTGTAAGAGTGAAGTGCCTGAAAGAAATAAGCAATTAGTTATTTCTTGGGATTTTACCTATGGATTAAATTCTAAATAACTATCTCATCCCACGCTCTACCCGATCTCACATGGGTTCGAAAATTTTCTTTCCTAGTTCATAGGTGTGGGTCCTAAATACTTGGACTTAGCCTATGACATGACATTTTTCTAGGACTTACTTATGCCTAGGCTCTGATACCAACTTAACTGTCACGCCCCGAGCCATATGTGTACAGCGAAAGTAACTCAGGGAAACGTAGGCAGTCGGCAATACACCTCAAGCTAGCAATATAATCAGAGCGCAAATCATTCACGCATAAGATGAATTGACATAATAATTGATAAAAATCTAACTTTTATTGTTAATAATGATCCAAAGTTACATAATATCGACTCTTATTCCACTAGACTTAAGAAAAGAAAATTACATACCATGATTCAATAAAGAACAAAGTTACATGATGACTCCAAACTAATTTAAAGACACTAAGACACTCTAAGTCTTTTCTCGATCATCAATCATCGCTCTCAGACCCATCGCTAGCATAATCCGAGTCTGACTCACTTGAACTTCCTGAAAAGATTAGAAAAATAGGTATGAGCACACTTGTCCAGTAGGTATCTTTGAATCAACATGGAAGCAAGCTTTAAGTAATTACGTTTTCGCTCTAGATAATAAGGAAATGGAAAATGTGATAAAACATACGAATAACACCATAGTAACAACAAGAATTGAACTATAGAGATATGAAGAATGTGAAGGAATAATAGAGCATGATCAAGAAAGATATAAGGTAAAGTGGCCTTTCATTAACAAGAATGTACTTCATAACCATGAAGGTTATGCACTAGAATGTCATGAGCAAGAAAGTACTAGCAAGCATGTAAATTATCACAAGATTGCCTCGTGATTTTCACTCGTCAATAAAAAAAGTACTCCCGACGCCAATGTTCATCGTACCCCATGATTTTTAGCAGGTTTTCGACTATCTACAGAGGGGGCTAGTGTGGAGTCCTTGGACAATATCCGTGCCCGCTCTTGCATCTTCAAGTTACAGATCAAGCTACTTCCATGAGAAAATAATAAAGTTTTGGCTAATAATACTCAATTCAATAATAGTTCCATGATAATGTAGCCAAGGCAAGAACGCACGAACATAAGATCATGAGAGTTTAAGAAGGATTTAAGACAAGGTCATGCTACGGGAGGAATCCGGAAGCATAACGGTATGTTCTTTAACTTTCATAATTCATTAGATAGCTTTTGAATAAAGGGTTAGGTTCTAGATAATCAATAGACCATCTAGGATTATAGGAAAATCAACCCTTGGGTCAAACCCCGAGTTAAACAGGATCTGAGAGTATGCGGTCATTCCTGGACCATTTCTGGATAGAAGCAGTCAAGACAAGACCGCTATAATGAATAGGCGGTCAGGTCAGGACCGTTTCTATATAGAATCGACGCTAGTCTGAGGAAGAGCCAACGCAGTAGAATAAGCTGGCATAACGCGGTCACGGGATGACCGCTACTTGACAGTGGCGGTCGCCTGATGGCCGCGACTATCCTGGACATAGAAAACGCCGGTAAAGTACTTTCTAGACAATTGGGCTTTGAGGGTACAACCAGCTCGGCGTCCAAGTGGGAATCTCAGGCTCACGGAGACTTACGGAGGCCTTGAAACATGAGCCCCTAGTCTGACAGAAAGAATATCCGACAGAGAACTTCACAAGTCCAAGAAAATGTGCCTATAAGTGCAAAGTGTATCTAATAGACACGTACCGAAATACGTGCTATGTACTTATGAAAGACTCAAGACAAGAGGGAATAGTGTAGAAAACAGTGATCAAATCACTCATATAATAATTTCACAAATCATAGGAAATATCATTTAATACAAAACTATATTGTTTGGCCCAAAATTAACGTATAATGAAATTAAGTTTAAAACATGCTCCTGCTAATCAAAAGGTGCCTAACATGATGAGGGGCATAATCAAGTGAAATATTGCATAATAATAGCATATAATATTATGAAATTTAACTAAGGTTCAGACTGGTTTTTAGAACCAAATGGCAGCCAGGGAAAGGATCGCCATATATAGAAGCTGTCAGTCGCAAGACCGCCGTTACCGAGAAGCAGTCGTTGGAAGACCGCCCTCTGCCTTCTAGATAGAAGGGTCAAAACTATGCAACTAAGGCCTATTCTAGGGCAAGTGATGCACAAAAACTCCAGTAAATATGAAGGTGAGTCATTGTAGAAGAAAGGTAAGGCATGGAGATGCATTAATTTACGTGAATTTAATCAATTTGTCATATTCTACTTAAAGGACAAGATTCATGTATGCAAAAATAACCCTATATGCGCAGTGAAAATAAATCATGGAATTCTCCACGTACAAAGCATGAAAACATCAAGAGTCAGAGGGCTTTTGTTCCTATCATGTTAATTTAGCTGTCCATGAGATAACCTACCTCTGGAAGTGCTCCTACGAATCGGATTTCTGATTGGATGTTGATGCTGGCTCCTACGCGTCCTGCGTGGAACCGGCTACTTCTTGGCCTTCTATCTCTTCAACCACTCGTCCTAAAGTCACCAAACTTGGAGAATAGGTAGAATATACAAAGGAAAACAATAAGTTCTAAAGATAGAACTTGAACTAGCCTCGTTTAGGGTTTCTAAAGTCCTCTTTTTCCCTGGACGGACGCACTATCTTCTGTGCAGACTACAGAGGGACAGCGACTTCTGGGGCTTCTAGCTCCTTAAAGACTCGACCTCCTAGCACGAAAATTGGAGGGGGGTTAGACAATATAAAGAAGAACAAAATCTTCAAAAGGTTTTACCTGAGATAATGTCTCCTTACCTGTGAGAAACACGATCCAATATTAGGGTTTGCACGAGTCAAAGTTAGATCTATTTATAGGGTTTGAGTTAGGTTACTATATTAGGTCGAAATAGAATCCTATTCTCAGCTCAAATCAATCCCTAAGAGTCTTATACCAAGTTTCTAGGCTAGGTAGCTTCGATCTCTAGCCCTTGGGAGGGATAAAATCCAATCTTTTAGGGTTTATCGGACCTCGCTCACGGAATACAGTAGCAGTCAGATGAGGACCGCTTTTATGAGAAGACGATCGTGTGATAGACCGCCTCTTGGCGTTTAGTCCGAAATTTTTGAATTTTTGAATTTATCAATTATTTATCCCCTATTTATCCTTTTTATCCCCTTTTAATTCTAAAATTAGCCCCAATTACGTTTCTAGTAATGGGCTTGGGTCAAAAGGCCATAGAATTTAGTCTTTGGGCCTATTTGAGTTGGGCTTAGCCCTTTGGTTAATATAGGGCCTTTAAATGGATTTAGTTAATCCTTAATTCTTTTTAATAGTCCATTAAGCCTTTTTAAATGCTTAATAATTATATTTAGTCCCAGAAAATTCTTGAATAATTTCTAAAAAAATTAGGGGTGTTACACTTGTCCTTTATCTAGAGATATATTCTTCGAAATTGATCTCTGGATTCTTGCTCTATCTCTTGTCCAGCTTTAACTCTGCTCGTTATCGAGTTTATCATAGCATGCATATTCATGTTAATTTATTAATCACTTAAAACTAGCTTGGTTCAAGAGATATAAGACCTACTGAGCTTTCGCTCACATAGTGTTGTCAATATTTTGTTCAGGTGGTAATGAAGAAAATGCAATCAAGATGGGCGAGGGCATGAGTGAAGAGAGTTTCGATACCTTAGATGGTGTACAGTGTGGTCTTAAGTCGAGTCTAGTTAGCTATCAGTCTCTTTGTAATTTTCTTTTATTTTGGAGTCTGTCAGAATGAGTCAAACTGTAATAAGCTTGCATTTGAAATTTTCAATGAAATCATGTCTATTTCTGATCTTAATGTGTCTTTATGGGTTGCTCTGACTATCATGACTGTATCGCTGTCACGTTCCGAGAAAGTTTCCACTGCTATCGATTTGGGACGTGACAGAAGTGGTATCAGAGTCAGATTTTTCTAAACCCCTAGGTCATTAAGTTCAGGTCATAGAATTGAGGTATCCTTGTCAATTACCTTATAGTAACCCAACGAGATTTGTATAGAGCCGTCGGCTAACCATTAAAATGTATTTTACCTAAGTTGAAATGGTGCAAGGATATGAGCAATTACTTCTTTAACAAATGTTTTGTAGGCTTGAGATGGTTGTTGAACGTGTTCAGTGGAGGGAGATGCAGCGGACTGTTCAAAGGTTAACTCAGGCATTGCAGCAGGTTGCCCAAGGCTGAGCTCATCGTGGAGTAGGGGTCTTGCAACGGAGTTTCCAAGGAATGACCTCCCCCCCCCCAAGTTTAGTGGGTCTTCTGACCCAGACGAAGCTAAAAATTAGATTAGAGATATGGAAAGGACCTTCATGGTCAAGCAATGTACTGGCCAAGAGAAAGTCTTGTTAGGACCTTATCAGTTGGAAAGAGATGCTCGGGCTTGGTGAGAGTCTGTGGAGGCGATCTTGCCCAATGATCAAGTAACTTGGAATGAGTTCTTGGAGCATTTTAATGAGAAGTACTTTTCAGAGAGAATCCGAGAGAAGAAGGCTATGAATTTGCATCTTTGAAGTATCGAAGTCTGTCGGTTGCAGATTATGAAGCGTAATTTTCTAGGCTAGCTCGCTATGCACCTAATTTGGTCTATACTAAGAAGATGAGAGCTAAGAGATTCATGAATGGCTTAAGAGTAGAGTTATTTCTCAATTAGCACCGTTAGGGATTCTGACTTACGCCGAGATGGTCAAGAAGGCACAATTGTCAGAAGATACTATGGATATGTCCGAACAAATCAAGGGAAGGCTTGCCAAGAAAGGGTTAGTGAAAGAATCCAAGGATAGTGAACTCGTGAATGGGAAAAAGAGGCCGAATGGAGGTAATGGTTCCAATAAGTGCAAGAAGCTCAAGAATGGGGACCAGCAGATCGTTCTGGTTAAGGAAAGATGTGAGCATTGCGATAAAGGTGGGCACCGATCGGAAGAGTGCTAGAGGAAGCTAGGAAAGTGCATTCTTGTAGGAGTGGAGATCATAGAATCGTTCGTTGTCCTCTTATTAAGGAGCCAGCGCCGCCGGAGAAGCAACAAGGTGGATCGAAGCGGTAGGGTAGGCTGCAAGTATTGGAAGGTAACTCTAAACCTGCCTTATTTATGCATGCTTGGACATGGTTCTTATTGTATTTTGCATGCTGTAGAATTTGATCTAGTAAGAATAGATTGTGAATGCATGTTTTTGGGATTGGTGATCTTGTACCCACTATTTTAAAAAGAAGTCATGTGAATTTGGAGGACCAAATTCTTTTAAGTGGGGGAGGATGTAATAACCCCCCAAAAAGAATAATAATAATAATAATAATAGCCATATAATATTTATGGATAGTAAGATTTTGAGAGAATGAAATCCCTTATAAACTTGATATAAGAAACGATAAATAATATTTAAGTTAAATCGTGTCTCGGCCTTAAAGATTGACCTGGGCGGCCACCCAATAGCCGCCCAACCCTTCTAGGGGGCCAGACCTCTGGCTGCCCAGACTGGGTAGAGGTGACAGCCATCCTAGCCACCTTCTGTGCAAGGTCCCTTATGGAACTGCATCCAGAAGGTCATTCCCAAGCCCGTCTCACCCCCATTGCGAGCGGGAACCCCCGAAAAACATGGGGAACTCATTCTTGATGAAATACCATCCATAAAACATGATATAGACCATAGATCGGAAATAAAATCGATCGATCTGCATGCATGGCCCCGAACATGGAAATTTCCTAAACATGCAATAAAATCACTCTCTCTCACCCAAATCACTATCGAATCGAAGGGAAATACGAGAGTAGAGTTCGAGATCCATCCCCCTACCTCAACGTCACTTCCAAACCTCAAAATAAGCCGATCCACCATTAAACCTCAAATCCCACGCACGAAAACATGATCCCGTCCAATGAACCGCCTCCGCCTCATGCCTATGCTCGGCCTAGCCCACTATCGTCGTCGATCGGACCCCCCCTTGCGCTCTCCTTCTGCAGTCGGAGAGAAGAGGAGAGGATCGTGCGATTGGAAGAGGAAGGAGGAAAGAATGGGGAGAGAGAGAGTGGGCTCAACGTTTAACGAGAAAAGGTTTTAGGGTTTTTCCAAAAGCCCAAAAAACTAAAAATTGTAAACATGCCCTTTTCCTCTTATTTTTTGGGCTAAACACTCACGGAAAATCCTCGAAAATCACAATTTTAGCGGGATCTGAATTTTAGCATTTAAAATTTAATTTATTCACAAAAGTAAATCTAAAACTCAAGAAAAATAGGATCTGAAACCTGGAGGCATTATAGTTTACCTAGGCCAGGTTGGTTGGGGTCAACCTAGTCCGAGTAAACCCCCTCCCCTTGGGGGTTTACCCAGGCCAAGTTACTTGGGGATAACCTACTTAGCATAAACCCCCCCGTGGTGGGGTCACCTGGGATGCCCTCAATAGGGGAATAGAGAGAGAGAGAGAGAGAGAGAGAGAGAGAGAGAGAGAGAGAGAGAGAGAGAGAGAGAGAGAGAGAGAGAGCTATAAAACCCCCCATTTTAGGAATTTTGGGCACTTTTTCTCCTGGACTGGCCACGTGGATGACGTGAATTACTTGGTTGCCCGCGCGAGTCTGAGGTCGCTTGAGTGCTGTTCCTCATGCCACTTTGACTGGTTCCCATCCTATTCTGAGTGGACTTTGCATTGTGGTGAGTTGGCGCACCAGGATGTTGCATGGGATGGTGTAGAGAGCAGTGCCCCGAGCCTAGGACTAGTCCCTGCGTTGGGTGCGCCCTTGGCAAAATGCCATTTTGGGGTGGCCTCAGGGTTTGTGTCTTCCAAGTTTTCATGCCGTGTGATACGACTATGTGTCTTGGAGTCCAGGCTTTGACCCAAGCTCCAAGGTGAGGTTGTCATGGTGTCGCCTTTAAGGTGTTCGAGATTGGTCCCCACCCTTGATAGGATGTCGTGCGGTGCGGCTAGCGGTCCCCGAAGCTCAATTGTGACTCAGTTATCGGGGCCGTTAGCGATTGGCCGCTAGTAGGTGGCATTTTGGGAGTAGTTTCCAGCCTCTTTGTTGCATGCCGTGCGATAAGGTATGTTGCAATGAATCCTCGGGTTAGCCCGATGACTATGATGCTGGCAGCACTATGCCACTTGTCAAGGGATGAGGGGTGGTTCCCACTTTCTTGTGAGGTCGTCGTGTGGTAGGTGGGTTGTTTTGGGTAGGGAGTCGGGCTCGGATTGTTGTGTATGTCGTCAATATTGTGGCACCCGCAGGGTGTTCAAGATTATTCCCCATCTTCCGTTGGAAGTCGTGTGGCATGGCAAGTGGTCTGCGGAGCTCGACTTTGACTCAGTGGCCGAAGCCGTCGTTGTTGGGTTGCTTGTGGGAGGTATTTTGAAAGTGGTTCTCGGCCTCTTGGTCACATGCCGTGCGATACGGCATGTTGCTGCGAGTCCTTGGGTTGGCTCGGCGACTAGAGTGTTGGCGGCGCGATGCTGCTTGTCGGGTGATCAGAGGTGCTACGTCCCCGCTTTGTTTTGAGATTGCTGTGGGGCACGACGAGTCATTCTAGGCCCGGGATCAGACGTGGTCATTGTGTATGTCGCTAATATTATGGCGCCCACAAGGTGTTCGGGAGTGGTCCCACACATTTAATTATCGACTATTTTGAAAAAATTAAGCGAGTAGAACAGTCGTACACATAATAACAAATGAGAAGATTTGGACGTGGACATGAATATAATCTTGCATGGATAAGTTCTATTTTGAATGGGGCTTTTGGAGAAGTTGAATATAATCTTGCATTAGTCATTCTGATGAATGTTAACATACAAAGAGTCAGGGTTTGGGTGGCGCATTTGGTTTTATTATAATATCTTATATTGTTGTGTGATTAATGAGAATTCTTTCGATCACATATATATATCACCACGCAAGTCTTATCTAAGGATGCAATATTCTTACATGGACATTGTGACACAACTTGTTTATCTGCAAAAGAGAGGAGAATCAAGAAACACATCGATCTTTTTCTCTAGGTGGAGAATAGAGATGTTGGAGGTCATGCATTGAGGGGTGAAGACTGAACCCTACTTCATGTCCAAGAATCATCCGAAACTCTTTTCTCTCAAATCTCGACACACTCCAATTACAGTCCTCGGATGAGGCTCATATATAGCAAGCTAGCTAGCTAGCTAGGTATCCTGTTGATGTTTATCAGCACACACATTATAAGAGAATTAAGAAAGAAGGGCTAGATGAGATTATATAGCTTGCATGCACGTTCCCCCTGAAGGTAGCTAGCTCATGTGTTCACGAACCTGCAGTTCTTCCTCACTTCCCCACCCTCAGGGTTGGTGATGTTTCCCATCTTCACCATGGAGTCAGAGAACTGCTTGAAGAAGGCGATGGCGTCACGGGCGTAGGTCTCGACGAGGTCACCCGTCTCAAACGCCAGCACGCTGGAGTACATCTCCTGGTCGGAGTTCAGTAGCGCCTCCCTCCTCAATAGGATCGCGTAGAAGGAGTTGTCGAACAGGGTGGGCGTTACGTAGTCCATGGCGGCTATGCTGTCGTCGTTCCCCACGAGTGGGCAGCCGGCCTTCAACTTCTCCAGGTGTGCCTCCGATATGGGCCCATTGGCGGCGGCAGTGTACTGGAACTCACCGTAGATCCGTTGCCGGTAGCTCACGCACCTTGCCATGCCGACCGTGTGGGAGCCTGCAAGCATGGATGCGACTGACTGTGAGGAGACTAGCTACCTGGTATGATTACCCCGATAGAAACAAAGTATTCTCTGCACCTTAATTAAATGGAAGTTAACTGCGGCGGCATTTTTGACAATAATTTGATATAACGACGTTACTAAAAGTAATATGCAAAAAAGAACTTGTAAAGAAGGATAGTTTTGCAAAAGTCCTTTCTTTGAAAGAAAATTACTGCGATTCTCTTAAAATCTTTATATAAATAACTCCTATACTCTTCCCTTTATCTAAAAATTCTACAGAGCAGATATGTTACAGCCCTAGCTAATATTAGATTCTAATAGGGCGGTTGGGAACAATTTTTTTTAAAAATTATTTCTACCTAAAAATTTATGTTGTGTCAATTTTTAACTTAAATTTTAAAAATGATAAAAAATGACACTTTCTGTTTGGCAACGATGTCATACTTTTTAAAATCAATGTAGATGTGTTTGGCAGATAATTTTTTATAATTAAAATAATATATAAATTGATAAAAGTAATTTATGACCTCCGCTTGAAACTCCCTCGACGCCGCCGCCGCCGCCGCCGCCGCCGGTCCCCGGCTCAGCAAAAGGAAAAAGTTTTCCCCATCGATGCTCTGTTCTTCACATCCACAATGACGCTTCCAACACCGCAATCTACCCATCTGCAACTCCCCAGCAAACCACTAGCTTGGAGCATAACGCCCCCACAGTTTGACCATGGAGAATGGAGGTAGAGGGAGGAAGTTCTTGCGAGTTTCATCACCACTGCAACGTGTTGGAGTTGGCAGAATGGATGGGTGGGTGCGTGGAAGGTGAAAATAACAGTCATGGTGTGGGGACTTGTAGAGCAGGGGGAAAGCCCTGATCTTTCTAGGTGTGGGGACTTGCAGAGCAAGGGGAAAGCCCTGATCTTTCTAGACATGGCGTTTCCCGTTGCCGAGAGTGAGCTCGAGTTCGTCCACCCCGACCTCGTGGATCCTCTCCCCCTCCCACGCCTTCACCCTCCTGCTCATAGCTACCGTGCCCAGACGACGTGCTCGGAGAGGATAGCCGGTGTCGTGTGGACGGGGACGCTAGGGAGGGTGAGGGAGGGGGACGTCGGGGAGGAGAAGAACTTCGTGAAGTTCTCCCGAGAGAGATTCCGTGCGAGTCCGTGATCTCAAAAAAAAAATTGATGGAGAGTTATTTTTATTTAGAAAGAGATTATAATTGGATGAGATTTCCGTCCTAAAATTTAAGAGAGGAATATCAAACGGGGTAAGATAATCTCTTACTCTTTTTTTTTAATTTAAGAGAAAAAAGAGAAAAAATAGCAATCAAACAGGCTATAAGAGTACACAAATATTGTTCTGAATCATAGGAATATAGAGTGAGTACGGGGGTATAGAGGTATTATTGTTAAAGATTTCAAGACCATATAGGTATTATTAATTATTAAGGTAGGAGATCATAAGAGTTATTTGTAAAGATTTTCAGGGCATGAGAGTAGCTTTTCCTATTTTTGTTTTCCACGTGGCAAGTGGATTCCATTGTTTCTAACTTGTCCGCTGTCGATACAAATATATGAGTACGTACTTAATTAGAACCATATTTCTTACTGATGATAATATTCATATATATATATATATATATATATATATATATATATATATATACTGGATAAATGATAATTAGCTTAAACATATTTAAACATCAGTTCTATATAAGAATTAAATACAAACGTTGAATATATATATACACCAGGATATATATAGTATGTAAACAACAAACTTAATCTTACGTCAATTTATTTATTAATATTAAGCATCCTTTTTTTAAAAAAAATGTAGCAGTTTGGATGTACTAGCTATCTGTAACGGCTGCCGTTAATAACTTTTTGTTTCTTATGGTTATTATCTATAATGATTAACCAAAATACAAATAATCATATTGCATCCTTAATATATATATACAACGGACGATGGATGCGAGAGAAAACATATAGTCAGCAATAACAGTAATTAATATATGCACTTGCCTACAAGGGCCACCATGTCGGTGGCGGAGAGGCCCTTCACGAGGAACTTGGAGGTGAGGGTGGCAAGCCCCTGGTCAGGCATCGGGAGATCCGTCTCTGCACCCTCCGGGCTCGCCGTCTTCGAGTCCTTCCTCCCAAGCGGAACGTCCCAGTAAGGCCCCCCCACCTACAGAAAAAAGCTCCCGGTGATCAGCTCGAACGTTCGTCAACCTTAATGGCGCCGGGCATGCCCTCTCTCTCTCTCTCTCTCTCTCTTCACACACACACGCCGAAGCGAAACCCGGCGGCCGGCCAGTTAGAGGGGACACAGACGACGGTATATATATATATAAGTATATATATAGTTTATACCAGAATGGTGGCGTCCCTGGCTGCGACGGCGAGAAGGTCGGCGCAGGAGACGGCGAGAGGGCACTCGGCCTCCAGCTTGTTTTTGATCCTGTCCACCAGGTCGAACCCTATCAGGGAGTGCCCGTTGGCCTTCGCCGTCTTTTCTCCCTTGAGTGTGTACGTGTCGTCCAGCAACACCGAGCCGTCGCAGCCCTGCAAAACCCGTCGTCACCCCGGAACCAGCCGAGTATACACCTAACGTACGCTAATGAACCAACTCCTACGTACGAAGAACCCGTGCCGGCAAAAGCAGAAATAATTAAATTAAAACAGAAAAAACTTGCGATCGAGGCTAATGCGACGGACCTGGACGAAGCAGTCGTGGAAGTGGAGGCGGATGATGGCGGCCGCGTTCCGGGGGTCGGCATGCACGGCGCACTCCATCTCGGAGCGGATGATCTCCAGCGCGGTGGGGCACGCCGCCTTGTAGTAATCCAGTGTCAGCTGAGACGCGTCCTGCGCGTGTGAAACACAGACGAAGACGGAGGTGGAGGCGAAGAAGGTGGCGAACAAGATGAATACGAAAGGCAACGATGGTCTGGAGACAGCTGGTAGGATTTCCATGGCGGCCGGATCGGATTTCTTGAACGGCCTGCCCCCGACGATGCTATCTGGAGACTATTAATTTGCAGCTAGTGGATCCTCAAGTATATATGTATATATATGTATATATATTTATATACCGCGCGTGGGGAGAGTTTGTGAAGAAGTAGGGAGGAGGAGGGACTGTTGGGTGTGCTTAAATGGGCCGGGGAGTTGGCCGGGGTGGGGTGTTTCTTCAAGTCAAAGAGGAGATCAACTAACGTTGGTGAGGTAGGTGGGTTCCCCCGAAGACCCAAATCCCACAGTTTGGCTCTCTTCAGATGGAAACCTTTATATATCTATAGAAAAATAGTCATTACTTAATTAATTAATTCTGTGTGAAACCTGTTATCGTACCTATATTTCTCATTAATCATATACAGTGCCCCCAGCTGCGTGGCAGTGACCACGAAACAATGTGCGCCGCCTTCCGTCGATCGGGACAAGTTCAGAATATCAATCTCTTCCAAAGAGATGATAGTCTATATATAACCTTTTAATTAACTAGCTGATCATCTGGTACTCTCTTCTTTGAAAGGTTTAAGCAATTAACGGACGTGGTTCTTCTATATATATATAGCAGACATAACCGGCCTGTTTGATCACTTAATCGGACTTTTGATCGAGGGTTAACCAAAGCATGCATTCCAAAGCAGACGTCACACTTGAAAGGGGATACATACGTACATGCAGGTATATATTTGCCGCACAATAATGGCAAGTATATATAATCATATACTTCTGGTAATGTTTGATATGCGAATATAAGGACAACGTACGTAGCACATTGTAGAAGTATGTCAAACTTTGTGCACGTTTCAACTTCCAAGAGATCTTGAGAGAATAAAATGACATTAATTTGTACATGGAGAAGTTGAGGATTTGTTCCGGTTGGTCACTTAATTTCTAGGGGTTCACCAATCGTTCAAGTAACAACTTCGAATACTCCTGCATGCATGCGACTCTTCGCCGTTTTGGGAAGACATGTTCTAACAAGACGACCCTATCAATTTCTTTCTTTTTATGCAGTTCCATTAGCTTGTTGGCAGTGGTTAGGTTGGTGTATGGTTGGAGCTAGCATTCTGACGAACTGGGTTTTAAATTAGAAGATCATCTCTCTGCGATCATTTTATCTATCCATTTTTGAAAAGGAGAAAAAAAAAGAAAGAAAATGTGTGCATGTGGGACGTTTTGATTTCTTAATTTGGATTATTTGAAGATCCATTAATGGGTACTAACATTGACCGATCGAATGGATCGAGTGGCATTTCCCACAGCAAGTTGTCCTTTCTTAATAATTAAATAAGAATCACAATGTTATTGATGCCTTCATTTCCACCAAATGAAGTCATCCTAGTGGTTTGATTAGAGTTAACATAATCCAAATCCTATTACTAGTGTTGATAATCGCCGAATATGTATAACACGTGCGAGACATGCACAGTCAGCGGAAGCGAAAATCACACGTGTGGACACGGAGGTGATGAAGAAGGCTAACAGTGTCTCTACTAGGTACTCCACACTCCAAGATCGAGGGATGGTGATGATGACGTTCCAAAAATACAGTGGAGATCGATGAGGAAGAATGCAACAATATTGCCGTATTCAACAAACAAGGCCGGCCTTCTCCACAAGGTGCTACCTTCTTCTTTCTCTTCTTCACGTTGAAAGAAGAGAGAGGAGAAAGAGATGAGAAGAGAAGGGAGAGAGAGAGGAGTGTGGTGGCTAGGGCCAGGTCACACTAATCCTGCTCACATTCTTTAATTTATATTCTTTTGTTAGTTTCTTTCCCTCAACTCTCTACCCATATATACAAGGGAGGATGAAGAGTTTCTAAGGGAGAAGGTTTCCCTTTCCAAGGAAAACTCTTCCCTTATGTGCATGGCAATCCTACTCAAAGTAGGATTGCCATGCAGAGGAAGGGTGGCCACCCACACTAGCTAGTCCCCTCCCGCAAGGCACAGGGTACACCCCTCTCGCCTAATGGGCGTAGTCCATTTAAACTAACATCTCTCCTTTGTCCATTAAGGGCAACCGTACATGTCCTCCGTCTTAAAATCTCCCGTCATTCGTGAAATGGAGCGTGCAACTTTCACAAGATTCATTGAACATCCGAGTAATGTTCTATTAAGTCATCACCTACTTAAGGAATCACTAAAATAATCTCATTGTACCTCGGACAACTTAGTATGTACGGGCTATACACAAAGTGCTCTTAATCATGATTTTTCACCATGATGGGATACTTTTAATCATGGTTACTAAATCCTGATAGATCCGAGCAAGATAAAAAATCAGCAATTTTTATCACGGTTAATAAATAGAGATGAAAAAAACTGTGATGGGAGATTTAATTAGGGTGATGTTGGTGAAGTTATTTATCAAGGTTTAACTAAGACCATGATTGTATTTTGGATTTTTATCACGGTTTTAATAATAATCATAAGTAAATGTTGGAATTTCATCACGATTTTCATAAAAAGGGTGCTTAAAACTTTACATTTTCATTACAAAGAATCAAACAGCGATTAAACATTTACACTTTTAATCATGGCACGTAGTAAATAAGATCATGATTAAAACTTTACACTTTTCATCACAAAGAACAAAACTGTGATTAAACGTCATTTATCCATCACGGTTATGTTAAAACAGTGATGAAAAGTCGTTTTAATAAAAATAGTGATTAAACATTTTTTATATATCATAGTTTTGTTAAAATTGTGATGAAAAACCATCACAGTTATTTGGACGCACACGGAATTTTTTTGAATAAAAGAAGAAATAAATAGATAAATAAATAAATAGGTTAATTTATTTACCTATTTTTTTAAAAGTGGGTGTTCATTTATCAAACATAAATGCACATTTGTATGTTATTTACATAGCATGCTGTGGACGCACTTTATTATTATTTCGTTTATTTAGTGCGTGGGCGTGCTAGTCACAAAGTGACGATTTGTTCGGGTTTCGAGGGAGCTCTAGGTGTGCGCCGTCTGACTGATCAGATGACTGTGTGATTCGTGTCGGGACCAAAACCCACCGTGCCATAAAGGTCACAGTGTTATTTACATCTCCCGGGAGAGAAGAACACCCTTGATTAAACGTCAGGAATAAGGGCCATACGGCCTAGAGAGAATGTTAGTAAGAGGAGACGATGAAAGCTGGGATTTTATGAAAAGCCCGTATTAAGGGGATGACTATTCAAACCATGTCGGTCACTCGTGGACCATTTCATATTCGGACAAGGGTCTGTAATGAGAGCGTGATGCAAACGGAGACGAGCCCGTATAAATATTTGCCGAGTCTACGGCAAGTTTGATGAGGAAGTGGGATTAGATCTCATTCAAAATGGGTCGGATTCGACGAGCTATTGGCTTAAGGCAATGTCGAATCGTGGTCATATCGGGGTAACTCCCGAGGTCCAGACACGACCTGCCGCGGCGGCATTGATATTCCTTTATCCTGGGTCTAGGAAGAGCGGGGTTCCGAAACGGACGCCATTGGTTTCTTAAGGGTAGTATTGTTATTCATTTTTTTATGTTCGTTATTATCGTGTTTCCATGGCATTACTTTTATTGTTATGGTTTTCATTTTTATCCTTTCTTTATTATATATTTTTTTGTTCATTTATTTCATCACTTTATTCATTCCCCCCTTTTTATTACATTGTTCCCATTTCCATCGTGTTGACTTTTGTATTATTATTTATTTTTTATTGTTATTTATCTATTTATTTATGTTGTCATGTCATCTTTATTTATTTATGATTTCTTATTTATTTATTTATTAATATTATTATTCAGGTGAACATAATGCATAAATGGAAATGAGAGAAAGCAAAAGAATGGGTTGAAATAATAAAAAGGAGGAGTACGGCCGGTTCATCGCATTGAGCATTGTTTTCTTTTTGTGCATTTGTATGGTTACGTGAATGAGTCGTGTGTGAGTTAATGTGTTAAGTATTAATGGGTTTGAGTATATATGTGTGTGTTAAGTGTGTATTTAGCATATTACGTGGATGGAGTTTGTTTAGTGCATAGGTGTGAGGAAGTGGATATGTTACGTGAGATAGGGAGTGTGCGTGCGGCATTCGTTTTGTTAATGGGTTCATTCAATTCTTGACTGTCCGTATGTTAGATGGCAAAGCGTTCGATCTGTTCAGTTCCGTTCGTCGTGCTCGTGATTAGCTCTTCGTGTCTTCTTCCACGATTCTTTCGTCTTATTGGAGCGTCTTGTTGTTGTTCATTTCTTTATTATTATATTTATTATTATTTATTTATTGCTTCCACTTTACATTTTTTTACGTATTGTTCTGGTGAAAATTCGACAACATCTCCCCCGGATCCGGATGCGGGAGGAGTAAAGCGGATAAACGTCCACAAGGAGTGACGTGTCCCAAAATAGAGGTGCGCACAGATGCGGCAACACTTGAAACTGATAACGCAAAAGTGCGTCGTTTAAAACATACGTATCAATCTTTAAAATTTCAACTCGCACTATATGAAAGAAAGACGTAATATGGTGGCGAGAAGAGTCGAATCCACAGGGAAGAAGAGATTTTTTTGAGTTAAAAAAACTTGGAGTTCTTTGGAAAACACTTGTGATTTGCTTAAAGAAAATAATGAAATGATGAACGAACAAAACACTTAATTAAAAACACTTATGATTATGAGTCTATGCTTTAGAAAATAGTTGCATAAAGTGGAGAAGAAGAGGTAGAAGAAGGAGGAAAAGAGGAAAGGTGAACAACATCTAGATAAAATGAACACTTCTTTCATTAACATAAAGAAACAAGTACATGAAATGCAAGACAAACTTACAATAAAGATGTGACGAGATTATAATGAAGTAAAATAAAATTAAAGCAATAACAAAAAGAGGAGCCTGAGGTGTGAAGATGGTAGTAGCAATGGTGATGACGCCGTCGTCTCCTCCTCGTCGAGCCTTGGAGAGGATCGCTCCGCCTTGAAAGAGATCACCGTGAAAAGAGATGGATGAAGAAGCCGTCGTCGTTCACGTCACGAGCCTTGGAACGTCGCCCGCCTTGATGTACACACCGCCATGAAAGGAGAGTTGTGGAGGATAAACTTTGGAGAGAAATATAGAGAGGAATGTGGAAGGGTTTGTGTGGAGATGAAGACGGAAGAAGATGAGAGAGTAAAACAGTGGGAAAATAAATATAACTTGTAAACTAAGAAGAATTGGAGGAAGTGATAGAAGAAGAAAATCTAGATCTACAAGAGAGGAAGAAATTTAATGAAGAACTCAGAGAGAAAAGAAGAGGGGAAGGGCTTCAACACTGAGGAATAATAAAAGCTAGAACCTCGGATGAACAGTAAAATCACAGGACAGTAAGTTGACAAACGGGAAATAACTTTCAAACCAGAACGAATTAGGTGATGTAGAAGAAGAAGTTGTCGTACACTTAAAAAAAAGAACTTTTATGAAGACAGTAAGAGAAGAAAATGACTAGAAGGGGGAGAAATAAGAGAAATAATAGAGAGAAATACTGGTTCACAGATGAACAGGATAGCACAGTGAAAAATACGAAATAGCTTGAAAACTAGAAGGACCTAGAAGATTCTAAAGAAGAAGAAGTTGTAGAGAATAAAAAAATGAATAACTTTTATGAAGTCAGCAAGAGGAGAAAATGAACTTACATGAGAGAAACCGGAGACCTAAGGTTGGGAGAGAAAGAGTGAAAGATTACCCAAAAGAAGAACTCCATTTCTCCTCCTTGTCATGGGCTATTTATAGGGAAAGTTGGGTAGATGGAGGGTGGAGATTGTATCAAAAGGAGATGGATGGCTGAGATTTAGGTGAATATGATGCATGGGAAGAGAAAAAGTAGGTGGGCACCCCCTTTCTTGGACTTTGGGCACCCCCTTTCCCAAGGCTCATCATGTCTTTATTTCAAATTTTGAATTCAATTTTCCCTCCAACCAAAATATGTTTCTTTTCCTCAATTTCAAACTTTTGAAATTTCTTTTCCCTCCAACCAAAATATATGCTTTTGACTTAGTCAAAGTGGTGGTGACAGTTTTACCCCAAGCTTCTTTTGCAATTACCTTCGGTGTCCTGCACACACATAATTATAATTTAGTCCATAAAAATTATCATAATGTGCATATAAATATCAAATGCCCATAGTTATGCAATGGAGAATTAATACTCACGGCCCTCAACTTCAATTTATTAAATAAAATCATCAAATTAATCCATTTACATGAAAGTTCCAATTTAAATGCAGAGTTGAGGTTAACTATGAAATATGCATAATTACCTAATTATATGCACATAAAATGGTGTTCATGTAATGAATTATCATAATAAATGGGCACATATCACACCCCCAACTTACTCATTGCTAGTCCCTTAACAATGTCAATAAATTAAAATTTAGGACTAACAAGAGTTTGTAAAATTCATACTCTCATATCCAGTTCTCCCTTCATAGAATCAACCAAAGATTAGAAATCTGGAATCATTAATGCACACTAGCCTTATGTAGGAACTTAATAGTACATGATGAAGAATTCAAATCAAAGCTCAATAGCACTTGTGCATGTGTAACTACCAAATTCACAGCTTAGATAATTGCATCCCCCATTCGCTATTCCAAGCAAATGCCTTTCAACCTTGCACCTCTTAGATCAGAGCATTAAGTATATTAACTTTTTGTCTGCCTTATTACTTTGTCCCTTTGGGATCTTTTATACCCCACATGATGCTGCACCACCCTTCACTGCTCAACGTGAACCTCGACTCTTGCCTTAGGAGAAGTAAGCCCATTTTCGCAGATCCAGGTTCCCTTTTCCGTTTTACGCGAACCTCAACACGTCTTAGGTGAAGTAAGCCCGGTTACTAAAACTAGGGACTTTTTCATGGTGTGTTTTTTTTTCTCTCTCTCTTTTTTTATGTCATTACGCTTATTTGATAGATAATTTGGCAGAAAGCTTTGTAAAAAGATCTCTTTTCTTAAGAAGTGCAGAATATCAGGCAACATACCAAAAATAGCAGAGGGCTTGTCTTGCTTGTTTCATTAGTGTGCAACATGAATTTCTTTATTTTTTTTTTCAAAGTACACATGAACTTTAAAGGGATTCTTATATCAATTTTCCTTGGCTAGATTGACTAAATTTCCCATCATCCTTCTCCCTAGTCTTTTCTATTCCATAATTACTTTTAATTGAAGCATGAATCATAAAACTCAAAATGGGGTTTACATCTTTCTACTTTCATGCAACGATAACATGCAAGACAGAACTCCTATCATGTTGTACTATATACATTATGAAAATTTCTCTCTCCCCCCCAACTTGAATGACATTGTCCTCAATGGCATATAGAATTGAAAGTAATAGAACAATGCATCAATAAATACTTCTGAGTAGGAAAGAGACAACCGGATATGCGGGATGAAACCTCCATCAATGTCATTGACGGCAACGACTTCCTCTCCTTGGCCTTAACCTGACTATTAAAACACATTCAAACAAAAACGTCAAAACAATAAAAATCGTGGGTTGCCTCCCAGAAGCGATAAGTTTTTCGTCTTCGGCCAGACGCATGAGAGCTCACAAGGATTTTATTCCAGACCACTTAGGACAATGGATTCTTTTTGCAACTGATCTTCTTCCAAATAAGGTTTCAATATTTGACCATTGATAGTGAAAATGTGACCATTTTTAGGATTCAAAATTTTGATGGCACCGTGGTCAAAAGTCTTAACAACTACAAATGGTCCGTCACATCTGGATTTCAACTTGCCTGGGAACAAGCGCAACCTCGAATTGGAAAGCCAAACCTTTTGATTAACATGAAAAGTTTTCCTATGAATATGTTTATCATGGAAAGCTTTGATTTTTACTTTGAAAATCTTGGAATTTTCATAGGCCTCGTTACGCAGTTTCTCCAATTCATTGAGTTGTAGGGCTCTTTGGGCTCCAGCTTGAGTTAAGTCGAAGTTGACTTGCTTAATGGCCCAATATGCTCTATGTTCAAGCTCTACGGGCAAGTGGCAGGCTTTTCAAAAAATGAGACGATATGGAGACATGCCAATGGGAGTCTTAAAGGCAGTTCTATAGGCCCAGAGTGCATCATCTAGTCTCTCAGACCAATCTTTCCTATCAGGACGAACTATCTTATGCAAGATGTTCTTTATCTCCCTATTGAAAACCTCCACCTGGTCGCTGGTTTGGGGATGATAGGGGGTAGCGAGCTTATGAGTGATGCTATATTTATGAAGCAAAGCTCGAAATTGGAAGTTTGTGAAATGAGATCCTCCATCACTAATCATAGCTCTAGGACACCCAAATCTAAAAAAGATGTTCTTCTTGACAAAATTTATTACCACCTTATGATCATTGGTCCTTGTGGCTACAGCTTCAATCCATTTTTAAACATAATTGACCGCCACCAAGATGTATTCATTCCCAAAAGATGGTGGAAACGGTCCCATGAAGTCTATACCCCAAACATCAAAGATTTCGACAACCAAAATGAGATTAAGCGGCATCATATCTCTCTTAGAATTATTGTCCACAGCTTGACACCTCAAACATGTTTTTAAAAATTCATAAGCATCCTTAAATAAAGTGGGCCAATAAAATCTATTTTGCAACACCTTAGCCGCAGTTTTCTTTCTAGAGAAGTGCCCCCCACAAGCTAGATTATGACAAAAATTCAATACAGACTGTTGCTCCTCCTCGGAGACACATCTTCTTATGATCTGATTAGGACCCATATGAAATAATTTCGGGTCATCCCAAAAATAGTGTTTGGCTTTAGAAAAGAACTGATCCTTTTCCGGCTTAGTCCACCCTCCCGGAGTCTGTCCTACTGCCAAGTAGTTAACAATGTGAGCATACCAGGAGGTTGAGGTGTGAGAGATGGATAACAATTGTTCATTTGGAAACGAATCAGACATGGGAGCACTCTCGGGTATCACTATTCTTGACAAATGATCAGCCACAACATTCTCTAACCCCTTCTTGTCTTTGATTTTCAGATCAAATTCTTGTAGTAATAAAATCCATCGAATCAAACGGGGTTTAGCATCTTTCTTGGTGAGCAAGTATTTCAAAGCAGCGTGATCGGAATAGATAATGACTTTGGCCCCCAAAATATATGAGCGAAATTTCTCTAGGGCAAAAATAACGGCCAGAAGTTCTTTCTCTGTGGTGGTATAATTCAATTGAGCATCGGCGAGAGTGCGACTCGCATAATAGATCATCACAGGTTTCTTATCAATTCTCTGGCCTAAGACAGCTCCTATAGCATAATCTGAGGCATCGCACATGATTTCGAATGGCAGCGACCAATCTGGTGAGTGCAGGATTGGGGCTTGAGTGAAGGCCACTTTAAGAGAGTGAAAAGCTTCTAGACAAGATTCATTTAGGTGGAATGGAGTGTCCTTGGCTAAGAGCTTAGTGAGCGGACGAGTAATGGTAGAGAAGTTCTGAATGAATCTTCTATAAAAACCCGCATGGCCAAGAAAAGAGCGGATTTACTTGACAGACAAAGGGGGAGGAAGATTAGAAATCAGATCAACCTTAGTCTTGTCTACCTCTATTCCCCTTTCAGAAATAACATGGCCTAACACAATGCCTTATCTTATCATGAAGTGACTTTTCTCCCAGCTTAACACAAGGTTGGATTCAATGCATCATGCCAGCACCTTCTGCAAATTCTCCAAACAGCAATCAAATGAGTCACCGAAGGCTGAGAAGTCATCCATGAAAATTTTCAAAAATTCTCCCACCATTTCAGAAAAGATCACCATCATACACCGCTGAAAGGTGGCAGGGGCATTACAAAGCCAAAACGACATTCTTCTGAATGCAAATGTGTCATACGGACACGTGAATGTAGTCTTTTCCTGATCTTCCGGGTAGATAGTAACCTGATTATACCCAGAGTATCCATCCAAAAAGTAAAAATATATTTGTCCAGCCAATTTTTTCAAAATCTGATCCACAAACGGGAGAGGGAAATGATCTTTCTTTATCATTGAGTTCAATTTTCTGTAATCAATATAGACTCTCCACCCCGTTTGTAGTCTCATTGGCACCTCTTCACCCTTCTCATTTTGAATCACAGTCAGCCCGGATTTCTTTGGAACAACTTATGTAGGGCTGACCCACTTGCTATTAGAGATGGGATATATGATCCCAGCATCCAACCACTTTACCACCTCCTGCTTAACCACTTCTTTCATGTTCGGATTTATCCGATGTTGCATCTCCCTGCTCGGCTTGGCATTATCCTCTAAATAGATATGGTGCATACAAACATCCGGACTGATCCCCTTGAGATCCGCCACAGACCAACCTATTGCCCCCCTATACTCCTTATGAATAGCTAAGAGTTGGACTTCCTGTGCAGAAGTGAGGTTGGAGGCAATGATGATAGGTAGAGTGTGGTTAGGTCCCAGATATGCATATTTAAGGGAGTCCGGGAGAGGCTTGAGTTCCAGAGCGGGAGGATGTTCCAGAGATGACATGATTGGTTCAGATTGAAGTGTAGGAAGTGGTTCTACCCTAGACCAGGGTGCATAAGAGAGAGGAGAATCCTGAAGCATGCTACTCTCTTTTAGGGTGTCCTCAATGTTATCCGGAATCACATCCTCAAAGATATCAATGACATTGCATTCCTCTCCTTGATCCGAGTACTGAGAGGCCTTAAAAATATTCAAAGCAACCTTCTCTCCTCCAAATGATATATCCATTATTTCTGTGGCACAATTTATATTGGCCTTTGCCGTAGCTAAAAATGGACGTCCCAAAATGATAGGTGTGTGCTTTAGATCTTGGGACGAAGCCATATCCAAGATGAGAAAATTCACCGGGAAATAGCATTCATGCACTTTGATAATAACATCTTCTAACAAATCCCTTGGTATTTTAACCGACCTATCCTCCAATTGAAGGATTATTGAAGTGGGTTTTAATTCCCCTAGGTCAAACTGCACATAGATAAAGGTGGACAAAAGATTCACGCTAGCACCTAAATCTAGCAATGCTCGATCAAAAGTGACTCCACCTATATCACATGAGATTAACAGGGCTCCGGGGTCCTTCAATTTTTTTGGCAAACGATTCATCAAAACATCACTCACATCCTCAGACAAGCAGATCTTTTGAGTTACCGCCCTTGGTTCCCTCTTTAGAGTACAAAGCTCTTTCAAAAACTTCGCATATGCCGGCACATACTTGATTGCATCCAAAAGTGGAATATTGATATTTACCTGTTTAAACAATTCCACTAATTCTTCCTGTTGCACCGGCGATTTCTTGTGAACCTTCGACTTTAGAGCATCGGGAAAAGGGACCTTAGGCACATATTCTTGGGGTCCTTCATCAACTTTTGCCTTTCCTTTATCCAACCTCTTCTCTCCACCCTCTGACTTCTTTTTCTCTTGCACAATCACCGGCTCCTCATCCTCACTATCACTTTCCATGTGGGCATCTTGGCCCGAAGTACTGCCAACTTCCTTAGTCCTATAAGGATTATCTAAAATATTCTCGCTCCTAAGAGAAGAGATTGCCTTAGCATTCTCAAATTGAGGACCTATAGGAGGGGGCAGCTGAGGTTGATTGGGCTGATTGGGTTGAGAAAGAATGGGAGCTCTTAGAGGGAAGCCTGTAGGTTGTTGATTTCGAGGGTTGGCAATGGGCTGACTTAGTAATTGGCCCATTTCCCTTCTCATGGTGGCTTCAGCCAATTGGCCCAATTGGGTTTCCAACTTAGAAATAGTTTGTTGGTGGGCATGGAGGGTCTGTTGGAAAGATTAACTTTGGGCTTGCATGGTTTGTTGGAAGGATTGGTTTTGGGCCATAATTAGTTGTTGTAATTGATGGAATCTATCATCAGTTTGTGAGTCCTGGTGGTGTTACGGAGGAGGTTGATAGATTTGTTGGGAATTGGAAGATTGCCCCTAATTGGACTGAGGAGGTTGGTATGGGGCCTGACCTTGGTTGAATCGGGGAAGTGGTTGTTGGGCTTGCGGTCCTCAACCATTAGCATTTCCTTGAAATAGTGGTTGAGCTTGGAATTGATGTTGGATGGGTAGTTTGTGAGTTTGAGATGCGGAGGGGATGGTGGGCTGATTGGGAGCTTGTTGATTTCTCTAATTGAAATTGGGGTGATTCCTCCAGCCCGGATTATAGGTGTTAGAAAATGGGTCATAGTTGGGCTTAGAGAACCCCTGGGCTGCTTGGACTTGCACATGTATAAAAGGTGGTAACTGGGCTGCTGTTGGGCAATCAGACACATGATGGTCCGGGATAGCACATAAAGCACACACCTCATGGTGTGTTGGGTTCGAGTATGGGTTGGACGTAGGTGAGATGTTGATTTCTTATTTGTTTTGGGCCAGGAGCTGGTCTAACTTGTAGGCCAGCATATCAACTTGTTCTAACTTTTGGGCCATGATGTCCACCTTGTCTAATTTTTTATGGATGAAATTCACATCCACACTAACTTCAGGTTCCACACGATACATCCCGACCCGTTTAGAGGGCCCAATGGTTCTCTCATATGAGGATAAGGAAGCATGGTTGATTGAATTCTCGCTCAACATTTCAAATAAGGCATAGGCCTCATCCTCACTCTTGCTCATAAAGGTCCCACCACATGATGCATCAACAATCTGCCTAAATTGATCATTTAGGCCCTCATAGAAAGCTTACACTGCCATTTGGAAAGCCCATGATGTGGGTATTTTCTGAGGAGTTCCTTTAATCTCTCCCATGATTCATGTATTTGTTCATTTGGGAGTTGTGCGAATCCTGTGATTGCACGTCTCATGGTGTTGGTTCTACCGATGGGGTAAAACTTCTTAAGAAACTAATGCTGCATATCTGCCCATGTGTCAATAGGTTTCCCTAAGGTCCCTAGCCAGTATTTGGCTTTGTCCTTAAGTGAGAAAGAGAATAAGGTCAGGCGGAGAGCATCATCTGTGAAATTTTAAATTTTCATAGTGGAACAAATTTCCAGAAATTCATCCAGATGTTTATAGGGATCTTCATTGGTCTTCCCATAAAAGGATGGGAGCATCTGAATGATGCTAGATTTGATCTCATAGTGCAAAGTAGGGACATTAGGCAGTTGGATACAAGTGGATGGCTGATAATTTGAAGGAGTGAAATATTCCTTCATATGTTTGGGCACCCCTAATTTGTGTTGTTCAGCCATAGGTTGGGTTTGATTTTGAGCCGGATTAAAAATGAATAGCTCAATCTCACTAATGGACTCAACTAAGTCAAGGTGTTGAGATCTTCTCTCTTGCATAAACCAAGGTTAAAGATGAGAGATGAGAGAATTATTTTATAATGATTTTTATATTTTTATATTTTTATTTTTATTTTATTTTTTATTTTTGTATACAAACACAAACAAGTTGTCACATAAATTACCTAATGACCTAGCTGTGACCTAGACCTACAAATTAGGTTTTACAAAATGACTAAAGTGTAACTTGAGTTCATCCTCAATATTTTCACCAGCCAGATAAGGGGTGGGGTAGTGGGAGGCTCCCCTTACTTTCGTAAGGTCCTAATTAAAAACTACTAGCCCGCTTAAGTCATTTGTCGTCCGACCGTCTTACCTTAGGTACCGGTTTTCCCAAGAAGGTAAACCCAAATAACACAAGAAGCACAGTGTGAATCTAGGGCCAATGTCTACTGAATTTTATTTAGGGTCTAAGTGATGTAAAGATGTAAGGAAATTATGATTTGCTGGCTAAGGAAGGGTGATGAAATCCCCACCTTATCTTGTTTATGGGTGTTGCCCTTAAGATACTTTGAAATGATATGCAACAAAGTAAGTTCAAACAAGGGGTTCTATGCAAGCATGGAAATGCATGAGCATGCTTTTGGAAAAGTTAGAGTACTCACCTTGCCTCCCACAATCTTCAACAATGCGATTAACAATAATTAAATAACAAAGAAAAATAAAAATTATCCTAAATGATGCATGACCTAAAGCATGAAAGTGTGGTTTCTACTCTTGGAATGAGAATTTTTATTTGGTTCAGTGAAAAGTTTTTTTTTATTTAGTGAACCTATCTAACCACAAGATATGAAATGTAGAGAAATGAAATTAAAACAAAAGAGGAAAAGTTTGGATACTTACTTGAAAAATGTTCCCCCGTTCTTTTTTTTTTTTTGAAATGAATGACAAAAAGATTAAGGAAAAGGTGGAGAAATTACCTCTGATTTTTTTTGAATTTTCAAGTTACTTTTTCTCCTTTTTTCTGTAAAAATAAGAAAAAAAGAACTTTATTAGTACACTATAAACATAAGGAAAACAAAGTTATTAAGTCAAAAATCATCATTCCTCCCCGACAACGACGTCAAAAATTAATAACGTGAAAGTTCGTCGTTTAAAACATGCGTATCAATCTTTAAAATTTCAACTCGCACTATATGAAAGAAAGACGTAATATGGTGACGAGAATGGTCGAATCCACAGGGAAGAAAAGATTTTTTTGAGTTAAAAAAACTTGAAGTCCTTTGGAAAACACTTGTGATTTACTTAAAGAAAATAATGAAATGATGAACGAACCAAACACTTAATTAAAAATACTTATGACTATGAGTCTATGCTTTAGAAAATAGTTGCATAAAATGGAGATGAAGAGGTAGAAGAAGGAGGAAGAGAGGAAAGGTGAACAACATCTAGATAAAATGAACACTTCTTTCCTTAACATAAAGAAACAAGTACATGAAATGCAAGACAAGCTTACAATAAAGATGTGACGAGATTACAATGAAGTAAAATAAAATTAAAGCAATAACAAAAAGAGGAGCCTGAGGTGTGAAGATGGAAGTAGCAATGGTGATGACGCCGTCGTCTCCTCCTCGTTGAGCCTTGGAGAGGATCGCTCCGCCTTGAAAGAGATCGCCGTGGAAAGAGATGGATGAAGAAGCCGTCGTCGTCCACGTCACGAGCCTTGGAACGTCGCCCGCCTTGATGTGCACACCGCCATGAAAGGAGAGTTGTGGAGGATAAACTTTGGAGAGAAATATAGAGAGGAATGTGGAAGGGTTTGTGTGGAGATGAAGAAGAAAGAAGATGAGAGAGTAAAACAGTGAGAAAATAAATATAACTCGTAAACTAAGAAGAATTGGAGGAAGTGATAGAAGAAGAAAATCTAGATCTACAAGAGAGGAAGAAATTTAATGAAGAACTCAGAGAGAAAAAAAGAGGGGAAGGGCTTCAACACTGAGGAATAATAGAAGCTAGAACCTTTGATGAATAGTAAAATCACAGGACAGCAAGTTGACAAACGGGAAATAACTTTCAAACCAGAACGAATTAGGTGATGTAGAAGAAGAAGTTGTCGTACACTTTAAAAAAAGAACTTTTATGAAGACAGTAAGAGAAGAAAATGACTAGAAGGGGGAGAAATAAGAGAAATAATAGAGAGAAATACTGGTTCACAGATGAATAGGATAGCACAGTGAAAAATATGAAATAGCTTGAAAACTAGAAGGACCTAGAAGATTCTACAGAAGAAGAAGTTGTAGAGAACAAATCAATGAAGAAGGTTTATGAAGACATTAAGAGGTGAAAACGAACTTACATGAGAGAAATCGGAGACCTAAGGTTGGGAGAGAAAGAGTGAAAGATTACCCAAAAGAAGAACTCCCTTTCTCCTCCTTGTCATGGGCTATTTATAGGGAAAGTTGGGTAGATGGAGGGTGGAGATTGTATCAAAAGGAGATGGATGGCTGAGATTTAGGTGGAATATGATGCATGAGGAAGAGGAAAAGAGGTGGGCACCCCCTTTCTTGGACTTTGGGCACCCCCTTTCCCAAGGCTCATCATGTCTCTCCTTTATTTCAAATTTAAATTCAATTTTCCCTCCAACCAAAATATGTGTTTCTTTTTCTCAATTTTAAACTTTTAAAATTTATTTTCCCTTCAACCAAAATATGTGCTTTTGACTTGGTCAAAGTGGTGGTGACAGTTTTGCCCCCAACTTCTTTTGCAATTACCTTCGGTGTCTTGCACACACATAATTACAATTTAGTCCATAAAAATTATCATAATGTGCATATAAATCTCAAATACTCATGGTTATGCAATGGAGAATTAATGCTCACGGCTCTCAACTTCAATTTATTAAAATCATCAAATTAATCAACTTACGTGAAAGCTCCAATTTAAATGCGGAGTTGAGGTGAACTATGAAATATGCATAATTGCCTAATTATATGCACATAAAATGGTGTTCATGTGATGAATTATCATAAGAAATGGATACTTATCGGAAACTATCACGTCGAAACACGGTGTGAAACCGGGCAAACGAGAAGCCAAAACAAGACGGGCGAGTGCCACCGGATCGCATGGTGGTAACGCCACCAGATCACAAAGGTGGGAAGGGCCACCGGATGGGCAAGATGGCATGATCATCGGATCAAGAGTGATGGTGAGCCACCGGATCGAGGGTGGTGGCAAGCCACCGGATCGAAGAAGAGTTGGGGAAGGCCACCGGATCACGGGCTCAGCAGAGCCACCGGACCAAGGCCAGGCGACGTCACCGGATCAAGGAGAGGGGATGTCACCGGATCAAGAGGAGGGAAAATGTCATCGGATCAATGTGGTGGTGATGGTGCCAGATGAGGAGGATGGCTAAGGTGTCACTGGTTCAGGTGGACAGTAGTGTCACCGGTTCAAGGGTGCGGCCAGCTCACCGGATGGGAGGCTAATGCGTCACCGAATCGAGGAAGAGACAAGCCACTGGATGGTTGAAGGAGGTGGGGAGGTGTCCTAACACAGATTGTCAAAGACCATAAGAGCAGGGTAACGTGGGCTCCTAGAGCAGGAAACATTCAAACCTCCAGAGGGCGAAGGGATGAGTGGCAGTGAGGTGTGGCTAGGAGATCGAGCAGGAGGCTCGTTCACAAGAGGCCAAAGAACGATAAAGAGAAGAGACGGTAGTCGGTTGGGGTGAGGTAGTGAGTGTAGTGACGGCACAGAAGGGGCCTTACTCATTGCTTTGAGTAGGTCTCCGTGCCCTCGAAGTGAGCCAGAGGGAGAGCCTCAGGAGTGGGAGGATGAGGAGGGGAGGGGCACAGTGGAAGGCACCATGAAACTAGAAGAATTTTTATTCATTCGTTACAAACACAAGCAAAAGACAGAGCTTACACTGCCCTGGAGACAATGTCAACAAGAACAAAACGGACCAAGCAACAGAGCAAGATGGAAGGATAAAGAAAAGAAAACCGCCATGGAGAGGGGGGACAGAGCACAGGCTCTTCCCCTCCCGACCTCACCCCCTCTCTCACTCACCCTTCTTCTCTTCACTCTTCTCTCTTTTCCTTCTTCTCTTCCCACCGGAGGTGACGGTCGGAGTAGCAGGTGGAGGTGAAGCAACAGGAGAGCCAGGGAGAGGGCCGTCGAGGAAGCAAGTCCCTCTTCCTGTTTTCTTTTCTGTTCTCTTCTTTATATACCTCATCTCATGGAGAGGGCAACAACAGTAACAACAGATCGACCGCAGAGCATCGTCTAGTCATTTTCCCCAGGCTTTCTTCTCATGTGTCGCCTTCACCGTTTCCCAATTTGGAGTAAGCAGTAGGTTGGTAGCGCCATCGCCTTCGAGGCTTGCACGGATGGGGAAATGCTCGAAATCCCAGCCATTGCGCGCCGTGTGATGCGGACAAAGACCTCCAGTCGCTGGGAATAGCCAGCGGTTCGTCTGGGTTGGGCTCCCGCCGGTGCCACCGGATGAACGAGAGTTAGGTGCCACCGGATGAGGGCTGTGCACATGCCACCGGATCATGAAGGGAACGGATGCCACCGGTTCAAGGGCCAGAACAGGCTACCGGGTGAAGACCGCCCGTGGCACCAGTTCACATGGGCCTGGGTGCCACCGTTTCACTTGGGCGCTTAGGTGCCGTCGGGTGAATGAGGATGCCACCGGATCAAGGCTGCTACCCACCATTTAACATTTCCCAATCGGTTGCTACAGTGCCCCACCACTCGGTGTCGCAGTGTCCGACCTGATCGCTATAAAAGGGGAGCCACCGGATCGCCATAGAAGAGGCCGACGTGCCACTAGATGGGTGTACAGCCGCTGCCACCGTATCGAGAACATTTGGGGAGCCACCGTATCACATGGGTGGCAAGGCCACCGGTTCACTTGGGTTCGGGTGCCGTCAGATGAGGGAGAGCCACCGATTATACTACATTTGAAGCCCAACGGTTATGCCGCAGTTTATGGCCACCGTCGACCTTCTCTACTGCAGTAACGGATGTGGTGTTTGAGGTTGAATCTCCCAGAACTGCTGGACTTCCCTTTGTGTCAATAGATGCTGGAAGCAGAGCCCTTCCAATCTATTGAATATGTCCAGCCTAAATGAGAGGCTGGTGGTAGGAGAGAGAGAATTGATTTCCATAATCAACTCTCCTCTGTACACCTTACAATGGGTTTTGTGGTCATTATTGAATGCTTTACACTATAAAAGGAGAACCCATGCATGCAAGGAAAACACAACGAAGGTGACAAGAAAGAAGTCCCTTACACACATCGGTGAGAGAGAAGAGAGAGGAGAAGAGGAGGAAGAAGAAGGGAGAAGGGTTGTGGCATCTCTAGGCTTCCTCGGATATCTCTTTCCTCGAGGTTCTCATCTCGGATATCAACCCCAGAGTTTGACATTGGGGTCTCAAGTGTGTGGTCTCCATACTTGTGTGGAGGTTGTAATTCTCAGTTTTATAGTCTGAGAGTAGAGTCGGTGTATTATTTT
The DNA here is from genome assembly GCA_022559845.1 of Amorphophallus konjac. Taxonomy (NCBI): domain Eukaryota; kingdom Viridiplantae; phylum Streptophyta; class Magnoliopsida; order Alismatales; family Araceae; genus Amorphophallus; species Amorphophallus konjac. The sequence goes on from CM040120.1 coordinate 307,864,872, forward strand.
GTTTTATTATAGTGAATTGGATTTGTCCAATTATTTTTCAGTTTGAAGATTTTTACATAAAATCTTGTACGTCGTCTCTGTTGTATTTTATTTTTTTACAATTCTACATTTTGTGCTTGTGTGGTTGCCGAGTTCATCCTCAGTCGTTCATGCGGACGGGAAAAAGGATAATTTTCCCAACACGGTGGTATCAGAGCCTGGTCGTCATATTGTTGACAGCGTGAGCCGAGATGGATGCAACCGTCGGCAGGATGATATCACTCAGTGGTAGCAACTGGGTGATATGGAAGGCCATGATGGAAGACATCCTTTACTGCAAGGATCTCTATACACCCATTGAGGGTGTTGAGCACAAGCCATCAGATATGTCAGAAGCCGCGTGGAAGCAGCTAGATCGGAAGGCAATCGGCATAATACGATAGTGGTTGGATGATAGTGTATTCCACCACGTGTCAGGTGAGATGACTGCAAAATCTCTATGGCAGAAATTACATGATCTCTATGAGAGAAAGACTGCATGCAACAAAGCATTCTTAATCCGACAATTGGTGAATCTCAAGCTAAAAGAGGGGAATTCAGTTACAGAGCACTTGAATGAAGTGCGGAGTATCATAAACCAGTTGTCTGCAATGAAGATGGTACTTGAAGATGAGTTGCAAGCTCTGTTGCTACTCAGCTCCTTGCCAGACAGTTGGGAGACCCTTGTAGTCTCTCTAAGTAATTCTGCTCCAGATGGTGTGTTGACTCTAAAGCACGTGACCAATAGTCTCTTAAATGAGGAGACAAGAAGAAAGTCATCATTGGGTGCCTCAACTTCACAGATCTTGGCAACAGAAGATCGTGGCAGAACAAGGTACAGAGACAAAACCTATGGAAAAATAAAATCAAGATCAAAATCCAGATCTAGAATCATCGGTAAGTGTTATCATTGTGGTATTCCTGGCCACAAGAAGATTGATTGTAGAAAGTTGAAAGAAGAAAAAAATCAAAAGAGAAAAGCTGAAGACAACGGGAAAGACAAGGAGATTGCGGCGACCGTGTCTGACGAAGAGATAGTAGTTCTTCTCTCTAATGGTGGAAATTGTCTTACAATAGAGAAGGGTGGCACAATCTGGATTTTAGATTCTGGAGCATCCTATCATGCTACACCGTGTCGACATCTGTTCTCATCATATAGAACAGGTGATTTTGGTGTTGTCCATATGGGCAACACGGACACTTCAAAGATTGTGGGGATAGGAGATGTTTGTGTTGAGCCTCACACAGGGTGTCGACTCATTCTCAAAGATGTGAGACATGTTCCAGACCTCAGGATGAATCTGATGTCTGCAGGAAAGTTAGGTGAAGATGGCTACTCCACTACTTTCAGCCAGACAGGCTGGAAGCTGACGAAGGGTGCACTTGTGTTAGCAAGAGGTAGCAAGTATGGTACTCTTTATGACATGAAGACACGAGTAAGCAAAGGTGAGATAAACACTATGGCAGATGGTTCCTTGTCAGATTTGTGACATAAAAGACTAGGACACATGAGCCAGAAGGGGATGGATCTACTTGTCAAGAAAGATCTCATTCCAAATATGAAAGGTACTGTTGACACCCATTTTAGCCCACAAGTTGTGTCATTTCTCTTATTCATCATTTTTGATGTCCCGAATTAGCCATTATTTTGGAGCTTCCTTGGATGGATTTTGAGCCCATTTTTACCATTCCCTATCCTTTGAGCCTTGGAGATCATGATTCTTTAGAGCCCTGGAGCTTATCTTATCAAATTCCGGCTTCCAAGTCAACTTACGGCCCATTTAGGTCGGCTTTCATCAAGCAATCGGCTCTCTCTCACTGTGCAGTCCTGAAAGTGATTCTTTTTCACCCTCTTCCAGTCCTCTATTCAAATAGTTGTCTTCACCAAAGTTGTTCCTCTTTCAAAGATCTACAACTTCTTCTTCTACGCCGTTGGCCAGTTCTGCCCCGATTGTGAGCTATTCGCATTTTTTCGGCGTGCTGTGCTGTTCACCTATGTCCCAGAATTTTTCTCTCTCTTCCAGCCCCATTTTCTCCCTCTTCTGATCATTTTCTCAACTTGCTTTCTTCAATAAAATTGTTCCTCTCTCCGTTATCTACAATTTCTTCTTCTACCACTTTCGCTAGTTCTGCCCCGTTTGAGAGATACGCTTCAATTTCTAAAGTCGCGTGCAGTCTACTCAAGTTTTTTCCTCCATCAATGTGACGGCCCTACATAGGTGCGTTACATCAGTGTGACGGTCTTACGATAGACCGTCACACAGAAACTTACCCGAAACACCCTGTTCAACACCCAGAATGTGGCGGTCCTACCCTAGACCGTTAGAGTCCATGTGACGGTCTAGTATGGGTGCGTTACACCGAAACTCATCCGAAAACGCCCCGTTCGACCCCCAGAGTGTGACGGACCTACCCTAGTCCGTTACATAACTCTGACGATCGTACGATAGACCGTTACACACACCTGAGAGTCCAATTCATGTTGGACCCTGCTCCGTTTCTGTGCGTCGTGGCCCCCTTGCAGAGTCCATAACTTCTTGAATTCTACTCCGAATTGAGCGCCGTTTGTTCCTATGGTTTCTCCTTGGTATTATCTTAAATTCGGTCTAAAGAACTCCAAATTTCATTGGCTATATCTCTCGGGATCTGGGTCGAAAGATCAGGATTTAAGTATCCTAGTTCAACTAAAACTCTGCAGATAAGGCTCCGGGGTTACCTTCCAAGAGCCATATCTTCTAGAATCCTCCTACGAATTGATCCCCGTTTATTCCTATCTCTTGTCCTTAGTATTATCTCGAGTTTGATCTAGAGGACTCGATTTATCTGGGACTCTATCTTCGGGAATCGTGATAAGAAGATGAGGCTTTCTTACAAAACTCTATAAAAACTGCCCAGTTCACAGTTGCAAAGGGGGGCTCTTTCCGGACGTGGGGCGAAGCCATGCTGCAACGCTGACTCACAACTTCGACCCTGGCTTGAAGATGGAAGTATTAGCTTTCCATTGCATCATTCTGGGCTTGATTTCATGGTCTACACTCTTAGTTCTCTTCTCCTCAAAATCACAAATCATCACAGTTTTCTGCACTTTCTGCTACACATGCGTTTTTCTCCGTTTTGCATCATTGATTTCTCTCTACTCTCTCAATCAAATCTCGTGATTTCAAATCTCATGCATGCACAACACACCCACCTATCTTTTCCACCCTTCCACAGGGGTTAAAAACCTCCCCCCGGTGCGTTCTCCCCCTTTTATTCATGCTATTTTATCACTTTGGGCAGATTTCTACACTTCATGTTCTAATGAATTTTTACCTTTGTGTTTCATCTTTGTTTTGCAGGAGAGCATGAATACAACGTGAGGCCCTCTTCCTCTAGCCGGCTGGAAGGAGAGGAGGTTGATCCCATACCATTCCTCGCATCCCGTTCTTAAGCGTGATCAAATCTTCATCCCTTTCCGAGGTACACGGCGCCGTTGCACTCCTTTCTTCATCCTTGCGGCGTTGTTAATCCTTGGTGGCGATCACGGTTAGTATTTCTATCCTTTCATCCCCCTTGTCTTTGATTCACATGTTTATGCATGTATGTATTTAAAGGGGGCGGGATAGGAATCTAATTAAAAAATAAATCAACAGGTACACATCTAAGCCCTTGTGACCATTGTTTAGTTGGCAAGCAGCATAGAGTTTCTTTTCAGAGAAATCGCCCAAAAAGAGTAGCTGACCTTTTGGAGTTAGTTTATTCTGACGTTTGTGGTCCGATAAATGTAACATCAAAAGGTGGAGCTTCCTATTTTGTTACTTTCATTGGTGATGCATCAAGAAAAGTGTGGGCATTTGCAATGAAAAGTAAAAGTGAAGTCAGTAAGATTTTCAAAGTGTTTCATGCTGCTGTTGAGCGTGAAACAGGAAAGTCTTTGAAAAGGCTACGCACAGACAATGGTGGTGAATACAAGGCTTGGTCATTGAAAAAGTACTGTATGAAGCATGAGATTCGGCATGAAAAGACTGTTCCCTATACTCCACAACAAAATGGAGTTGCAGAAAGGGTGAACAAGACCATTGTGGAGAGAATCAAGAGTATGCTCTCAAATTCCAAACTGTCGAAATCCTTTTGGGGTGAGGCAATGCGTACTGCAGTGTATCTGATCAATCGGTCTCCTCCAGTGCCACTGGATGGAGACATTCCAGAGAGAGTTTGGTCAGAAAAAGAGGTGTCTTATGATCATCTAAGTGTCTTTGGCTGCAAGGCATTTATGCATGTGCCTAAAGAGCAAAGATCAAAGTTAGATGATAAAGCAGTGCCACTCATATTCTTGGATATGCCAATGATGAGTTTGGTTACAGACTTTGGATCCAAAGGCGGAAACAATCCGTAGGACCCGTGATGTTGTTTTCAGGGAGGATCAGACAATTGAGGACTTAGAGAAGTCTTCAGAGTCAGAGGTTACTACAGGTGATTTTTCCATGCCTATAGTAGCAGAGCCTCAGGAACAGCTTGATGACCAAGATGAGGCTGATGAATATGTTGAGGAAGCTGACTCGGAGGCAGAAGAGCAACAGTTAGATGACTTTCCCATGGAAGATCATGTTGACCAGGGACAAGATCTAGAGGGGGAGCAGCCATCTCAAGCAGAGCCAACTGAAGGGCAGTATGGGAGAGGAAAAAGGATCCGAATTCCTTCTACCAGGTATCCTTCTAATGAATATATTATGCTGACTGATAGTGGTGAACCAGAATGTTTTGCAGAGGTGCAAGTTGATATGCATAAGGATAGGTGGATGCAAGCAATGCAAGAAGAGTTAGATTCTTTGCATAAAAATCACACCTATGATTTGATAGAGTTACCAAAAGGAAAAAGAGTACTGCAAAACAAGTGGGTTTACAAGTTAAAGAATGAAGGACAAGGACAAGTGAGATATAAAGCCAGATTAGTGGTGAAGGGCTATAGGTAGAAGAAAGGTATTGACTTTGATGAAATCTTTTCTCTTGTAGTAAAAATGTCATCTATAAGGGTGATATTAGGCTTGGTGGCATGTCTAGACTTAGAGCTAGAACAGTTAGATGTCAAGACTGCATTCCTTCATGGTGATTTAGAGGAAGAAATCTACATGGCACAACCAGAAGGATTTAAATTTACTGGAAAAGAACACATGGTTTGTAGATTGAAAAAGAGTTTGTACATACTGAAGCAGGCTCCTAGAAAATGGTATCGAAAATTTGATTCATTTATGGTGGATCAAGGGTACCAAAGGACAGCAGCAGATCATTGTGTTTATATCCGAAATTTTTCTGGAGGTAACTTTATTATTCTTCTATTATATGTAGATGATATGTTGATTATTGGGCAAGACATTCACATGATTGGCAGGTTAAAGAAAGACATGGACAAGTTCTTTGATATGAAGGACTTGGGATCAGTACAACAAATACTAGGCATGAGGATCACTCGTGACAGGAAGGCCAAGAAATTATGATTGTCACAAGAAAAGTATGTTGAAAAAGTGCTTGATAAATTTAACATGAAAAATGCCAAGCCAGTTAGCACTCCACTTGCAGGTCACTACAAGTTAAGTAGTGAGCAGTGTCCATCTTCTATAGAGGAGCAGAAGAGTATGGGGAAGGTACCATATGCCTCAACAGTGGGGAGTCTCATGTATGCCATGGTATGTACACGTCCAGACTTAGCTTATGCTGTTGGCTTAGTGAGCAGATACTTGTCTAATCTAGGTAAAGAACACTGGGAAGCAGTGAAGTGGATTATGAGGTATCTCAGGGGCACATCAAACCATTGTTTATGCTTTGGTGGTTCTAAGCTAAAAATAGAAGGATTTGTAGATGCAGACATGGCAGGAGATTTGGACTCTAGAAAGTCCATATATGGTTATGTGTTTATTTTTGTAGGGGGAGCTGTGTCATGGCAGTCCAGGTTGCAGAAGTGTGTTGCTCTGTCAACTATAGAAGCAGAGTACATTGCAGCTACAGAGGCATGCAAGGAGATGTTGTGGATGAAGAATTTTCTCCAAAATATAGGCCTTACACAGGAGGCTTATGTGTTACATTGTGATAGCCAAAGTGCTATATACTTAGCAAAGAATGCAGCTCATCATTACAGAACAAAGCATGTTGATGTTCGGTATCACTGGATCCGAGATGTTCTTGAGAAGAAGCTGTTGCAGCTGGAGAAGATTCACACGGAAAAGAATCCATCAGATATGATGACGAAGATTCTACCAAAAGAAAAGTACAACTTGTGCAAGAGTTTGGTAGGGATTACTGCGATTTAAGCAGGATATTATAGCAAGATAAAATCCCTCTCATAAGGTTGGAGGGGGAGATTGTTGAATATGTCCAGCCTAAATGAGAGGCTGGTGGTAGGAGAGAGAGAATTGATTTCCATAATCAACTCTCCTCCGTACACCTCACAATGAATTTTGTGGTCATTATTGAATGCTTTACACTATAAAAGGAGAACCCATGCATGCAAGGAAAATACAACGAAGGCGACAAGAAAGAAGTCCCTTACACACATCGGTGAGAGAGAAGAGAGAGGAGAAGAGGAGGAAGAAGAAGAAGGGCTACGGCATCTCTGGGCTTCCTCGGATATCTCTTTCCTCGAGGTTCTCATCTCGGATATCAACCCCAGAGTTTGACATTGGGGACTCAGGTGTGTGGTCTCCATACTTGTGTGGAGGTTGTAATTCTCAGCTTTATAGTCTGAGAGTAGAGTCGGTGTATTATTTTGTTTTATTATAGTGGATTAGATTTGTCCAATTATTTTTCAGTTTGAAGATTTTTACATAAAATCTTGTACGTCGTCTCTGTTGTATTTTATTTTTTTACAATTCTACATTTTGTGCTTGTGTGGTTGCCGAGTTCATCGTCAGTCGTACACGCGGACGGGAAAAAGGATAATTTTCCCAACACAATCATCTTTATCTCGTTACTAGGTTCTTTTTGGAGCAACTTTTATGTTCAAAAACTCGTCCAGTCGTTGGATGGTAACGTTTCGGTCCTCTGTAAGTAAGAACTTCTTTGTGACCAATTGAACAAGTGCAGCAGACCCCAAGAGCTGAAGAAAAATTATCTCCGTCTCTGAAAACGCCCAAGATCCTAAGCCAATAGCAGCTGCTAATCCAAGGGTAAGTATCCTCCCTAAGTATGCTGCTAATTACATCCTTTAGATCTCCAATAACTTGTGCCTTTTTCGGTGGTGAGTAGGGCAATCCACTATTCAATCATCCGAAGTGATGATAGCAGTGCGTACAACACCACCACTTGCACCATCCCGAGCAGCAGCAAGAGAAGCGGCCTTCGGGGCCAAATTCTCAGCCTCCTCTTTGGTCATCTCGTCCTTCCAAGCTTGGTCCATGGGCCCATACTAGCAACCGAAACCAGAGCCCCCCCTTAGAGCAAATAGTTGTTTCAATATTGTCCCACCAAGTGGGACAGAATATGTTTGACGTCCTTTATATTCATCCCAACCACCAACTACTAGGCCTGTCAGCAGCATATTCTTGTTCTGATACGATAGCAGCCTAATCAGATTAGCAGCCACTTTCACTGTTGATGGCTGGCCTAGTTGTATTGCACGACCCCGGTGCTGGCGTTGGCCACAGCACGAGAGCTCCTTGGGGAGGGAGAAAGAGACGCCGGGTATGTGTAGAAGAGAAGAGAAGAGATGCTCCGCGGTGGCTCTGGACGGGAGAGAGCTTATCCGGTGGGGAAGGTTGAGGGTGATCCGGTGGGAGGTGCGGTGTGATACGGTGAGAGGGAAAGGGAGGTGGTGTGATACGGTGGCGTGATGTGGAGTGGTGATCCGGTGGGAAGGGAAGTGGTGTGATACGGTGGAGGCTTGAGGGTGGTCCGGTGACGGGGGTTGGCGAGGTGATCCGGTGGCATGATGTGGGTGTTGATACGGTGAGGGGATTTGGATGCCCATCCGGTGGGAGGTTTTAAGGTGAACCCGGTTGGATGGAGCGGAGTGTGATCCGGTGAGGGGATGTGGGCGATCCGGTGGAGTGAGGGGTCACCGGATGAGAAAAAAAAAAAAAAGGGGGGTCCCCGGTTATATTTTATTTCCTTCTTTTCTTTATTCCGTTGTTATTATTATTTTTTTATTTTTTCTTCTTTTCTTTTTTATTTACTTCTTCTTCTTTTCTTATTTTTTTTATTCTCCCTTCTCTCCCTCTTCTCTTTTTTTATTTTCTTTTATTTTCCCTTTTTTTGACAACCGAGCCTCCGCGTTTCGGACTATATCTTCGAGGAAGTCAGGACCTCACTCGATTTTGTATTAATTCGTCCCTTGGAACGTAAATTCAAGATGATACGGTGCCATGTGTAAGATGCGGCCCCACTATCGCCAGAGTTGAAATTCGACCGTCGGCCGTAAAAATTTGGGTGTCCACAAATGTGCATTTATAAAATCATGTGTGTTTGATTATCAGATGATTTTGAGTTCGGGTGCAGGATAATTCCGCACCGACTGTAGTCAATATTTTTTTACATCGATCAAACGTCTAAAAATCTTTGATTAACTACTAGAGAGAATCAAACAGACTTTACGATGTTGGTTATGATGTTTGGGAGATATGCTCATATCAACAATGCCCAGCACCCCTGGGAAACATAGGTGGACACATAGTCCATTAACCCTCGGATAGAGCAAGAACACATTGTAGGAATGACTCGAATCTCAAAATGAACTTTTGCACAAATTTCAAAAGATGTAGGGTCTTTTTGCAACCCTTGAATATGTATATAAAAGGGTATTTTTACAGTTATAAGATTTTACTAGACTTGTCTGTAAAATACATGACTTATTAGCGAATCGTAGGTTTACAAGATTTTTCTGTAAAAATGCAAGACATACCTATAATTACTGAGAGTTAGAAGGCATGTTTGTAATTACATACCACTATAGGGGGTTTCTCATAAATTTGTGAGGTCTTTTTGTAATTCCATATTAATTCTAGAAATTACATGACTTATTCTACAAAATTTATGGAAAAATATTACATACATACAAGCCCAGGGACATATATGTAAAAGTAGGGACATATATGCAGCATACCCTTACTTTGGGCTTAAGACACAAAAGCACAAGTGGAGAAAATCTCTAAGCTCCGAGCTCATCTGTAGGTGTGTTGTCGATGTATTGTAGGTCTATTCTCGGTATATTGAGAAATGAGATCCACTATTTATAGACTTTCGGTGGCTGTTAGGCTAATTTGGACCTACTTGGACTGGATATGTTCCCATGGGAGGGTAACCTGTGAAGTCCCGTGATCAATGACACTCAAGAGGGAGGGTGAATTGGGTGATGACAGATTTTAACAACTTTTAACAAATATAAGAGATGTATAAAGAGCAAACAACAAACAAGAATAGATCTGATGAAATACAAAATGAATCTGGCTAAATCAACCCCTATAGCAGTTCTTTGGTACTAGGCGGAGTCCAAGAATCAGAAGATTCTCTCACACAAGGTGTTTTCCTCCCGACAGGACTGACTGTGTCGATCAGAAACTACCTTTTGATATACCAAAGATCTCCCGTAAAAAGATTAATAAAGCTATATCTAAACAAAGGAACTATGTGATAATGCAATAAGCAAATGAGCTAGAGCAGAATGGAGGTAGGAGATAAGGAGCAACCCACACACAACCCCACGATTTTTAGGTGGTTCGGATGCAACAACTGCAACCTACGTCCACCCCTCACCGACTGTGAGGATTCACATACTATCTTGTAGAAAGTTACAAGATAAAGACACACACACACGCGCACACACACACACACACACACACACACACACACACACACACACACACACACACACACACACACACACACACACACACACACACACACACACTCGTGTGAGTTCAGAACTCCCACGAAGGTGCACAAGCACCGAGACACAAAGAGAGGTGAAGAACAAAGAGATCACTAACACACACACACGGATCTGCGTAGATCCACACACACATGTGTTTCAATATTACAAGAACACAAAAATTAAAGTCCAACAAGATTGGAATGGAAGACACAAAAGAAAACTTCAGATTCAAGCTCCCCCTTAGTTGATGAAGAAGGTTGTGGATGCAGTTTGATCTCCTCTTGGCTCGGGGTTGATCTGCTCCAGATGTTGCTTGAAGATGGATGAAGATGTTCCTTCTCGGAGCACTGTTCACGGCTACAGTACCACCTCTTCAATCTGCCCTTGATAGCCTCCCTTGGCCTCCTTTGATTTATTAGGGTTACAAGCCTCAATGAGATATTTTTATAACTCTTGAATGGTCAAGAGACAAGCCAGGGATCAGATCCACAAATCATGGGAAGATTGGTGGCTTTGGGTTTAAACAAATCCATGAAGAGAGACTTCCCACGTTGAGACCAAAAAGTCAACAATAGAGGCTTTTCGAGGCTAGCGGTCGACCTGTGCGTAGGGGCGGTCGACCGGAATTTTTACAGAAATTGCCCATTTGTTGCTGGGAAAATCGGTCGACCGCTAGAAGCTGGCGGTCGACCGCTGGCTGGGGTTTCTGCAAAAAATAAAAGGTCAGCCAATGCAATATAATATATGAACGAAACAATTTATGGCTACCTTGTTCCAATCAAGGTGAGTGGGTTTAAGCTTAGCCTGAGTGGTTCAGAAACTAAAACAACAATTTCTTCATTTGGACGGGTTTAAACAATTAAGTTTATTACATGGTGAAGTAGGCTTTGAAAGCGTGTTAAATTCGAACTTGATAGTTGAAACATGGCACGTGATAAAACATATAACCCTGGGTTTGTTATCATCAAAATCACTTGGATATACTCAACAATCTCCCCCTTTTGATGATGACAAAAATGAAGGGGTTTTGAAATACACGCGCCTTTTAGCATAGTTTGAAGGTTGAGATCAAGATTTGAAGTCAAGGCACTTCACTCACATCCCGTTACGCCAGCGAACACAAACCATTCAACATGCATATGTCAATTAGAAGAGAAATGAGATATAAGAGCCAACCATTTGAGATCAAACACCAGTTGCATTCAATTCATCGTTTCATTACAAGGTACATTAGTGCAAGAGTGAATGCACGACTCTAGACTCAAGAGACTAAACAAATGCATAAAATAGACTCATGATCCTCACATGATCAAACATGCAAATATACAACCACACACGGTGCAAACATACAACCACACACGGACATACATAAATATATAAAGCCCTATACCACTACTTCTCCCCCTTTGGCATCAACAAAAAGGGGATAGGATAGACGAAGGGGGACCCAAGTGACATAAGACCAAAGGACAACAAGCTAGAGGTGGAAGAAGGAAAAATCCTCATGGTGCATCTGCAGGTGGAGGTGACTGATCCTCTGGAGGAGGGGGCTGGTGTCCAAGGAGACGTCGGATGTCTTCAAGAACATGAACTTGAGCATGAAGAGTATCCCAAATACGGACAATGGAGAGGTCACGAGCCTCATCACGACGAGCCATGTTAAGAAGAGTATTGTTCATGATGTGGAAAGACTGGCTAGAGTCAGCAACACTGTCGGTGAGGCTAGTCATGTGAGTGGTGAGTGTGGCCATATGAGTGGAAAGGGTATCCAGAGCAGTGGAGAAGGAATCCATGCGGCCTGACATGGTGTCAACCACATGGCCCATAGTGTCGATGCGATCCTCGAGAGCAGAAAGTCCCTCCCCAAAAGTGTCCACACGAGTCTCTAGCCCAATGAACCGCCTGTCAAAAATCTCATAGTCTACCCAAGAAGACTGAGTGGCTCCCTGAGTGGAGGACTCTCCATGATAAAACTGAGTAGGAGGAGGCATCTCCGGATCCATATGCTGCGGTGAAGGTGGAGGAGGCAGCTCAGCATCCATGTGATGAGGTGAGGGTGGAGGAGGCTGCTCATCGGCCTAAACGGAAGGGGGTACATCCCCTTGAACCTGCTGTTGCTATGGTTCCTGCTCATCCTCATTGTCATATTCGTCTTCATATGTAGGCACATCTCAACGCAGCTCACCATCGGGACCATAGTAATAACCCATATCAGTGAAAATTTTATGCTTGTTGTAGATGTCATCTTGGCGAACATAGATAAACTGTTCGTCTTCTAAACTGATCCCAGCATGAATGAACACCCCGGTCAACTGTGAAGCATATGGCAAGGAACACCGTAGATTTGTTCGGCAAGCTCCAATAAGGGTGGTTATGAGGCGACCCATGTTGATTTGTATACCATTCATGACACGGTAAAACAGGAATCTATGAACTTCTGTGACTTCATTTCTGCTGCCAACCGTGGGATAAATAAGAGAGGTAAACATATGGTGTAAGACACACTGTAGTGGTGGGAAGTAATTCGCATTTAACTCAATCAAATCGCTGACACCACGCACGTACTCACAGTTGGTCATGGCAATAAAAGTATCTTCAACCTCCCCATGGCCATAAGCCATGTTGGCTCCTCTAGCCGCAACCCCTAAGCTCCTCTCAAATAGATTGGGGTTAATGTGAAGCTCAACCCCTCGAACAACAGTATATAGCTCATCATTCCTTGAAACCAAGTTCCCATAGAACTACTGTACTAGGTTGGGGTAATGACGGTTATACCTAGTAACAAAATCAGTCCAACCCGGTTGAATCTCAAAGATGTCGGAGAAGAGCTCATTCACCTCATTGAAATCAACCATTCGAGGGTCGATGATGAGGCGAATGAGCAACCTAGGTGCTCGACGCGGTGTAGGAGCCCGCTGTGGTGGAGGAGCTGGAGCCTCGCGTCTCTGTCCACTGCCTTCCCCTTGGGCAGAACGCCAAGAGCTTCGTCTAGGCGGCATCCCGAACTAGCAAACCGATAGAAAACCCTTGAAGAGAAGACCCTCGTCTCGGGGGATGAAGATAGATCTACGGACACTCCAGGGGCTTGCAAAAGCCTTCTTCATTGACCAGAACCAAGGTGGAAACTCCACGAACGTACGAACGGCCGAGTGGAGTTCGTCCCGAAATCGTGACGAACAAGCCGGATCTTGTGTGGGTGGAGAAAAGATGAGGTTTGGGAGCTTGGGAGGTGGAGTTTGGAAGTTCTAGGGTTGGGGAATGAGGTATGAGAGTGAATGGGGGTGATAGAAAGAGTGAGTGGGGTATTATACCCCTTTACAAGCTGGCCCGGTTGGGACCCGGTCGGGCCGATTTGCCGGAACCGGTCGACCGGTGCGGGGCTGGAGGTCGACTGCTAGCCTAGAAAAACCCCAATTTTTGAATTTTTTTGTTTCTTTTTCTTTTCTTTTCTATTTTTTTTTATAAATGGGGGGACTAAGAACCGACCTTCTGAGTTGAGCCAACGTCATGAAGTGGAGGAAAGGAAAATATATGCAGATTTGAGGAGAGTTTCTAACTCCCCCTCAGAAGTTACCTTAGGTCCGACATCACTGAGTCCACAATTATTTATCCAAGAAATATCTGGCCTTAGAAAAAAAATTTCAAGGATGGCTATACATATAATTACATTCAAGCATGCAGGAATGTATGTGAACACACAAGGTAAGAAGTAAAGACAAAATGCATGTTTTCCTACCCTTGATGCACATTAGTTTCTACAAATACAGAACTTAATCTAAGTGCAAACCTATGCATGAATGCTCAGACCCTTACACATCCCAAGTTCTCTTCTTATCTTGTTAAATTGTTCCTGGTTGAGGGGTTTGGTGAAAATGTCAGCTAGTTGATTGTGTGTGTCAATGAAGTTCAATTCAAAGACATCTTTCCCTACATGATCTCTCAGGAAGTGATGACGAATATCAATATGTTTGGTTCTAGAATGTTGAACAAGATTTTAGACAAACTGATTGCACTGATATTATCGCACAAAATTGGCACACATTTCATTACAATATCTAAATCAAGCAGCTGCTTTTGATTCAAAGTACTTGGGCTCCACAACTTCCAGCGGCTACATATTCAGCCTCGGCCGTTAAGAGGACTGTTGAATGTTATTTCTTAGAGGCCCATGAGACTAGGCACCCACCTAGAAACTGACAGTACCCACTAGTACTTTTACAATCTACAATGCATGCAGCATAATCCGCATCGGTGTATGCAATGAAATCAAAAGAACTACCGATGGGAAACCACAAGCTAAAATATAGTGTGCCAAGTAAATATCTAAAAATACGTTTAACAGTTGATAAGTGAGATTCTTTAGGGCATGACTGAAAACGGGCACAAAGACATACATTGAATTGAATGTCAGGGTGGCATGCTGTAAGATACATTAGTGATCCGATCATACCTCGAAACAGTGTAGGATCTACTGTTTTACCATTTTCATCTTTGTCTAACTTTGAGGTTATCGCCATTGGAGTTGACAAAGGTTTTGCTTCAGCCATCCCATATTTCTTCAAAAGTTCCATTATGTACTTGGCTTGGCTTATGAAAATACCCTCAGGTGTTTGCTTCACCCGCAGTCCAAGAAAGAATTTTAGTTCACCCATTAGGCTCATCTCAAATTCACCTTGCATGATTTCTGCAAATTCATTACATAGCACATTATTAGTAGCTCCAAAAATTATAGCATCCACATACACTTGAACTACTAATATATCTTTACCTGATTTCTTTGTGAAAAGTGTTTGATCAACCTTACCTCTCTTGAAATCATTCTCAATCAAAAATGACGTGAGCCGTTCATACCATGCCCTTAGTGCTTGCTTCAGTCCGTACAAGGCCTTCTTGAGCTTGTTCAAATGTTGTAGATGTTTGAGGTCTTCAAAACCTGGAGGTTATTCTACAAAAATATCATCTTTGATATATCCATTTAGAAACGTAAATTTAACATCCATTTGAAACAATTTAAAGTTAGATGAGCAAGCATAAGACAATAGAATCCGGACTGCTCCTAGACGAGCAACCGGTGCAAAAGACTCATCAAAATCAATACCCATCTCCTGGCTATATCCCTTGGCCACAAGTCAGGCCTTGTTCTTAACAACCAATCCTGTATCATTTAGCTTATTTCTGAAAACCCATCGGGTTCCGATAATGGGTTGATTCTTAGGTCGTGGCACTAGAGTCCACACCTGGTTTCTTTCGAACTGGTGCAACTCTTCATGCATAGCCTTGGTCTAGGATTCATTTTGAAGAGCTTCATGGATATCCTTAGGCTCTTCCTGTGAGATTAGGGCTATCAAATCTTCTTCTACTACTTGCCTTAGAGATGCTCTAGTTCTTACCCCATCTTGAGGATTACCGATTATGTTTTCATCTAGATGATCCTTTAGAAATATAGAGGTGCTTGGCAAATCAGGGTGCTGCACTTGTTGCTCTTGCAGCGTCTCAATTGAAGGATCTTCATCTTCTTCACTCTTGCTGGGTATTCCTTCCTTTGATTCATCCTTGGCTTTAGATGTTCTAGCATTGGTTGAGTCTTTGAGGACTTCTCCTACATCCACAATTCGAGTAGTTAGTTTTAGTTCAGATTCATCAAAAGTTACATGATGACTTTCTTCAACCATTAAAGTCCGTTTATTGAACGCTCGATAGGCTCTAGAATTAAGTGCATAGCCTAGGAACGTTCCCTTGTCACTTTTCTCATCAAACTTACCTAGGTTGGACTTACCATTGTTCAGGATGAAATATGAACAACCAAAGAGTTTAAGATGGAAAATATTTGATTTCTTATCCTTGTAGAGCTCATATGGAGTTTTCTTCAAAATGGGCATTACCATTGCCCTGTTAATGATGTAACATGTTGTACTTACCGCCTCAGCCCAAAAATATTTTGGTAGAGAGTTTTCACTTAACATGGTCCGTGCCATGTCTATCAATGTTTTATTTTTCATCTCCACCACTCCATTTTGTTGGGGCGTTCTTGGTGATGAGAAGTTATGTGTATACCCGTGCTCTTCACAGAAATTGCTGAACTCATGAATTTTAAATTCTTCACCATGATCACTTTGGATAGTGGTGATAAGGTAGCCTCTATTATTTTGGATTTTCCTACAAAACACTTAAAATTTCATCAATGCATCATTTTTATTGGATAGAAATAACACCCAAGTGAATCTGGAATAATCATCAACAATAACGAAACCATAGAATTTCCCTCCTAGGTTGGATGTCCTAGTTGGGCCAAACAAATCAAGATGCAGTAATTCCAAAGGCCGGGAGGTAGAAACAATATTCTTATTTTTGAAGGATATGCATGTTTGCTTGTCTTTTGTGCAAGCCTCACAAATTTTATCACTTTCAAACTTTAACATTGGCAAACCATTCATCAAGTCATGTTTAGACAACTTAGAGATTACTCCAAAACTAGCATGACCTAGTCTTTGGTGCCATAGCCATGCATTGTCATGATTGTTAGCTACCAAATACATATCATCACAAGAAACATCATCAATATCAATGGTATATACATTGTTGTTTCTCTTGCCGATGAATCTGATTTCATTGAAAGTTTTATTTATGACAAGGCAATGGGTTTCATCAAAAATAATTTTGAAGCCTTTGTCACACAGTTAGCTTATGCTCAGTAAGTTATGATTCAAACCTTTCACCAAAAGAATATTTTCAATCAAGGTTTCAGAATTCTTACCTATGTTGCCAATTCCAATTATTTTACCTTTGTCTTTTCCACCAAAGGCAACTGAGCCTCCATCCTTGTCTTGCAGCATAGAGAACGCTTTCTTGTCCCCTGTCATGTGCCCTGAGCAGCCGTTGTCCAAGTACCACTTGCTCCCCCTGGCTTCAAGATATATCTGCAAGAAACAACATTCTCATGCAAATGATTTTGGTACCCAAGCTAGTTTGGATCCATAAGAGTTAGTCCAGTTCTGTGCATATCTTCTCTTGGTCCAAAAAATATGATTTCTTGGTGGACTTTATTTGAACCAAAAATTTGTAATAACATGACCAAATCTACCACAATGATAATAGTTAACATGTGCAAACTTTCTTTAAAATTATTGTGGTTTGGGTTGGACATATTTTGATTTAGAATTGCAACATGAAGCATGGTTGTTATCTTTTTTGTGAACAAAGGATGTGGTGATCTTATGTTCAAAAGATTTTTTATTTTGAGGAGTGTATCCCAGTCCTTCCTTTTCAAAATTGACTTTAACTCCCAACAAGTTATCTAAATTTTGTTTGCCCTTTACAAATCTTGACAAGGTGGACTGAAGTTCAGCCACTTCTTTATCCAATCTTACATTTTTCTTTTCAAGTTCTGAGTTTGTGGATTTCAGAATTGTTTCTCCAGTTTTCATTTTTTCACACACTTTTTCCATTTCAGACATTTTGCAAGATAGCTATTCTTTGACTTTTTCACAATCTGAAATCGTTTGTAGCAGACTTTCTTTTTCTTCTGTTGCCTCAAATCATTCTTGTTACAATTTTTCAAACTTAACAAAGATATCTTCATGTGAAAAATCATCAATTTTTTTTTGAGAGTTTTGTTTTCAGATCTGATTTTCTTGTATTTAGTATACAATTTTTCATATTCTGACTCCCATTTTCATTGGAAATAAAACCAGGGTTAGAATTTACCTCCGTTGAGTCATCCTAGTGTGCCATGAGACATAGGCTCTCAACGAGCTCTTGTATTTCCTCATCGGACGGTTCGTCCTCTTCATCGCTCCACGTGGCGACCATGGCTTTGGGCTTTCTGAAATTATCTTTCTTGAATTTCTTCTTTAGATCTGGGCACTCTCCCCTCATGTGCCCGGGCTTTTTGCATTTGTAGCATATAATGCCACTTGGTTTGCTTGGCTCGCCCTTGGTTTGACTGGGCTTCCTTTGCCCCTTTCTGAAGTTGCCTTGGAAGTTTCTCTTCTTCCACAAAAACCTTTTCACTTGGCGGGTTATCATGGCCAAGTCTTCTTCTTCGTTGCTTCCTTCACTTGATTCTTCTTCTTGAAGGTCTTCATCAGATTGATGAGCTTTCAATCCAATTACCTTCTTCTTCTTCGTATCTTCCTCAGCTGTCCTCTTCATATTTATCTCATAGGTCATGAGTGACCCTATGAGCTCATCGAGAGTGAGTGTGGACAGATTCTTGGAGTCTTCAATGACTGTGACCTTGGTATGCCACGCAGGAAGAAGGGATCTCAGCACTTTTCTTACGAGCTCAGAATTAGTGTAATCTTTCCCAAGGCTTTTGAGACCATTTGTGATCTCGGTTAGCCTTGCGAACATCTCTGAAATTGTCTCTTCAGGCTTCATCTTGAAGAGCTCATAATCTCGGACCAGAAGGTTGGCCTGGGTCTCCTTGACCTCCGAGGTTCCTTCATAGATCAGCCACAACTTGTCCCACATCTTCTTTCCTGAACTGCACATGGATACATGAGAGAACTCATTAGGATGTATAGCACATTTCATAATGTTCATAGCATTAGAATTTACAGTACATTTCTGTGGGGATGTTTTTTTGTTTGGGTTTATTTTACTAGGTTTATTAGGCGTGCCAGTCACCAAGGTGACAATTTATTGTGCGCTCGATCTGACACAGTCAGTCGATTGTGATATTCGTGCCGGGACCGAAAGGCCGTCATACCATAAAGGCTATGACGTTAATTACGTCCTTCCGGGGAAGGACAACCCTTGATTAGTTGCCAAGAAAGGATGCCTCGGGGGGTGAAAAGAGATAAGACTATCATGCCGATTCCGCTGGCGGGATGCGAAACATGTATGGAAAACGTACTATACGGGACGTGATAATGATGTTACAATGCAAATCCGGAAGCATGTCCCCTTGTCTTGGGCTATGCCAAAGGGAGATATAGGTCATCCACCCATAAAATGTCGGGATGAAAGCCAAAAGAGAGACGGGCGTGGCCCTGGATCCAAAAGGATTTGAATGTGACGGGACAGTGTCCGCTACCATGGCGTTTATTGATGTTCCCCTCAAAGGACCATTGGAGGACGTGCAGTGGCAGAACTCCAAGGGTCAGTGGGGTGACAGAAGAAACATCGTATTCGGTATAATGTAGGGGTAAAAACCCCCATTAATGTATCTCCTGTGGACCTGGGTGAAGAACCATGATTCCCTTGTAAGGCGACGGAGGCTGGCACGGAGGTTGACAGGAATGGGACATTTGAGTTTGGACTGGATTTGCGTTTAATGGGATTGTTGAGACATCAGGTTTGGATGGCAGCTATTAATAAGACGAAACGGCGTGGATAGGAGTCGGCACGAGGGGGATCCCGGCGCGACGGGAGGCTAAAGTGCTATAGGCACGGCGGGCAACCAGCGTGGCTGGAAAGAAAGGAAAACGGCACGGCATGGCAGATGGCGCCGCAAGGTTCCCGACGCACCCTTCACCCGGCGAGAGTTTGGCGCCGGGAGGGGGTGGCGCCGGGAGGAGATGGCGTCGGGAGGCAGTGGCGCCGGTGGAAGTTTTGTTGGTTTTCTTCAGATGTTATGAGGGGTTCTGATGAGTTCAAGGGGATCCTCTGTATTCAGCGGGGATCTCATGGCAATAATTGGGTGAGATAGAAGATGAGGGCGGATTCATTCACCAGGGGTGCGAGGAGACCGTGTAACTATAACGTATATCCCCCTGTGGCGACCAAGGTGTCATGAGATGGTATAGCTCAGCCCTTTGCCACACAGTTGGGGGCTAAATGCATAATTTCGGTGAAAACATCGCACTATGTGACCGAGTAACCTTCTGAACGAATTTTGACAGCACTTCCCCTTATTTTGGGAGTATGTCAAAAGGGTATTATAGGTCATCCACTCACGAACTGTCGAGTGGAAACCAAAATAAGGGCCGGGCGTAGCCCGAGATCCAGGGGATCTAAATCATATGGGGCTTTATCCCCCTGTTGTGATATCCCCTGTACAGTCAATGGAGGACATGCAGTGGCAGAGCTCCACGACTTAATAGGGTTATAGAATGTAGGGGAATGAACCCCTTTAATATGGCTCCGTGAGGATCGAGGGAAAGGTAGTGCGTCTCCATAGGACAGGGTACGATTAGCAAGGTTGGCATGGCCTGACGGCGTCTGCACGAATGCATGGACGTGGCCAGAAGGTGTAAAGGTATCGGCACGAAGAAGGAGTTGGGCTTCGGCACGACAAAGAAACCCAGCTGGCACGGCAAGCCCTCGACACAAGACTTGCTTCGAGAGGTGCTCGCACCGGGAGGCTTTCTGAAGTGAGGTTTTAGAGGGGTTTGAGGGCATTTAAAGAAAAAGGGTTTATTCCACAATTTGAAGACCATTTTGGATGATCGTAAAGAGGATGATCCGGGGTGGAGACGACCTTCATTCTAGGGCCTCACTAGGAGCAAAATCACGTACGGAAACTCACGTTTTGAATCCATCCTTCCTCGCTTCGCAGACGAGAAGCCATGAGGTAGACTGTCTCAGGCTCTCGTTGTGAGTATGAGGCTGAAGAGCACACTGTAGAAGAACCTTAAACATACTTAGAAAACCAAAACGGTAGAGCATATGCAGATGTATAGTCATCAGTATCCACAACGTGTAATGAACTTCGGATGCAGAGGCAAATATAAAAGAACAAGGAAAGGGCATAACTCAGCCCATCTTTCATTAACTATCTCATCTAAAACGGCGTACACGAACTCAACTCGGGAGAAAAAAAAACAACCCAAAAGCATACACCGACTCTATCCCTGCGAACAGGGTTACATTGGCACTCAGTGCTACGGGAGCAAAGATGCTCTAAAGTAGAGATACAAGCTAGAAGAGAGAACAATATTCAGACAGAGCAGAAAGGGGGGAGAGGAGCTATGGCCACTCAGGACGTCGAACGGCACACCCCACCTGACTTCTTTCTTCGAGACTCTGCTTCTCTCCTTTCTTCAGCTTCTATGAAGGGCTCTCGAGCTCCCCCTTTCTTTCAGTGGCTAACTCTTCTATCTCCTTCTTCCCTTTTTTTTATCTTCTTCTTCTTTTCCCTTGCCCCCCTTTTTTCTTCTTTTCGAAGGGCTCCTTCTTATAGAGGGATGACCCTCATTCTATCGGCCTGAGCTTCCCGGCGCGCCAGAATCCATCTTCCCGGCATGGGCAACCCTCGGCGCGCCTCAGTTCATATTGGGCTTGGCCCATTTTCTATCATCCGGCGCAGGATCCACCTAATGGGCTCCTTTAGACAGTGGGCTTCTTGGCATATATATTTATCCTTTATGGGCTTGTTTAACACCTAGCGTTCACAAACACGTGTGAGGCACTGTGCATCCCACCTTCGGAGAATCAGAAATGTCTGAGCACCCCTTCTTAGCAGACAGATGATTGCCTGAATGTTGGTATGGTTTTATCAGCCCGACTATCTGAATGATAGCCATACTGGACAGCGGCCTAGCCAGGGATGACTTTAGCCGAACAAAGTGTTAGGAATAGTGGGTCTCTTCTATTCTGATTCTCAGAACTTCCAGGGATGGTACAGGAGCCGTACCCTCAACTGGTCTTCACAGCTATGAATCTGCTTCGGTCTCTTCTGGTATATTTTAGGTGTCAACAAATGCCCCCCACCCGTAGGTGGCGTAAGCGAAGAATGAGTGACACAGGACATGCGGGTGCGCATTGCACCACAGCTCGTAATTTCTTCAGGTCTACTCCTGTTCATTGTTCATTCTTGTGACTCTGGGTCTTCATTCTGCTTGTACAATCCCAGTACTTTGTCAGTATACTCGGACATGTATCAGCATTCTTGATTTGATCTTCTGATTGCAGCACCCTGGGTGGATCGAACGGCGCCACCGACGATCCCGGCATGGTCATCTCGGCGCGGCCGTCGTCTCGGCGCGCTAGGTTTTAGCACGGTTGCTCCCGACGCATGGGTCGTCTCGGCGCGCCTTTTGGCGCTTTTGACTTTCGGCGCGAGGGCCGTTTCGGCGCACCTTTTGGCGCTTTTGGCGCTCGGTGCGAAGGCCGTCTCGGCGCTCCTTTTGGCTTGGCCTGTATAGGTACTGAGAGGGTGGAGAGAGCTCATTTCTCACTGAGCTCTCTCTCTCTTCGGCCTCTTCTTCTTCCACTGCTTCTGCGATCGGCGTGGGGAGTCTCCCCTTGACCATTTTCTCCTTAGGGACTACGTCCCTCTTTATTGCGGAGTCACCCCCTCTTGGTGGGTGCTCTCCTATTTGACTTTTGGGCATACCCCGGACAAAGGGAGATGCTGTCAAAATTTTCCTTGAGATCTTCTCTTCTATTTTCTTCTTCATATCATCTTATTTTCCTTGATTTTTGTCTGTAGCTGCTGCAATGGCCTCTTCTTCCAGCCGTGTTGCTTCCAGCGCTGCTGACGTCGACGCTTCCTCCCAGGGTAGGGTGTCTGGCCCTGTTGTGACCTGGAGGAACGTCGGACAACTGGACCGGGGTCTTGGGAGGATCGCTATAATTGATGAATCCTCTGACTCCGAAACAGACACGGTATCCTCGTCTCGCGTTGTGACTGTCGAGGGAGGGCTTGACTTCAATCGCGACGACGAGTATCGCCCGGACTTTCCGAAGGACCGGCACCTTGCACCGTTCATCTGCACCTTCAGCGTCTCGGGGAAGAGAGATGTCATGCTGGCTCGGATGGTGGAGCGGGCCATGTTGTTGGACCGGGACAGCTTGAAAGGTTCCGTGTACCGCGGAGACACCATCTATCTCTCGGGAGAGCGACGCAAATGGAATGCCGTCTTGGGGGTGACAGAGCTGGAGGCAGAGTAGAAAATGTTGACACGGGCTCCAGAATTCACACCAGCTAGGTGGGATACCACTGCAGGTCGGGTCAATAGAGAAAAGCCCGGCTATGGTTTATTCTTGGCGCCCATCAAATGGGGCTATAGGGACGAGCCATTCGTCCTGAACTGCTTGGCTGTCCAGTTCAAATTCCAGTTGGCTGTTGGGTGGTTTGCAGACACGAAAGTGACCGATGCCCATCTCTTCCATGTAGGAGCGGTAGAATTCACAGAATATGTTCTGAAGGAGTATGCGTCGTTGCTGGTCAGGGCCGGGGTGTATCACAGTGTGTATGCATCCTGTTTCAGGTATCCTATCTTGAAAGGGTTGTACTGCGGTATGTTCGAAGTGTTCTGCCCGCAGTTCAATACTTTCTACACAGCAGAGGGCGAAACTTCTCTGGACCTCTGGAGCCTGTCACAACTGTCGGGTCTGCCGATCAACGGAGAGCCCTATGAGGAGGTCTGCCTTCATGACTTCATCAAGGACGAGATAGATGGTGAAGGTGAATATTATTTCGGCTACTCATACCGGTACTTAATGAAAGCGTACCGCTCCCTCTGCTTGGCGCTGAATAGGGGGTCCTCAAATGGGTATCGGCCTCGAGAGAAAAGTAGCAAATTGAGAGTCCAAGTAGGACATTGGATTTAGTATTTCTTCGGTGGCCCTCTGAAGTACAGTGAGTTCCCCCATGTAGCTCCTGTTGCGGGTAAGCCCAGCAGACCGCCCAAGTTCAAGTCGGCGCTGCCCTCTTCCCTTCGACGGATTAGTCGCGGAGGACCGAATCCCACTAGGGCGGATCCCCTTACGCATTGCGCGTCTTACCTCACCTTCTGGTTGTGCACTTTTGCTCTCCCATAGGGAGATGAGACAGTTATTAGGCCAGAGGCAATATACCCGGCTTGTCAGATGGCTTGGGGCATGCGACTTGCACTATGCCCAGCAACACTCTGCCTGATCTACAAATCTCTTGGAGATATTCAT
The DNA here is from genome assembly GCA_022559845.1 of Amorphophallus konjac. Classification (NCBI taxonomy): domain Eukaryota; kingdom Viridiplantae; phylum Streptophyta; class Magnoliopsida; order Alismatales; family Araceae; genus Amorphophallus; species Amorphophallus konjac. The sequence continues at coordinate 307,888,561 of CM040120.1, forward strand.
AGGCATCGGGTCCCACGCTCTTTCAGAACAGTGGGGCCGTTTCATTTCTTCAATGCATGGGTGTGCAATTTGTTCCCAGAGCTGGCTCCCAGGACTCTGCAGACAGTAACATTGTACCCCAGGATGCTGGAGTTTGCTAGTGCTGAACCCGGTCCAGTGTCTCATCAGCTTTTCTCCATCCGAGGTTAGCTGATAAGGGTTCCGATGGATTCAGCAGGGACCATCCATTTTTGGAATTTGGCCGCACATTCTTCTCCGTTGGTGAACCGCCAGCGTGAATGCAATCTTGAGGCAATGGAGACTTTCACGCATTTTATTTCAGGCAACACAGTGACGCGGCCAATTTTGGAGCCCGAGCTCATTGACTGGGCTTTGTCAATTCGCCCCAGTGTCTTAGTGTTCAGGAAGGGGGGCGCGGTTCATTTAGAACCTTACTATCCTTTTAGGTTTGGCCGAAATTTTGGCTATGATCAGCATATCTCGCCTTCGGCGGCCCTGTTTCCCCTGGACAGTAGGTCAAAGCACGGCTCGACTGTTGTAGCTGAGGGTCGCTCCTGGTGGGACTACTTTCACCGCCGGGACGCGAATGTCTTCAGAGTGCCGATGCCGAACCGGGTTCCCCGGGTCACTCCAGAGTATGTGAAGTGGTGGAATGCTCGAACGAGCTTTTATCGCAATGCCAGGGTGGCATGCTGGGATGTAGCTGAGCGTACCTTCCTGAGCCAGCAGCCTAGGCCAGTTTTCGATATTGAAGAAGCCCATTTGAAGAGGCTGTTCTCCCAACATCCGAGGAGGTAGAGGTATATATAGCAGGCAGAAAAGCCGCAAAAGAGGAAGCAACTGAGCCGCTGGTGCCTGTACTTGCCGACATAGATGAAGATACTTTCACGCAGAATCTAGAACATCTGTGTCAGATTGGTGGTTCCCGCCTGGAGCTTCAGCAGTACCCGTTCCCCATTGAGGAGCCGCTCTCCAAAGCAGTTTCATGGAAGTGCGAGGTGGACCGCTTTTGCCCGTACCGGGCATTTGTCAACAGAGAAGACAGAACCCCGACATATTATCAACATACGTCTTGGCTGTTTGTCTTGATGAACATCCACAAACTGACCCTTGACAGTCCCATAGCGAATGTCCTGGACAAGCCTTTGTTTGTATCTTTTCATTATGCCGACGTCTGGGGCTTCGACCACCTCGGCTTATATCATTGCATAGCTTCTAATGGTCATGCAGATCTGGCCGACCTAGCTGAGAAGTGCAAGAAGATTGGCGACATCTGCTGGCGTGTTCGGGAGGTTGCTTCCCGAAGCAAGGAAGTGGCTTATCAGTATTGGCCACTTTCATCTTTTTACAGCGGCCGGGCAGGTAAGTCCTCTTCAATTGACATGTAGAGTGGTTCATTGCTCAGTGCTTTTTATAACGGCATGCGCTTCATTTGACAGACCGTCCAGATATAAAGCAGCAAGGGCTTTATAGAAAAATCATTTCTCAGGCCCAGAAGCCGGAATATTTTGAGGTTCCTGCACCGGCACCGACCACCACTCCATTACCGCCTGACAAAAAGAGAGAGGCTTCCGCAATGAAAGTTGCAATAGGCCGAGCGAAGAAAGCTCGGAAAACCTCTTCCAAGCAGCCTTCGACTGGTGCGGCTAAGACTCCTCTACCTGAAGTGCCATCATTCGAGCAGTTTGCCACTCAGAAAGAGGCCACTCAGCAAGCGGCTGAAGGTGACATCATTTTCTCTCATGGTCTAACGGAGTGTCCATTTCAGGACGTCTTCATTTTTGACGCCTTTTCTTGTTTGACCTTAGCTCGAGGAGCGGCTGACGCCATCCCACATGCTGAAGAAGGTGCCTTGGAGGCGGGAGAGATAGGGTCTTCTGCCATAGCCGCGGCAGGGGCGACCACAACAACTACGGCCACAGGGGAGAGTCTCCCTGTTGCTGATGAGGATGTCGGACTCCCTTCTCCTACACCTGCCAGTGAGGCTGAGGGTGAGCCACGTGACTGCCATCCTTCTGACTCTTCTCTTTTATTGATCCTCTTGTCCCGCCTTATGTATATGTTTGTTGCAATGGCAGGAGTGGTTAGCACAGTCGCTGAGGTGCCTGCCGGGGATGCTCCTGTACAGCCTGAAGGACATAAGACCGTGCTGAAGAAAGGTGTTATCCCATTGCGGCATGTAGTCACCCGCTCGGCGTCCCGCCAGGCGATAGAGGAGGCGGGCCAACCTGAGATCCACAAAGATATTTCCTCCAGTAGCTCCACCACCCATTCTGGCGAAGAAATTGACTATCATTCTTCAGAAAGTGACGAACAAGCCCCCATGGTAGCCAGCAAAGGTGCCACGGCATCCCTCGTGCCGTTGAGTGGTCCTGCGATTTTTAGTCCTCCGAGGTTGCCAATGACCTCATCGGAGGGAATGCTGCAGGAGGAATTTGTCGGACTGGACATGGAGGTGGAGATAACCCCTCCTTTTGTTGCTTCATCTGCAGAGTTGGAATCTTCCATGCAGGCGCTCGAAGAGATGGATGCTGCAGCCATAGTAAGTTCTGCCCACCCCTCCGTAGAGATGCACATTTTTTCATTCTTTTCTGCCATCCTGGTGCTTACTGGGATCTTGTTCCAGGAGCCTGAAACCGCCATTTACCTGCCGGTATCATCTTCTGGTGCTATCGTGGTTTCGTCGGAGGCTTCGGATGTGCTACCACCGGCCACTGTATCTTCATCAGGGATAGTTACCATACTTCGCCCTGTACCAGTGAGAGTACATGTAGCTGCCGAAGTATCATCAATGGAGCCGAGCCCGCTGGGAGAGAGCCTCGCCCTGGTGCCGGCAATAGAGTTGAGAGCCGAAGCCAACCCGTCACGGGGTTCTACCTTTATCCCGGCGGCCATAATGACCATTGCGCCTGACTCTGCAGCTCCATCCGTGCCAGAAATAGAGTCGGAACCTCTGCCTCTTCTAGCATCTGTGGAAGAAAGTTCTTCAAGGAGCCCGATGGAGCAAGAGCATGCTGCCATGGCGCCTACTACTTCAGCCTTGGCGGCCGTTCCATCTTCTTCTTTCGTGTCAGATATCGGCTTATGGGCCTCCATAGACAGGGAGGTGACCTTTGAGGTGGCTCCGGCAGCCTCCCTGAGCTTCACTTCATCGGAGGAGTTTGTTTGGCAGTATTTGGGGATGTTGCGCCAGGTCGTGGAATCTCAGCCGACCCTATCTTACCCCCAGCTGAAGGAAGTGACCGAGCGACTGACGATCGGGCTGCAGGCATTAGGCTGTCCTTTGGACACCTGGACCCAGCGGGTGCTGTTCCTGTTAAAATTTGTAAACCGCCGGGACTTTCTTGGGAGAGTGATGAACGACCGACTAGCGGCCCTCAAACTGCAGAAAACTGACTGTCAGGCAGAGCTGACATCTCTAATTTCCGATCTTCAGAAGATCAAAGCTCATGTTGAAGCTTCCGCTGCTCGGGCACATATTCTATGCAGCCGACGAGAAGAACTCCAGGCTGAGTTGGCCACCATTGAAGCTAAGATACCATAGTTGGAGGCTGCAGAAGTCCAAGGCATCGAGGAAACTTCTTTATTGGAGGGCCGGGTCGCGTCCCTAGAGACTGAGGTGACTCACGTTTAGGAGGAAGAAATGCAGCTCCGTGAACTGGGAGCGGCTCCACATGTTGGGCTCATTGATTTTACAGATATTTTCAGGCGGTCTTAGCCGATCTGCCTTTGTAATTCACCCCCTTCGAAGGGCCCCTCTTGTATTCATTCCCCTCCTTTTTGCAATGAAATACAAGTTTCCTTCACTATTTTCGGTGTCCATCTTTGCACTCATATTTTGTTGCATCTTGTGGCAATTTTGGCGACCTGCTTGGAAGTGCACCCATGTCTGTGCCGTAGGAGAGCGTCCACCCTTTCAAGGAAAGGATGGGGGCCTCGCTCCACCACGTGACGGGGTTCCAGAGGTTGCCAGGTTGGTGCAGACATTAGTCTTGCCGACAAGAAAGGACAGAAATTTGACTACTGGCTAATGAAAGGTCCATCCAGGATGGGCTTCATCATTGGTAGGGCAACTGATGGGAGTGCGACTGAGAGGCATAGCATATACCTTGTAGTAATCCCATTACTGCCCCTGGTTCGGGGAAATGTTGGCCGACCTTGTCGATGGTGACAAGGGTCGAAAAGGTAGCGACCGATCTTGCCGATGGTGACAAGGGTCGAAAGGGTAGACGATCTTGTCGATGGTGACAAGGACCAGAAAGGGTAGCGACCGATCTTGCCGATGGTGACAAGGGTCGAAAGGGTAGATGGTCTTGCCGATGGTGATAAGGACCGGAAAGGGTAGCGACCGATCTTGCCGATGGTGACAAGGGTCGAAAGGGTAGACGGTCTTACCGATGGTGACAAGGACCGGAAAGGGTAGCGACCGATCTTGCCGATGGTGACAAGGGTCGAAAGGGTAGACGGTCTTGCCGATGGTGACAAGGACAGGAAAGGGTAGCGACCGATCTTGCCGATGGTGACAAGGGTCGAAAGGGTAGACGGTCTTGCCGATGGTGACAAGGACCGGAAAGGGTAGCGACCGATCTTGTCGATGGTGACAAGGGTCGAAAGGGTAGAGAATAGATACATGTAGGTGGGACATTGGATGACGACTCCGCTTCGACCCTGTAAAGGGTCTTCAGGACGGAGGATGGATCATCACTATTCATCATTCATATATATATTTTTATTCTCATTACTGACCTAAGCTCCCTTTCAGGTTTTCGCCGAAGCCAGCCCCCTCTTGCTTTTGCCCACGCGCCCTCTCGGGTTTTCACGTGGCGGGGTACCCGATTTTGCCTGTAGCGCTCTTTCGGGTTTTCGCCACAGCTGGGTTATAGCCATTTTTACACTTGTCCCAATATAGGAGCAAGTCTGGCGGGGTATCTCTATTTTTAACCCCATTTTATTTTCTTCCTTTTTTTTTTGATTTCAGAGTACAAAAGAACTGGACTGCGAGAATGCCGACTAGCCTTGCCGATGATGACAAGGATTGGTCTCTGATTTAGTTCATCGACACTGGTTAAATGCCGGAGCAAAGGTCACGGTTTGTTAACAAGGACGTAAGATCCGAGTTAAGGGTAGAGGTTGACCGATCTCGCCGATGATGACGAGGGTCGAACATGGGTTCGTTCATCAGCATGAGTCACATGTCGAAGCAAAGGTGGGGTTATTAACAAGGACGGAAGGTCCAAGTTAGGGGTAGAGATCGACCGATCTCGCCGATGATGATGAGGGTCGAACATGGGTTTATTCATCAGCATGAGTCACATGGCGAAGCAAGGGTAGGATTACTAACAAGGACGGAAGGTCCAGGTCAGGGGTAGAGATCGACCGATCTCGCCGATGATGACGAGGGTCGAACATGGGTTTGTTCATCAGCATGGGTCACGTGCCGAAGCAAGGGTAGGATTACTAAAAAGGACAGAAGGTCCAGGTCAGGGGTAGAGATCGACCGATCTCATCGATGATGACGAGGGTCAAACTTGGGTTTGTTAAAGGATCTCTGGTGGGACGTCTGATGATTGTCCCTTTTGGAGTTTCATCGGGTGGAGAACAAAAGAGGAATTTTTTTTTTAAAATTATCACTTTACTGACTGAAGCGCCCTTTCAGGTTTTCGCTGAAGCCAGCCCCCTCTTGCTTTTGCCCACGCGCCCTCTTGGGTTTTCACGTGGCGGGGTACCCGATTTTGCCTGTAGCGCCCTTTCGGGTTTTCGCCACAGCTGGGTTATAGCCATTTTTGCACTTGTCCTAATATAGGAGCAAGTCTGGCGGGGTATCTCTAATTTTAACCCCATGTTTCTTTTATTTTCTCTTTCTCTTTTTTTGATAAAAGGGTGGTAGGTCGAAGTGTGATGTCCGACCCTTGGTTGGTAGTAGGCGGCTGTTGGCCGGCTCACCGGGCCTTGTGCCGAGCAGAGCGATTTATTCGTCAGCAGGGGCTGAATGCTAACGCAAAGGAATAATCTTTCGCTAATTCTGACGTAAGGCCCGTAACGGCAATATGGTGCATTCTTTTGAGAGCTCGGCCAAGGCGGAGTGCCACTAGACCAAGGAAAGGTAGCTCGATCAGGGCGGAATGCCACTAGACCAAGATGAGGGTAGCTCGGCTAGGGCGGAGTGCCACTAAGCCAAGGAAGGATAGCTCGATCAGGGCGGAATGCCACTAAACTAAGATAGGGGTAGCTCGATCAGGGTGGAATGCCACTAAACCAAGGAAGGATAGCTTGATCAGGGTGGAATGCCACTAGACCAAGTGAGGGTAGTTCGGCTAGGGCGGAATGCCACTAGGCCAAGGAAGGATAGCTCGATCAGGGCGGAATGCCACTAAACCAAGATAGGGGTAGCTCGATCAGGGCGGAATGCCACTAAACCAAGATAGGGTAGCTCGATCAGAGCGGAATGCCACTATACCAAGATAAGGGTAGCTCGGCTAGGGCGAAATGCCACTAGACCAAGATAGGGGTAGCTCGATCAGGGCAGAATGCCACTAGACCAAGATAAGGGTAGCTCGGCTAGGGCGGAATGCCACTAGACCAAGATAAGGGTAGCTCGATCAGGGCGGAATTCCACTAGACCAAGATAGGGGTAGCTCGATCAGGGAGGAATGCCACTACACCAAGATAAGGGTAGCTCGACTAGGGCGACATGCCACTAAACCAAGGTAAGGGTAGCTTGGCTAGGGCGAAATGCCACTAGACCAAGATAAGGGTAGCTCGGCTAGGGCAGAATGCCACTAAACCAAGGAGGGATAGCTCGATCAGGGCGGAATGTCACTAAACCAAGATAGGGGTAGCTCGATCAGGGCGGAATGCCACTAAACCAAGATAGGGGTAGCTCGATCAGGGCAGAATGCCACTAGACCAAGATAAGGGTAGCTCGGCTAGGGCGGAATGCCACTAGACCAAGATAGGGGTAGCTCGATCCGGGCGGAATGTGACTAGACCAAGATAAGGGTAGCTCGGCTAGGGCAGAATGCCACTAGACCAAGATAAGGGTAGCTCGATCAGGGTGGAATGCCACTAGACCAAGATAGGGGTAGCTCGGCTAGGGTGGAGTGCCACTAAGCCAAGGAAGGATAGCTCGATCAGGGCGGAATGCCACTAAACCAATATAGTGGTAGCTCGATCAGGGTGGAATTTCACTAGACCAAGATAAGGGTAGCTCGGCTAGGGCGGAATGCCACTAGACCAAGATAAGGGTAGCTCGATCAGGGCGGAATGCCACTAGACCAAGATAGGGGTAGCTCGGCTAGGGCGGAGTGCCACTAAGCCAAGGAAGGATAGCTCAATCAGGGCGGAATGCCACTAAACCAAGATTGGGATAGCTCGATCAGGGCGAAATGCCACTAAACCAAGGAAGGATAGTTTGATTAGGGCGGAATGCCACTAGACCAAGATGAGGGTAGCTCGGCTAGGGCGGAATGCCACTAGGCTAAGGAAGGATAGCTCGATCAGGGCGGAATGCCACTAAACCAAGATAGGGGTAGCTCGATCAGGGCGGAATGTCACTAAACCAAGATAGGGGTAGCTCGATCATGGCGGAATGCCACTAGACCAAGATAAGGGTAGCTCGGCTAGGGCGGAATGCCACTAGACCAAGATAGGGGTAGCTCAATCAGGGCTGAATGTCACTAGACCAAGATAAGGGTAGCTCGGCTAGGACGGAATGCCACTAGACCAAGATAAGGGTAGCTCGATCAGGGCGGAATGCCACTAGACCAAGATAAGGGTAGCTCGGCTAGGGCGACATGCCACTAAACCAAGGTAAGGGTAGCTTGGCTAGGGCGGAATGCCACTAGACCAAGATAAGGGTAGCTCAGCTAGGGCGGAATGCCACTAAACCAAGGAGGGATAGCTCGATCAGGGCGGAATGCCACTAAACCAAGATAGGGGTAGCTCGATCAGGGCGGAATGCCACTAAACCAAGGAAAGATAGCTCGATCAGGGCGGAATGCCACTAGACCAAGATGAGGGTAGCTCGGCTAGGGCGGAATGCCACTAGGCCAAGGAAGGATAGCTCGATCAGGGTGGAATACCACTAAACCAAGATAGGGGTAGCTCGATCAGGGCAGAATGCCACTAAACCAAGATAGGGGTAGCTCGATCAGGGCGGAATGCCACTAGACCAAGATGAGGGTAGCTCGGCTAGGGCGGAATGCCACTAGGCTGAGGAAGGATAGCTCGATCAGGGCAGAATGCCACTAAACAAAGATAGGGGTAGCTCGATCAGGGCGGAATGCCAGTAGACCAAGATAAGGGTAGCTCGGCTAGGGCGGAATGCCACTAGACCAAGGAAGGATAGCTCATTCGGGGAGCGCCGGTTGAACCGTGTGGTATAGCTTTAGGTGCTTCCCATTGAGGGGAGAGGATTGGATGACTCCTTTGTGATCCGCAAGGATGTATGCACCCCCTTCGTATACTCGGTGGACGACATATGGTCCGACCCAATTTTCAATCAACTTCCCCTTGGGGTTGGAGGCCATTACTTCTCTTCTTTTGACCATCACCAGGTCTCCTTTCTTGAATTCTCGACCTTTGACCAGCTTATCAAAAGCACGGGCCATACGGGCTTGATAGAGTTGAATATTCTGTTGCGCCCGGAGGCACTTTCCTTCAAGCTCGGCGAGCTCTTCTAATCTTCTTCCTACGTTGACCTGCTCGTTGCCCACCAATCCATGCTGGATGGCGACCCACAATGAGGGGATCTCCAGCTCGATCGGCACCATGACCTCTGACCCATATACGAGGGAGTAGGGCGAGCAGCCGGTAGGGGTCTTGTAGACCGTGCGGTAAGCCCACAGTGCCTCGTACATTCTTTCTTCCCAATCTCTTCTGTCAGTCTTGACAATTTTCGCCAGCAGGGTGCATAGCGTCTTGTTAAAAGCCTCTGCAAGCCCGTTGGCCTGAGGGTAGTAGGGAGACGATGTTCTCCAATCAATCTTGTATTTGTCAGCTAGCCGATAAACCTTCTGATTTCTAAAGTGGCTATTGTTGTCGGAGGTGATTCGGCTGGGAATCCCGAACCGAAATATTACATTCTGTCGGAAGAATCTCACAACTAATTCTCCCGTGACTTCTTTTAGTGCTACTGCCTCCGCCCATCTGGAGAAGTAATTTGTAGCTTCTAAGATGTATTTGCACCCTGATGAAGATGCTGGTAGTGGCCCCACCACATCTGTACCCCACTGGGCAAATGGCCAGCTTGGTAAGGTAGGATGTAGAGGCACTGGAGGTCTTCTTGATACATTGGCATGCTCTTGACATTTCTGACAAGCCCTGGCGAACTTGCAACAATCATCAAATATGGTGGGCCAATAATAACCCAATTTCTTTATTTCGATTTTCATTTTCGGACCGGCCTGGTGCGCCCCGGCTGATCTGGCATGGACTTCTTGCATCACCTGTCTAGCTTCCCCCGGAGATAAGCATCGAAGTAATACCTTCTTTTGGGCATCTGCCATTATTCGGAACAATGTCCCATTCCTCATCTCATAAGAATCTTTGACTCTCAGGAGTTTCATTCTCTGTTCTTTCACCTTCGGAAGCTGTTGGTGTTGGAACCAATGCAGGAGGTATTCCCGCCAGTCGAGCTGCTGGACTGCTTCAGCAACTGCTACTTCATCGGCTTGTTCACCGGCTAGAGCTTCTATCATGCTGGGGACCTGCCGCCGGTTGATGACTGTTATATTCAGGCTCGTATCAGGCGGGACCGCCATGGAACTTGCCAACTTTGCGAGGGCATTGGCTTGAGCATTCTGCCCCCGGTTGATGTGCTTGATGCTAATGAGGTAGAATATTGTCATTAGGCGCAGGGCTAGAAGGTAGTAAGGGACGAGCTCCTGCTTTCGTACCTCAAACTCCCCTTCCAATTATTTTATAACCAGCATGGAGTCCCCGAATGCCTCTAGCATTTGAATCCCCATGGATAGAGCAACCTGTAGCCCGATTATGAGGGCCTCATATTCTGCTTCATTATTTGTGCAAGGCTTATTTATTGAGCAGGATGTGTGTATGACTTCCCCTTCCGGGGACTTCAAGACTACGCCTGCTCCTGCACGGACTCTGGCCGATCCTGTCGCTGTGGTGTCAATTCTAGAGGCACCATCAAAATACAGCTGCCATAGGGAGGGCCGCACCTGGCTGACCTCCAAAGTCTCATCTTCAGGAAGCTCTGGTTCCAGAGGGCAGTCTTCGGGTACTGGATGTTTAGCAAAGAAGTCTGCGATAGCTTGGCCCTTGACGGCCCTTCGTGGTACATAGGAGATGTCATACTCCATAAGAATCACCACCCATTTACCCAGGTGGCCTTTGAGGGCTGGCTGAGACATGATGTATCTAAGCGGATCCTCCCTAGAAATCAGCTTAACTTCGTGCGACAGCATGTAGTGCCGCAACTTCTTGACCGCGAAGACCAATGCCAGGCAGATCTTCTCGATGTAGGTGTACCTTTCCTCAGTTCTGACCATTCTTCGGCTGAGATAGTAGAGGGCTTGTTCTTTTCCTTCTTCATTATTCTGGGCCAGTATTGCCCCCAGAGAATTGTGTGTGGCTACTATGTAGAGGATCAGCGGCTGTCCTTTCACTGGCGCACCCAGCACTGGAGGGGTTTTCAGGTAATCTTTTAGTCTATCGAAGGCTAGCTGGCATTCCTCGTCCCAATAGAAGGGAACATCTTTCATCATCAGCTTGTGAAATGGGTGGCACCGCCCTTACAAGTTGGATATAAACCGCCGGACGTATGCCAGGCGGCCCTGAAGAGATCTTAGCTCAGAGAGATTCCTTGGCGGGGGTAACTCATGAATCACCTTGATCTTGGCGGGGTCTATTTCAATTCCCCGATATCTGACAATGAAACCCAAGAACTTTCCGCTCGAGACTCCGAACGCGCACTTCATAGGGTTCATTTTTAATTCATACTGCCTCAGCCTCTGGAAAATGACTCGAAGGTCTTGCAGATGGTCTTCTTTCTTTTTGGTCTTGACTACCAGGTCATCTATGTAGCACTCGACCTTATGGTAAAGCAGCTCATCAAATATTCTAGTCATCGCCCGCTGATAAGTTGCGCCGGCGTTCTTTAATCTGAACGACATTCTTTTGTAGTGATAAATGCCTTTGGGTGTTCGGAAGGCAGTGTGGACCCGGTCACGTTCCGTGATCCATATCTAGTTGTAGCCAGACGACCCATCCATGAACGATAAGGCCTCATGACCAGTGGTTGCATCTATCATGACCTCCATTATCGGCATTGGAAAGTCATCTTTAGGGCAGGCTTTATTCAGATCCCGGAAGTCAACACATATCCAGATCTGTCCATTCTTCTTCTTCACGGGCACGATGTTAGCCAGCCACGTGGTATATTGATTTTCCTTAACGAAACCCACATCAATGAGCTTGTCGACCTCTTTGCATATCTGAGTGATGAGCTCTGGCCTCATACGCCTAGGGGGCTATTTCACCGGCTCTACCCCAGAGTTTATGGCCAACTCATGCTGTGAGACCGAGGGGCTTAGTCCCGGCATTTCTCTGTAGGTCCAAGTAAAACAATCCCGGTATTCTTGTAGCAGCTGGATGTACATCCTATGTTCTTCGGTAGACAGTTGGGCACTGAGGAAGGTAGGTCTGGGGTCATCTTCGTCTCCCAGGTTGACTTCTATCAGTTCATCGACTGTTGCCTGACCTTTGTCTTCTATCTCAGGGGGTGCAGGCTGGAGGTCGACAAAGTATGGTATATCATCCTCGAGGTCGAAGACCTCGATCCCTTCATCTTGACTTATTTGAGTTCTACCAGAAATATCTTGTTCGGCTGACAATGGGTGCATGCACTGTTCTGCCAACGAGTTTACCTTACCAGCAGCTTCAAGGGGCGAGTTGATTGCCTCACTCCATGCTGAGGGGATTGCAGTCACCATGGGTTGGCGATTATTTGTCATTGGGTCAGAGTGGCCTTGCAGCTCTTTGGCAAAGGGTGAAGAGATCTCGGTCCCCTGAGTTACCATGCCCTCAGTGGAGGTAACCATTTCTCTTTTAGCAGCATCTGTCTCTCGATCAGGCTCGGGGGAAATTTCCCTAACTGGTCCGAGGAGTGCCGGCATCATGAGTAAAGGAGGGCCACCGGCGGGAGGCCACTATGCTTCTTCCACCTCTTCAGCTTCACTGCTGCTAGCTGTGTCAAATTTGGCCTGAAGAGCTGTATCTTCTGGGTAGACCTGTTCCCAGCAGCGGCAGGGGAACACAGCCTCGGATTCTGAGTTTCTTGACTGGGCTAGCTGAATGCACTCAACTTCCGTCGGGTGTTCATCAATAGCTACCCCCAGTGGGTTATCTTCCATCGGGTAAAAAGCAGAGATGGTGTCTACTTCATAGCGTCCGCTGTAATAGTATTCTTCGAGGGTGAAGCCCAACCCCGGATGCTGAGTGAGATGCCTCATTTCTTTGTCCAGGCTCGGAGGGTACCATAGCTTCTGGAATGCTTCTTTCCTCTTGCGAGGATGGCCGGAAGGGATGTGTTGCTTCTGGAACATTTTGGCCATTTGATTTGTCATGAATGTCAGCCCCTGTACAGGCATTGAGGGGTTCTCTATGTCTTCAGGTAGATGACAATCAGTGTCTTCTTGTGTAGGGTGCTCTTCAGCTGTGTAGAACAGGCTGTTGGGACCATCTATCTGTGGCACCTCCCATGCTTTGAAAGGCTCGACAGTAGCATTGTCGAGACTGAGAATTGGCTTGGTAAGACATTCGGAGACTCCGATGTGGTCGTGCTGTTGATCAACCCTAACTTCATTAGTTTTGGGTTAGATGGCGGGAGGTGCTATCCGGCCTACATCCCCGGTGGCAGTGATGTGTGAAACCACCTTGGGCTCGACATATCCACGCGGCGGCGGAGGGAACCATTCTGCTTTGGAAGTGTCTTTTATTGTGCTGGAAGGGGTCTTGATTGCAGGGGCCTTCTGTGACCATTCTGCATATAAAGGGGCGTCTACCAAGTGGCATTCGAATACTTCGAATGGGTGGAGATCAGCAAATACCCTCTCCTCTCTCCCATCCGTGCTGTATTTGATGCATTGGTGAAGTGTGGAAGGTACCACCATATTCTCATGTAGCCAAGGGCGACCAAGCAGCACCTTATACGAGGTGCGGGAATCAATGACATGAAACTGCACCTTCGTGACAAAGTCCCCTAGGGTAAGCGTGAACTCTGCTACCCCTAGCGACACTTCGCACTTCTGATTGAAGCCGTCAATACGCATATCCCCGACCTTTTGTAGGTGCACGCTGAAATAGTACCTCTCATAAATCCTGTAGGGTAGAATGTTGACAGCTGCCCCCGGGTTCACCAGGATTCTGTTCAGCTCTCGGCCATTCAGGTGTCCCCTCATATACAGAAGTCTATTGTGACTGGTGGTGGGGAGCAACATGTCCTCCTGGGTGAAGGTCATGCTGGCCTCCGACAGTGCCTCAGTTGGGCAGGCTTCATATTGGGCAGGCGTCTGGAGAGCAGTAATGATCGCCTGTCGGGTCTCGTCACTGAGAGAGAGGATTTCCCAGACAGTGAACCTCGCTGGGAGCTTCTTCAAGAGCTTGACCACCCGACTTCCAGCTCAGACATTGGACAGCTTCATTTCATCCGCCCACTTGGGCTTGGAAGATTCTTGGACTGTGGCCCCTGATGGACCTGCTTCATCAGACTCAGAGGCTGCGCCCTTTTGTTCGGGATTACCTCTTGGCTGCTCCTTACTGGCTATTGCCGGGTGAGTTTCTACCCCTTCTGACAATTCGGGAGATTGCTGGAGCTGTGGGTGATTGCCTCCGGTCGCCGGTTCAACCTCCCAGCATGGCTGCTTTCCTTTTGACATTTTTATGAACTCCAAAAATGAAGGAGCGGGAGTGCTGCCCCCGCTTTGGTTGTATAAGCCTGACGGAGGGGGTATTTGAATTCCTCTGACCTCCAGAGGGGGTATCTTGTAGGGTTGCTCCCCTCTGAAGATAATATTATGGTTGGCGGGCGGCTGACGCCCCCACCTTCGGCCCGACCGGGTCGCATGTTCGACAGTTGCAGCTTCGGCCTGGCTTTCATTAGCGGCAGGCGTGAAGCAAATCTCTTCTTCATCCTCCTCACCGGGCAAATTGAATAGGGCAGAGAGAGTATTGCAAGAAAGGGTCACTCTCGTTGTAGCCTTGCCGGCCCCTTTCTTCCTTCTTTGTCTCCTTTTCTTTTCTTTGACTGGCGCCTGCCCCCAGAACAGGCTGCCATCTTTGTCTGATGCCTTGTCAGCTTCCCCTTCCTGCTTTAGTGAAAGCTGTTCTAGCTCCCGCCATGGGAGATGATCTCGTACCAACAAAGGTTCTAGCTCGGGCTGCACATACTCATCTATCTCATTTATATAGTCTTGCAGCCGCTGAGCTTCTGGGCTGATCTTCTTGACCACCGGCAATGGAGTTTGCCTGCTCCGATTGCGGGTAGGTATCCGGATAACTGCTGGTGGATTGGTCCACACAGGTGTTGTTACCGGTGGAGGGGGTCGTGGTGTGACGCCACGAACATGTGCTCCCGGTGTCGGGCGAGGTAGGGCCTTTTTCTTGGTTCTTGCGGGGACTTGTTGCCATCCCTCCTGTTATTTTATTGGGGCCAGAAAGCAAGCTTCATATGTATGCTGATTACTGGCTTCTACGGTCTCCTCAGGAAAGGCTTGATACAAAGAGACCATATTGACGGCGGCTCTTCTTACGGGCGCCGCATGTGGTTGTGGAGGGTCGACCTTGTACTCCCCCAATTCTATTTATTCCCTTTTTACCATGCTTTCGATAATATCCTTGAAAACATAACAGTCTTCAATTGGATGCCCCAACATCTGGTGGTAAGGGCAATACCTTGGGCTGTCTCTTCTCTTCAGGTCCTCTGGCCTCCTTGGCTCAGGCAGGGTGACCTTATCATACTGGGTAACCCAGTCGAATAAGATCTTGGTCTTCTCCTTTGGGAAAGAGTAGGGCTTCTTCATTTTACCCCGGAGGGATGGGCCTTCTTCGCTGTCTCCGGTCTTGGCCGGCTGAGGAGCAACTATCATCTTGCCTTTGTCTTTTTGCTATTCAAATGCCTTGATATCAAGGGCATTTGCTTCTTTCGGTGCCTGGCGCCGTTCTGTTGCCTTGCCCTTTTGTGCAGTAGGAGTATTTGGTGTGGGAGGTGGTTTTGCTAGGAAAGCCTCCACTTCGGCAACAATATTGTTCAGACGGTCGAACGACCGGATTTCCATGCCAATCATCTTCTCCAGCACCTCTCTCCTGATGTTCTGTTTGCAGATCTGTACAGCGTCCTCCTGGTGCGGGGGCCGCTTGCATCTCATTCCGAGGTTCCTCCACCTCTTGTGTAGTCGAGAGCGGTCTCATCTGCCCTCTGTCTTGTTGAATAGAGTTCGGCCACTGTGACCTCCCTCTCTGTAACATGGAATCTTTCTCTGAACTTCCTCTGCATGTCTGACCAGTCGCTGATCGACCCGGCCGGGAGGCTGGAGTACCATTCAAAGGTGAGCCCTGTGAGTGAGGACCCGAAGAACTTCAGTAAATATGACTCGTCGATGGCTAAGTCACCCATGACGGTCATGTAGTAGGCAACATGTTCCTTCGGGGATCCCTTCCCGTTGAACTTGTCGAACTTCGGCGGCTTGCTGATCCCTGGAGGGAGCCGCTTAGCAGCATGATGCGGTGGGTATGGCACCCTATATGCATCGAATATAACATAGTCACCTTCAGCTCTTTCAGCGAGCTTCATCTCGATCATCCTTTCTACCATCATCTTGCTCATGGTGGTTGGGTCGACCGGTTCCGGGTAGAAATGCGCCGGCTGCAAATAGGGGGTGACCAGGGTGGTCGCCTGTGGAGGAGGACGTAGCAATGGAGGTGTCTGGTGCACCTGAGGCAGCACCGAGGGAGCCAGTGATTGTGATGGGCGCTGTTGAGTTGTCGCCAAATTTGGCTCCGCCTGTAGAGGCGGGGTATAGAGTGGCGGGAAGTCATTCTTGCTGACGGCTCCCCTTGATGATTCAGCCTGCACATCAGGCCGCTTGGAGGCGGAGGACTGCTATGTCTTTTTCGTCAACTGCTTCTTCAACTGTTCTATCGCCTGGCGATACCTCTGGAGCATCATTAGTACGGCTGGATCCATATCCGCTGTGTTGGGGATGGCCTCTGTCGTCTCGCCATATGCACCCTCAGGTAGGATGTCAAGCAAGACATCTTCATCTTCATCTGCCGTTATCACATTTGTTGTGAGAATAATGGCCTTGTCATGCTGTTGGAGGCAAGGCAGGGCTTGCTTTCCCTGGGTCGCTGCCAGCATCTGTTTCACGGCCTCCACTCTTCGAGTGCTCGGCCCCGATCTGTCGGCTAGCCAGGCCAACTCTTGAGGCTCTTTGGGCCCGGCCATATTGCATCTGAAGATCTGCATCCTGCGTCTCTGTCTGCGAACCTTCCTCTTGGCATTCTCCAGGAAGGTAAGCCTTTTGAACACAGAGATCCTTTTCTTTTCTCCTTGACGGGGGATAGTGTCATCGGCTTGAGTATCAGAGCCGTCTCCATATCCATTGTCATTAACCGATGACGTCATCCTCCTATCTTTTTCTTCTCCCGCTGCCATTAATGGACAATGGTCTTCTTCAGCCGCGGCTGCCTGCAACAGCCGTTGTTGGCCCAAAGAGGGGTTGCCCAACCCCCTAAAATAGCTTCTGACCATATTGGTCATTTCATCTTGCCCTCGGCCCGAGTGCGGGGTCGGGGATAGTTGTTGACCTCTCATCGGAGGAATGTGAGCAAACCGGGCCCTCTCGGCAGTCTGCTGTAATCTTCTTCCCACAATGGGGATATTGGCTTGTCGGGCGCAGGCCCTAAAGCTTTCTCGGTGTGGTGGATCCACGATTGTCTTTTCCTTCCTTGTGATAAGGTTCCTCTTGTTATTTTCTTCTGCTCTGGTGGATCTGGGGTGATACTGCACTGGAGCTTCTTGCTGGACAGGCTGGACCTTTTTGGGGACCCAAACCTGCTTGAATCTTCTTGGCTTAGGAGCCAACATCCTCTGGCCGTGACGGACGGTTTCTTCTTCTTCGGCTCTTCTTCCAGCGAGAGCCTGGTAGGAGTTGCGGACTGGCATAGTAGGGATTACCCGGTTCGGGCTCACTCGAGCCTTGTGCCCGTCTAGAAAGACACGGAGGCCACCGACTAGCATAGACTTACCGGATGTGGAGAGCCATCCGGTTACAGCAGCATTAGTCTTCCTTCGGGGGTTCCGGTGTCGGCGTCTCCCGAAGCTCTTGGCAGGGACGGGGCAGGCCCCGTGAGCAATGTGATGCACCATGCAGCTGGCGACTTGGAATGGACTTGCGGACGAGTTGTCACAGTGTCGAGCCTCCGGGGCCTCGACCTTTTCAGCAACCTTTTCTTCGACGGTCTCCAGGGACTTCATCTACAACATGTCAACGAAGGCTAACCCCAAGAAGTTGGGGAGGCCTACAGCTGGTGGGAAATATCCGAAGACCATGGGCACCGCTAGGTACCCGTGCTCCGCATGGTCAGCTACGATTGCGGGGCCGAAGCCAACACCAGTGAGTCTGGATAACGTGATCGTTCGCTTGAGACAAACAGATAAACAATCAGCATTCTTGGGGTAAGCCCCCGAAGGTATCCTCTCTTGGCAAAGAGATGAAGGGAGACTACAGTCCCACTGGGCATGCCAGACTTGTGGGGATGTTTTTTTGTTTGGGTTTATTTTATTGGGTTTATTAGGCGTGCCAGTCACCAGGGTGACAATTTATTGTGCGCTCGATCTGACACAGTCAGTCGATTGTGATATTCGTGTCGGGACCGAAAGTCCATCATACCATAAAGGCTATGATGTTAATTACGTCCTTTCGGGGAAGGACAACCCTTGATTAGTTGCCAAGAAAGGATGCCTCGGGGGGCGAAAAGAGATAAGACTATCATGCCGATTCCGCTAGCGGGATGCGAAACATGTATGGAAAACGTACTATACGGGATGTGATAATGATGTTACAACGCAAATCCGACAGCATGTCCCCTTGTCTTGGGCTATGCCAAAGGGAGATATAGGTCATCCACCCACGAAATGTCGGGATGAAAGCCAAAAGAGAGACGGGCGTGGCCCTGGATCCAAAAGGATTTGAATGTGACGGGACAGTGTCCGCTACCATGGCATTTGTTGATGTTCCCCTCAAAGGACCATTGGAGGATGTGCAGTGGCAGAACTCCGAGGGTCAGTGGGGTGACAGAAGAAACATCGTATTCGGTATAATGTAGGGGTAAAAACCCCCATTAATCTATCTCCCGTGGACCTGGGTAAAGAACCATGATTCCCTTGTAAGGCGACGGAGGTTGGCACGGAGGTTGACAGGAATGGGACATTTGAGTTTGGACTGGATTTGGGTTTAATGGGATTGTTGAGACATCAGGTTTGGATGACAGCTATTAATAAGATGAAACGGCACAGATAGGAGTCGGCGCGAGGGGGATCCCAGCGCGACGGGAGGCTAAAGTGCTATAGGCACGGCGGGCAACCGGCGTGGCTGGAAAGAAAGGCAAACGGCACGGCATGGCAGATGGCACGGCAAGGTTCCTGGCGCGCCCTTCACCCGGCGCGAGTTTGGCGACGGGAGGGGGTGGTGCCGGGAGGAGATGGCGCCGGGAGGCAGTGGCGCCGGGAGGAAGTGGCGCCGGTGGCAGTTTTGTTGGTTTTCTTCAGATGTTATGAGGGGTTCTGATGAGTTCAAGGGGATCCTCTGTATTCAGCGGGGATCTCATGGTAATAATTGGGTGAGATAGAAGATGAGGGTGGATTCATTCACCAGGGGTGCGAGAGACCGTGTAACTATAACGTATATCCCCCTGTGGCGACCAAGGTGTCATGAGATGGTATAGCTCAGCCCTTCGCCAGATAGTTGTGGGCTAAATGCATAATTTCGATGAAAACATCACACTATGTGGCCGAGTAACCTTCTGAACGAATTTTGACAGCACTTCCCCTTATTTTGGGAGTATGCCAAAAGGGTATTATAGGTCATCCACTCACGAACTGTCGGAGTGGAAACCAAAATAAGAGCCGGGCGTAGCCCGAGATCCAGGGGATCTAAATCATATGGGGCTTTATCCCCCTGTTGTGATATCCCCTGTACAGTCAATGGAGGACATGCAGTGGTAGAGCTCCACGACTTAATAGGGTTATAGAATGTAGGGGAATGAACCCCTTTAATATGGCTCCCGTGAGGATTGAGGGAAAGGTAGTGCGTCTCCATAGGACAGGGTATGATGAGCAAGGTTGGCATGGCCTGACGGCGTCTACACGAACGCATGGACATGGCCAGAATGTGTAAAGGTATCGGCGTGAAGAAGGAGTTGGGCTTCAACGCGACAAAGAAACCCAGCCGGCGCGGCAAGCCCTCGGTGCAAGACTTGCGCCGAGAGGTGCTCACGCCGGGAGGCTTCCTGAAGTGAGGTTTTAGAGGGGTTTGAGGGAATTTAAAGAAAAAGGGTTTATTCAACAATTTGAAGACCATTTTGGATGATCGTAAAGAGGATGATCCGGGGTGGAGATGACCTTCCTTCTAGGGCCTCACTAGGAGTAGAATCACGTACGGAAACTCACGATTTGAATCCATCCTTCCTCGCTTCGCAGACGAGAAGCCATGAGATAGACTGTCTCGGGCTCTCATTGTGAGTATGAGGCTGAAGGGCACACTGTAGAAGAACCTTAAACATACTTAGAAAACCAAAACGGTAGAGCATATGCAGATGCATAGTCATCAGTATCCACAACGTGTAATGAACTTCGGATGCGGAGGCAAATATAAAAGAACAAGGAAAGGGCATAACTCAGCCCATCTTTCATTAACTATCTCATCTAAAACGGCGTACACGAACTCAACTCGGGAGAAAAAAAAAACCAACCCAAAAGCATACACCGACTCTATCCCTGAGAACAGGGTTACATTGGCACTCAGTGCTACGGGAGCAAAGATGCTCGAAAGCAGAGATACAAGCTAGAAGAGAGAACAATATTCAGACAGAGCAAAAAGGGGGGAGAGGAGCTACGGCCACTCAGGACGTCGAACGGCACACCCCACCTGACTTCTTTCTTCGAGCCTTTGCTTCTGTCCTTTCTTCAGCTTCTATGAAGGGCTCTCGAGCTCCCCCTTTCTTTCAGTGGCTAACTCTTCTATCTCCTTCTTCCCATTTTTTTTATCTTCTTCTTCTTTTCCCTTGCCCCCCTTTTTTCTTCTTTTCAAAGGGCTCCTTCTTATAGAGGGATGACCCTCATTCTATCGGCCTGAGCTTCCTGGCGCGCCATAATCCATCTTCCCGGCGTGGGCAACCCTCGGCGTGCCTCAATTCATATTGGGCTTGGCCCATTTTCTGTCATCCGGCGCAGGATCCACCTAATGGGCTCCTTTAGACAGTGGGCTTCTTGGCATATGTATTTATCCTTTATGGGCTTGTTTAACACCTAGTGTTCACAAACACGTGTGAGGCACTGTGCATCCCACCTTCGGAGAATCAGAATTGTCTGAGCACCCGTTCTTAGTAGACAGATGATTGCCTGAATGTTGGTATGGTTTTATCAGCCCGACTATCTGAATGATAGCCGTACTGTACAGCGGCCTAGCTATGGATGGCTTTAGCCGAAAAACTGTTAGGAATAGTGGGTCTCTTCTATTCTGATTCTCAGAACTTCCAGGGATGGTACAGGAGCCGTACCCTCAACTAGTCTTCACAGCTATGAATCTGCTTCAGTCTCTTCTGGTATATTTTAGGTGTCAACAATTTCAAAATTTCCTCAGGTGTCCATTTTTCTTCATCCTCCCCGAGTTTTTAAGGACCCTTGTCCACAACTCTCCAGATCTCATACTCCTGGGCTCTTAGGAAAACATGCATCTTATTTTTCCAATAGGAATAATTTGAGCCATCGAAGTAAGGAGGACGATGCATGGAGTGTCCCTCTGGCATCATACCCTTATTTGCCATTGATCTGGATCTTGCTCTAGATCGTTAGATCTAAAAGAAATAGAGCCTTAGCTCTGATACCAATTGAAGTCCCGCGATCAATGACACCTAAGAGGGGGTGAATTGGGTGATGATAGATTTTAACAACTTTTAACAAATATAAGAGATGTATAAAGAGCAAATAACAAACAAGAATAGATCTGATGAAATATAAAATGAATCTGGCTAAATCAACCCCTATAGCAGTTCTTTGGTACCAGGCGGAGTCTGGGAATCAGAAGATTCTCTCACACAAGGTGTTTTCCTCCCGACATGACTGACCGTGTCGATCAGAAACTACCTTTTGATATACCAAAGATCTCCCGTAAAAAGGTTAATAAAGCTACATCTAAACAAAGGAACTATGTGATAATGCAATAAGCAAATGAGCTAGAGCAGAATGGAGGTAGGAGATAAGGAGCAACCCACATAGAACACCACGATTTTTAGGTGGTTCAGATGCAACAACTGCAACCTACGTCCACCCCTCACCGACTGTGAGGATTCACACACTATCTTGTAGAAGGTTACAAGATTAAGACACACACACTCGTGTGAGTTCAGAACTCCCACGAAGGTGCACAAGCACCGAGACACAAAGAGAGGTGAAGAACAAAGAGATCACTGACACACACACACGGATCTGCGTAGATCCACACACACACACATGTGTTTCAATATTACAAGAACACAAAAATTAAAGCCCAGCAAGATTGGAATAGAAGACACAAAAGAAAACTTCAGATTCAAGCTCCCCCTTAGTTGATGAAGAAGGTTGTGGATGCAGATTGATCTCCTCTTGGCTCGGGGTTGATCTGCTCTAGATGTTGCTTGAAGATGGATGAAGATGTTCCTTCTCGGAGCACTGTTCGCGGCTATAGTGCCAGCTCTTGAATCTCCCCTTGATAGCCTCCCTTGGCCTCCTTTGATTTATTAGGGTTACAAGCCTCAATGAGATGTTTTTATAACTCTTGAATGGTCAAGAGACAAGCCAGGGACTAGATCCACAAATCATGGGAAGATTGGTGGCTTTGGGTTTAAACAAATCCATGAGGAGAGACTTCCCACGTTGAGACCAAAAAGTCAACAATAGAGGCTTTTCGAGGCTGGCGGTCGACCTGTGCATAGGGGCGGTCGACCGAAATTTTTATAGGAATTGCCCATTTGTTGTTGGGAAAACCGGTCGACCTGCTAGAAGCTGGCGGTCGACTGCTGGCTGGGTTTTCTGCAAAAAATAAAAGGTCAGCCAATGCAATATAATATATGAACGAAACAATTTATGTCTACCTTGTTCCAATCAAGGTGAGTGGGTTTAAGCTTAGCTTGAGTGGTTCAGAAACCAAAACAAGGATTTATTCATTTGGACGGGTTTAAACAATTAAGCTTATTACATGGTGAAGTAAGCTTTGAGAGCGTGTTAAATTCGAACTTGATAGTTGAAACATGGCACGTGATAAAACATATAACCCTGGGTTTGTTATCATCAAAATCACTTGGATATACTCAACAACCTGGAGTAGATAGGTTCCCACTGGAGGGGTACCAAGACTAGATAGGTCCCTTTGGGGACCTACCTGGACCATCTTGAATGCGGTCTCTGGGAGCACAACGATAAGAATATGGTCCCTACATTGACTGTGTTCAGGCAAGTCCACAGAACGGGTATTGGGACCAAATAGGCTGTCCCTTTTGAGAGTGGCTTGAGAGGGTACCCAGACTAGAAATGTCCTTGTTTTGCTCACGAGAAGTCTCTTCTATTTTTTCCTCGCGGCGGTGACATACACTCACCTTTCTCGGAAGGCCGAGATAGGTCGACTTGGCACACGGGGATTTCGGGGGTATTGACAAGAAGGTGAAAAGAATGATAGGAACGCACAGGCAAGAATGACATATGGTTAATTATTCTGGAAGACTGGGATAAGGATGTCTGGATGGAATGCGAGCGTGCCAATCGATTTCTCGACGATCACCTGCGGAACCAAGGGTTTGACTGGGGATGTACCACCAAGGCACGGCACGTGGGCACGAAATGTCATGTGCCATGTGGAAAGAATGAGGTTCCGCTAGTAAGAGTGTAGACGATTGTGGGGGCTCATGTACTGGACGTCTTCCCCACAGATTGCAAGTGATCGGTGTTTATTTTACATCGGGCGGAGCTTAGACACCTTTGTTTCTATTGCCGAAGAGGAGAGTCAGGGACCCTAGGAGCCGCGACGTCGGAAGGGCTTAGTCCATGCAACAGTGACAGGGCAACAACAACACACTAGGGATCATTGGGGGAAGTGAGATTGGTTCCAATATGGGCACTAGAAAGGGTATGCACTATGGGATTATGAGAACTAGGTATTGGCTTGGACAGAGGAGTAGCAGACACTGGCTCGGCAGGGAGCAGACATGTTTTGGCTCGGGCGTTGAGCTATCTGGCTAGAGGGGTTAGGACCAAGCTGAGAGACAGCTGGTAGTTTGCTAGACAGCATTGAGACTGGTAGCTGGCGAGGATGGGGATCAGTTCCCTGACTGGATTACATCACTATATGCCATGAAAGGCATTTATAGGGGGCGTGAAAGCCCGATTACAAATGTGTGTAAGCCACGAGACAGTTCCATCGTTTGTGATGGGCCCCGGGTCATTGCGTTATTGTGCAGGTATTTCCGCATTTGTACATAGTGTCCGTCAAAGGACTTGTGACTCGGTAGGATGCCGCCCGAAGGGTGTCGCGATATATCCCCGATATGGAGCATCGTCGAGATCGGGGAAGTTGGGGTGCCGTGGGTGCCGCTGTGCTGGAATGGTTGGGCGCCATTAAGACAGGGGTGACCGGGTGGCATGGGCATCATAGTGGCTGGAGCGGCAGGGCACTGTTGGGACTGGGGCGACCGGGCGCTGTTGAGATTGGAGGGGTCAGATGGCGTAAGTACCACCATGACTAAGGTAACCAGGTGTCGTTGAGCCTGGGATAGCCAGGTGTCGTGGGCACCATTGTGACTGGGGTAGTCGAGGCCGGGGACGTCATTGTGACTATAGTAGTTGGGTGCGGTTGGGATGGTGGTGACTAGAGTAGTCGGGTGCCCTAAGCACCGCTGTGATTGGGGCGACCAGGCGTCGTTAAAACTAGGAGTTGGGTACCCTGGACATCGTCGCTAGAACGATCAGGCGCCATGAACACCGCTGAGACTAGAGTGGCTGAGTGCCATTGGGGCAGGAGTAGCCCGGCGTCGTCTAGACACGATAGTCGCGTGACGGGGGCACTGTTGTGACTGGAGTAGTTGAGCGGTCGGGTGCCGTGGGACTCGACATGACTGGAGTGGCTGGACAGTTGGGTGCCATAGGCACCGATGTAATTGGAGTTGTTGTTCTCCATTGGGGCTAGAGTAGCCCGGCGTCGTTTGGACTCGGTAGTCGGGTGCTGGGGGCACCGTTGTGATTGGAGTAGTTGAGCAGTCGGGTGCCACCGACCCCGACATGACTGGAGTGGCTGGGCAGTTAGGTGTCGTGCGCACCGATGTGATTGGAGTTATGGGATAGTCGGGTGTCGGGGGCATCGTTGTGACTGAAGTAGCTGGGCACCGTGAGACCTCGATGGTCGGGCTCGGGGTGCGTCTGAGTCTAGCGGTCGGGTGTCGGGGGCACCATTGTGACTGAAGGAGATGGGCACCATCAGACCTTGATGGTCATGCTCGGGGTGCATTCACAGAGGCAGGGGCTTGACACTTCATGTTGCATCAAGACTCGTAAAGTATGCCCATTGTTCGGGTAATCGAATTAAGGACACACTTATGGAGGTGACACTTGGGTGGCGCATGATCATCGAGGAAAGGAATCGGGTAGGGTACTCTCATCAAGCAACATCCGGTGGTGCACGATCATCAAGACATGGATCGGGTAGGGTGCTATCATCAAGCAACATCCAATAGTGCACGATTATCGCGGCAAGGATCGGGCGGGGTGCTTTCCCCTAAAGCAGCATCCAGGCAGTGTGCGATTATCGAGGTAGAGATCGGGCATGGTGCTCTCATCAAGTAACATGCCATAGGGCACAATTATTGAAGGAGACATCGGGCAGGGTGCTCTCATCAAGCAACATCTGACAGTGCATGATTATTGAGATAGGGATCGGGTAGGGCGCTTTCATCAAGTAACATCAGGGTCGTGCACAAACATCGAGGTAGAGATCGGGCAGGGTGATTTCATCAAAGCAACGTCTAGGCCGTGCATGATTATCGAGGTAGGGACCGGGTAGGGTGCTTTCATCAAGCAACATTAGGGTCATGCATGAACATCGAGGTAGAGATCGGGTAGAGTGCTTTCTTCAAAGCAACATCAGGGTCACGTATGTAGACACGTCAAATTTGACATCATTTTGAGCATATCTCCTTTCGCATTGCGATGCCCCATTTGACCCTCAAATCGACTTATTTGAGTGATTTTTCTCATTTTTTTTGAATATTCAACTTTCCCTAGCTTTCCCACATGTTTTCCTATTTTTCAAATTTTTTTGAGGTTTTTCTTCATTTTTTCGAGCCTTAAGTCAATTAATGGCGGGGACTCGGGCGCCAATTAAATGGCGCCCAGCCAGGGGGCACCCATTCTTGGAATTGGTGCCCATGGCCTGGGCGCCCATTCCAATTGGTGCCCAGGTAATGCGTACCCATTCCCTGCAGCATCAGTTTGGTCCGTTTTTCGAGATTTATGAATTGATGACACCCCGGAAGTCGCCAGTTCATTAAACAGGGACCGTTCGAAAGGTCGTCAATTCTTTTCTTCATATTTTGACCCAAATCCGGATTATTTTTAATTCTGCAACCGTATGGAAGGTCGCTATTTCATAAATAGGCACCCGTGTGGAAAGTCGCCAATTTTTTTGCTATATTTTGAGCTTTTAACTCCGTCCCAAACTCGTATTAATTTTTAATTAGCGACCACCTCATGGTCGCCAATTCTTTTCAAAATTTGAAAAGTTTTAATCCGTCTCGAAATGCTTTGGAATTGACGACGCTTCCTTCTATCGTCCTTTTAAATAGCGACCGTCTGAGTGGTCGCCATTTCTTCTAGAGTTCCAAACTCCGGTAGAACCTCCTTCTTTCTCCGTTTTGAGCCCCTTTTCACTTGGGAAAGGAGTCCTAAGACTTTCCAAGGATGAAGGAACACTTGGCTAATGTTTATCTTTTGCCAAATCCAACTTAAACATGAGTTTCTAATTTCCTTTGGATTTAACTCTGAATCTTCAGCCCTATAAATAGGACCCCTCTCTCCCTTGTGTTGAAGGCATCAACAATCAACCAAGGGGAGGTGCTGCCGGATCGGGAGCTCAAGGAGAAGACTCCCATGAACCTCAAAGCTACATCCTTGGAGATCTTCATCCTTTGAAGCCATCTTTGGAGAAAATCAATAAGCTTTCCCTTCCTCTTCTCTTTTTTTTATTATCATAAGCATTGCATGCATCATCTCCTTTTCTTATTTTCATCATCTCAATATTGAGATCTCCCACTTGTGCACTCTAGCACACCTCCAATTGTGCAACGCTTGTACCCTCCCATCATATCATCATCTTTTATCCACCCTTTTACATAAGGGGTTTAAGGGCCAACACCCACAAGGTGCATTCTTATACATGCTTTCCATGCTTATTTCTATTATGAATTTGATGCTACACTCACCTTGGTTCTAATCCATTCTCTTATTTGGTGTTCATCTATTTTGCAAGGGTAATCTACACAAGAAGAACTCTCTTCATTGACCGGCCGATAGAAAGAAAAGGTGACACTCACAATCTCCCCCACACTTTAAAGGTATTCTTCACGATCCCTTCATATTATTATTGTTATATTCATTTGAGGTCCTCGCGTCTCTGGCCATCACCTTTCCCCTTACCCCTTAGCATCCAACGCATGCTCCCTATTTCTATCTCTTTCTCCCCCCTTTTCTATCTTATTATGGCATTCTTCTTTTAAGTGGATTTTCCATAATCTACAAATTGGCGATCACGGTGGGACACAACTTGTTTTTCTTGATTACCCTTCCCCTTGGGCACCCACGTGTGCCATCTCCCCTTTGCACCTACGGTGCACCTCCTTTTGTGCTCCACATAGCACTCTCCTTAAGTGATTGTTAGTTTGATAGATTTTTTTAGAAATTCTCTTTATCTATCCATCTCTTAAAAAAAAAGAAAAAAATGAGCATACCATGCTTTGTTTCATGTTCTATTGATTGCCATGGATCATATTGATGTTTTGTGAGTGGTATCTATCCCATTCTTCCATTATTTTTTATATATTTTCATCTTTCTGGCTGTTGAGAGTTTCTATAAGCAGGGGAATCTGCGCCCACCATAGTGGGTGCTAATTCCTGGATTAGCGCCCACTGTGACAGGCACCTTTCTGTAAAAAAAAAAGGAATTAGCGCCCCTGTGAAGGGGCGTCCATTCCTATTTTTCAAAAAAAAAAGGAATTAGCGCCCCTGTAGGGTGGTGCCCATTCCTATTTTTTTAAAAAAAAAGACACAGGAATTGGCGCCCACTCAGAGGGCGCCCTTTCATGAATTGGTGACACCTGTCAGGGCGCCAATTTCCTGTGTTTTCACAACATCTTCTTCTTGTGTGACTTCTTTTGCATCATTCTGTCATATTTCTGTTCATACTTCCATATTTCTCTTATTTCTACATTAGTTTTGCATTCATAGTGCATTTGTCTTGAGAGACCTCCTCTCCCCACACTTCTAGGATACCATACCCCCTCTTGGTTAAGGAAGGACCCTCCATTGAGCATTCCGTCTCTTTAGACTGAAGATTCTTAAACCAAGCCTCCATAAGTCTCCATACCCGTGGATTCCCTCACAGAAGCTTGGGCTGGTTGTACTTGTGAAGTCCCAGGTTTAGTTGGTCTATTCATGGTGAGAGAGTGTACCTAGTTGGCATTGAAGAAAATCACATTAAAACTAGGTTCCTACCTTGTGTGAACTATGTCAAAATTTGTCAAAATCATTTAATTCACATCAAGGTTTAACTTAAGAAATCAAGCGTAATCATCCAACTTGTGTGATCATTGTAAATTATTTTGATTGAACAATTACTTAATTTGCATGATGTTTCGCTTTGATAATCAAACCAACATGTCTAATTCAATCTACAATCATGAGGATGAACAACCTAGTACATCTTATGATCCTCAATTTTATAAACCTCATCACAATTCTTTTAAGGGACCACGTCCTCACTCTTATGGTATTGCCCAACCCATGGGCAATATCCAATCTCATGGTTCCTTACATCCATCGCGAGCCACTATTCCCCCGGGACCATCTCCTCCTCATGATGAGAAGGTCTCCCAAGTTTTACATGCATTTGATCATCTTACCCCTCAACAAATCCAAGCCCTTAAGGCTATCGTCGAGGGTGCACCTTCATCACATCCTCCTTCCAATCCCGCACGGGTGACCCATCACCCACCTACTTCTATACATACTCCCGGTCGGGTGGCCCATTGCCCACCTACTTCTATACATACTCCTGGTCGGGTGGCCCATCACCCACCTCTCTCTCTTATTCACACTCCCGTTCGGAGAGTCAACCCACCTTCTTCTACGCATACTCCTCCTCGGGTGATCCATCACCCGCTTCCTTCTATTCCTCCTCCTCCATGGCCCCAAGGCCCATGCATTCCTTGCAACCCGGCCCGTCCGGGTCCTTTGGTGGGATGGCCCATTAATCCTCTTTCACAGCCTCTACATCAAGCCGCCCCTCCAAGGCCATCATGCCAACCCTCCGCTTCTCTTGTTACACCCCTCCAAAAAACTCTTCTCGATAAAATCGCTTCAATGGAGGAACAACTCAAGAGGGTCACAAGTCCACGGCCCGCTCCTCCACCTCCTCAAGTCAACCCTCTTCATGCTTTTATGAATAACATTACCAAGATGGAAAAAGATTGGAAGGAGAAGAGAGATATTGGTATCATAGATACAAGTGAGCAAGATGAGCCGGCATTTTTCAATGACCAAGTGGACGCCGTCTGCCCACAACCAATTCACCATATTCATTCATATGGCCCTCCGCTTTCACCTCCACATACACATAATCCTCCACAAAATCCTTTGACACAACATTATACTCCATCACCCATTATTACACCCCCACTACGGCATCCACTTGAGTTTAATAATGATAATGATGATTTGTAAGTCCTTTGTGAAGAGTTGGAGACGGCACAAGAGGTTGGAGTTCTTCAAGAGAAACCTACTCCGAGTTTTCTCCGTTTTCCACTCCCTCCATTGCCACCTGATGAACCCCCTGCTCAGGACGAGGCCACCATCCCCAACCCCATTTACCAAACCAATTGGTGTTACGATGACGGGTCGATACTCCAATCACCCACGCCGGCGCATCATGATCCTTCCACTACACCACAAACCCCTCGCCCCATTAAAATTTGACGCTTTTTGCGCACCAAACCCCCTCCTTTTACACCTTCAATCACCACATCATTAACCCCCACTAAGCCATCCTAGTCTACCTCCACACCATCGGCCTCCGCCGAACCTACCGCCAAACCTTTTCATAAATTAATCAACCCTTCAAATTTGCCACCTAAGCCCTCCATTATTCACATAACCCCAAAGCCGATTATGCCGAACCTCACTTTGTCTACCCCTCCATCTAAACCTTTACCCGAACCCATGGCAAATCCTGAGCATGATCCACCTCTTGTTGCACTCGAGCCAATCCCGTTCGCTTCCGAGCAAGGGGAGAAGCCCGACGTGTTTCAACCTCCGCTTCCATTTACCCTTCCGTTAACACTCTCTATTAAACCTCCACCATCCACTAAGCCCTCCGCCTCGTCTTTCATCACCCCTCGGAGTGGGTATATTTCTACGAGTATTTGTGCCAAGGAGGATATTCAAGAGCCGGACAGGAAGGATTTGGCCATGGCTATGATATTCAAAGTTCAAGACTTTATTTGCCGAATGCCGATCCGTGTTCTTGTGCCTGGCATTTTGACACATCTCCAATGATGCTCACCATGAAAAGGTCTAATAAGTTGATGCCATATATACCCAAGGCCATTATCAAAATCACTTTGCTCATTGGTCGACATTCTTTCGATGCTCTCATTACCCCTCGCTCCATCATTATACAACTTCCTTGTCGAAAGAAGGGGTTCTCCTCCCGTGTTATCATAACACACGAGAGCATTCGAACATTAATTCTGCCCATTGAGCCGTCTGGCTGAGCACCTAATTTACCATGGAGGGGTGGGCACTCTGTTAATAATAGGCCTTCCACCAATCTATTCACCCTTTCTTCTTTTTCATTCACCCTTTTACTCATCATTAATTTTTCTTCATGGGCCACTCCATGGATGAGGATCTCATCTTCTCATTCCATGCATTCTTTGCACTCATTGCATTCCATGCATCCATCGCATTCATTGTATTCATGGCATTGCATCCATTTGCACACCTTCTTCCCGGGGTTTCTAGACCCATATCTTCCCCGCCTTCTGGAACCTCCGGAGCCTCCACATTCTCCATCTCATTCATCTCTATCCTCAGGATCTTTGGGTCCCCTGATACTTCCCGGGCATCGCGCCCCCTTCAATCTCCTCTCAGGGCATCGCGCCCCTTCCCACCTGTTATATCCACATCCTACAGATTTTTCTCTGCTTGACAGGTGTTGCGCCCCCTCCAGATTTCTCTCAGGGCATCTCGCCCACTCCCAATTCTTGCATCCGGACTTTTCGAATTTCTCTCTCGTCCTCTCGAGGCATCGCGCCCCATGGTGTCCCATTCCTCCGGGATCTCCGGACCTCCCTCTTTGGGCATCGCCCCCCTACACACCCTCATGTCTGGGTCCTCCGAGCTTCCCACCGATTCTCCCGGGGCATTGCGCTCCTTTTGATTATATTCCTTCGAAACCTCCGGATTTGCCAGGGCATCGCGCCCCTTTTCACCTTCTTCTTCCGGAACCCCCGAATCCTCTTTCTCTCTTCCTAGGGCATCGCGTCCCTTCTCTTTATCTTCCTTCGAAACCTCCAGATTTTCTATCTCCTCTATCAGGGCATCGCGCCCCTTTCCATCTTCTTCCTCTAGAACCTCTGGATTTTCTATCTCCTCTCTCAAGGCATCGTGCCCCTTTCCGTCTTCTTCCTCTGGAACCTCCGGATTCTCTTTCCCTCTTCCTAGGGCATCGCATCCCTTCTCTTTGTTTTCCTCTGGAATCCCCATATTTTCTATCCTTCCTTCCAGGGCATCACGTCCCTATCCCTCCTGAACGTCTGGACCTTCTCTATTTCTTCCAATTCACCCTCTTACTCCTCCAGGACATCGCGTCCTTTGTTCTCTTCTTCCTCTTCAATCATCTTTTTCCATACCTTTTCCTAGGGCATCGCGTCTCTCGGGATTTTCCTCCTCCGGAACCTCCGGATTCTTCTCCCCGCCATGATTCTTCTCCCCCTTTACCTCCGGACCCCCCGGATCCTCCTCTTTCCATCTACCAATTCCTTCTTTTAATCCCTCTTGATCACGGGTCCAACCCAACTTCTTCCACCTCAACTACTTTGGGCATCTGCCCGTTCTCTCAGTTCTTTTGAGGCTTTAGTCCTCACTCTTCATCCTGATTTTCCTTTCATTATGTAGACCTTTCTCTGTGATCAGGGTATCCGCGCCTTAGCGAGGGAGTTCTAGCCCTCACCACTCTTCCTTTTCTCCTTATTCGTCTAAGTCTGGTCTAGACACCACTCTCTCTTGTTAAGCCACTTTTAAAAACTTTGCTATCCTTTCTTATCTATCAAAAAGAGGATTGCAAATCCCACGTTCATCAAGATCGCCACTGGCAGCTACTTCTACAATCAAGGTCGCATGGCAATATGTTAGCATAACTATGCATTCTTATGCATTTTCATCACCTTATTCACGCACGATTTTTCAAAATGAAGTGCTTCTTAATATGATTAAGAGTGGCTATTTTAGACCTTTATCTTAAACATTTGCTTTATTTTAAATCAATGTCAAAAGAGTCTTTAGGCTTTCTATGCAGCACTTTGGCTATAAGAACCCCGTGCTACGAGTTCGGCATTCTCTCCCCACTTGTTAAGGGCAACCCTTAGTTGGGCACTCCATACACTTCATGACATCCTTAGCCATCTCCTTCGATAAAATATCGTTGCTACTTGGGCCATGCTTGAGGGCACGAGGTCTTTTTCTCCTCTCTACTCGGCTGAATATGAGGATAGAGGTAGACTGGGCAAAACAACCAACCAAAGCACATCTCGACAAGAGGAGTCTCAAATAGGGACAGTCTATTATGACCTTATTCTCAAATATTAAGCTCAATTGTAATATCTCTCAAGTCCAAAGGACAGAACGTTCAAAAGACAAAAAAATGATGATCAAATGAAAAAAAATGATGAGAAAAAATCAAAAGAAAAATTTGATGAATTTGGCATGGCAAGAGGGCAGTAAAGTTTCCCCGCGGGACATCATGAGCTCGGTCGTATGCGTGCCTAAGTGAGAATTTAAGGTTTCATGATATGACACAAAGTCTCGGCGCAACAGACCAAATCTCTAGGGGTTGTGCTATGGACGGAAGTCGAAACCCGATATCTTCTTAACTCACATTAAGCTTATCTCCAATTGTTCTTCTCTTATCCCTCCAAGACCAAGTGTTTCTCGGGTATGGCCTTGATAGGGGCATCGTTAACCATGGGTAGTCGGTTATAGGGCGCCACCCTTCAATGCACACCCGGCTTTGGACAGTTTTTAGCGAAAGGGGAAGGAACAAGGACCCCTAGCCAGTGATTTAAGTCCTCCCTTGATGCTGCATTAGTAATGTCTAAACCAAAATCTAAAAAAAATTGAATATTTTTAAAAAAATAAAAAAAATTTAAATATTTCCAAAAATCTAAAAAAATCAAATATTCTCAAAATCCATAAAAACTCAAATATTTTCTAAAATCCATAAAAAATTGAATACTTTTCAAAACCCATAGAAAATTTTCATATTTCAAAAATCTCAAAAAAATTGCATTGTATTTTTCTGATGGTGCTTTTGCAGGGACAACTCTTTTTGCAAGGACCAAGAACTCGGGATGAGTCCTCTCTATTCATTGTTGTCTACCCTTTGATTCTTCTCTATCTTAATTGCTATCTCTACTCATGATTTGCCACTCTGGGCATTTCCCAATTCTAAGCAATTCACTGTCAAATCTTATAATTATTCCTGCCACTGGGCATTACCTGGTCTTGATCATCCAACTCCAAATCTTATGACTAGCCAAGATTGTCATCCTCATGACAAACAACAAACAATGATGTTTTGCATATTTCATGTTTTAATGCTATCTCTACTATGATATTCAATACAATGCCATGCTTCAACTTATTCTATTGATGTTGTGCCTTATTGCTTATTCATTGCTTGTTATATTCTTTATATCTTGGCTAGTCAAGTTTTGAGTGCATGAAGAAGCTCCTTAGTCCCACCGTCTGGACATCATCTTCCTAGTCCCATGGTGTTTGCACTGCATATCTCAGTTCCCCCATGCTTATTGCTATCACCATCTATTGTATGCATTTTTACTATATGATATATATGCTATTAGATTATATCAAGGACCTTGTGACTTTGGTAAATCTGAAATTTGAGTTCCCCTTCATCAAAAATAATGATGATTCCAGAGGAATCTTAGTCATACGGATAGGCAGTTAAGCCATCCAAGATTGGGAACGATGGTTCCCTTTTGCGAGTTGGTGCGCGGATAAACGGGCTTCGGCTTAGTATCAGCTCATAAAATCGGTTTCTTGACTTAGTCTGGGCAGTTTAACAATATTATCCTTGATTATCTTATATTTTTATTTGTTTTAATTTTTTCTTTAAACCCAGCATGCATTCATGTAGAACTTGAACTAACTTTGGGAAAAACATTCTAATAAACTCATTTTGAGAATCAATTGATCATTAATTTTCAAGATAAGAGATATTACACGCCAAATTGTGTCCTCAGTTCGCCTTGTTACCGTTTTGGGTTGTTTCCTTGAAAACTCCTTTCTTTGGATTTCTATCTTCTTATTTCAATCATTTTCCTTTGATCCACCTTGACTATAGCACGTCCACATCGGCTGGTAACCGCTCTCCAATAGTGAAACCTATAGGTTTGTGACTTGGGGTACTTCCACCGCGTTGGAAGTTGATCGCTCTTTTATTATCTCCATCGGGCCCACGTGCACACTTCCTCCTTTTATCCAAACATTGTTACTTTCATTGAATCTCCTCAAGATTGCTTCATCTCGAGCTTTTGATTCAATTCCCATCAAGTGGTGTTGATCGCGTATCTCATCAGACATTGGCATCTTCTTTTCAGTTCACTCCCACTTCATTTCATTCCATTCTGCTTCCATTCCATTCCATTTCATTCCATTCCACTCCCACTTCATTTCATTTCATTCTACTTCATTCCATCTACCTTTTATTCCATTCCGTGTTGCTCCCTTGCAAAGTAGACGCCAAGGCGGGGCAGCCGTAGACACACCAAATTTGATATCATTTTGAGCATATCTCCTATTACATTGTGATGCCCCATTTGACCCTCAAATTGACTTATTTGAGTGGTTTTCCTCATTTTCTTGAATATTCAACTTTCCCTAGCTTTCCCACATATTTTCCTATTTTTCCAGATTTTTTTTGAGGTTTTTCTCCATTTTTCCGGGCCTCAAGTCAATTAATGGCAGGGACCCGGGTGCCAATTAAATGGGAGCCCAGCCAGGGGGCATCCATTCTTGGAATTGGCGCCCATGGCCTGGGCGCCCATTCCAATTCGCGCCCAAGTCATGGGCGCCCATTCCCTGCAGCTTCAGTTTGGTCCATTTTTTGAGATTTATGAATTGATGACACCTCGAAAGTCGCCAATTCTTTAAATAGTGACCGTTCGGTAGGTCGCCAATTTTTTTCTTCATATTTTGACCCAAATTCAGATTATTTTTGATTCTGCGGCCGTATGGAAGGTCGCTATTTCATAAATAGGCTCCCGTGTGGAAAGCCGTCAATTTTTTTGCTATATTTTGAGCTTTTAACTCCGTCCCAAACTCGTATTAATTTCTAATTAGCGACCACCTCATGGTCGCCAATTAATTATTTTCAAATTTTGGAAAGTCCTAATCCGTCTCGAAATGCCTTGGAATTGGTGACGCTTCCTTCTGTCGTCCTTTTAAATAGCGAACGTCTGAGTGGTCGTCATTTCTTCTAGAGTTTCAAACTCCAACAGAACCTCCTTCTTTCTCCATTTTGAGCCCCTTTTCACTTGGGAAAGGAGTCCTAAGGCTTTCCAAGGATGAAGGGACACTTGGCTAATGTTTATCTCTTGTCAAATCCAACTTAAACATGAGTTTCTAATTTTCTTTGGATTTAACTCTGAATTTTAGCCCTATAAATAGGACCCCTCTCTCCCTTGTGTTGAAGGCATCAACAATCAACCAAGGGGAGGTGCTGCCGGATCGGGAGCTCAAGGAGAAGACTCTCATGAACTTCAAACCTACATCCTTGGAGATCTTCATCCTTTGAAGTCATCTTTGGAGAAAATCAATAAGCTTTCCCTTCCTCTTCTCTTTATTTTTATTATCATAAGCATTGCATGCATCATCTCCTTTCCTTAATTTTATCATCTCAATATTGAGATCTCTCACTTGTGCACTCTAGCACACCTCCAATTGTGCAACACTTGCACCCTCCCATCATATCATTATCTTTTATCCACCCTTTTGCATAAGGGGTTTAAGGGCCAACACCCACAAGGTGTGCTCTTATACATGCTTTCCATGTTTATTTCTATTATGAATTTGATGTTACACTCACCTTTGTTCTAATTCATTCTCTTATTTAGTGTTTATCTATTTTGCAAGGGTAATCTACACAAGAAGAACTCTCTTCATCGGCCGGCCGATAGAAAGAGAAAGTGACACTCACAATCTCCCCCGCACTTCAAAGGTATTCTTCGCGATCCCTCCATATTATTATTGTTATATTCATTTGAGGCCCTCGCGTCTCTGGCGATCACCTTTCCCCTTAGCATCCTACGCATGCTTCCTATTCTTATCTCTTCCCCCCCCCTTTTCTATCTTATTATGCTATTCTTCTTTTAAGTGGATTTTCCATAATCTACAGTGCACGGACATCGAGGCAGAGACCGGGCAGGGTGCTTTCATCAAAGAAACATCCGGGCTGTGCACGATTGTCAAACAACATCCAGATAGGGTACGTTCATCAAGTCAGGGGCTGCCTTTGAGGAGGTTTGTGTTTTGGCTAAACGCCGTATGAGGGACAATCATGCGACATGCCCTTGGCGTATGCTTAGCAAATAGAAAACCAGCCAACAAATCCCTTCACGCGCCGTTTGTAGTCCCGGGGATGAACTCCATGCATCTTATGACCCTTGGCCACCCCATGGGAGATTTTATAGAGTTTGGTGGGGGGTTTACGCGGACTTGCCTGGGGGGGGTGAGCAGGTCCGCGTAAAGGGGGTGTTTACGGGGACTTGAGTGGTGGTTTTTGAACGCGGTCGCCTTGGGGACCACATTCTCATGAACACGGTCACCTTGGGGACTGCGTTCTTCACTGACATATAGGCCAGGGGTTTATACAAACATGCCAAGGGGGGTGGACTGGTCTGCATAAATCCCCCCACTGGGACGCGGTCGCTTTAGTGACCGCGTTCTTGTGAATGCGGTCGTGAAGGTGACGCGTTCAGGAACGGGCAGGCTAGTCCACGTAAAGGGGGTATACACGGGCTAGAGTGATTGGGAATTTTAAAATTTTGGGACCAACAAGAGTTTACAAAGTTCATACTTTCATATCCAACTTTTCCTTCACAGAAATAACCAAAGATTAGAAATCTAGAAACGTTAACACACACTAGCATTAGATTTGGAAATTGATCAAGAATTCAACTCAAAATTCAATAGCACTAGTGCATGTGTAAATATTAAATCCACAGCGTAGATAATTGCATCCCCCATTTGCTATTTTAAATAAGTGCCTTTCAACCCTACACCTCTTAATCAGAGTATTAAGCATATTAGATTTTTATCTGCCGTATTGTTTCATCCCTTAGGGATCTTTTTATTTTTCTACACACATGATGCTGCACTACCCTTCACTGTTTAACGCGAACCTTGAAGCAGGCCCGGTTTCGCAGATCAAGGTTCCCTTTTCTTTTTGACGCGAACCTCAACACGTCTTAGGTGAAGTAGGCCCAGTTACTCAGATTCGGAGTATTTTTCATGGTGTTTTCTTTTCTCAAAGTTTTTTTTTAATTGTGCTTTTGAACTAATTTTGATAGATAACTTGGCAAAAAGTTTATAAAAGATCTCTTTTTTTTCAAGAAGTGTTGAATATCAGGCAACATACCCAAAATAGCAGAAGACTTCTCCTACATGTTTCATTAGCGTGCAAAGTGATTTTTTTCTAAAGTGCACATGAACTTTAAAGAGATTCTTAGATTAGTTTTCCATGGCTAGATAAATTTTCCATCAACCTTATCCCAGTCTTTTCTATTCTAGAATCACTTTCAATTCAAACATGAACCATGAAACTCAAAATGGATTTTATTTTTATTTATTTTTATTTATTTTATGGTTTTTTTATTTTACAAAAATGAGGTTGTATATATGAATGCAACATGTGCGACATGAGTTTCGTCCCCCCAACTTAAATGACATTGTCCACAATAGCATGAACAAGATGGATGAATAGAACAATGTAGGTATGAAATTTGTGAAGGAACGGGACAACCTGATAGAAGTGAACTTCGACGGGCTCGGTTTTTGAATAAAAGGCGGTATTTGGAAGGTGAGGCATAGGTGCAATTTTCTCTTTCCCCCAACTTATCATATATTCACACCTGTAAAATAAAAAAAAAACACAACACAAACTTAGGTTGCCTCTCAAGAAGCCATTTATTAGCACATGGAAATCATAAAAACTGTGGGTTACCTCCCAAGAAGTGCTAAGTTTAATGTCTTCAGCCAGACGCATGTAAGCTATATAACCAACGGGTGGCATTCAGAATGAGCCACCAAGTGATCTTGTCCTCCGTCAAATTTCAGCCCTTATACCATTGGAAGATAATAGTAAGCATGTACATACAGGGGCTAGAAATAGGCTGGTCTCGTACATTATTTATTTTAACTTTAACCATATGTGTGAGCCAGTTTTCATCTTTGGGGATCATGACATGATCAATGGCCAAGAATCTTTCAAGATCGAGGTGGAACCTTTGCACAACCTCTACCCATTGGTCCTCTTGTCCTGTGTCTTCCCTCCTGACTAACCCTTTACTGACTACTTCCTCCATGGTAACTGGGTCAGGCACTGGTGGCTTATGAATAAGATTGTCATTATTAGCCACATTCCTCTCAGTAACAGCCTCATGAGCATTAAGGGCATTAATCAACTTGTGTCACGCCCCGACGCGGAATATCGAGGGCGCGACGAGTCATAAACACGCGTGTCAATCAGAGCATATATAATTTTATTTCTAAAGTCAGAAATGAATGGGAAAATAATACTTTTATTCCATCAAAATGAAGTTTACATCACTAATTCATAAGCCATAAAGGCAATTACAAACTTCCAATCCCAAAGTACATCATTCTTGTAAAAACACTAATGATCTACATAAACCTAGGTAAAAAGGAAAATCACTCTCCCACTCTTGTCCATTCCCTTATTCATTTTCATTTCCTGTAACAATTAAGCAAAACGTAGGGTGAGCTAAAAGCTCAGTAGGATTTTATATCTCTATGAACCAGGCAATCTTTAAGTGTTAACAATTTAAACAATTTTCTAACTTGTATCGGGAAGTGTATAAACATGAATGAAATTTCCAAGCAATTGAGATAATATGATATCAAGATGAATTTCCAAGTAATGACTTTGAACAAGTAAAGAATTTCATGTAATTGACCATTTTTACGCAAGTCAAGTAATTCATGTAATTTTCAAGTAACAAGTAAACAAGTACGAATAGTGGAATGCCGTATCAAGTAAATCTATCATGCACTTCGGTGCAATGCCACACCATTGGTCAATCAACTCCCATGGGCACAAGTACTTTCGGGCACTCCCCCCAGGACCAGACCGGGCCCCATTTAATGCCAGACATTGAGTTATATGGATCCGAAGATCCCAAGTACGTTTAGACATCCACTTTAATGTATATGGCCAATGATTTTCAAGAATATGTTGTTTGTAATAAGCACAGATTTGACAAAATTTCAGAAGTTGCAAGAAAAGTAGATAACCATTTAGGCATCATGTTTAACGAC
Source organism: Amorphophallus konjac (assembly GCA_022559845.1). Classification (NCBI taxonomy): domain Eukaryota; kingdom Viridiplantae; phylum Streptophyta; class Magnoliopsida; order Alismatales; family Araceae; genus Amorphophallus; species Amorphophallus konjac. The sequence goes on from CM040120.1 coordinate 307,927,952, forward strand.
ATTAAGTCGTGGAGTTCAAAAATGAACGATCAGTAGGAAGAAAAATTTAAGATAGTCATTTTTTTATTAGACTTATTTTAATGCCTTAGAATGATTTTAGAATTCAAAAAGACATCACTAAGTCTATACAATGCTAACATTAAGTCTATACATTATACACTAAGTCTGTACAATGCAACACTAAGTCTGTACAATGCTAACATTAAGTCTATACATTGTACACTAAGTCTGTACAAGGCATGAAGTCTATACAATGCTAACATTAAGTCTATACATTGTACACTAAGTCTGTACAAGGGATGAAGTCTATACAATGCATCACTAAGTCTATACAATGCTAACATTAAGTCTATACATTGTACACTAAATCTGTACAATGCAACACTAAGTCTATACAATGTAACACTAAGTCTGTACAATGCTTGAAGTCTATACATTACTCCAAAGTCTAACCAATCCCCAAGTCTATACATCCAAAGCCTTAGCGTCTAAAGCACAAGTCAAGTCTGTACATCCCAGAGTATTAGCGTCTAATGCACAACCATTTTCAAAGTCTAGCGTCTTTTATTGTGTCTCTATATCCATTCAGACCCAGCGTCTTACATTGCGTCTCAATTGGTCATCTAAGACCATATCTGCGTCTTAGTTTGCGTCTATGTTTGCGTCTTAATTTTCGTATCGTATTCATTTTAACCCCTAGCGTCTCAATTTGCGTCTTAATTGGTCATCTAAGACAGTTTCTGCGTCTTAGTTTGCGTCTATGTTTGCGTCTTAATTTGCGTCTCGTATTCATTTTAACCCCCAACGTCTCAATTTGCGTCTTAATTGGTCATCTAAGACCGTTTCTGCGTCTTAGTTTGCGTCTATGTTTGCATCTTAATTTGCGTCTTAAGTCTGCGTCTTAGACTTAGTTTGTGTCTCAGCGTCTTAACTTGTATAAAACTAATGTTTTATCTTTTATATAATTAGCCAACGTCTTTAATTAGTTTATACAAATCAGCGTCTTAGTTATTTATATAATTCAAAGCCAACGTCTTAATTAATCTTATCTTCTGTTAAGGGATAAGAGCGTGCTGCAGAAGCCAGTACGTTCTGGATAAAAAGATCGTGAACACCCCAAATCAATCGAACATTCATAACTTGCTTATTTAATGATGGAATTTAGCAAATGAGCTATCAATAGAAAGAGGACAGAGAAACGATCATGCTGGCATGAATTAATTAGAGTATAGCCTGAGAGATACCTACCTTTTTGCAGTTCTATGGAAAAGCCCCAAATATGAGAAGAACCCTTGATCTTCTAAATCTGCCTTCAATTCGCCACCACCTTCACATCAGCGTATATCTGATCTACACGGATGGTTTGAGGGTCATAATGGGTGCTATTTATAGCCAATCCCTTGCCCAAATCGTCAGGTTTTTTTTTCCAGCTAATCTCACCAATGCGTTGAGTACGTGTTTAGAAGAAAAGTGTAAACGCAGCTTCCAGCCTATCTTTGGGTGTGAAAGCGGCCGGTCCAAGGGTGGCTTAGGGTCAAAGTCCACCTTCCCAATTATGCACATGTTACGCTTCTCATATGAAGCACATGTACGAAATTAGGCCTTTCCATCCTTTAATATATCCAGCAATTTTATTTATTCCACCCATCATAAATTGTCAAATGGCCATTCGCTCCCAGTCCATTACATGAACTCTTATTGGGCTTCCTAGGATTTATCCAAGGTTCAAAGCTTTTAACAACTATTCAATAAACTAGCATTTTTCATATAGAAAAATGTAATTTACTTATTTCATGAAAATTTTAATTACATAATACAACAAAAAAATATATTTTTTCATTTGTAATTATAGGGTTTCTACATCCTCCCCCACTTAAAAGAATTTTCTCCTCCAAATTCACATTCTATTTTCTTAAAATTCAAGATTCGAGTAGGAAGGTCGAATTTCTAACCTGAGATGAGATCCGGGTATTTCTTCTTGATGGATTCTTCCAATTCCCAGGTTGCTTCCTCGAATCCACGCTTGCTCCATTGGACTTTCACCATTGGTATAACCCGATTTCTCAGTTGGTGTAATTTTCGATCCAGTATCTTGACCGGTCTTTCTTCATAAGATAAGTACTTTTGGAGTTTCAATTCTTCAAATTAGATCACATGTGAAGGATCATAGACGTATTTCCTTAGCATGGATACATGGAATACGTCGTGTACACCGGCCAGTTGAGGAGGTAAAGCCAGCTTGTATGCTACCTCACCGATTCTCTCCAGAATCTCGAAAGGGCCGATAAATCTCAGACTTACCTTTCCTTTGATGCCGAATCTTCTAATTCCACGGGTGGGTGAGATCTTTAAGAAGACATGCTCCCCTACTTGAAAATCAAGGTCCCTCCTCCGATTGTCGGCGTAGCTCTTTTGCCTTGATTGGGCGACCTTTAGTCTTTCATGTATTAACTGGATTTTGTTGGTTGTGTCTTGTACAATGTCGGGACCCAGCAATCCCTTGTCGCCAACCTCACTCCAGCATAGAGGCGATCTACAGCTTCGGCCATAAAGAGCTTCGAATGGTGCCATTTGAATAGTTGACTGATAGCTATTGTTATAAGCGAACTCAGTCAACGGTAAGTGTTCATGCCAACTACCACCGAAATCAATCATGCAGGCTCTCAACATATCTTCAATAATTTGATTCACCCTCTCGGTTTGTCCATCCGTCTAAGGGTGAAAAGCTGTACTAAACCTTAGTCTAGTACCCATAGCTGATTGTAAACCCTTCCAGAAATGAGAGGTGAATCTCGGATCTCGATCCGAAATAATAGAGCTCGGAATACCGTGCAGCCTTACGATCTCCTTAATATATAAGGCGGCTAGAACATCCACGGTCCATTTAATCTTGATAGGTAAGAAGTGAGCAGACTTGGTTAACCGGTCCACAATTACCCATATAGCATCGAAACCACTTCGGGTCTTTGGTAATCCAATAATGAAGTCCATACCGATACTATCCCATTTCCATTCTGGTATTTCGAGAGGCTTGAGTTTACCAACCGGTTTGAGGTGCTCGGCTTTAACCTGTTGACATACCAAGCATCGACTTACGAACTCGGCTACCTCTCTCTTCATATTCGGCCACCAGAATGTTCTCTTGAGGTCTTGGTATATTTTTGTAGCACCGGGGTGAATAGTGTACCTTGACCGATGTGCTTCCTCAAGAATTTTACCCTTGATAGTAGAATAATCGGGTATACAAGTTCTTCCTTTGAATAATAGCCTTCCATCATTAGCTAAAAGGAAATCCGGTCGTTGATCTAATTTGTCTTTAATTTCCACGATCAATGGATCATCAACTTGCCGTTCCTTGATTTCCGAGAGTAACTCGGGTTGGAGTCGAATATTTGCAATAAATACTCCGTCTTCCTTCTCCTCCATATTGAGGTTTAAGTTGGCCATTTCTTCAAGTAGATGCCATTTTTTAACCATCATGCTCGATAATAAAGCCATCGGCTTCTTGCTAAGTGCATCAGCTACGACATCGCCTTTTCCGGGATGATATTGTATAGAGAAATCAAAATCCTTTAAATATTCCAACCACCGTCTTTGTCTCATATTGAGCTCCTTTTGAGAGAATAAATATTTGAGACTCTTGTGATCAGAATACACCGTAAAGGCTTCGCCATAGAGGTAATGTCGCCAGATCTTCAAAGCAAAGACCACAGCTGCCAGTTCTAGGTCATGTACGGGATAATTTTCATCGTGCTTCTTCAATTGCCGTGAGGAATAAGCTATGACCTTGCCATGTTACATTAATACGTAACCTAGGCCAATTCCAGATGCATCAGCATATACTTCAAATCCTCCTCCTCGAACTCCTTCTCTCTGCTTCTATGCTCTCCCTTTCTTTTTTTTCTCTCACACTTGATCTGAGAGATCTAGTCCCTTTTTATAGCCTCGCGTGAAAAGGGAGCGTGGGAAACACATTTCCCGCCCAGAAAATCAATAGAAGAGGCTCTGGTGAATCTCCACGTGTCAGGAGATGCAGATGCTCTTTCCACGTGTCAGATGAATGGAAGCGCGCGGCCCAAGTGTCCGATATATCTGATTGGAGAACACCTTGGATCACGTGCCACTTATTGTCCTGGGATCACGTGACCACTTAAGTGTCTGTTGTTTCCGGAGACGTAGTAATTAATCCTGCAATTCAGACGATAGTCATTTAGTCAAACACTTAGAATGCATATGCACTGACCTTGTAGCATCACATGAGAATATGCACAGACTTGTCCTTGAAAATGTGCACGAACTTGATTATGCTAAATAGAATGAGCACTGACCTCGAAATGCAGTATAAGAAATATGCACTAACCTTGGATATGCATAGAATGGTGTATGCACAAACCTTCCAAGCGATCAATGCAAATGTGCACCGACCTGAGTTTATGCAAATAACTATATGCACCGACTTTATATAGACACAAGGTAGACGTGCACAGACCTTCATATGCATAAGTCAAAAATGTGCACAGACCTATATGTGCTAAATGCGAAACATGCATGGACCTCATTTTGAACAAGGCAAAGGATGCACCGACTTGTATGCAGACAGATAGAATGTGCACTAACGTTACATGCTGAACAACAAAATGTGCACCGACGTTGTATCACTCAAGGGTAAGTGTGCACTGACCTTGTATCGCACGAGGGCAAGTGTGCACCAACCTTGTATCGCACAAGGGCAAGTGTGCACCGACCTTGTATCGCTCGAGGGTAAGTGTGCACCGACCTTGTATCACACAAGGTCAAGACCTGCACCGTCCTTTATGTGCACAAGGCAAAACCTGCACTGACCTTTATGTGCATGAGACCGAAACATGCACTGATCTTGTATAAAATCATACAAGACGTGCACCGACTTTAAATGCGCGCTACAAGATCTGCACCGACCTGTTGTGCACTTCTACATAAACGTGCACCGACCATAGTAGTACTAAGAGATGATGTGCACCGACCTTGCCTCTACTTACCATGTGGTATGCATTGACCTTTATGCGCAGAGCTGTAAAAATGTATGGACCTTAGTATGAAATGCGTGCACATGAAGCTATGAAATGCTTACAGTGCTGTCATAATAAGAATGGTTTTAGAGAATCATTATTATCAAAACCTAAGAGCTGGAAAACAAAATATATTGTTGCCTATTATCAAAATAAAATAGGAAATTAAATTTAGAGAATTAAGCCAAAAGAGACAGAACATGAGACACATTACCACACACGAGCTCCCACAACATTCTCCCCCTTTTTGATGATGGCAACACGTTTACATTTTGATGTCAGCAATCAACAATGATCTTATTAAGAATTAAGAAATATACTCACAGTAATATGCACATAGTATGCACACAGTAAAATTCAAGAAATGCAGTATTTCTTCCTAATGCAAAAAGCTCCCTTTAATGCAAGAATCTCTCAGCATCAAACTCTCTCCCCATCAACATCAAAAGGCTAATCAACATCAAACTCTCTCCCCCTTTGCCATTAGCAGAAAGGATAATAGAAAGATATCAAGGAGAGTACTACAGTGAATAAGAAATCAGATTTGACAAACTAAGTAGGCTTTCAGTAACCAAGCAAATAAAGCACATATTCTTTAAAATAAGAGTGCAGATAGTGCATTCCTGAACTTTTGTGGTTTAAAAAGATGAAAGTGAGAGACTAGCCACTTCACTCTGTGAGAAACAGTCTGTATGAGCACTTAATAGTAATGAACCAGAAGCACATGAGACATGCCAGATTTTGTCTTACTCTATCTTATTTATCTAAACATCAACCCAACATTAGGAGAGACGAGAACTTGTATTGAGATTAAACAAACTCCACAGTTCTGAATTAATCTTCAGAGGAGCATTGATAGTTTCATACATTTCTTTGCTTTACTACTTTAGAACAGTCAAGTATAATCCTATCTTTTTACATAAGAATACGCGTTTATCAGATGCCAATACCCCTAGTTATTCATCACGATCTACTATTATGTCTTAGGTATAGTGTCCACCTTTTTACGTAAGGGTACACATTTATCAGACGCCAGCACCCCTAGTTACTCAGTGGGACTAACCTTTTAATTTTATGAACAGAGATAACTTGAAGCACTTCAGGACATGAGTGTTTCTCCATTTCATTGATGAAGTACCTAGTTTCTCAGTGCATTCAATCATTGCTCTGCCTTTAGCATATATGATTCATCATTCTGACATAGCTGCCCATTTGATTTTCAGAAGGTGTTGTTTAAAAACAATACATATTTTCCGGTCTTCTCAACCAATTTAACCTGAGTCTAGATAAATTTATATTCTGAAAGACTCAATTAAACATGACATGCACGAAATGGTTAAGAACTATTAAAAGTATTTCACAGTCCTTCTTCATTGAGTTTGGTTTTTAGTCTCTAAAGTTCATTAAGTTTGAACCAGCAATTCATTCAAGGTTCATTACTGCTTCTTATAAGACAAGAATTCTGATTTCAGTAGCTTAGATTAATGAACATGTCTATTAGTTTGTCATTTGTTCAGATTCAGAAAATGGTTCCAGGGAATGTTCAGATACTGATGCCAAGGAAGAGAATAGATCAGATAAATGGAGGACTGACAGAAAGTGTTCTCAAATGAATTATTCAGAAACTGACCTATGGACTAGCTCGGATTCAAACTTTATTCTAAGCTCCCCCTCACAAAGTGAATAACAAGAGATGATCATGAATGAAAACTATGTATGTGGTATCTGTCTCTATGCTCATTACCACCAAGGATGACATGATGAACCAAAGACTCCCCCTCAATGTATGCAGGAAATTTTCTAAGATGATTTCATGTCTTAATCTAGATGTATGCAATGTTGACCCATGGTACTAGGCGAAGGGCTAGCCTCTATGCATAGTGTGGGTTTCTAGACAGACAATATCTATCCTTCTCCCAACTTACCATTTGATATACCTATGGGTTAACAATGAAATGCAACAGACAAACATTCAGAAAATTCAGTGATAGTCATCACATATGTAGCATTCAAGAATACAAAGTTTAGAAACAGTGATGGGGACATCACCTCCCATGCCCACGTTCACAGCTCGTCTCCTCGCCCCGGTTGCATCCGGCATGGTCTAGTCATTTAATTTTGAGTCCTATGTAATTTTTATTTGAGTCATTTGATGTATTTTCCCTTTTATTTGAGTCATGTTCCTAGGTCTTGTGTTCATTTCCCTAAGTTTGAGTGTCATTAGGTTGTCTAGTTAGTTATTGGGCCCAATTCATTGGGCTTGGCCCAAGGGCTCTCCCCTACCCCCTCGGTTATTTGTCATTGAGTCAATTGTCAGGGACTTTTGTAGAAATGTGGGTTTCCTATATATAGGACCCCATTCCCCCCCATTTCAACTTAATGAATCAATGAATGAAAAAACTTGCCATTTTGAGAGTTTACACTTCTTATCTAGTGGAGAGATTCTATTTTTTGGGTGAGAAACCCTAGGGGAGAGATTCCCCACCCTTCCCTCTCTTAATCTCTCTTTTTCACTCCACTTTCTCTCTCCTCAACAGCCAAATTCAAATTTTCTTCTCTCTCCTCCCTTTCCAACCACCTCCACTCCCCACCTACCCCATTTAAGCCTCTTCCCATTCCCCACAACCTTCATCAATACTCCACCCCTTCCCAAGACCCCCTCCACCAATCCTCTCCTCACCATCCAACCCCCAACTACCCCTCCCACTTTCCCAAGCACCCTTCCCACTACCCCAAGCACCCCTTCCCTTCCCCAACACAACCCCCCCATTCCCAAGACAAACAAATTAACCCCACCCTTAAACCCATTTTCAAATACCCTTTCCCTCTCACCCACCTTCCCAAATTCGCAGCCCCCACTACCACCATCTGTTGGACCCTCTTCCAGACCTTATTCTCCACCTCCCACACCTTAGAACATCCCCTCCAAGACCCCCTTACAACCAGGGGTCACTCCCACACTCATCTACCCCCTTCCCCTTCTTCTTTCTTGGTCATTGGAAGCTACATCGAAGTTACAGTTTGCTGTCAAGAGGTTGCAGATGAACCAGCGACTTGCAGCGGCCACCACGACTTCCTCCGCATGAGTTTGAAGACCCAAGAGCCATTGTCGGAAGCGTCTACCACTCTCCTTCGCAACAGAAGTGGTTTCATCTTCTTCCGATCTTCGAGCCGTCCAGGAGGTCCATTCTCCCACAACTGTGCAGTTCTGCTTCGGTTGAGAACCTGAGCCAGAGGAGAAGCTCTGCCACGATGAACCCCGGAGGAATCAGCCCACGAGTTCTTCTTAAAAATTCTTCATCGCCCAGTCTACTTCCAGAATCAAGAAACAGAACTTCATTCGGCATTCGTGATCCAGAGTTCTCATTTTTATTCCTCAGCTACACAGATCTGCTACCCACAGTCTGCACCGACCAGTTGCCATTGTTCTGCATCCCCTAGTCTTCTCCGACATCGGTTGGCTTCTCCGTCAGTTTTTTTACAAAGAGGACTCGTCCACGATTCCAACGACTCTAACGGCGCTTGATTCCGAGGTAGGGAGCTGCCGGGGCATTCTCTGCAATCTGCTGTTAGAAGTCTGTAGCTGTCGGTCTGAGAATCTGAGGCTCTGTTCAAACCTCCATCCCGGCCAGCAGCGACTCCATAAGAAATTAAAGAAATTCTGAGGCATTCCCTTCTCAGCTATGAAGATTTTCCCACCGGTCTCGCCACCAGCAAAATTTCTGAGCGGGTTCTACAGCAGCAACACCGACTATCTGTCCCTATTCGCAGACAGCAAGCAGATTCGGTGCCGTTACTTAGTCATCCCTCTTTAGTCTAATTTCCCCGCCCCGCTTGACCGGCTGAAGGCCCCTCCCTGCGTGGAGGTAGTATTGTTTGTAATCTCATTAACCCCCACCCCAAGATCCCCCTCTTGCGAGAGGTGTAGTGTTGTAACTTCTTTGGGCAGGTCAAGCGACACCGCCGCGGCGTGTGGGGATCCAGTCGCCTCCCCGCTCACCCTCGTCTCCGAGCGGGACCGATTTCTTCAAACCGGTCGAGTAAGTGCTCACACCTCACTCCATTTAGTGCTTGTCTTTCAATATTAGTTCTAGTTCCGCTGGTTATGCGAGTGAGAGCTCGATTCTCAAGCCCCATTGCCTTGAGTGATCACCGTGGGAAGAGTGCAACCGGTGCCTTCGGCACTTCGTCGGCCCCGTTGAATTGGGCTTCCAAATCTATCGGGAATCAAATCTTGGCCTTGCTGGCCCTCTACCAGCAAGGGCCCAACCCCACATCCTCCACTTGGCATTGCTAAGTTACCCCGGGCTTGGGTGAGCGACGAGAGAGCGGCGGCCCAAATTGGCCCATTTAGATTGCGAATGTGCTTGCTTGCTTAAGTCCAAGGTCGTGTCACATCAATTGGTATCAGAGCAAGTTTTAGACTTGTCTCTACGAGTCTAGTCCTAGGACATTAGCATTTGAGTCTCCCTTGCATCATGTTTTCCATCACTCCTTTGCATGACCACCCTAGGGAGATGCCCCAAATACACATGGGCCAATTTGACACTGTCGTCAACAAGATTCATAACTGTATAGATACCCTTACCTCCCGGCTTGAATGGCTTGAAGCAAAAGGGAACCACGGCCCTAGAGCTTGGTCACCTCGGGATGAATTTGGATGGGAAGCCAAATGACCCATAAACTCATTGGAAGAGATAAGGACTGAGATTAGGAAGATCTTCACTCCCCGACCTTACCACTCCTACCTTGAGAACCATAACCCGAGGAGCACTCCCACTCCCCCTTTCCCTCCCAGTCAACCCAAGATTACCCTTAGGACCCAAACTCCACCACCCCAAATGATTCCAATCCCGATCACCACCACCACTCAAACCAAATTGGCCACCACCCAACCCAAAACCCCTCACCAAACCCGTACCCCACAAGCCCCCTTGACCACCACCACAAACCCACCATCGTCCCCAAAAAGGGACACATCTCCCAAAACAAATCAACCCAAAACCCCTCATCCAACCCACCTCCCACTTCCTACACCAATCTTTCCCCAACCTAGGCCTCCTCTACTTCCCCTTCCTATCCCAACCCAAGTCCACCCATGTTCACCACCCCGAGAGTACCATGCACTGACCATTATCACTCCACCCACCATAGACTATCCTACCCCATTATCCTTGGAAGTTGTGACCCACACTCCTACCCAAGTGGAGATGGATGCCAATCCGGATTCACCTCCTACCATAGAGAACATCCTAGACCCCCCACTTCCACCCACCTCTCCTAGTTCGGGTCCTCATGAGCCGCACACCCTAACCATGAATGAGTCCATACTCCAATGGCTTAAGCAAGGCCCCACCATTCCTAGCTCACCACCTTACCTCTCACCCTTGGCATATCAAGTCCAAATTATGCCCACCCGGTCTTCCCATGTCACACTTCAAACCTCCTACTTTGTGAAAGGCTTAAGGGACCTAGTGGACTGTTTACAATGGCAAGTCTACCTGACCAATATGCTAGCCATAGGACCATTGGAGTCTAGCCCCATCTACTCTAGTGGACCCTTCCTAGCTTACCCCGCCACCGGTTCCATCACCTCCATCTACACTAGTGGCCATTATACGAGTGAAATCCTCATCTTTCTCCCCAAGGATGAGAAACCAATCTTGGCCCACTTCCCACCCATCAAGATTCCAATTGCTTTAATTGGCCAACCCACTAGAGACCTTGGCCCAATTATCTTGGAGGAGGATGACTCACCGTTTGGGTACCTTGAAGACATAGAGTGCCATCCTCTAGGAAGACCTTTCCACTACCCCTTTGATCCCTTCCTATGGGAGCCTAGACCCCTATGTGACCCAACCACCTTATCCACCACCCACCTTTCCCTAACCCAACCCACCATGTTTGGCCCAATCCACCCCATCCTAGACCCGGGTTACACCTTGGGAGCCATGACCTTGGGCCACATATCCCTAGGTAATAAGGTTGTGCTCCACCCCATGATGACCACCTTCTTAGATCCATTCGATCCTTTCCAATGGGAGTTCAAAGGTTGTCCCACACCTATACACATGGAAGTCACCCTTGGGAAAAATATGCATGTGTCTAGGCTTACCACACCACTTGGCATGAACACTATGTTGGGTCCATTCATTCATATCACCCACATGTCAAGTAAAAAGTATGAGTGGTCCATGTTCGGATGTAATGGTCCACCTTCATTCATCATGGGTCTTAAGCATGTCAAAGGCATCTACGGATGTCTGGGTCCCCCGATATTTATCACCACTTTGCATGATAGGGCCACCTACGGGTGCCCTGGCCCACCTTAGGCTAACCAAAGTCTACACTGCATCATTACACGATAGGTCTACTTTTGGTTGCCCAGGTCCACCCATCACCCCTAGAAAGTCTGCATTCACAACATTGCATAAAGAGATCCGCAAGCACATTAGCAAGAAGAATGTGACTTATAAAAGGCGAGCCGACTCTCATCGACGTCACCAAGAATTTCATGAGGGTGACTTTGTGATGGTAAGGACGGAGAGGCTCTCCCCGGGAGCCATCTCCAAATTGAGGCCACGTGGGGCTGGTCCCTTCCAGGTCCTGAGGCGCATTGGTGCAAATGCCTATGAGTTAGATCTCCCCGAGGAATATGGGGTAAGTCCCACATTCAGTGTCGCCAACCTAGTGCCATACAAGGGACCCACGGTGGTACCTAGTGATGATATTGAGCCTATTCCCTCCGTTGAGAGAGCACCCACCCGTGAGGAGAGTCCACTAGCCAAGAGAGCCCAGCGTGAGCGCATTGAACGAATATTGGATGAACATGTCACTACCACCAGGAGCAAGGTATACGAGCGCTATCTCGGCAGGTGGATGGATCGGTCTCGTTCGGAAGACTTGAGGGCAGTACCACTTCTACACCCTCCAAGGAGGGAAGGACACTTACTCGACGGAGTCGAGTTCTCCGCACCCCGGGAGTATGATGGGGACATCACCTCCCATGCCCACGTTCACAGCTCATCTCCTCGCCCCGGTTGCATCCGGCATGGTCTAGTCATTTAATTTTGAGTCCTATGTAATTTTTATTTGAGTCATTTGATGTATTTTCCCTTTTATTTGAGTCATGTTCCTAGGTCTTGTGTTCATTTCCCTAAGTTTGAGTGTCATTAGGTTGTCTAGTTAGCTATTGGGCCCAATTCATTGGGCTTGGCCCAAGGGCTCTCCCCTACCCCCTCGGTTATTTGTCATTGAGTCAATTGTCAGGGACTTTTGTAGAAATGTGGGTTTCCTATATATAGGACCCCATTCCCCCCCATTTCAACTTAATGAATCAATGAATGAAAAAACTTGCCATTTTGAGAGTTTACACTTCTTATCTAGTGGAGAGATTCTATTTTTTGGGTGAGAAACCCTAGGGGAGAGATTCCCCACCCTTCCCTCTCTTAATCTCTCTTTTTCACTCCACTTTCTCTCTCCTCAACACCCAAATTCGAATTTTCTTCTCTCTCCTCCCTTCCCAACCACCTCCACTCCCCACCTACCCCATTTAAGCCTCTTCCCATTCCCCACAACCCTCATCAATACTCCACCCCTTCCCAAGACCCCCTCCACCAATCCTCTCCTCACCATCCAACCCCCAACTACCCCTCCCACTTTCCCAAGCACCCTTCCCACTACCCCAAGCACCCCTTCCCTTCCCCAACACAACCCCCCCATTCCCAAGACAAACAAATTAACCCCACCCTTAAACCCATTTTCAAATACTCTTTCCCTCTCACCCACCTTCCCAAATTCGCAGCCCCCACTACCACCATCTGTTGGACCCTCTTCCAGACCTTATTCTCCACCTCCCACACCTTAGAACATCCCCTCCAAGACCCCCTTACAACCAGGGGTCACTCCCACACTCATCTACCCCCTTCCCCTTCTTCTTTCTTGGTCATTGGAAGCTACATCGAAGTTACAGTTTGTTGTCAAGAGGTTGCAGATGAACCAGTGACTTGCAGCGGCCACCACGACTTCCTCCGGATGAGTTTGAAGACCCAAGAGCCATCGTCGGAAGCGTCTACCAGTCTCCTTCGCAACAGAAGTGGTTTCATCTTCTTCCGATCTCCGAGCCATCCAGGAGGTCCATTCTCCCACAACTGCACAGTTCTACCTCGGCTGAGAACCTAAGCCAGAGGAGAAGCTCTGCCACGACGAACCCCGGAGAAATCAGCCCACGAGTTCTTCTTCAAAATTCTTCATCGCCAAGTCTACTTCCAGAATCAAGAAATAGAACTTCATTCGGCATTTGTGATCCATAGTTCTCATTTTTCTCCCTCAGCTACACAGATCTGCTACCCACAGTCTGCACCGACCAGTCGCCATTGTTCTGCATTCCCTTGTCTTCTCCGACATCGGTTGGCTTCTCCGTCAGTTTTTCTACGAAGAGGACTCGTCCACGATTCCAACAACTCTAACGGCGCTTGATTCCGAGGTCGGGAGCTGCCGGGGCATTCTCTGCAATCTGCTGTTAGAAGTCTGCAGCTGCCGGTCCGAGAATCTGAGGCTCTGTTCAAACCTCCATCCCGGCCAGCAGCGACTCCAGAAGAAATTAAAGAAATTCTGAGGCATTCCCTTCTCAGCTATGAAGATTTTCCTACCGGTCTTTCCACCAGCAAAATTCCTGAGCGGGTTCTACAGCAGCAACACCGACTATCTGTCCCTATTCGCAGACAGCAAGCAGATTCGGTGCCGTTACTTAGTCATCCCTCTTTAGTCTAATTTCCCCGCCCCACTTGGCCGGCTGAAGGCCCCTCCCTGCGTGGAGGTAGTATTGTTTGTAATCTCATTAACCCCCACCCCAAGATCCCCCTCCTGCGAGAGGTGTAGTGTTGTAACTTCTTTGGGCAGGTCAAGCGACACCGCCGCGGCGTGTGGGGATCCACTCGCCTCCCCGCTCGCCCTCGTCTCCGAGCGGGACCGGTTTCTTCAAACCGGTCGAGTAAGTGCTCACACCTCACTCCATTTAGTGCTTGTCTTTCAATATTAGTTCTAGTTCTGCTGGTTATGCGAGTGAGAGCTCGATCCTCAAGCCCCATTGCCTTGAGTGATCACCGTGGGAAGAGTGCAACCGGTGCCTTCGGCACTTCATCGGCCCCGTTGAATTGGGCTTCCAAATCCATTGGGAATCAAATCTTGGCCTTGCTGGCCCTCTACCAGCAAGGGCCCAACCCCACATCCTCCACTTGGCATTGCTAAGTTACCCTGGGCTTGGGTGAGCGATGAGAGAGCGGCGGCCCAAATTGGCCCATTTAGATTGCGAATGTGCTTGCTTGCTTAAGTCCAAGGTCGTGTCACATCAAACAGATATGATCAAGAGCTCATGCTGAGAATTTGCAAAGACCAAGTTCTTTTCTTAAAAATTTAAATCCTTCATTACCAAGAGGCTTGGTGAAAATATCAACAATTTGTCTTTCAGATTCAACAAATTCTAGAATAATTTCCTTTTTACTTACTTCATCTCTAAGAAAATGATGTTTGATTTCAATATGTTTAGTCCTAGAATGGTGAACAAGATTTTTAGTTAAGGAAATAGCACTTGTGTTGTCACAAAGAATTGTAATGCAACCAAGATTTATAAGATAGTCAATTAACTAGTGTTTAATCCAGAGGACTTGGGCAGCACAGTTTCCTGCAGTCACATACTCTGCCTCAGTAGTGGATAAGGCGACAGTGTGCTGTTTCTTAGATGCCCAAGACATTAGACACCCACCTAGAAATTGATAATATCCACTAGTACTTTTCCTATCTATCCTACACCCAGCATAGTCTGCATCGGTGTAAGCTATAAAGTCCAGCTCACACTTAGCAGCATACCATAAGCCTAAGTCTAGGGTGCCAGACAGATACCTAAAAATCCGTTTCATAGCTATCAAATGTGATTCCTTAGGACATGCTTGAAATCGAGCACACAAACATACTGAAAATTGAATATCAGGGCGAGAAGCAATAAGATATAACAAGGATCCGATCATACCTCTGTATCGTTTGGGGTCTACCATTTTACCTTCAGGATCAGTACCAAGACTGGTAGATATTCCCATTGGTGCAGCTATTGCTTTGAGGTTCTCCATCTTGAATTTCTTCAGTAGATCCTTGATATACTTCTCTTGAGTTATAAACGTTCCTTCTTTAGTCTGACAGACCTGTAACCCAAGAAAAAATTTTAGTTCACCCATTGAGCTCATTTTAAATTCACTACTCATTAATGCTGAAAATTCCTCACACATGGTATATCTTCTACATAAATTTGAATGATCAGAATTTCTTTGTCACATACCTTTATGAATAATGTCTGGTCAATCATACCTTTGGAGAATCCCTTTTCTGTGAGGAACTTACTCAATTTGTCATACCAAGCTCGAGGAGCTTGCTTAAATCCATAGAGTGCCTTGTCTTTTTTTTTGGGCCAAATCACCTAATGGATTAAAAGGGAGAGTGCACCCCTTTCCATAGGAAAGAAATGTTCTCACTCCACCTTCTTGCCACTAGATGAGAATTTATTGCATATGAAGAGTTCAGAGTACATAGGAGCCAAGCCCCTTATATTCACAAAAGAAAGGAGAGGAGACTATAGCTCTACAGCTCCACATGTGGAGATAAAGAAAAAAAAGATGTAGTAGCTATACATGTCGTATTCGTATATTAGGAATGTTAGAAGCATCTGCTGTAGAAATTCCTCTTGCTATAGGTGGCAGCTCCTTTGCCGATGAGAATTCAGTATTATGTCCCATGAGAATAGCATGATTTGCCAGCGCATCAGCTAGCATATTTGTTTCCCTGTATGTATGTACAATAGGACATTGATTTCTGCTGAAGATTTCCTGTAGCTTGTGCCACCAAGGAAGTAAAGACCAAGGAGGGCTTCTATTGTCTTTTAATAGTTCAACCAAGGCTAAAGAATCAGTGTAGATTACCGATATTGGTATGTTATGCAGTTGAACTAATCTGAAACTATCGAGAAGAGCCCTTCCTTCTGCAACCATATTGGAACCTTGACCATAAAAGTAAGAAAAGCCCAATAGCATTTTCCCTTGAGAATCTCTGAAACATCCACCTCCTCCAGATGGCCCAGGATTGCCTTTGCTAGCACCATCTATGTTGAGAGAGTAGTTAAGCTTTGGAGCTAACCAGCGGATAGTGAAGCAACAGAGAACTTTATGTTTAATTGTAATGCCCATGGTTTGAAATCTATGACAGATAGGATAGCCAATACCCCGTTTAAATGTGATATGCTGCATAATCTGAATAATATCTTCTTGTATTTGATCAGCAATATGGGAGATGTTTCTTCTAATGCCTTCAAATCTATTGCAGCATCTGTATTTCCATGTTTCCCAGATAATAAGCATAGATACAAGCAGTGAAACAAATCCTTGCGGACTGTAGACAATAGCCTCATTGAGGATTTTATGTAACCGACTATAGATGGTATTTGTTTCCAAATATGAATTGTCTATGAGAGGAGCAAATTTATTCCACAAGTAGCTGGCCACTTCACTTTTAATGAAAAGGTGATCAGAATCTTCTATATCATGAGAATGGGAACAACAATTACAACATGAAGCCATGTGTATTCCTTTATTTTGAATTTGATTATCAACTGGCACAGCATGATTTAAAAGTTTCCAGTAAAATAGAGAGGCCCGAGGAGAAAATTTTCGATGCCATAGTTTGCTAACAGAGTTAACTGCCATTTGCCCTTTGATGTATTTATAAGTAGATTTGGTATCAAAATTACCAGTAGTAGTGAAGGACCAAACTGAGGTGTCATTTCCTTCTTGTGTAGCAAACCTGAGGATATCATTCCACAATCTGTTATCTTCGAATCCTTGCCAAATAGAGTGTTGATGAGCAGCCAAGGCAGTTTGAACAGAGCAATCTTCGGGTAGAGGCAGTTGATGAGAATAATACTCTATCAAGGGCTTATTCTTGTACCATATATCCTTGAGGAAGTTAGTAGTTTCACCATTAAATACAATCTTCCTCATACCAGCTAATAGAACAGAGCAAGCCTTATAAAAGTCCCTGACTTTTATTCCAGCTGGGAATGGTATTTTATAGTCTGATATATGCTGATTGTGTATGTATTTACTTCTGGTAAAGGTTGCCCATAAAGAATTACTGTGTAAGGACTGCCACAGCTGTTTCACATATGAACACAGTTGGATGTCCCTTAGTCTTCGAATACCCAAACCACCTTCAGATAAGGGTCTACATACTTTGTTCCAAGATACCCAATGTTTCCTATGAGCATTTTCAGTTCCTTGCCATAAGAAATTGGCACATATTTTCTCAATTTGCTTGTGTATAGTGTATGGAATGGCAACAGCACTAGCTGAATATATGGGAATTGAAGATAGCACCGATTTAATAAGTGTTATTCTTCCTGCCTGAGAGAGGAACCTGCTTTGCCAACCAGCAAGCTTTGCATTAACTTTGTCAAGCAGATATTTAAAATGTGGAATTTTGATCTTCCCTTTGAAGAGAGGAATCCCCAAATAATTGATGCTTCCAATTTTGTATTGAAAGCCAGGTATCTGTCTGATCTTATCTATTGCATTTCTAGGCATATGTTTGGACACCATGAGTGAACTTTTATGGGAATTAATCCTCTGCCCTGATGATTCTTCATACCTTCTCAAAAATTTGAGAAGATGTTTTACTGAATTCAGGCCCCCATTTGTGAATATGATGGAATCATCAGCATATACTATGTGAAATATGGGCATAACATTACGGGGAAGATGATAATATCTGCATTGTCCAGAATTGAATAACTGGCAAAGACCCCGACTTAATACTTCCTCTGCTAAAATAAAGAGGGCTGGTGCTAAAGGATCCCCTTGTCTTACTCCCCGAGAGGATTTGAAGTATCCATGAGATTGGCCATTAAAGGCAATGGTGAACCAGCAGTTCATTAAAAGCTGAGAGATAAGGGAAACAAATCTGCTCGAAAACCCAAATCTTTTCATAACAGAGAGAATGAAATCCCATTCAATTCGATCATATGCTTTGGCCATGTCAAGTTAAATAAGAATGTTATGCCCTCTGACAGGTCTGTCTAATTCCATGAATAATTCTTTGGCAAGTAAAAAATTGTCAGTGATTATTCTGCCACTTATGAAACCACTTTGCTGTTCTGATATAATGGAGGGGAGAATATGGCGTAGGCGGTCACATATAATTTTGGAAACAATTTTGCATGTGAAATTGCATAAGCTGATTGGCCTGAAATCAACAAAAGAAGTAGGGTTTTTTACCTTGGGTATCAGACATAGTGTTGTAGAAGTGACTCCCTTCGGAAGTCCCCCTCCTTCAAAGAAACTTTGGATGGCACATATTACATCATTTCCCACAACATCCCAGCAGTAGGTAAAGAAGGTACCAATAAAACCATCAGGGCCAGGGGAACTATTTCCAGGTAGAGCAAAGACACTGCCTCTAATTTCCTCAGCTGACGGAATAGAGCATAAAGCCATGTTCTGATCTTCTGTAATCAGATTAGGGATGACTGATAATATATGGTTACAATTTTATGAGTTTCAGAAGATAATAGATTCTTGAAAAAAATCAATAGCACCATTTAGTAAAACTGTCTGATCCTCCACCCAGATGCCATCTAGTTTCAACTTATGAACATAATTCCTCTGGCTTTTTATTTTGGTATAATGATGAAAGTATTTAGTGTTACGATCTCCATAGGTTATCCACTAAAGCCTGGATTTTTGAAACCAAAAGATTTCCTCCCTATGAAGAATTAGCCTCATCTCAGCATTAGCTTTTTGGAGATTTATCCGGTTCTCCACAAAAGGAATATCATCATAACTCTCTTGAGCCTGTAGTAATTGAGCCTCAGCAAATTCTTTGGCTTGGTGAATATTGCCAAATACCTCTTTGTTCCATCTTTTCAATGCAGCTTTTAACTGCTTCATTTTTTCCTGCAGTGCATAAAAAGGTTGACAGTTTTGATCCTGTCTGTTCCAATGTAGCTTAATAAATTCCATGAAATCTAGATGAGTATGCCACATTTGTTGATATATAAATCTCCCTGGAGCAGTTTTCATTGGGAGCATATTCAAATGGAGTGGAGCATGATCAGAAGGCCCTCTGATTAAATGTTTGACAGACAAATTAAAAGGAGAGTTTAACCAATTTTCATTGTAAAGAACCCTATCCAGTCGAGCTCTTATATGAGAGGTCCCAATTTGGTTATTGGACCATGTGTAAGGAGTTCTTGTATATCCAGCATCAATTAAACCCACAACAGATATGAAACTTTGAAAGTCTATCATAGCATCAGCAGAAGGCATAAGCCCACCAATCTTCTCTTCCACAGTGATAATACAATTAAAATCACCACCAATAACCCAGGGAATGGTTACCCCTTGACTGAAATCCATCAACGAGTCAAACATGTCCCTCCGAATTCTAGCATTGCATGATGCATATATGGCAGTAAAATACATATAAACTAAATTATCTTCTTTAAGAGCAACTGTAATAAATTGAGGATGCTGCTCAACGATATCAATACTAATATCAGTGCTATGGAATAGCCATATTTTTGAGTTATCACCATTATTACCCAAAACAAACTGAAGGTTAATTCGGTGAGCCACTTTATTAGCACGACTAAAATCAATGTGAGGTTCAGATATAACTGCCATGCAAATCCTTTGAGCTTTTATAATCTGCGCAAGGCTCCTGACAGTTGCCTTGTTTCCTATACCCCTAACATTCCATATAAGAACTGAGTTAATCATGGGCATAAGAAGATGATGGGTTAGCTGCCAATACCTTGGCTTTAGCTCTGGTCAATCGAGCATCATTAATAAGATCCCTGGGATAGTTGAAATCTCATTTGTTTCTTTGACTTGGGCAAATACAGATGTGTTTCTGTTTTCCTGACTGATCATCCGAGAATTTTTTGTAGCAGATAATTCAGATACAACCTTTGAGCTAATAATTTGAATATCTTTAATGCCCAAATGTTGAGATGACAATGTGATTTCCTCATTCATCCAAAGCATCTTGGCTGTTTGGGTTGAAGGGAGTTCCTCAGAAAGTGCATTATCAGATAATATGTCCTCATTATGCATTGTGGATGTAACGCTTTGATTAGCTGAGACATTGTTACAAACATCTAAAGGACAAGTAGAACCTGAGTCATCCTGGATATAAATCTTGGATCCTGCAGCGGAATTATTGATATTCCCTTCTATATTCTTCTCATCAATTAGTTCTCCCTCAGAGCCTGATTCTTCAGCAATTTGAGTCAAAGCAGAGAATCTATTAGCATCTTTAATAATCAACTTGTTGTTGGGAATCTGAGGCAGTCGAGGTCTGTATTCCTGTCTGACAACTTTCTGAGCTCCAGTAAGATCATCTTTGCTCAAAAATTGGTTTCGATTCATATTCTTTTTCTCTTTTTTCTTGCATTCATTTACCTTATGCCCAATTTTATGACAATATGAGCACAAATGTGGCACCCTATGATAGTTAATTGGCTGCCAAAAACCATCTTCTCCTATCCCAATCCATATTCAAGTTTTCCTTTGCTCAACAAGATCTAATTCAACACATACCAAAGCCTCTGAAGTTTCGGTCATGGCAGATGTAGCTTCATGAATCCGAAGAACAGGTCCTACATTTCCTGCTATAGAACGTGGCATGTCATCATGATAAAAATTAACAGGTAACGATGGTAATCCAATCCAAACAGGTACAGTGGAGGGATATGTGTCAAAGTCGAAATCATGCGTCCATCTGAAAAATCTGAATAAAAAACCTTTGATGTATAAATTCTTTTGGAGAAGAATTTTAAGAAAGTCTGCTTCGCTTCCTAGCCGAATTAAGATATGTCTCGCATTCATCCTGCTTATAATGAAATCCGAGCTAAGATATAGCAGCTGCGAAAGGCAATCTTTAATTTCCAGAATAGAAGGACGCCCATACGAGCACTTGGCTATGACAGCATTGTGAAGATTTAAGCAAGATTTCTGAATTTCTTCCCGGGAAAAGAAGACAGCAGGTTCTCCCTTGTCTGTGTATGCTGGAGCTTTCACCTGAAAAGAGATTTGTGGCCGTTTCTAAACTTCCATCAGAGTTTGCGCATATGACTTTCGAAGAACAGTGCCAGCTACCTCCGATCCAGCGTCTTTGAAGTTCTCAGGAAAGATCTGAACATCCCCCGCCATACCAGCCATGGCCGGCAAGGAGGGGGATGCACCGAAGAAAACATAGAGTGCCTTGTCAAGCTTATAAACATGGTCAGGAAAATCAAGACACTCAAAACTAGGGGGTTGTTTTACAAAAACATCCTCTTTTATCTCACCATTTAAGAATGCAGATTTAACGTCCATCTGCTGGAGGGTTATTCCTAAATTGCATGCGATTGTTAAAAGAATCCTAATGACTTCTAGCCTAGCTACAGGGGCAAAATTGGTGCGGACACCAGAGCACATGAGCGGCACGAACCGGCGAGCCACCGGTACCGTACGCAGAGCACCACTCGAGCCACTTCGGCGTCTATATGGCTCGGAGATAGTCTGGAGACTCCCCCTTGAGTCTTAGTATTTATCATGTTTTTGGGGATTTCATTTGTGTGCAATGTGTGTTTATTTAGTTTTATTCAGTTTGTAATTTGGATTGTAAGAGGGGTTTATTTGTAATATGGGACCACCCAGGTCCCGCGGGCCCCCCTACCTCTTCCTCATTGATCCACCTCATCTCTAGGGCCCATGTGGGGTCAATCAACCTTCAAATAGTGGGCTTCTAGAAGAGTGGACCAAGGGGGGGACAAAGGGAACAAAATTTCAAAGTTGGAATGGCCTTAAGTCAAGGGGGGCGCCCCCTTTATATAGTATTATATTAGGATTTGAATTTTTATTTTATTTGATTCCAAACCACATGGGAGAAATAAATTTGAACTCCCTCTTTTACCCCTCCCCAACCCTAGATCTAGGGATAGAACTAGTCTTTTTATATTTTCTATAAAAACCTTGTATTTCTATTTTGTGTGGAATTAATGCCAAAGAAAATCAGAATTTCTCCCAAAGGAGCAAGGGCCGCCCCCTATCTCTCTCCTCTCTCCCCCTTCTGTAGCTGGGAAGGCTGTGTTCTTGAGGTGTGAAGCCTCCTCTATCAGTTTCGGAGCTCGTCGTCGCCGCCACCGTGCCGCCATCGCACCACCGTCGTGTTCGTCGGAGTTCTATCCATCCAGGATATATTCCTCTTCCACGAATTTTTGCTCTCAGCTAGGAACTCTTCTTGAGCTCAAACTTTCAGGGTGCGTTTCAGAGGTTCCCCCCCCCCATCCCATAAAAATTGGTTGGGCTTCAAACTTCCAATTTCTATTTTTTTATTTTCATCCATCTTTTCCTTCCAGATCTGCCTATTTTCAGTTTAGATCCACAGCCACCCTGAGTGTCCCATCTTCGGACCTCCTTTTGAATTTTTCTGGAACCCCCAAATTTACTGGAGGTTCTGTCCACCCTCCCCACCAAATAAAAATTTTCGTGGAATTTTTACAGGTCTCCAGCTATTTTCTAAAATTCACTTTCAGATCCCTCTACAGTTCTATCTACCTCTGTCCAAATCCGACCACCCACCAGTCTAAAATACCTTTCCCCATCCAAACCTCAACAAAACCCTTCAAAAAAACTATTTCCGTTTTCCTCTCTCTCCCCTCTACAATTTTCATGAAGAGCTCGAGGTTAGAATCTGAGGTATACCCCATGGTCAAAGGCAGTTCTCAAGAAACATCCCTGCTGCCCTGAGATTTCAGGCACTCACCAATAGCAACTTCAAAAATAGACTAAGGCCAGATCCGTGCAGATCCAGTTTATTTCTCTAGCCCTAGGTCGGAGTACTTCGAAAGAGCTTTCCAACGATACCTTCTGTGCTTCGATCTCACATCAGGATTGATCGCAACAGCCGATCTCGCCAGATCGCGCGCTGCAAAACAGAAGCACAAGTCCGTGGGCAGCAACTCCAAAGCTTGGAGATCAGAACCGATCAACCTCCGACCGGCGTTTCCGGCCGACCGTCATCCAGGGAGACGCGCCACCAGGGGTCACCATCACAGCGGGACCCACCCCACCAGACCCAGAGGGTAGAGTGGTCTATGGGCCCCACGGACCCGTAGATCGCGCCGTCCGGACAGCACCAAAACACGGGTTTGGCACCGCCGGAGCGACATCAAGATGCTGTCCGTCAACCCAATTGTCACGACTCCCAGGCCCCACATGTGACCTGTTACCTCCCTGCGTGGAGTGGGTCAAAATTATTGTACTACTGTAAAATTGTTTATCCGGGAGTCCGAGATTGTCCGGGGTTGTCTTCCCCACGCCGGGTGCATGGAGGTACGATCGTAACTTCTTGGCATTACTTTGCTTAGCTAGTATATGGTCAGATGCCGCTATGAGAGCGTAGGATTCTAGCCCGTGAGTCCATGTCATCGCTGTGAGCGAGAGAGTGACCCGTCCCGTGGCTCGATCCGAACACGGAAGTGAGTCGGACTACCCTTAACTCTGCCGGTTCTTCAACCGTGCACGATCCGCGTTTCCCTCGCTTGGGACGACGAGTGAGCTTGCGTTTCTCTTAGCGACGTATAGCCCATAGAAGCTCTTAGTGTCGGGCCTGATGTCTCTCCCATCGTATGTTGCTGGTCGTGTGTGCATTTAGAGTCCGAGGTCCATATAACTTAGAGTCGGTCCCTGTGTCTGTCCCGCATCAAAAAGATTCTTCAAAGTCAATACCATACTCTTGGTTGTACCCCTGAGCTACCAGCCTAGCCTTATTTCTTACTATGTTACCATGCTCATCAATTTTATTCCGAAAGACCCATTTAGTGCCTATAATATTGCCATGAGAAGGTTTAGGAACTAAGTGCCAAACCTTGTTTCTATCAAATTGACTAAGTTCTTCATGCATGGCATTAATCCAGTGTTCATCCTGAAGGGCACTCTCTATGTTCTTTAGTTCAATCTGAGATACTAAAGCAAATGAATTCAATTCATTTTCAATTCTTAAATGTGCTCTGGTTCTCGTAGGTTCATTCTGATTATCAATAATATTTTCTAGAGGATGGTCTCTAAGAAATTTAATATTGGTAACCAGAATACCTGGATTTTTACTTACCTCCCCCTGAGTGTAAGATTTTTCTGCTTCAGCCTCTTCTGCAGAATCTCCATTCGGTGCCTCTTTGGTATGCAGAATTTCTCCATCTTTTTTTTTTGTAAAATACGAGTCACCTAGTGTTAATAGGGAGAGTGCACCCCCTTCCAGAGGAAGAGAATGGACCCACTCCACCTAAAGAACACTAAGTGCTGCTTTTATTGATATATGAAACCAAGTACAAGAAGAGGGCCAAAGCCTAACAAAAAGTGGCAACGGGCCAGCAAAAAGGTAAACACATGGCTATACATCAGAAATTTTCTTGGGAAAAACAAAGACATATGAACTAGACAAAAATTCTTCGAATGTTAGGAAGGGCTGCAGCATCCGCCAACGCATAAGCTTTAGCACGTGTAGGTAACTCATGCCGAGTGTAAAACACCTCATTCTGCCTTTGAAAAACAGCATGCTCAGCCAAGGTATCAGCAACTTGGTTGGCTTCTCTATACACATGTGAGATGGAGCATCCCAAGGAAGACAAAAGGTCTTGAATTTCAGCCCACCAATGATGAAGCACCCAAGGGGGAGGTTTCTTTCTAACAATCATATCAACAAGTAAAGATGAGTCAGAGTATATAACAGAAATGGAGATGGACAATGAATGTGCTAATCTCAATGCATCCACCATGGCCCTGCCTTCTGCTTGAATAATGTTACCATGACCATAGAAAAAGGAAAACCCCAGTATAATATCACCACAAGAGTTTCTAATACAACCCCCTCCACCAGATAATCCGGAATCAGGTTTGAGACATCCATCTATATTAATGGAGCAGTCAGTTAAAGGAGGTATCCATCGAACTAATTTGAAGACTATATGTTTAGAATTAACCCGGATATTGTAAGATTGCAAGATAGTGAGAAATGCTGAATTTGGTGGCAATCTGAACTTAATGTTCTGAACAGCAATTCTGATATTGTATAAGATGTCTGTGACAGATTTGACAATCTTGGGTTTACTGCCTTCATACCTGAAAGAGCACCGAGCCTTCCAGATTTCCCACAGAGTAAGGACTAAGGTAATTAATGAAATAAAGCTTTCAGCAGTGGAGAGGTTAGCTTCCAGAAGAAACCATCTAAGCCAATTTAGGAAACCCCCAGAAGTATACCTGTAGACTGTTAATAAAGGATTCACAGCAGACCATAATGCCACAGCCACTTCCCCAGTTAGAAACAAATGATCAAAATCTTCAAGATCTCTGTTGCCCTGACAACAAGAGCAACATGAAGCAATATGAATACCCATATTTTGTAATCTACAATCAATTGGAACAGCTCTGTTAATCAATTTCCAACTGAATAAACCTGCCCTGGGAGGAATATGACTGTGTAAAGTTTTAGCCCTGCAGTTAGAAGAGTTCGGATGAACCTGCTGTTTCAACAGCCTATAAACAGACTTAACTGTGAGCACACCTGAATCAGTGAATATCCACACAGGGATATCTGCTCCCTCAGTCAATGTAAAGGATTTAATAACTGGGACAGTTTGCTGATCAGTCACATAACTCCATGCTAGGTGAGTTTCATTCAACAAAACATCCCTGACAGTGCAATTATGAAATTCAGATAAAGGAATATCAGTGGCCACTAAATGATTAGAAAACCATTTATCCTTGAAGAACAATGTGCTGTTGCCATCTTTAACAGTCATTCGGAGTCCAGACATTAAAAGATCCCTAGCTCTGATAAATTCATTCCTTCTAATACCAGCAGGAAAAAAGGTTTTACAGTCGGACAGATGCATACCTTTCAGATATCTAGATTTAACGAACCTGGCCCATAATGAATCACTGTAAGTAGCCAGCCATATTAGCTTGACATGAAAACAAGTCTGAATGTCAATCATACTGCGGACGCCAAGACCACCTTGCTCCACAGGGCAGCAAACTCTGTCCCATGAGATCCAATGTTTTTTGTGAGTGGATTCCATTCCTTGCCAGAAAAAATTAGAGAGAATCCTGTCAATCTGCCTCTGAATAGAAGTAGGAATGGAAATGGCACTAGCAGAATAAATAGACAATGAAGAGAGAACAGATTTAATCAAAGTCAATCGACCAGCTTGAGATAAGAATTTCTCCATCTACTTTGTCCCTACATAAACTGATGTCAGTTTTATTTTCTGACTCATCAAACACTATATGAGGAGATTCTTCAACAGTTTTAGAATTGAGATTATATATTCTATAGGCTCTCGAATGTTCAGAATAACCTAGAAAAATTCCAGGTTCACTTTTGGGTTCAAACTTATCAAGGTCTCGTTTGGAGTTTACATGAACAAAACATTTACAACCGAAGATCTTGAAATGCGCTAGAGAAGGTGTTTTACCTTTAAGAATCTCATAGGGAGTCATTTGAGTAGTGGGTCTTACCAGGGCTCTATTAATGATGTAACATGAAGTGCTAATAGCCTCAGCCCAAACCTTCCTTGGTAGGTTCCCTTCTACCAGCATAGTCTGAGCCATTTCAACTAAGGTTCGGTTTCTCCTTTCCACTACTCCATTTTGCTCTGGAGTTCTTGGTGAGGAGAACCTGTGATTGATGCCATTCTCCCTGTAGAAATCATCAAATTGTGAGTTAACAAACTCACCATCATGATCAGATAAAATATTCAAAATGGCATGATCATTGGTCTGTTTTATTTTATAAAAGAACTCCTAAAATTCTTCAAAGGCTTCATTTTTGTGAGACAAGTAGAAAACCCATGTGAATCTAGAGAAGTCATCAACAAGCACAAAACCATATCTTTTTCCAGATAAGCTAACTGACCTAGTGGGTCCAAATAAGTCCATGTGAATTAGCTCATAAGGTTTAGAAGATAGATTTTCAGTTCTAGATTTAAATGATTTTCTAGTTTGTTTACATTGGGTGCATGTCTCATAGATTTTATTGTCATTTTTAAAAGAAATTTCAGGAAGCCCTTTTATCATACTATGTTTATTCAGTTTATGAAGCAAACTATAGCTGGCATGACCTAATCTACGATGCCACAGGAAGGCTAGGTCATCCTTATTTACAGTAAGATAGATATTAGAGTGTGCTACATCATCTAAGTCTACCACATAGATGTTATTAACTCTCTTGCCAATAAATTTCACAGATTCAGAATTAGATTCATAGATGGTGCATGTAAGAGAATCAAATACAACTTTATGGCCTTTGTCACAGGGTTGACTTATGCTAAGAAGATTATAAGCTAAACCTTCAACTAACAAAACTTCTTCAATTAAACAAGAAGAGCACTTACCAACCTTTCCCGATCCAATAATCCTTCTGATGTGGCACAGCCCAAGGATGACTAAGCATGTAATGAACAACCTAGGACCTAGATCCACAAGCATACAAGCACTCCAATGATTCTCACAATAGCGTCTCACTCACACGGCACACGCGGTCACCTGGCGGGGCCAGGGGATGATGGCAAGGGTCCGAGGCGGGACCCAATGAGTCTAATGGACTTAGTTGGCTTAGGCTGACCCCAAAGAGTCTAGGATTCCCAACTTAGTGGGCAGCTGGCCCACAGGGCGGGGTTTGGGGTGGCACTCTCTCCCGGTCCACGGTGGCACCAACAAATGAACATACAAGTACGGGCCCTCTTCTCACCGTCCGACGAGCAATCAAAGCAATACTAAACTCACAGAAGTAAGGATATCAAGGTTAGTATCAGAGGCTCACCTGATCGGTGTGAAGACACCGATCCCGCTCGGAGACGTGGGCACGCCGGGAGGCGAGGGTATACACCCGATCGCCGCCGCGATGTAGCTTGACCTGAAAGTGCAAAGAGTACAACACTACGCCTCTCGCAGGAGGGGTGATCTTGGGGTGGGGATTAAGCTTATTACATCCAAAACTATCTCCACGCAGGGAGGGGCCTTCAGCCGGCCAAGCGGGGTGGGGAATTAAGCAAAGGAAACCCGACTTGCCGAATTCCGCCGGTTCTGCCAACCTGCAGGTTCGCCGGACTGTGAGGCGGTGATGATGCTGCCAAAAATTCCACAGAGCTCAAATCTTGATGAGACTTGCGCCAAAAGTTCCCCAAAGGGCTGAGGATGGTGTCTGAAATTTTACAAAAGCTCTGGAACTCGGGGCTGATCGGGCCGGCGACTGGAATAGGTCAGCAACTTCTGCCTCTGGCTGGTACAGAACTGATACATCAGGTTGTAGATGGAACTATGGGCTCTCCTGAACTCCGATTGAGGCGAAACTGGCAGTGACGCTTCCGTGGTCGGAGTAGCTTTGAGCAGGAGCTGACGGAGTTGCAATCGGAGGTTGGAGAAGAGAGCAGTCGTCGGATGAGTGGGTGCAGGTCGAACCTGGATCCGCAGGAGCAGTCTGTGCACTTGGACGAGGAAAATGGGAACTAGGGGTTCTGGAAGCCGATTGATGCCCTGCCTTTTGGAGATGAAAGAGGACTCAGAGGAGAAGATTTTTGATGAAGAACTCCTGCCCTGATTCTCAGGAGGTTGGCCGCTGTAGAGCTTCAACTCCGGCTCAGGTGCTCTGCTAGGGAAGCTCTTGGGCCTTCAGATTCGCAGGGAGGAGGACGTGGTGGCCGCTTCAAGCTACGGCCAACCTGCTGCCTGCAACCAGAGCTTGACCTGCAAAAGAAATGGGTATGAATGGAGGGGTGGTGGTGGGGGGCGACCTTGGCTGGGTTTGGGGTTGGATTTGGGTGACCAAGGGAGCTAAGGGGGGGGGAGATGGGAGGGAAATTCGAAATTGGGCTTTGGGAGAAGCTAATTTAGCATTGGGAAGGTGGTGGGATGCTTTGGGAAGGAGAGTGGGGTAGTTGGGGGTTGGGAGGTGGGGTGTGGATTGGAGGATGCCACCTTGGGGTTGGGGGGGGAGTTAAATGAGTGTATGGGGAAGGGGAGGGGTCTTAATGAGGGGTGAATGGGGAGGAGAGAGAAAATTCCGAAAATTGGGGTGGAGGGAGAGAGAGAGAGAGGGGGGGACCCCTTAGAGAGAGAGAGTGAGAGAGAGGGAGATCTAGTGGGATTTGGAAGTGGATTTCAATTTTCATTCAATTGTTCATTAGTTCAAAATGAGGGGAATCGGGTCCTATATATAGGAAACCCACATTTTTACAAAAGTCCCTGACATTTGACTCAATGACAAATAACCGAAGGGGTAGGGGCGCCCTTGGGCCAAGCCCAATGAATTGGGCCCAATAGCCTAACAAACCAACCTAATGCCACAATACTTAGGAAAATGACTCACTAACCTAGGTACATGACTCAAATAATAGGAAAATTACATGGCTTAAGACTCAAATAAAATTCAAAAATTACATGACTAGACTCACAAACACATGACGAACATAATGGCATAAGTCGACGACGATCCGAGCCTCAAAAAAAAAGTGGAGGGGCAAGGGATGCCCCCATCATACCCCCGGGGTGGGGAGAACTCGACCCTGTCGAGTATGGGTCCGCCTGGCGATAGTACCGGCTCCAGAATGTCGAGGTCAAGTCGCAACAGGTCCTCCCGACTCGCCCAAGTATCCTCAATCGGGCGACGGTTCTTCCACCTAACCAGGTAGCGCTGATACACCTTGTGCCTAGTAATGATACTCTGCTCATCCAGTATTGCCTCTACCTGCTCTCGTCGGTCTCTCAAGCTACGAAGTGGAGTCCCACCGGGAGTGTCTCTCTCAAGGGGGGGTAAAGGCTCGAGCTCCTCACTGGGTTCCACCGCGGGGCCCTTGTAGGGTACCAAGTCCGCCATATTGAAAGTAGGGTGTACCCCAAAACCCTTAGGTAGGTCTAGCTCATAAGCATTACTGCCAAGTCGTCTCAGAACTCGAAAGGGTCCCGAACCCCGTGCCCTCAACTTGGAGGCAGGTCCCGAAAGGAGCCGCTCCGTCCTCACCATCACCGAGTCTCCCACTTGGAACTCGCAGTGGCACCGATGAGCATCTGCCCGCCTTTTGTAAGCCTCATTGCTCTTTCCTATATGCTTGCGAGAATGCGTATGCCATGCACTATGATGCGATGTGGATGTGAAAAGTATGGTGTGCAAAGGTGGACCTGGGTAGCCAAATGTAGACCAATCACACTTTGATGCCATGAAGATGGTGACAGACTTAGGAGAGACGGGACATCCATAGATGAACCTTTTATGCATGGGTGTGACAGATGTCGGGGGACCCGGACATCCATGTATGCTCCTCTCATGCTTAAGACTCATGATGAATGAGGGTGGGCCAATACATCCGAATACGGTCCACTTATGCTTCCTACTTGACATGTGGGTGATGTGAATGAATGTACCCGACTTTTGAATCATGTCAAATGGTGTGGTAAGCCTAGACACATGCATGTTTATCCCAAAGGTGTCTTCCATATGCATAGATGTGGGATGACTTTTGAACTTCCATGTGAATGGG
This sequence comes from Amorphophallus konjac, assembly GCA_022559845.1. Lineage (NCBI taxonomy): Eukaryota > Viridiplantae > Streptophyta > Magnoliopsida > Alismatales > Araceae > Amorphophallus > Amorphophallus konjac. The sequence goes on from CM040120.1 coordinate 307,958,615, forward strand.
TCGAAGGGATCTAAGAAGGTGGGCATTATGGAGAGGAGCTCTTCCTTGTCTCCTAGGCATATGTTGTTTATGGTGATGGTTCCCTTTGTGGGGCCTGAGTCTTGGAAGAGTTGGTCTTGGTCAAACATGGTTGGTTGGGGTAGAGAAAGGTGGGTTGTTGGTAAGGTGGGCGGGTCACATGGGTAACTAGGCTCCCATTGGAAGGGATCAAAGGGGTCATGGATCGGGCTTCCTAGAGGAAGGAACTCCATGCCCACAAGGTCCATACAAGGTGGGTCATCCTCTTCTAATGGAGTAATTTGGTCGAAGCTCTTGGGAGGTAGATCGACCATGAGGGAAGAGCTTGGCTTTCTACCCGAGATAAGAAGCTCCAATTTGAGGAGATGGTCGGGCTCATCGGGTGTGGGGAGGAATAATAGAAGGTCACTAGTGTAGCAACCAATGGTGCACATTGAGGTGATAGACCCAACACATAGGTGTAGGAGGTCAAGGCTCCTAGGTTGTTCGGTCATGGGGGTCAACATGCTAGTCAACTCTAATTGCCATGCTAAGCCCTTGAGAAGGTCCCCTAGTGTCTCCACTTGATAAGATGATTGGATGGTGGTGCAATAGGAGTTGAAGGGCACTATGGGGAGGTGTCGCTCCAAGGAAGGGTAGGCCATGATCGGGTGAGCTGGGCTCTCTTTTAACCATCTAGCCAAGGACCCACTTATGATGAGTTCACTCCCTACTAGAAGAGAGGGCATAGAGTGAAGATCGTGATGCAAGGCTTTGTCCTCATCTTGGGCATGTATTTCTTTCAAGGTGGGAGTTGGATCCGGGGTGTTCACCACTATGGGGCTGGGTGTCAGGATTATGGGTTCTTCTTCCAAGGAGGTGGGTAGGTACTTTGTGGGTGGGGTGATGATGATTGGCGCATGGTGCATCCGGGGTGGTGAACGAGGTCGGATTTGGGTTGGGGTTGGAAGTGGAAGTAGTGGTGGCCTAGGTTGGGGTAAGATTGGGGTTGGAAGAAGAAGGTGGGGTGGGTGTGGAGGCTTGATTTGATTGGTTTTGGGAGGTGTGTCCCTTTTAGGGGGTGATAGAGGGGTAGTGGTGGGGGCCAAGGGGATTTGTGGGGTAAGGGTTTGGTGATGGATTTTGGATTGGGGGGTGGTGGCCATCATGGACTTCGGTGGAGGGGTGGACACGGAGCGCACATGTGCTGGTGGAGCTATGGTTGTGGTGAGGACTTGGAGGTAGGGTGTAGATGTAGTGGTGATAGATGTGGGAAGTGGTGGGGATTGGGTGATTGGGGTCTTGGGTTGGCCAAGGGGAAATGAAAGAGTTGAAATGCTCTTTAGGCTTTGGTGTTCGGAATGGGAGGGGAAAATATATCTAGCCCTAAGTTGTTCCTTCATGTCTCCCCATGTTGTGAGGGGAGCTTCCCTTCTAATTATCCTTAAGCCTTCAATTTTCAACCAATGAGTGTGGGCCCGTTTGGTAAGTTGTAATTTGGCAAATCAGACTTTCTCATCCTCGGACATGGGATACCAAGTGAAGTAATGATCCATAGAAGCCTCCCATTCTAAATACTCATTATGATGAGTCCCATCAAAGGTGAGAGGTGAGGGAGGAGCCCTACTATCATTCATCCATGGGGCGGGCCAATTTTCTTCTAGTTGATCAAGTCGTCTAGATAGGTTATCAAGCTTGCCATTGGCATGGGTCAAGGTTTTCATGAGGTAACTGACGTGGCCAGGGAAGTCATGGGTGTTAGTGGTAGGTATCCCTTGGGGTTTTGGATTCATGGTGGTATTTAGAAGAGGATGGATTGACTTGATAATGGGCTCCACTACGAGTGGTCATGCAAAGTTGGGTGGGCTATGCAAGGGTGTGCGGATGCACCTATGAAAGACTTAGTGTGACCCAAGACTAGACTTGTAAGGACAAGCCTATGACCGCTCTGATACCACTTGATGTGGCACAGCCCAAGGATGACTAAGCATGTAATGAACAACCTAGGACCTAGATCCACAAGCATACAAGCACTCCAATGATTCTCACAATAGCGTCTCACTCACACGGCACACGCGGTCACCTAGCGGGACCAGGGGATGATGGCAAGGGTCCGAGGTGGAACCCAATGAGTCTATTGGACTTAGTTGGCTTAGGCTGACCCCAAAGAGTCTAGGATTCCCAACTTAGTGGGCAGCTGGCCCGCAGGGCGGGGTTTGGGGTGGCACTCTCTCCCGGTCCACGGTGGCACCAACAAATGAACATACAAGTACGGGCCCTCTTCTCACCGTCCGACGAGCAATCAAAGCAATACTAAACTCACAGAAGTAAGGCTATCAAGGTTAGTATCATAGGCTCACCTGATCGGTGTGAAGACACCGATCCCGCTCGGAGACGTGGGCGCGTCGGGAGGCGAGGGTATACACCCGATCGCCGCGGCGATGTAGCTTGACCTGAAAGTGCAAAGAGTACAACACTACGCCTCTCGCAGGAGGGGTGATCTTGGGGTGGGGATTAAGCTTATTACATCCAAAACTATCTCCACGCAGGGAGGGGCCTTCAGCCGGCCAAGCGGGGTGGGGAATTAAGCAAAGGAAACCCGACTTGCCGAATTCCGCCGGTTCTGCCAACCTGCAGGTTCGCCGGACTGTGGGGCGGTGATGATGCTGCCAAAAATTCCACAGAGCTCGGATCTTGATGAGACTTGCGCCAAGAGTTCCCCAACGGGCTGAGGATGGTGTCTGAATTTTTACAAAAGCTCTGGAACTCGGGGCTGATCGGGCCGGCGACTGGAACAGGTCAGCAACTTCTGCCTCTGGCTGGTGCAGAACTGATACAGTAGGTTGTAGATGGCACTGTGGGCTCTCCTGAACTCCGATTGAGGCGAGACTGGCGGTGACACTTCCGTGGTCGGAGTATCTTTGAGCAGGAGCTAACGAAGTTGCAATCGGAGGTTGGAGAAGAGAGCAGTCGTCGGATGAGTGGGTGCAGGTCGAACCTGGATCCGCAGGAGTAGTCTGCGCACTTGGACGAGAAAAATGGGAACTAGGGGTTCTGGAAGCCGATTGATGCCCTGCCTTTTGGAGATGAAAGAGGACTCAGAGGAGAAGATTTTTGATGAAGAACTCCTGCCCTGATTCCCAGGAGGTTGGCCGTTGTAGAGCTTCAACTCCGGCTCAGGTGCTCTGCTGGGGAAGCTCTTGGGCCTTCAGATTCGCAGGGAGGAGGACGTGGTGGCCGCTTCAAGCTACGGCCAACCTGCTGCCTGCAACCAGAGCTTGACCTGCAAAAGAAATGGGTATGAATGGAGGGGTGGTGGTGGGGGGCGACCTTGGCTGGGTTTGGGGTTGGATTTGGGCGACCAAGGGAGCTAAGGGGGGGGGGGGAGATGGGAGGGAAATTCGAAATTGGGATTTGGGAGAAGCTAATTTAGCATTGGAAAGGTGGTGGGATGCTTTCGGAAGGAGAGTGGGGTAGTTGGGGTTTGGGAGGTGGGGTGTGGATTGGAGGATGCCACCTTGGGGTTGGGGGGGGAGTTAAATGAGTGTATGGGGAAGGGGAGGGGTCTTAATGAGGGGTGAATGGGGAGGAGAGAGAAAATTCCGAAAATTGGGGTGGAGGGAGAGAGAGAGAGAGTGAGAGAGAGGGAGATCTAGTGGGATTTGGAAGTGGATTTCAATTTTCATTCAATTGTTCATTAGTTCAAAATGAGGGGAATGGGGTCCTATATATAGGAAACCCACATTTTTACAAAAGTCCCTGACATTTGACTCAATGACAAATAACCGAAGGGGTAGGGGCGCCCTTGGGCCAAGCCCAATGAATTGGGCCCAATAGCCTAACAAACCAACCTAATGACACAATACTTAGGAAAATGACTCACTAACCTAGGTACATGACTCAAATAATAAGAAAATTACATGGCTTAAGACTCAAATAAAATATAAAAACTACATGACTAGACTCACAAACACATGATGAACATAATGGCATAAGTCGACGACGATCCGAGCCTCAAAAAAAAAGTGGAGGGGCAAGGGATGCCCCCATCACCTTCCCTTGGTATTACCTCCAAATGTAACATGACCAGCATCTTTCTTCACCAGTATGCATAATTTTTCTTTATCTCCGGTCATGTGCCTGGAACAGCCACTGTCTAGATACCACTTGTTATGATTGGCTGCCAGGCATACCTACAAGGGAATTAAGTAGAATGATTTGGAACCCAGAGCTTCTTGGGTCCCATAAAAGCATTTATTTCATGCAGACATGAAAGTAAATATTTTGGTATCCACATTTGATTTGGTTTCTTCATGGAAGTTGTGGATTTCTTATCATTCAGTTTGGTCTATTTTTTCTTTTCGCCATTAATTTTGGGAGATTTATTTTGAAGTGTAGCAATTTTCTTCTTAAGCCCATTCTGAAAGTTTCTTTTCCAGTGATCAGTCCGATGAGTATTGGAAGTAGTATAAGCATAGGGAACCCTAGGCTGTTTTGGCATGAATTTGATATAGCCATAAGAGTTCTGGCTTCTAAAGATTTTGTGCCTGGGTTGCACATAGGAGTTCCAAGGATAGAGTCTATGCATTTGTGTAGAGTAGGAGTTCTAGAACTGCATTGACCTCGTGTAGAGGTTGCCTTGACCTCTTCCATCAAAGTAGTGGTGATAGGATTTATAGAAAGGAGGATGAGTCGAAGTATTCTGATAATGACCTTGACTTGAGATACCTCTACCTAGACCTTTCTCAAAGGATTTGAACCCAGTAGTGCTACGGGTTGGATGAGATTTGGAGTTGCCTCTGACTTTCTGTTAAGGCTGGACAGTTTTGGGCTTAGATTTTCCTTGGACTCTAGCCTTAACAGTCTGAATCCTAGCCTGTCCCTTGATCTGAGGTGTGGGACTGTGTGAGCAAGATTCCCTAGACACCTCTATCTTCGCTTTGCCCTTGTCTTTGGCACTAGCCTTGACTTTCTCAGCTGGTTTTAGATTTTCACTAGAAGTCATTTGAATCAAAGGTTGTGATGTTCCTTTTTCAGCCACAAAAGAAATTGACCTAACATCAAACCTTTTTTGATTAGTTGGGTTGAAACCCAAACCTTCCTTTCTAAAGTTTATTTTTGTTCCTAAGAGGGCATTTAGATTTTTTGTTCCTCGTGTCATGCCTTCAAGGGATTTTTGCTTATCCTTGTTTTCTTTTTCCATATTTTTAATGACCTTTTTGAGTTCAGCATTTACACCATTGATAGCTTCATATTTTTCGGTTGCTATTCTGGTTTCTTCCTGAAATTCATGTATTCTCATTTTAAGTTCATCAATGGTGTTCAACAAATTCTCATTTTCATTTTTCAAATCAATTAACATGCTTTTACTACATTCAGCTTCATTGAGGGACTTTTTTAGCTCTAAGTTTTCAGTTGTTAGACATGCAATCTTATCAGACAAAGAAGTATCATTAACTAATGAATTCATTTTCTTTTTCAAATGTCTGTTCTCCCTACGCATGTTTTCATATTTTTCAAGGATTTCAGCATATACATCTTCCCATTCATTCTGTGTAAAGTTTTCGAATGGGGAGAATACCTCGACATCATCTTCCTTGCCTTCATCACTCTTGGCCATCAGACATATCCTCTCTTCTTTCTCACTTTCAGAGGAGCTGCTCTGACTTTCTTCTTCATCATCGCTCCAGGTGCTAACCATGCCTTTTCCCTTTTTGTTCTTCCACCTGGGCTGCTTATCCTTGAGCCCAGGACAATCTGCCTTGAGATGTTCTACTTTCCTACAATTGTAACAAACTATGGCATCAGTTTTCTTAACATATCAGATTTATGTTTGGACTGTCTTTTTCCAGAGAAGTATTTTCTTCTCAGCCCTTTCCCTTCTTTTCTAGGAATTTTTTGAACTTCCTAGTAATCATTGCAAATTCATCCCGATCTTCCTCAGAACTAGTGCAGCTATACTCACTAGACGACCCTTTGCTAGAATTAGCTTTAAGAGCTAAGGGTTTTCTTCTCTTTTCAGACTCATCAAACTTTTTAAGGTTCAACTCATATGTCATGAGAGAACCGATGAGCTCATCTACAGTGGTCGTAGCTAAGTTCCTAGACTCCTCCACTATAGTGGCCTTAGTGTGCCAGATGGGTGTCAGGGACCTTAGAATCTTCCTAACCAACTCATACTCACTGTAGGTTTTTCTCAGACTTCTTAAGCTGTTGGTAATCACATTCAGATGCGCATACATCTCAGATATTGACTCTTCAGGCTTCATTTTGAAAGTCTCATACTCAGAGACTAACATGTTGGCTTTGGTTTCTCTAACTTGAGACGTCCCTTCGTAAATGACCTCTAGCTTATCCCACATCTCCGTAGCAGTGTTGCAAGAAGAGACTCTGGAGAATTCGGTGGGATGAAGTGCACATTGTATAGCATTAATGGCACCCTAATTGAAGGTGGATCTAGGGATATGCTTTTTAGTCTAGAACTCTTTGTCTGGAGGCAAATCAAAAGGACCCTTACTGACAACTTTCCAGATCTCGTAGTCCTTTGCACGCAGGAAGACCTGCATCCGATTCTTCAAGTAAGCATAATTATTACCATTGAAGAATGGTGGCTTACTCGTAGAATGACCCTCAGCGATCAATCCTTTAGCATCCATAACAAATCTCTCCGGGATGTAAAGCCCTAAGGGAGAGTTAGGCTCTGATACCACGTGTTGGAACGGATGGACACTAAGATCTAGAGGGGGGTGAATAGATCTACCCATAAAAATCTACAGCAGTTAAAGACAATACGGAATAAAAACTAACCACTGTAAATCAATCAAGAGATATAAGTTTCAGAACAAATTAGAACGCTAACAATTATGCACGAAGGGCAATGCACAATAACAGCTAGAAAGATTACTGTAAAATGTCAGACAGTAAGAATAGAATCTTCAAATTCAGTAAGAGATGAATTTCAGCAATATCAAGAGAAATCAGATAATCGCACTTAACAGTCAGGCAAACATCCAGGTATGGTACGATGGCAGAGGCTAGCCTCACGCAAGAGGTGGAATTCCAGATTGGCATAACCTATCATTCTAAACGAGTCTTTTGATATACCTACTGGATGAAGAGCTTTAGCAGGAATCTCAGATAGCAATTTTAATAAGTGAAAGCATGTTTCTCTTAAACGCTCCTAAGCATTCTTCTAAACAATGAGCAGACAGAAGCTATAAACACACTGGAGCACAAATCAATCACACAAGAGAGAAGATTTTTTAGGTGGTTCGATCTCTATCCAGAGATCTACGTCCACCCCTTACTCAATTGAGTAAGGTTTACTGCTATTACACAGCTTGAGTACGCTGATCCACAGCTTCGGGATATAATCCCTACAGATCGCTGATCCACAGCTTTGGGGATTAGATCCCAGACCGTTGAGCCTCACAGCTTGCTACCGCTGAGCCTTATATCTTCGGTGTCCGAGGTTTCACCTTCGCCCGCTGATACACAGCTTAAGAGAATTCAGGAAATAAAATGGAAAGAACGAAATGAGAAAACAATGTAGCTCTCTAGGAGCAGATTGACTCTGGATTTGATCCAGGAGTCAATTACAAAGATAGATTCTCACAAACTCTCTTCTCACTCTGACCTTCTATCCAACTAATGGCACTCCTTTTTGACTTTCACCGCAGGCTCTTCTTCTTTCTACTCTCAGCTTTCAGCGCTCAGTCTTCTATCTCGAACTCCTTCTCTCTGCTTCTATGCTCTCCCTTTCTTTTTTTTTCTCTCACACTTGATCTGAGAGATCTGGTCCCTTTATATAGCCTCGCGAGAAAAGGGCGTGTGGAAAACACGTTTCTCGCCCAGAAAATCAGTAGAAGAGGCTCTGGTGAAGCTCCACGTGTCAGGAGATGCAGATGCTCTTTCCACGTGTCAGATGAATAGAAGCGCGCGGCCCAAGTGTCTGATATATCTGATTGGAGAACACCTTGGATCACGTGCCACTTATTATCCTGGGATCACGTGACCACTTAAGTGTCTGTTGTTTCCGGAGACGTAGTAATTAATCCTGCAATTCAGACGATAGTCATTTAGTCAAACACTTAGAATGCATATGCACTGACCTTGTAGCATCATATGAGAATATGCACAGACTTGTCCTTGAAAATGTGCACGAACTTGATTATGCTAAATAGAATGAGCATTGACCTCGAAATGCAGTATAAGAAATATGCACTAACCTTGGATATGCATAGAATGGTGTATGCACAAACCTTCCAAGCGATCAATGCAAATGTGCACCAACCTGAGTTTATGCAAATAACTATATGCACTGACTTTATATAGACACAAGGCAGACGTGCACAGACCTTCATATGCATAATTCAAAAATGTGCATGGACCTATATGTGCTAAATGTGAAACATGCACGAACCTCATTTTTCACAAGGCAAAGGATGCACCGACTTGTATGCAGACAGATAGAATGTGCACCGACGTTACATGCTGAACAACAAAATGTGCATTGACATTGTATCGCTCAAGGGTAAGTGTGCACCGACCTTGTATCGCACAAGGGCAAGTGTGCACCGACCTTGTATCGCACAAGGGCAAGACCTGCACCGACCTTTATGTGCACAAGGCAAAACTTGCACCGACCTTTATGTGCATGAGACTGAAACATGCACCGATCTTGTATAAAATCATACAAGACGTGCACCGGCTTTAAATGCACACTACAAGATCTGCACCGACCTGTTGTGCACTTCTACAGAAACGTGCACCGACCATAGTGGTACCAAGAGATGATGTGCACCGACCTTACCTCTGCTTACCATGTGATATGCATTGACCTTTATGCGCAGAGCTGTAAAAATGTATAGACCTTAGTATGAAATGCGTGTACATGAAGCTATGAAATGCTTACAGTGTTGTCATAATAAGAATGGTTTCAGAGAATCATTATTATCAAAACCCAAGAGCTGAAAAACAAAATGTATTGTTGCCAATTATCAAAATAAAATGGGAAGTTAAATTCAGAGAATTAAGTCAAAAGAGACAGATCATGAGACACATTATCCCACATGAGCTCCCACAACACGAGGCGCAGCTGAATTGGAGGCTCCACCTCAAATAACGACCTCTCAACTGGCTTTCGATTACACTAGGGGCATGACCCCACAGCTTACTCCTTAGCCCCAAGGGCCTACTACCATACCTCAAGTAGTAGTGGTGGCGACGCCGCAGACGCAGCAAGCTCAACTCTACCCAAGCCCGGTCGACCCGACATTGATGAATAAACTAATGATAGAACAAATGATCGAAAAGAAGCTGGCCGATAGAGGCAGTGAAGATTATGCTACTTTTGATGCGTACTGTACCTTACCTTGTTCATCACGCTACCAAGAAATTGCCTCTGGGCATCACCAAACCCCAGAAGTTCAATAAATTCAATGGACAAGGTTCACCGAAAGAACACATAGCCTACTACATCAACGTAATGGGCGATCTGGTGACCGACGAGTCCTACCAGCTCAAGTTCTTCGGGTCGTCCCTCACATGACTCACTTTTGAATGGAATTCGAACTTACCAGCTGGATCCATCAATGATTGTCCGGACATGCAACGACAATTCCGAGGGCAGTTCCACGTCACTGAAAGAGAAGTGACTGTGGCCGAGCTATATGCTTCCTAGCATAAGAATGATGAAACTGCTTTGGAATGTATCAAAAGATGGCGAAACCTCAGCATGAGGTGTAGGCGCCCGCCACACCAGGAAGATGCCGTGCAAATTTACAAGTAAAACCTGAAGCGGGGAATCCTCGAGAAGATGATCGGTATTGAAATTAGGTCTTCTGACTGGCTGAACAACGTGGTGGCAGAGATCGAGGCCTTCCTCTCCGGTCACGACTCTGCTCCTGCTGCTGCAAGCCAAAGAGCCAAACCAGCTGATAGGTGGCCCGTGCCCAAAGAAGTTCACACCATTGACTTCAAGGCGTTCCAGCAGCTAAAAGATGAAGAAAAGGGGGTTGCCAACCCTCCCCTTGCTGAGCCCGATGAACAACAAGAAGGCCCATCCCTGCATACCAAAATGAAGAAGCTCTATTCTTTCCCCAAGGAGAGAACCCGGGCCCTGTTCGAATGGGCCACCAAATACAACAAGATTACCCTCCCAGAACCAAAGAGACCGGAAGACGCTAGAAGAAAAGATGATCCCCATTTTTGCCCGTATCACCAAATGATCGGGCATTCCATTGAAGATTGTTATCCATTCAAGGATGCTATTGAAAGGCTGATCAAGAAAGGGGAATTACAAATGGGCGAGCACAAAGTGGATCCTCCACGCGCTCACGAACTCCCTGATCTAAAAAGTGCTATCAACATGATATCTATACATCGCCAGTCACCCGAAGAGGTGCCCGAAGCTCATGCTACTGAAGAAAGAGATGAAGAGATATGCCCCGCGCCGATAAGCACAGATCAAGCTGAAGTCGCTACCTCTCATCATCATGCTAATCAGTCCCCGGAGAACTGGGGGCACTTTCCACTGCCTAATGAAGAGGCGTACTGTTATACCACTCCCCCATCTGAGGGCGTGGGGGTAGAAATTTCAACTATTGAGGGACCAAACGTGTCCGAAAACGATGGTAGGATGCCATTGGTCCCACCCGAAGTCAAGACGGGAAGCAACATTCCCAACTCTTATCAATCTGATCTTGCCCTAGTGGCAAAGCTATACCAAAACCTCCAAGAAGGAGAGGTGCTAAGAAGAGAATTAAGCAGGATGGGTTTATACCTAGCTACACCAGGGCAAGCAGGACCCTCATTTGAAGCTCTACATGGCAGTACTGAGCCACTCGAAGCCTCACCGGCACCGACAATGCCTCGAATGATGCATGACCAGGCATGGGGTACCCTCCCTCAGCAGCTGCAGCATGCGCCCTCGGTGCATCCCTCAACTTCTCGGGCATGCCAGGAGGCAATTACTACACCTCAGGCAATCCCACCAATAAACTCGCTTCTATAATCAGCCAACTTGTGTCCGAGTCTGACAGCTTCGCTAGCAATGAACAAGCTAAAAATGTAACAAACCGTCGAAACGAAGCCAGCTGAGGGAGAAGTCACTGAGGCACAACTATATCTGACCGAGCAGAAGGATGGTGAGTCTGCTTTGGTCTACATCCAACGATGGATAAATCTCAGCACGAGATGCAGACATCCGCCCGGCCACAGGGATGCTATACCAATGGGCAAACATAGCATGAAGACGCATAACCCTCTAAAGGAAATTGGCATTGAAGTCAAGTCCTTTGATCAATTGAATGATCTGGGAACCGATGTCGAAGCCCTTTTGGAAAAGCACTGCCCAGCTACTGCTACCCCGATTCAAAAGAGTAAGCTAGCTAGGGAACGTCCGGCGCAAAAAGAAACGCACGCTGTTGATTTTGAAGCTTTCGTGCAACGAATTGACAAATCAGAAGAGGCAGCTGGCCCTTCTACCGTCAAGCCTGCTGAGAAAAAGTCCTCACTAAGAGGAAGAATGAAGAAGCCATATTCCTTTCCGAAGGATAAAACTCACACGTTGTTTGAGTGGGCCCGTGGATACAACAAGGTCGTCCTCCCGGAGCCCAAAAGGTCGAATGATGCCAGATGGAAAGTTGATCCTCAGTTCTGCCCCTACCACCAACAAAGGGGGCACTACATTAAGGACTGCTATGTTTTCAAGGATATCGTCGAAGGCCTGATTCAAAAAGGTGAATTACGAATGGGTGAACACAAGGTGGATCCACCTCGCCCGCACCAATTTCCTGCCTTTAAGATGTCAGCCAACATGGTCTCGTTGTGCCAGCTGAAGCAACACTTATTCTAAAGGATATTCCAAGCCTCACAATCTATGGCAAGAAATCGAAGAAAAATTCAAGATGCAGATGGTGCTCCGCTCTGGGGGCAAATGCTGGAAACAAAAGAAGAAAGAAAGGCTGAAGATAAAATAAGAGCATGCCGTCGTATAGTGCAGAGATTCTATCCTTCGGCTTAGCCGTTGGGGCCAAAGCCCGCTTCCATGTATATGTTAGATATCCTACCCTTCGGCTTGGCCACTACGGCCAAAGCCCACTTTTATATGTTTCAAATGTTTTATCCTGCGGCTTAGCCATTCTGGCCAAAGCCCGCTCCCATGTATCTCAGATATACTATCTTCCAGTTTAGCCATCTCGACCAAAACCCGCTTTTATATATATCGAATATCCCATCTTTCAGCTCGGTCGTCTCGGCCAAAGCCCACTTTCACATATTCAAGATATCCTACCTCTTTGCTTAGCCATTACCGCCAAAGCCCACTATCGGGACCAAGCCATCCATCCCCTGTAACCACTACAACTCGATGGCTTAGACACTCTGTCGAAGCCTATTATCCTTTGGGCTTTTACAGCCTGCTCTCCAGCTATCTTTGGGTTTCACAGCCCGCTCTCCCAATATCCTTTGCATTTTACAACCTGCTCTCCCAATATCCTTTGGGTTTTACAACCCGCTCTCCCAATATCCTTTGGGTTTTACAACCTACTTTCCCGCTATCCTTTCAGTTTTACAACCTGATTTCTCGCTATCCTTTCGGTTTTACAACCTGCTGTTGACAGCTAAAATATGAACAAAGATAAAGATGGGACCAGACCAGCAACGAAGACTGGAAGATGCCTGCAAAGTCAGGATTGAGGGAGGACCCTCACTACCGACTAATTGCCCGGCCAGGACCTTCTCAGGCCTGGCTGATGTCCGGTGTTATCGTCATCCAGACGACGATACTGATGAAGCGCTGAGAACCTTGGATTTTTTTCCGGGGAGATCATGTCACCATAAGAAAGGGGCCTTCGTTGGTTCTGATATGTGTTAGGAAATCAATAAGGCTGAACAGAATATGGGCTTTAAAAATGGGCCTGTTGAATGGGCCTGTTAACATGCTATTGAGGATGGGCCTGATACCCCTCGCGCCGAGAACCTCCCCATGGCCACAGGCGCGCCGGGAAGCCCCTCCATGGGAGCGCGCCGGGAACCCCTGCTATAGGCGCGCCGAGAATCACTTGAGATGGACAGGGTTATATAACCCCTTTTTCTCCCACGAGAAGAAAGGAGGAGGATCGAAAAGAAAGAAAAAGAAAAGGATAGCCAGATAAAGAGACCAACAGAGAGAGAGAGCCTCCTCCGCTGAAAAAAGAGAGAAGAGATCAATCAGAAGAGAAGGAGAAGAAGAAGAAGCTCCAGGTGGGCAGGCAGCTGGGGAGGGAGAGGAGTCAATGCTCCGCCCTCCCCCATGTTTTCTTTTCTTCTTCATGTAATTATACGAGTTTTATCTCGATGCATCGGATGTAACCGGGATATCCCGGCCTCTGTTTTATCTCCTTTCCCTCACTCCCTCCTTGTAATTGGTCTGAGTCTTGGAATGATATTATGAAATGAAACGCTCCAATGGCCCGTTTGGGCGCTGGGTGATTGAAGTATCTGCCCTCTGTCTTTCTATGCATATATCTTTTATTTAAATGTCCAGACGATTCGGGTTTCAGAGTCGTTTCTATGAGTCTATTCTTCGAAGAGGAATGAAGATAGGGCCCCTACCCTCATCTAATGGGTTATTGGGTTCTGTTTCCTTCTCCCCTCCTATCTCGATGGCAGATCCCCGATATACATTCGAGTTTTCCTTCGAGGTTCCACCCCTCATGCCATTCAGGAACCAGATACATCGATTTCTCGGTTCCCTGAACTGCTGGTTATGAGATATATGCTTAATCTGCAGATGAATGCAACCCCACGAGGTTATGATACGTGATGACCTCGACCCCTGGGCCCTCCATTCTAACCCGTGAATGATTAGGGCCTAGAATTCCAGTGCCGAGGGTTGTGTCGTTCCTCCATCGCTGGTTTGTTTCCTCGATGCCATTGGGCTCGTCCAGGTGATCAGAGGCAGTCATCCCTTGATCTCCTCGGACGGCTGGCGGCAAACAGATAAAAATTTCCACAGGACGTTGTGAGAGGGTCTTATTTCATCTAATGACTTCGCCTTCCAATTCCCTTGGCATCCCTCCAACAGAAATCTTCATGTAATCCCAGAAATCTCTAGAACAGAGTGCCGTAATCAAGCCATAAACCCATTCTGGCCTTGAGCCCTTTCACCTTCCCGGCGCGGCCGTTGCCACGCCGAGAGCTATGCGGCCGAGAGGGCTTCCCCCTCTTCCCTTCAGTATGTTGACAAAACCCTCAATCCTGTTCATTTTCCAAGAAAACCCTTTGCAATACAGCCTTCCTGGCTCGGGGGCCTCCCGGCGCCAGGTTCCCGGCGTGGTGACGAGCGCGCCGAGAACCCCTGCGCCGAGAACCCCCCTTGGCCAATAAAAGCCACGCCGAGAACCCCTTGGCCGATAAAAGCCGCACCGAGAGCTTCCCCCCCGCCAATAAAACCCATGCTGAGGTTCCTTCTTTGGCCAATAAAACCCAGGCCAAGATCCACCTTCACACCATCACCCCCCAATCCCTTTAATCTCTCCACACATCTGTCCAGAGGATGTTCAGAGACCATCACATACGCCCCGAGGAGATACAGTAATGGGGAGGACCTCCCCTACATTCCTATGTCCCGAACTGGATTCACATGCAACCCCGTGGGTTCGGTGGACCTTGTCTTTACAAGGGTTTCATCGGTCTCCGAGAAGGGGAATAGTGACCGATGCTAGAGACATGTACAGTCTCTTTGAGCCTTAGTGTTCCCTCATCTTCCGGCTTTCATCCCGGCACTCCGTGGATGTCAGCCTATATCATTCCCTGGCAAATGCCAAGTCCAGGGGAGGTGCTGCCAAAATTCTCCCGGGGTGATGAAAGACCATATTGAACTGTCCCCGGGACTCTGCACATCAATGGTGAAAGAGGTCCTCTATGCTGGATTGGTCTTCCTCAGTTCCTCTCAACCTCTGGCCTTCTTTTGCAGCACAAACCAAAATCAGTTGAGGCCCGATGAATAGATGCAATTTGATCACCCAGGGCCCATCTACTTTGACCTGGATCTCCAGGAAATCCTCTGACCCGCCAGCAAACCCCAGAGCAGAGTATCGTCAAACCTTGTCGGCGCCATAGCTCCCGGCGCGGCCCGCGCCGGGAACCCCACGCCGAGAGGCCCACCTCCTTGGCCTCCTGCCGAGAGCCTTGCTATTAGCGCGCCGGGAACCCCTGGCCGTTTGGCCCTTGCGCCGAAAACCCCCCCTTGGCTTCCCTTTGCGTCGAGAACCATCTCTTGGGCGCGCCGAGAACCCCATCTCTCGGGCGCGCCGGGAACCCCATCTCCTGGGCGCGCCGGGAACCCCCCATCCTGTGCCGGGAACCTATGCACGGTTGAACTGCACCGATAACCTACTCAAATTGTATTACTGCGCCTTGACCCCCGCGACCTGACCGGGCAGGTCGATCCCCGCGACCTGACCGCGCAGGTCGATCCGCGTGCGAGGGCGCAACATCGAGCGTTCACTTACATTCCGTCGTCCCGCATCGGATTTATGAGTAACCCCTTTAGCTCAGGAGGTCTATGCCACTGCATGAGTCCCGCCGGCTTCCCTAAGGGAAAATCAAACATTGCCCCATGGCATATATATATAGGTAGGGAGGTTTGGCCTCTCTCTTTCTCTCGGCTTTCATCCCGGCACTCCGTGGGTGATAGCCTATTTCCCCCTGGGCAAAATCCAGATAAAGGGGAAATGCTGTCGAAATACTGATCGATGCTTTAAACCTCCATCATGGCCACGGCTCAGTCTTTGAACCGCTGACTTAACGATATCGTCTCTGAGCCGCTGACTTAACGATACCGTCTGCTTCTATAGCTGATGTTGTTATCTTGCCCGCCTTCCTGGCTCTGGTATGAAGTTCCATTTTGCACACATTAATACATGTTTGCCTCTCGAGGCCTCCTATTTTGGCGTTTAATCAAGGGTTGTCCTTCCTTGGAAGGACGTAATTAACGTCATAGCCTTTATGGTATGACGGACTTCTGGTCCCGACTCGGACCTCACAATCGGCTGACCAAGTCAAGTCGAGCGCATAATAAAATTGTCACCCCGGTGACTGGCACGCCTAATAAATCAAAAATCTAAATAAAAATCTAAATAAATAATATAATGAAATAAGATAAAATCCGCGTCCACACCTGCTTTCCCGCTCTCCTTTGGGTTTTACAGTCTGCTTTCCCGCTCTCCTTTGGGTTTTACAACCTGCTTTCCCACTCTCCTTTGGCTTTTATAGCCTACTTTCCCGCTCTCCTTTGGGTTTTACAACCTGCTTTCTCGCTCTCCTTTGGGTTTCACAGCCTGCTTTCCTGCTCTCCTTGGGCTTACATAGCCCGCTCTCCAATTACCCTTGGGCTTTCACAGCTTGCTCTCCAGCTTTGGGCTTACATAGCCTGCTCTCCCACTATCCTTAGGCTTTCATAGCCCGCTCTCCAATTACCCTTGGGCTTTCACAGCCTGCTCTCCCACTATCCTTAGGCTTTCACAGCCTGCTCTCTAGATACCCTTGGGCTCACACGGCACGCTCTCCAGCTATCCATGGGCTTACGCAGCCTGCCCTCTCGATTTCAGCATTGCAAAGCCTGCTCTCCCACGATCATTTGGCTCTCGCAGCCGGCTCTCCAATTTTCAGTGTGGACTTCGTTCGAAGCCTGCTCTCTTGCTCTCCGCTTAAACTTTCCGTCAAAGCATGCTGTCCTACTCTCGGCCCCACCAGGGTTTACCTCAACGCGTAAAACTCTTTCTCCCGTGGTTCGTCATTGATCTTATACCCGCAAATGATACATAGATATAGTATATGTATATGATAATGATATATGTATATGCAAAAAAAGAGAGAGAGAAAAAGAAGAAAAATAAAAAAACTCTCTAGAGTGCTCTTGATTTTGAATGTTTGCTTGCCCTGCCTGCATGCTCGTTTATTATATATATTTAATACACTTAATTCGAATTTCTTAGGACCATACTTCTTTGCTAAATAATGCTGCCCCGATTCCGGGTATGTGTGCGTCACGACATATTCTAAGGTGGAAAATCAATTTTTGATGGGCGCATGCATTAAGGGGAAGAGTCATGACTATGTTGTTAGCGTAACTCACAAAATATACCCGAGGTAAAACTCCCACACTTTGCACACAATGTGATCAATGGTCTCAACCATAAGGATCACAGAATTTCTTCCTAACACTCTTTGGATGCTCAAACCCCTATACTCACATGAAGGGCGCGAGGAAAAAGCTGCCTGCTCCCTTCAAAAAATAAAATGAATGAAATGAATGATGAAAAAGTGAAATGTGAATCCAAGTATCCGAGAATCCCCACCGAAACAAATGAGGAAACTCGCGCGAAAATAATGAAGCAAAAATTTCATAATAAAATTACAATAAGGATGAACTTAGTAGTCGGGAATCCCCATTGAGACACATGAGAAAACTCGCACCGAATGGTGAAGTCCAAATTCAAAATAAATAAGGGGGCTGTGTGAAGCTACCGAAAGTCGAAAGCTTAAAATGCATGTGTAGGCCCTAGAGTAATCCTCTAGTGTTGCTTAGAACTTTTGCATATCCCTATGTTTAGGGTTCGCCGCTGATATGCTTGCACTTTCACACCACAGAGAAGTTGCCTCGGGTGTAGATCATGATTTAAGCTATGCACATAGGCCATGCGATGTCCTCTTGATGAGCCCATGTCTCCTTTAGTGGTGCTTCATGTGCCGCACTCTACCCGTGAGTCATAGGCGCTGTTCTTATCCTATCCCCGATAAAGGGGGGCTGGGCTATATATCTATTTTTTTGTGTTTGCTGTCAATGGATGCTTGCATGCCTGAATAAAAGGATAATAATGAAAAGAATACCAATAAGAATAAAACGAATGAATGAAAACTCTCCAAATTCTGGCTCTCGAAGCCTACTTTCCCAATTTTGGCTCTTGCAGCTTGCTCTCCCACTATCCTTCGACTTTCGTAGCCAACCCTCCCAGAATCGGCTCTCGCGGCCTGCTCTCCCCAAAATTAGCTCTTAAAGCTTGCTTCCCCAATTTCGGCTCTTAAAGCCTACTTTCTCAATTTTGCTCTCGCAGCACACTCTCCCGATTTTGGCTCTTAATGCCTTCTCTCTCAATTTTGGCTCTCGCAGCCTACTCTCCTAATTTCAGCTCTTAAAGCCTTCTCTTCCAATTTTGGCTCTCGCAGCCTACTTTCCCCAATTTCGGCTCTTAAAGCCTTCTTTCTCAACTTTGGCTCTTGCGGCCTGCTCTTCCAAATTTTGGCTCTCGAAGCCTACTCTCTCCCAATTTTGGCTCTCATAGCCTACTCTCCTGATTTTGACACTTAAAGCCTTCGTTCTCAGCTTCGGCTCTCGAAGCCTAATCTCCAATTTTGGCTCTCGTAGCCTACTCTTTGAATTTTAGCTCTTGCAGCCTACCCTCCAAATTTTGGCCCTCGCAGCTAGCTCTCTCTCGATTTTGGCTCTTAAAACCCGCTTTCCCGATTTTGGCTTCGTAAAGCCTGCTCCCCTACTGAAATTTAGCTTCGTAAAGCCTGCTCCCCTACTAAACTTTGGCTCTTAAAGCTTTCTCCCCTACTGAACTTTGGCTCTTAAAGCCTTCTCTCCTAACTTTGGCTCTTAAACCCTTCTCTCCTAACTTTGGCTCTCAAAGCCTTCCCTCATATTAGCTTTTTAGGCTCTCACAGCCTGCGCTCTCGATGTCGGCTCTCAAAGCCTGCTCTCCTGATTTTAGCTCTCCCGGCCTACTCTCAAATTTTCTGGCTCTTGCAGCCTGCACTCTCGAGTTTGGCTCTCAAAAGCTTGCTTTCCCAGTCCTAATCGAAGCCCGCTCCCGCGATCATGACAAAGACAAAAGAAACACATATAAATGCATTCAAACGGGCTACACCTGCAGGCCCCGCTCCTGTGTCCCTCGTTCGCAACACCTGCGAGTGGGGGGCATTTGTTAGCACTCAAAAGAAAATGAAAAAAAAGTGAAGAAAAATGAATGGGCCAAATGAATGGGCTAAGCCCAATACAAAGAAGAGAAGGGGAAAGGGCAGAAGGAGACAAACGCGCAAATAAGAGAAAGAGAGGGGGAAAGAAAAAGAAGAGGGATTTTTCGAAAAAAAAAGGAAATAGGAAGAAAATCGCGATCACTATAGCGATGTGTCTGTATCACAGATCGCGATTCCTTCCCCCTCCCCCGTGTGAGCATTTAAAGATGCTTGACTTTCTCTCGTTCGCACGGATGGAGGCCCCTCGCGTGGCCAACGGTAGGGTGCCAGCACCGTCCTCCACGGCATGGCCACCCCGTTCGAACGTGGTGGATGTCCTCCCCTTGCATCCTTGCCATCCGGCTTCACCACGCGCCCGCCTGCGAGCGAGCCACAACAGCAACAGCGACGGCCACGCCATCGAATGCTGCAGCAGTAGAATGGGAGCAGCCACAGCAGTCGAAGAAAAAGAAGACATGGGGAGAATTTCCTCCAAACCAGGGGCTCCGGTGTAGCGACCCAAGATCCGGATATCGAGAAGAACCTGATACCATTCGAATCCTAGCCCACCGCCCACGAGCCGGGAGGACTCAAAAGGGCTAAAAGGAGTGTGGAGGCCCAAAGAAACAGGAGATAAAGTAGGACAATTGAATAATTAACAGAAATAAATAAATCAACTACAGAGTCCAATCCAACAAAAGTACAGGCTAAGGCAGGGAAACGTACCTAACGCCAAGTGAACACTCGGCCCGACAAGTTGGTGACTAAGAACCATCGCACATCACCCTCAAACCTCGAGGAAGAACTGCCGCACCTGAAAAGTAGGGGTGAGCCTCCTGTCACTGGCTCAGTAGGGGTCCCACAGAACCCCAACCGTAAACAATGATGGTAGTGGAAAGCAGTAACAACAACAGGAACAGCACTCGGTGGCCGGTAAAAGTTGGCATTATAGCTACTCCTATTGTACACGAAAACACGCCCCGATCTCACAGTCAGGGGACCACTAAACTAACGAGGAAACCTCTGGCTATGCTACCAGAAGAGACATCACGACAACGCTATCATGGACCTAACACCATCTGGGGATAACCCTCGGGGACACTCACCGGAACCCTAGACATCTATCTCGGGAACACACCCAGAAACTGCACGTAAAACCACGTCTCACATACGGGAAGCGGAAACTCAAGTCACAAGAAACTCACGTCACGTGACGGGAGCACTGCCCACCAGAAGCAAAGTTGGATGCGTCCACTAACGACTTAGTCTGTGCCTCAAGTGTCTTGCTGCGACGCCCCAGGCGGAGACAGAGACACAACAGTAACCAGTACCACGAACAAGGACTAGCTGGGGTGGCGCTCGTCAGCGAGGGTCCGACAGCCTCCAACTAAGTGTGCACACACAGACAATGTGCCCTAGGTCAGATCCTCTAGTTGGTTCTTCCCCCGAACCCCAGACTCAGGCTGTGCATGGGAGCCCTACGGTAACCAGCCTAAAAACCATCTCTCTCAGGGAAGCCGCTCCATCACTCCCGGGTGGGTCAGCACACACATGCTATAAGAAGGCTACGACCAGTTAGAGGTCACTAAACATGAACATGGAAAGCCACGCACGCACCCATCGTGAGTAACGCGGAGTAACAGGTGGCACGATGCCACCAGACTCTGGACAGCCCACTAGACCTACTAAATCTAACGGTCCTTCAGTCACAGACTCGGGTCAAGACCGTCGTACACAACGGCACAACGCCGTTAATCTAGCCTAATCCCTAGGTCTGAAACCACGATAGGACAAATAGCGAGACAGCTCACAAGCCGCCAGGTTAATCCCTTATCTCAGGGATGTTGGTTTATGCCAGCGTCTTCCTTAGGGATTTGGTGTGTACCACGTGGGGTATGGGACGCACGTGGACCATCGGTGCTTGGGAGCCCAACCCGCCACATGGATTATGGGGTCCATGTGCGAAGCCCCTCATGTCCTCCCACAGCACGATAGTGTGGGGTTCTGCGCTGCAATAAGGAAATACAGTTCCGCCTTCGCTACTAGCTCGAGCTTTTAGTGCAATGGTAGGGGCTTGATCCTATAAACTAGTATCAGAGTGAGGTCGCAGGTTCAAATCCCCCAGGTGCCACTGGGGGGGGAGATTGTTGGTTTATGCCAGCGTCTCCCTTAGGGATTTGGTGTGTACCACGTGGGGTATGGGACCCACGTGGACCATCGGTGCTTGGCAGCCCAACCCGCCGCATGGATTATGGGGTCCATGTGCAAAGCCCCTCATGTCCGCCCACAACACGATAGTGTGGGGTTCTGTGCTGCCATAAGGAAATACGATTCCGCCTTCACTACCAGCTCGAGCTTTTAGCGCAATGGTAGGGGCTTGATCCTATAAATAAATTGTCAGGGTGCTAGGCACGGATTCAGAGGGGGGGGGTGAATGAATCCCCTTTAAAAAATTATAGCGAAATAAAACTTTTGCCTCGATTCAGAACTATCTCCAAAGGACTCGTGCGGAAATAAGACCAGAGAACTCAATCTAATAAGACTCACACCTGAACATAAGGCAAGCATCAATCACATGGAGTCTAAATGAGATCCACACTAATCAGCAAACAGAATCAACATTAAAGCTGTAGTCTCTGTTCACGCCAACATTCAGCATACACAGACAATACCAAATAACGAACATAAACCCATCATCCATGAAATTAGAAGAACCTGTGAAGGGGGCAGAAGATAGGGAAATGCACACCACAGGCAAATCGCTACACGCTAGATTTTTTAGGTGGTTCGATCTCAACCTGAGATCTACGTCCACCCCACACCCCAAACCGGAGTAAGGCTTCCCTTGCAAAAGGAAGAATAGCAAACTCATTCTGTAATAGACGCTGCCTGACAGCTTGACCCAGAGGAACACACTCCTCTCTTCCTCCAACCCGGAGGGGAACCACTAGTGACACCCCGTCACTAGCAACCGGAGACACAGTCTCCCTCCCTCCAAACCGGAGGGGAACCCGTGAGTGACACCCAGCCACTCACAACCAGAGACCCAAGTCTCCCTTCCTCTGAAACCCAGAGGGAAACCACAAGTGACACCATGTCACTTGCAAAGTAGAGGACCAATCCTCCCTTCCTCCAAACCGGAGGGAAACCCAGAAGTAGCACACCACTACTCACAATCGGAGACTACGTCTCCCTTCTCCTGAGTCCACAGGAGGAACCCCGACCTCAAGCCAGAGGATCGGAAAACACTAATGGAGAATGGGAAGAACAAACGAAAAATAAAAACAAAAACAAAAGGGAAAAACAACTGTAGCTCCGAAGAGCAATTCCGACATAAGTCTTCAGGGAAAGCTCTCTCTTCTCCTTCCTTAGCAGCTTTCTGGCATTCTCTTCACTTCTCAGATCTCTCTCTCTCTCTCTCTCTCTCTTCACTTTGCAGCTCTCTCGCTCTCTCTGAACCTCTTCTTCTTTTCAGCTATCTCTTCTTTTCTCTCTTGACTTTCTTCTCTGGTGGCTACCCTTTCTCTTCCTTTCTTGCGCCACACACTTCTTCTCTTCTGGCTCCTTTTCTTTTCTTCTGGCGGCCTCACTCTCTGAGAGGAAGAACACCCTGTATATATATACCCAAAATAGGGGCTCCGTAAACCCTTTTGGATAAGGGTTATGCTTCTTTCCTTTTATCATTGGGCCACGTGGCAGAATCTGAACGTGTGCAGTCCACGTGTCTGAATCTCCACTTGAGGAATATCTTGGATCACGTGCCCATCATAAGTATCCCTGGGTCATGTGCTAGCTTCCAGTTCGAGCTCACGGGTCTACCTTAAACCTGTTAGTAAAAGCAAAAAGGCATTTAGTCAAACACCATGTAGTCATAAGTAAATAGTCAATGTGCTCTGACTATGATAAGCTTAATGCATATGCTCAGTCATGAAAATAGCATGCACATACCTCATAACGTGAGATGCAATCATGCTTAGACCTATATGATGAAGTTTGCACAGACCTCGATGCATTTGGGAAAAATGTGCACATACCTAAGTATTGTTGAAACCCAACCGTGCACTAACCTTATATTCAGTCACACAAGA
Source organism: Amorphophallus konjac (assembly GCA_022559845.1). Classification (NCBI taxonomy): domain Eukaryota; kingdom Viridiplantae; phylum Streptophyta; class Magnoliopsida; order Alismatales; family Araceae; genus Amorphophallus; species Amorphophallus konjac. The sequence goes on from CM040120.1 coordinate 307,981,705, forward strand.
TGTGCACCAACCTAGAGATCATACAGATCTTGTGCGTTAAAGCATGCACCGACCTTGTTTGCTGACGGGAGAGGGTTGCACCGACCGTATCCCTGGATGTGCACCGACCTAAGTTTGAGTAGACTGAATGTGCACCGACCTTGAACCATTAACACAGGCATGCACCGACTTGCTACAGTGATGTGCTCTGACTTGGCCATGCATAAGGCAAGACATGCACCGACCTTATCATGCCATAAGCACAGCATGCACCGACTTGCTACAGTGAGGCACAGACCTGAATATGCATGTGCACAGACTTGAACAGTGTATGCACAGACCTGGGCTAGCATGCAAAACTACTAACGTCGACCTTAGTTTCTTGAGAGCATAACTAGCGTCGACACGAGTTGTTTAGCTTCACAACTAGCACCGACCTTATGTATGAACCAGAATGAACATGTTATTCATGGACCTTGTCTAAGCTGGCTAGCATGATGTGCACGGACCTTGTATGCAGTTAAGTAAAATGTGAACCGACTTTGTGATGTGCTGGCTTAAAGGTGCTCGGGCCTTGGCTGACCAATAGGAGATATATGCACAGACCTTGGTTTGCACTAGCTGGAAACATGCATTGACCTTATGTTTGACACATTTATTTTATTTAGTTTATTTTATTTATTTATTGGCGTGCCAGTCACCGAAGTGATAATTTTATTGTGCGCTCGATCTGACTTGGTCAGTCGATTGTGAGTGATCGTGTCTGGACTAGAAGTCCGCCATACCATGAAGGCTATGACGTTAATTACGCCCTTCCTAAGAAGGACAACCCTTGATTAAACGCTAAAAGTAGGAGACCTCGAGAGGCAAACATATATTCATATGCGGAAATGGAACTTCATACCGAAGCTAGAAAGGTGGGCAAGATAATAACACCAACCGTAGAAACAGATGATATCGTTAAGTCAGCGGTTCAAAGCCCGGGCTTAGGGGGGAAGGAGGATCTCAGTCACAGGTAGCCTGAGCCTCGACCGTGATGAGGTTTAAAACATCGATTAGTATTTCGACAGCATCTCCCCTTTATCTGGATTATGCCCAGGGGGAAATAGACTATCATCCACGGAGTGCCGGGATGAAAGCCAAGAGAAAGAGAGAGGCCAGACCTCCCTACTCATATGTGTATATACATGCCATAGGGTAGTGTTTGATATTCCCTATAGAAGCCGGCAGGACTCATGCAATGGCAGAGCCCTCCCGAGCCAAAGGGGTTGCTTATCGATGCAGTTCGAGTATACATAGGTTCCCATCACGAAGGCAAAATGGCCAAGGCTCTCGGCGCAAGAAGGAGGCTTGCCGGCGCGCCAAGAGATAGGGTTCTCGTCTTGGCAAAATGGGCAAAGGGGGGCTTCCCGGCGCGCCAAGGGATAGGGTTCTCGGCGCAAGAAATCATGTGCCGAGAGTTGCTCATGCCTTTTACTATTCGTGGCGCCGGGAGCTAAGATGATGCAGAGATGGTCTCTAAGGGTTTACGGGACCTGCTTTTGGGTTTCTGGACTATCCAGGCCATGGTGGATGGGTTCTTTTGGGGTCAAAGTGGATCAGTGCATCAAATCTGAGCTGGATTAGATTTGGGCTTCACAGAAGCATCAGGATAGAAGAGGGATTTAGGAAGACTAGGGTCGAGGGAAACCCTGTCACCATTATCATGCGGAGCCCGGGGGACAACCTGATGTCTACTTTCATCTTCCTGAGAGAATTTTGGCAGCATCTCCCCTGGACCGAGCATTTGCCGGAGAGTGGTATAGGCTGACATCCACGGAGTGCCGGGATGAAAGCCGGAAAATGAGTGAGCACTAAGGCTCGAAGAGACTATCTATGTCTCCGGCATCGGTCACTATTCCCCTTCTCGGAGACCGACGGAACCCTTGTAAAGACAAGGTCCACCGAACCCGCGGGGTTGCATGTGAATCAAATTCGGGACATAGGAATGTAGGGGAGGTCTTCCCCATTATTATACCACCTCAGGGCACATATGATGATCTCTGAGCATCCCCTAGATAGATGTATAGGGAACCAAAAGGGTCGAAGGATGACCATGCAGAGGAGGGCCTCAGACTGGGTTTCATTGGCCAAAGCAAGGGCATCGGCATGGTTTTAGTGGTTTGAAGAGGGTCTCGGCGGGAGCTTGGCCAACAGAGAGAGGCTCTCGGCGTGGCTTGACCAACAAAGGGAGGCTCTCGGCGCGGCTTGATGAAAGGGGGGGAGGCTCTCGGCACAGAGCTTCTCGGCGCGCTCCTCATCGCGCCGGGAAGCCGGCGCCGAGAGGCCAAAGGCAAGGGAGTTCACGTGGAAATGGCCTGGAGGGAATTTTGTCGGCTTGCTGATGAGAGGGGTCTCTCGGCAGCGTAGTTCTCGGCGGGGAATTTTGTACGCCGAGAGGATGGAAATGCTACAGGGTTTCAGGGTTTGCAGAGCTCAGACGATGCTTTGTTTTGGGATTTTCTGAGATTTCTGGCTCGGATTGAGGCTGGATCTGGAGGGTAGGCTAGAGATTACACATACATGGGTTTGATTTGCCAAAGATGGGCTGGATTCAAAGGGGGGAATCGAAGGGATCATTGCAGAATGGGGCTCTGGATCATCATATATCACGGACCCTCGGGGGATCATTTGTTGGCGTCTTTGGTCACCTGAGAGCCAAGAGATGGCCGCCCCTGGCCCCATAGGTGATTTCAACAATGCCTGTAGATGGAGCGAAAGCATTTATAACTCCGGAATCTCACGATCTTCGATCATCGCATAGCACGGCTTTATCCCGGACGCCAAGGGATAGTCTGTCCCGGGCTCTGGGATAAGCATGGATGGTGCCTTAAAACAAAAGAAAACAGACGGATCGACGACTTATTAGTTTACTGGGGGAGGGGGATCAGCATGCTACTAGTCTGAGAGAAGACAAGAGACATGAAGAATGGTGATAGAGCTTCAGAGGAATCAAAAGCATGCATAAAAGCAGGCATAAACTGTAGCCCATCATGTTTATTCATCCGACGACATTCCTCGGGAGAAATACATAGTAAGAAAGCAGGAGCAGTACATCATTCCAAGACTCACCAATCACCGAGAGGGAGTGAGGGAAAGGGGATGAAACAGAAGCCAGGACATCCCGGCTACAGCCGATGCATCGAGATAAACTCGTGAAATTACATGAAGAAGAAAAGAACTCATAAGAAAAGAAAACATAGGGGGGGGAGGGTGGAGCATTGACTCCTCTCCCTCCCCCAAGTAGCCCACCTGGGGGTTTTTCTTCTTCTTCTTCTCTTTCTTTCAGCGGAGGCCCTCTCTCTCTCCTTTCCGATCTCCTTTTCTGGATGGGTTTCTTTCTTTCTTGCTGTCTTTTCTCTCTTCTTTTTTTGATCGGTTCTATCTATTTCTCCCCGTCTGTCCTCTCTTTTTTTGTCTCTCTCCATTTCTGTTCGAAGGGAGGGGGGCTTTTATAGCCACTTTTCTCCCTCTCTCGGCAACAGCATCACGGCGCCCCCAAATGGAGCTTCCCGGTGCGCATTTGACCAAGCTCTCGGCGCCCTCTGTTGGGCTTCCGCAAATGGCTCTCGGCGCCCTCTTTGCAGGCCCAATTAAAGCCTTTTTTAGCCACTTTCACAGACCCATTTGGGTCTTTCAAGGACATCATCACCCGAAAGGGCCTTTCATTGATGACATATCTTGTATCGAGATCATCATTACGGTTTTCATCAGTCCGTAGACCGGGATTTCATCAGTCCGTAGACAGGGGTTTCATTAGTCCGTAGACAAGGGTTTCATCAGTCCGTAGACAAGGGCTTCATCAGTCCGTAGACAAGGGTTTCATCAGAATTGCCATCTGAACGGTGACAAGACCGGGTATTATCTTATCGATATCGTCACTTGAATGGTGACGAGCTCGGGCATCAGTTTTAATCCAGAAAGACTTCCGCCGGGTGTATAACCTGTGGAGACCATTCTTCTTCTGTTCTGACTTTGCAAAGCCTTTGCCATCTTCATCTGCCGGTACCGGCTTCATCTTCATCTCATATTACATCTGTCAGTAAGCCGACATCTGACTTACCCTGACATATCATCTGTGGAATCTTGGGCGAAACGGTAGTACAGCTCTCATTAAAGGGCTGGAAGGTCTCATCAGTCGAGTGACTGCTGCTTTATCAGTGCTGCCGTCTGAGTGACATTGGCACCGGGCATCAGCTTTGCCGACAAGGGCTTCAGCCGAGCAGACAGCTGATGAGCTTCATCATTGGTCTTTCATTGTTGGTCCGGCCCTCTTTTTAATTATGTTTTCACCCTTGTTCATTTTCCAGGTGTCAACAAATGCCCCCCACCTGCGGGCGGCGTAAGTGCAGAATAAGCGGCATGGGGCTCGCAGGTGTCTCTCATCATTTGAGGGTATCTTCCTCCATTTTTCTTTAATCTGGTTCTCAGACCCGATCATCTTGATGCAACAATATTTTGCACTCTTGTCTTCCCTTTTCACATTTTCATTCTTCACATTTTCTTTATTTTCAGCAATTTGGAGCCTCTTAGCACAGGGCATGGACTTCTCGGCGTGAGCCTCTGCGTGAAGGGCCTCTCGACGTGAAGCTTCTCGGCTTGGAGCTCTCGGCGTGGAGGGCCTTGGGCAGGGCTTCTCGGCGCGCATTTGACCAGGCTCTCGGCCTGGACTTCTCGGCGCGCCCTGGCGGAAGGAGGTCTCGGCCTGGGGGCTTTCGACCTGGGGTTCTCGGCCTGGGGGCTTTCGGCCTGGGGCTCTCGGCGTGCCTTTTGGCCGCCTGGAGCTCTCGGCGCGCTTTGCTTCGCGCCGAGAGTCTTCTCCCTCCCCTTCTCTATTTAACCCCCCGAGAGGGTTTTCTTTCTCATTTCTTCATCTTCTTTCTCTCTCTTCATTTCTTTTTCTTTTGCCATTTTCTTTCATCGGCGGGAGCTTCGTCTGCTCTCGACCGCCCTCGTCTTTCTTCCCGCTTAGTCGGATTTCACCCGGGTAGGACGATACTAGGGATTTAATCCCTTTTCCTTTCGGGATCACCCCCTCTTGGTTGGTGATTCCCTATTCTCTTTGGGCAGACCCCGAATAAGGGGAGATGCTGCCTAAATTTTTATAGAATCTCATATTGCAATCTACACAAGACTGGCCTCTAATTCACACTTTTTCTTCGACCGTAGGCACTGCAATGGCTTCCAGTTCTGATGTTGCATCTTCCGGAGCTGTTGGTGCTAGCTCATCGGCCCAGCCAGACATATCTCGGGCCATAGTGAATTGGCTGAATGTACATAACCTGGATTTCGGTTATGACAGGATTGCTTCATTTGACGAATCATCTGACTCTGAAACGGACACCGTGTCGACAGCCCGGGTATACTCCACGGCGACTGAGACATGCTTCAGGCGAGATGGTAACTATCGGCCAGACCTCCCGAAGGACCGACATTTGATGCCGTTCATCCGGACTTTTACAGTGGGCGGCATGCGAGATTACCGGATAGCTCGCGTAGTTGAAGCCGCCATCCTTGCTGAGCGAGATAGCCTGAAGGACTCAGTGTATCGCAGCAAGGCCATCTATCTTCCTGGGGAAAAGCACGACTGGGATGCCGTCCTTGGTATATCGGAGCTGGAACCAGAGAAGAAGATGCTGGTCCGGGCCCCGAAATTCACACCAGCCCAGTGGGATAATGCTAGCGGCCGAGTTCATAGGGAGAAACCCGGCTATGGTATGTTGTTGGCACCATTAAAGTGGGGATATCGCGACAAACCCTTCATGCTGAATTGTTCGGTCGTTCAGTTCAAGTACCTTCTGGCCGCTGGCTGGTTCGGAGACACCAAAATCACTGACGCCCACCTATTCCGAGTGGGGACAGTGGAGTTTACAGAGTTTGTTCTGCTAGAATATGCCCCCCTGTTAATCAGAGCAGGGGTATACCACAGTGTCTTCGCTTCTAGATTCCGGTATCCCATATCCCGAGGGCTGTGCTGTGGAATGTTTGAAGTGTTCTGCCCTTTATTCAACACTTTCTATACAGCAGAGGGGGAGACATCCCTGGATCTCTGGAGTTTATCACAGCTCTCCGGCCTGCCCATTGATGGCGAGCCGTATGAGGAGGTTTGCTTGTCAGATTCCGAGAAGGATAGCTCTGATGGCGAGGGCAAGTATTCCCTCGGCTTCTCATATCGATATCTGATGAAGGTATACCGCTCCATCTGTCTGGCGTACAGCAGGGGGTCCTCTAAAGGCTATCAACCCCGAGAGAAAGGCAGCAAAATGAGGGTCCGGATAGGGCAGTGGATCCAGTATTTCTTTGAGGGTCCCCTGAAGTATGCATACTTTCCTTCTATGGGTCCGGCTGCTAGCAGGCAGGTAAGGGCTCCCCGTTATAAGTCGACGCTACCCTCCTCATTGCGCCGTGCAGGCGGCGGCGGTCCCAACCCAGCAGGCGTAGACCCCATCACACACTGTGCAGCTTATTTCACATTTTGGCTGTGCACTTTTGCTCTCCCACAAGGGGACGAGACAGTCATTCGGCCAGAGGCCATATATCCAGCTTGTCAGATGGCATGGGGGATGAAGCTGTCGCTCTGCCCAGTGGCCCTGTGTTTGATATATAAATCTTTGGGGGACCTGTACAAGCATCGGACTCCCCGTTCTTTGAGGACCGTGGGTCCTTTTCATTTCTTCAACGCCTGGGTCTGCAGTATATTCCCCGAATTAGCTCCGAGAACCTTGCAGGCGGATACAGTGTCACCCAAGATGGTTGAATTTGCCAGCGCTGAGCCTGGTCCCTTTTATGATCAGCTATTTAAAATAAGGGGCCGACTGATAAAAGTACCAGTGGACGCCCCTGGCAGCATACATTTCTGGAGCTTGGCAGCAGGTTCAGCTCCTTTGATTGATCCTCAGAGAGAGTGCAAGCTGGAGGAGACAGAGACATATATCCACCCTGTCTCAGGGGTCAACACTGCTCGGCCAATCCTGGAACCGGAGCTGGTGAGATGGGCCATGGCAATTCAGCCCAGTGTTTTGGTTTACAGAAAGGGTGGCCTGCTTCTGTTGGAGCCATACTATCCGTTCTGCTTTGGGCGAAACTTCGGCTACGACCAGCATATTCCTACCTCAGCTGCCCAATTTCCCCTAGATAGCCGGGCCAAGCACGGGTCCATCATTGTTGGCGAGGGCCGGTTGTGGTGGGATTTCTATCATCGCCAGGATGATGTAGTTTTCAGGGTGCCCACCGTTTCTAACCGTGTTCCCCGGGTAACACCAGAATATATCAAATGATGGAATATCCGGACCGGCTTTTATAGGGACGGTAGGGGTGCCTTCTGGGACGTGGCAGAGCGCTCCTTCTTGAAACAGCAACCTGGGCCAGTGTTTGATATTTTCGAGGCCCACTTGAAAAAACTTTACTCACAGCATCTGAGGGAGGCGGAGAATTATCTGACTCAGCGGCGGGCCTTGAAGGAAAAGAGTTCCGAGCCGCTTGCTCCTGTCTTCGCTGCTATCAACGAGGACACCTTTATGCAGAGTTTGAGACATCTGAGCCATGTAGGGGGCGCTCGCTTGAAAGTGCAGCAATACCCATTTCCTGTCGAAGAGCCGCTCCCGACAGTAGCTTGCTGGAGGGGTCCAGTTGATAAATTTCATCCATATAGGACGTTTGTACGCCGAGAAGATAGAACTGAGACGTACTATAGACAAACATCCTGGCTGTTCATTCTGCTGAATTTGCATGGATTATCTGCAGAAAGCCCGATAGCTGGCATTCTGAACAAGCCATTGTTTATATCATTTCATTATGTCGATGGCTGGGGCATGGACCATCTTGACTTGTTTCGATGCCTTGACTTTCGCGGCCATAATGATCTGGCAGCTTTGGTAGAGAAGTGCCAGCTATTTGGTGATGTGTGATGGCTCATCAAGGAGGCTGCTTCCCGCTCCAAGGAGGTAGCTTACATGTACTGGCCACTTTCTGTATTCTATGACGGCCCGGCAGGTAAGATTTCTTCTTTTCTGATTGCAGTGTTTTCTGCTTAGCATCTGAATTTTACATCCGCTGATCCCATCATCTTTCTGCCATTCTTAACAGACCAGCCTGATATAAAGCGGCAGGGGCTCTATAGAAAGATTATTGCGCAGGCCGAGAAGCCCACTTATTTTGAAGTCCCTGCTGCAGCGCCGACCACTACTCCCCTGCCTCCTGGCAAGAAGAGGAAGGCTTCCGCAGTCAAGACTGCAGTTGGGAAGGCCAGGAAGGCCAAAAAGGCCAACATTCAACAGTCGACTTCGGTGGCGATGGATACTGGGACCCCTCTCCCTGACATTCCATCATTCGATGAGTTTGAGCTGCAAAGGGAGGCTGCTTCGACACCGGTTCAGGGTAACATCAACAGCTTGCATTTGCATTCTTCACTGTCTTCTGCAGGATCTCAAAGAAGTCCTTGAATCTGACCCATTCTTTTTTTTGCACAGCCGAAGAGACAGTCATAGCACCTTCTGTGGCGGAGGCCAGATTGCCTTCTCCTACACCGGCTAGTGAGGCGAGGGGTAAGTGTATCTTCTCATCTGTCTCATACCTGTATTTGTTTTCTTTGCTACATTTCTCAGAGGTCTCTTTTTGCATCAGCGGCAGGCGAGGAGCAGACTGAGGCTGTGGTGACAGAAGAGTTGCTTCAACCACAGGAAGGTCACAAGGCTCAGTCGAAGCAGCGTGCCGTTCCGGCCAGGTGCATAATTACCCGGTCTACATCTCGGCATGTTTTAGAGGCGGCCCCACAGCGTATAGCTAGTGTGGAAATATCCTCAGGTAGTTCTAAGACTGCCTCTGATGAGGAGGATGCAACCTTCAGCGACAGTGAGGGAGATGCTCCTGAACCAGAGGCCCCACTTGTATTTGCAAAGGGTGTTTCGTCTTTTCAGTCGGCTAAGCTGGTGGTGTTATCTCCTGAGGAGGAGTTGCAAGAGGAGTTTGCCGGGCTCGATACCGAGATTGACATAACTTCACCATTTGTCATTCCGACTACGGAGCTTCCTTCTCTTTCACCCCACTTCGAGGATGTGGACCCTGCTTCAAGGGTGGGTTCCTTTTCATGTTTGTTGCTTCATCTGCCCCTTCTTCTTTTATATCTAGCACTGAAGTTGCTTTGTTTTGGTCTCAGGGCATTGCCATTGCCAGCTCAGACACAACTGCGACTATCACGGACATTTCCTCAATAGACTGGGCTATTGTCCCTTTTCAGCCTTTAACTTGCACGGGAATTCCTGAGATCATTCGCCCTGTGCCGGCGTGGATACAGTCCTCGACAGATTTAGCATCGTTGGACTTAGGATCACCAGGAGAGATTTCCATCCTTGTCAGGGCCTCAGAGTTCAGAGCCGAAGTAGACCCATCCAGAAGCTCTGCTTTCATACCGGCTGCCATAATGTCAACTGCGCCTGAGTCGGCAGTCCCTGCCACAGTGGCTATAGAAACTGGATTTCTGCCTTTACAGACTAGAGACCCTTCGCCCCCATTATCAGGAAGAGTAGCTGAAGATGAAGCCCTTATTCAGAAGATTCATGAAGAGATAGCTCCATCATTCATCGGTCCTCCCTCTGCTGATGTTCAAGCCATAGCGCCCGAGACGGAGGGGGAATCTTTAGTTCAGCCAGAGGGCACAGAGAGGGACCGGCCAGTTCTTCCAGCAGATTTACTGTCTTCATCCTCTCAGCCGGATGTCGCACTGTGGGCTGACATCAATAGCGAAGTGACCTTCGAAGTGATCCCCTCTGCTTCTTTTGGCTTTGCATCATCCGAGAGCTTTGTCTGGCAGAACCTGGATATGCTGCGCCAGCTGGTAGAATCTCAGCCTGGCTTGACATATTTGCAGCTGAAGGAAATTGCTGATCGCTTCACTGCCGACCTGCAGGCTATGGGTTGCCCTCTGGACACATGGGCTCAGCGGGTCTTGCTGTTGCTTAAATTCGTGCATCGGAGGGATTTCCTAGCACGGACCATGGTTGATAAGCTAACGGCGCTGAAATTGCAGAGGTCAGAATGCAAATCCGAGTTGGGGAAGCTGACACTTATGCTTGATGGACGCCGAGCTGAGCTAGAAGGTGCTATTTAGCGGGAAGAAGCTGTGCGGGACCGGATAGCCCTATTGGAGATGGAACTCTCTGGACTTCGAGCCGAACTGTAGCAACTCTCCTTTATCCGACCGCAGTCTGAAGAGGAAGTAGCCTCGCTAGAGGGACGGGTGATGTCTCTTCAGGACATGTCCATTGGGCTTCAGGAGGAGGAAACGCGCCTTCATGAGCTAGGAGCCGCCCCTTATGTGGGTCTTCTAGCCTTCGAAGATATATTCCGACGGCCGTGAATTGTTTATCCCTCCTTTTTTTGTTTTCTTCTGTAATGTGATGTCCCCTCGGGGCCCTTCATGTATTCCCTTTTTATTGGAAAGGAATCTCTTGGCTTCAAGCGTCTCCATCTTACTTTGCATATGGTTTTATCACTTTGGGAAGTGGGATAGCGGTTTTGACAATCCCTCACGCGAACGGCTCGTACTTGGCAGGAGAGCGTCCACCCCTTCAGAGAAAGGATGGGGGACTCGCTCCACCGCGTGACGGCATCCGAAGAGGTGCTTAAAACTGGATTTCGTGAGTGGCAGCAAAGATCCTTCTGGCCATGTGCGCCGTAAAGGAGACAATTTGCAGGAGTGTGAAAGGAGAGGTTCCATCAGAATAGACGTGAGGTCTAGACTGGGTAGGGGGACAATTAAAGGATATGTGGTTTTCATCAAGACAGACGTAGGGTCTGAACTGAATAGGGTTTCTGATGTGACACCGAACCTTGGACCTATTTTCAAGCATTCAAGTTGAGCAGCGGACTCACACTAGCGAACTCACCCGTTTGGTGCACACTTGTGCCCGTTGGCAACTAAGCGATGTGGGAGAGGGTCCGAGGCGGGACCATGAAGCTCCAATGGTTGGCTAGATTGTGGAGAACCCCAAATGGGCCTAGGATGCCCAAACCATGGGCGGCCAGCACACCAAGGGTGTGGGTTTAGTGGGTTCACTCTCAACTCGCCCGCGGTGGTCACTCACGGAACTAGCAAGTTGGGCCGAGCTCTCACTCTCCGTCCGACGCAGTACTAGCAATAATACTAAGCTAAGCAAGTGATTAAACCAAGCAAGAGAGGGACTGAGGCTCACCTAGCCGGCGTGAAGACGCCGACTCCGGCCGGAGACGAGGGCGAGCCGGGAGGCGAGGGTATACACCCGATCGCCGCGGCGATGTAGCTTGAACCTGAAATTGAAAGAATTACACCACTACACCTCACGCAGGAGGGATGAACTTGGGGTGGGGATTATTCTTATTACATTCAAAACTACCTCCACGCAGGGAGGGGCCTTCAGCCGGCCAAGCGGGGTGGGGTTTTATGCAAAGGAAAAGCCGATCTTCCGAGTCCGCCGGTTCTGCCAATCTGCAGGTCTGCAGGATAGGGTGTCGCTGTTGACACTGCCACGGGCTCCACGGGGCTCCAAACTTGACGAAACCACTGCCAAAAGTTCCTCAGCTGACAGGGGATGAAGCTTGAATTTTTGGGGAAGCTTTGAGTCTCGGGACTGACTGCACCGGCGACTGGAACAGGACACCACCGTCTGGTCTCTGGCTGGTATCGGGCTGAAGCAGTAGGTTGCAGAAGTCACTGTGGGCTCTCCCGGACTCCGATTGGAATGAAACTAGCGGTGACGCGAACTTGGTCGGAGTAGCTTCGAGCAGGAGTTGACGGGGATGCAATCCGATGTCAGTGGAGAGAGGAGTGACCGGAGAAATGAAGACTGATCTAACCTGGGACCACAGGGGCAGTCTGCCCTCTCCGACGAAGAAAATTGGAACAGAGGGTTCCAGAGGTCGATTGAGTCCCTTCTTCTTGGAGGTGGCAGCTAGCTGGAAGTAGTTTCTCCCCTCCAAAAATGGTGCTCAGAGCCTTCACGAGCTGGCTGTGGCAGAGTCTGGAACCGGGATGGTTGGTTCTGCCTCTGTCTGGTGCAGAACCATGTGACTGGATGCAGGGGGTGCCACGATTGCTACCGAGCTCTGATTGAGGCAAGACTTGAACCGTTGGAACCGTGGTCAAGTCTTCTTTCTTTCGGACTTGACGGCGATGTCGGCAGATGTTGGAGTATACCGGGACGAACAGATGAGCAGAGGGATGTCGGTTCTGGCTCCTGAAAACTGACCTGATGCCTTGGAGTAGAAAATTCGTAACTTCTGATGCCGATATCCAAATGCAGCTCTGCTTCTTGAGGATTAAAGAGGACTTGAGAGGGAAGATTTCTTCTGAAGAACACTTGATCTGAATCCCAAAGGGTTTGCCGTGGTTGAGCTTCCAATCACGTTCTAGTTCCTTGCCTGGGGTCTCCTGCGCAGTCGAGGGAGAATGGATGCTGCGGACTGCTCGGAGCTCGGATGCTGACGAAACCGCCTCGCCTGGAAAGCTCTCTGGAAGACCTTTCCAGAGATGTAGGCCTTGCTACTTGAATCTTCAAGTAACGGTCGTGGCTGCTTCTGCAACTCGTTGTAGTTCTGCTGCCTGAAACAGAGATAGAATGAGGAGATGTGCAAGGGGAGAGCAAGGGAGAGGGGGGGTGAACTTGGTTTGACCAAGGGGAGGTGGGGGACGAATTTGGGAGCTTGGGGGTGGGGGAGATGGAGGGGCACAGCCCTAGGGAGAGGGAAATTCGAATTTGGGCTTTGGGAGGGGTTAATTCAGCCTTGGGAAGGTGGTGGGGTGCTTTGGAAAGTGGAAAGGTGCCTAGGAGAAGGGGTTTCCACCTAGGGGTTGGAGGGGGAGTTGAATGAGTGCATGGGGAAGGGGAAGGGGCCTTAATGAGGGGTGAATGGGGAGGAGAGAGAGTGAATTTCGAAATTGGGGTGGGGAGGAGAGAGAGAGAGGGGGTACAACCCACTTAGAGAGAGTGATAGTAAGAGAGAGAGAGAGAGAGGGAGATATTGAGAGGGAGATGGTAAATGCTTTTCAATATTCATCAAAAGTTGTTACAAATGAGAGAGGGGTGGGGTATTTATAGACTCCATAATTTTCCTAAGACCAAACTGACCCTGACAAACTAACTAAAGACCACACAGTCCAAGGGAGGGGCGCCCCTGGGCCTAGCCCAATGGATTGGGCCCATTAACCTATCTAACCAACATAATGACTCAATACTTAGGAAAATGACTCAACTACCTAGGTACATGACTCAAAATAAAGGGAAAATTACATGATAATGACTCAAAGAAAATGTGAAGATTACATGACTAGTCTCAAAAATACATGACAAATATAATGGTGCTTGCCGTCGAACAATCCGAGTCTGGAAAAAGAGTGGAGGGGCAAGGGATGCCCTCATCATACCCCCGGGGTGGGGAAAACTCGACTCCGTCGAGTATGGGTCCACCAGGGAAGTAGTGCATCGAACTGCAGCTCGGGGCGATCCACGATCTCCATACTCAACCCGCGACTCTAGTCGGGGAACGGTGCTTCAGTCGACAAAGTGACTCGGTCATACCCTCATGCTGGTGATGGGATCTTGCTTGCCTAGTATTGCCGCTGTGTGCTCACGTCGGGCTCTCAGGCTATTTGTGGTGGCACTCCGAGGGTGTCTCTCACAAGGGTAGGTGTAAGCTGGAGGCACTCACTAGGATCCACCGCGGTGCCCTTATAGGGTGCTAGATCCGCCACATGAGAAATGGGGAGAATCCCAAAACTCTTTTGAAAGTTCAACCCATAAGCCGGGTTGCCAAAAGTCACTCAGAACTTGGCAAGGTCCAAGTCCTCGTGCCCTCAATTTGGAGGTGACCCTAGGGTAGAGCCACTCCAAAGTCATCATCGTCAAGTTACCAACTTGAATTCCAAGTGGCGCTCACGAGTTTTTGCTCGCTTGTTGTGAATCTCACCGCTTGTTGCTTGATACTTGCTTGAATGCATATGCCATGTACTATGACGCGGTGTGAGTTGACAATGTATGGTATGCAAAGGGGGTCCAGGACAACCACATATAGACCTATCATGCATTGATGGTATGAAGACTTTGAAGGATTTGGGAGGACCAGGGCATCCATAGGTGTCCCTCTTGTGAGTGAGTGTGATGAATGTTGGAGGATCCGAACATCCATGAATGCTCCTAACATGCTTGAGATTTATGATGAATGATGGTGGACCATGACAACCAAATATTGACCACTCATATTTTCTTCTTGACATGTGGGTGATATGGATGAATGTACCCGACGGACTAATCATGCCAAGCGGTGTGATGTGCCAAGACATATGAACTCCTTTCCCAAAGATGACTTCCTTATGTGGGATGGTGGGGTGGTCTTTGAGCTTCCACTCAAAAGGGTCGAAGGGATCTAGGTAGGTGGATATAGGGTGGGTCATTTCCTCAATCCCGAGGTGTTTGTTGTCTAAGGTCAATGCTCTCATGGTGTAACCCAATTCCAGGAAGGGAGGAGTTTGGGTCAACATGGGTGGTATGGGTAAGGTGAGGTGAGTGGTGAATAGGGGGAGAGGGTCACATGGAGATTTAGGCTCCCATAGAAAAGGGTCAAAGGGATCATGGTAAGGGTCACCTAGGTAGGGGTACTCCGTGTTCTTAAGGACCTCAAATGGTGAGTCATCCTCCTCCAAGATAATTGGGCCAAGGTTGCTAATGGGTTGGCCAATCAAAGCACTTGGGATCTCAATGGTTGGGGAGTAGACTATGATAGGTTCTTCCTCCATGGGAAGAAGGAGGATGATCTCACTAGTAACTTGGCCATTAGTATAGATGGAAGTGATGGAGCCAATTGTGGGATATGCTAGGCTAATGGTGTTAGTTTCGGGCGGCCTCATGGCTAGCATATTGGTCAAGTGAATTTGCCCATGTAGGTAGTTCACTAAGTCTCCCAAATCTTCCACACAATAGGAAGTTTGATAAGTGACATGTGGCTGAATGGGAATGATTTGAGATTGATATCCCATAGGTAGGTGGCATGGTTGTGAACTAGGAATGGTGAGACTTTTCTTGAGCCATTGGAGTATGGACTTATCTATGGTGAGGTTGGGTGTCTCTAGAGGATCTAGGCTAGGGGTGTGTGAGTTGTTTGGCCTTTGGATTTCCTCTATGTTGGGAGGTGGATCCGGAGGGGCATCTTTTTCCACTTGGGTGGGTGTGGGGGTTGCAACTTCTATTGCTAATGGAGTAGGGGGATCTATGGTGGGTGGTTTGGTGATAGCTAGCGTATGACACTCCCGGGGTGGTGAATAAGCATGGGCTTGGGTTGGGCTAGGAAGGGGAAGTAGAGGAGGCCTAGGTTGGGGAAAGATTGGTGTAGGAAGTGGGAGGTGGGTTGGGTGAGGGGTTTTGGGTTTTGGGGTGGTGGCCATTATGGGCCTTGGTGGAGGGGTGGACATGGTGTCCACATGGTTTTTAATGGTGAGGGTTGGATGAGTGGTGGTCACCATGGAGGGAATTGGGTCGGTTAGGGGTCTCTTGCCCTTGGGATCATTTGGGGTGGAAGTGGGGGCTAAAGGGGCTTGACTAGTGTAGGTTAGGGAAGGGGGTTTTGGTTGGGGTGTGGGGGACCTCATGGGGTTAGGTGGGGAGGTGGAGGTCTTAGGTACTTGGGTTTTAGTGATAAGGGTTTGGACGGGTGGGGTGGGAGGAGTGGGAGTGCTCCTTGGGTTTTGGTGATCCGAGTGAGAAGGGGACACATATCTAGCCCTTAGTTGATCCTTCATGTCCTCCCATGTGGTGAGGGGAGCTTCCCGTCTAATTATCCTTAAGCCCTCAATTTTACACCAATGAGTTTGAGCCCTTTTGGTTAGTTGCATTTTGGCAACCCATGCTTTTTCATCCTTGGAAATATGATACCAATTGAAGTATTGGTCCATTGTAGCTTCCCAATCTAAATATTTGCTAGGAGAGGTCCCATCAAAGGTGGGAAGTGGGAAAGGGGCCATCCTATCGTCCGTCCTTGGGGCGGGCCTATTTTTTCCAAGTTGGTCGAGTCGGCCCGATATGTTATCAAGCCGCTCATTGGCATAGGTCAAGGCTTTCATGAAGTAGTTGATATGGCCCGGGAAGTTATGGGTGTTAGTGGTAGGCATCTTTTGGTGACTTGGACTTATGGAGTGGGCCGATTGGTAAGGTCGATATGAGGTGGCCATATTAGGGGACAAGAGTGATGCATTTGAAGACTCTAAATGCTTAGACATGCCCTAGGACCAACTTGATAGAGACAAGTTGTGAACTTGCTCTGATACCACTTGATGTGACACCGAACCTTGGACCTATTTTCAAGCATTCAAGTTGAGCAGCGGACTCACACTAGCGAACTCACCCGTTTGGTGCACACTTGTGCCCGTTGGCAACTAAGCGATGTGGGAGAGGGTCCGAGGCGGGACCATGAAGCTCCAATGGTTGGCTAGATTGTGGAGAACCCCAAATGGGCCTAGGATGCCCAAACCATGGGCGGCCAGCACACCAAGGGTGTGGGTTTAGTGGGTTCACTCTCAACTCGCCCGCGGTGGTCACTCACGGAACTAGCAAGTTGGGCCGAGCTCTCACTCTCCGTCCGACGCAGTACTAGCAATAATACTAAGCTAAGCAAGTGATTAAACCAAGCAAGAGAGGGACTGAGGCTCACCTAGCCGGCGTGAAGACGCCGACTCCGGCCGGAGACGAGGGCGAGCCGGGAGGCGAGGGTATACACCCGATCGCCGCGGCGATGTAGCTTGAACCTGAAATTGAAAGAATTACACCACTACACCTCACGCAGGAGGGATGAACTTGGGGTGGGGATTATTCTTATTACATTCAAAACTACCTCCACGCAGGGAGGGGCCTTCAGCCGGCCAAGCGGGGTGGGGTTTTATGCAAAGGAAAAGCCGATCTTCCGAATCCGCCGGTTCTGCCAATCTGCAGGTCTGCAGGATAGGGTGTCGCTGTTGACACTGCCACGGGCTCCACGGGGCTCCAAACTTGACGAAACCACTGCCAAAAGTTCCTCAGCTGACAGGGGATGAAGCTTGAATTTTTGGGGAAGCTTTGAGTCTCGGGGCTGACTGCACCGGCGACTGGAACAGGACACTACCGTCTGGTCTCTGGCTGGTATCGGGCTGAAGCAGTAGGTTGCAGAAGTCACTGTGGGCTCTCCCGGACTCCGATTGGAATGAAACTAGCGGTGACGCGAACTTGGTCGGAGTAGCTTCGAGCAGGAGTTGACGGGGATGCAATCCGATGTCAGTGGAGAGAGGAGTGACCAGAGAAATGAAGACTGATCTAACCTGGGACCACAGGGGCAGTCTGCCCTCTCCGACGAAGAAAATTGGAACAGAGGGTTCCAGAGGTCGATTGAGTCCCTTCTTCTTGGAGGTGGCAGCTAGCTGGAAGTAGTTTCTCCCCTCCAAAAATGGTGCTCAGAGCCTTCACGAGCTGGCTGTGGCAGAGTCTGGAACCGGGATGGTTGGTTCTGCCTCTGTCTGGTGCAGAACCATGTGACTGGATGCAGGGGGTGCCACGATTGCTACCGAGCTCTGATTGAGGCGAGACTTGAACCGTTGGAACCGTGGTCAAGTCTTCTTTCTTTCGGACTTGACGGCGATGTCGGAAGATGTTGGAGTATACCGGGACGAACAGATGAGCAGAGGGATGTCGGTTCTGGCTCCTGAAAACTGACCTGATGCCTTGGAGTAGAAAATTCGTAACTTCTGATGCCGATATCCAAATGCAGCTCTGCTTCTTGAGGATTAAAGAGGACTTGAGAGGGAAGATTTCTTCTGAAGAACACTTGATCTGAATCCCAAAGGGTTTGCCGTGGTTGAGCTTCCAATCACGTTCTAGTTCCTTGCCTGGGGTCTCCTGCGCAGTCGAGGGAGAATGGATGCTGCGGACTGCTCGGAGCTCGGATGCTGACGAAACCGCCTCGCCTGGAAAGCTCTCTGGAAGACCTTTCCAGAGATGTAGGCCTTGCTACTTGAATCTTCAAGTAACGGTCGTGGCTGCTTCTGCAACTCGTTGTAGTTCTGCTGCCTGAAACAGAGATAGAATGAGGAGATGTGCAAGGGGAGAGCAAGGGAGAGGGGGGGTGAACTTGGTTTGACCAAGGGGAGGTGGGGGACGAATTTGGGAGCTTGGGGGTGGGGGAGATGGAGGGGCACAGCCCTAGGGAGAGGGAAATTCGAATTTGGGCTTTGGGAGGGGTTAATTCAGCCTTGGGAAGGTGGTGGGGTGCTTTGGAAAGTGGAAAGGTGCCTAGGAGAAGGGGTTTCCACCTAGGGGTTGGAGGGGGAGTTGAATGAGTGCATGGGGAAGGGGAAGGGGCCTTAATGAGGGGTGAATGGGGAGGAGAGAGAGTGAATTTCGAAATTGGGGTGGGGAGGAGAGAGAGAGAGGGGGTACAACCCACTTAGAGAGAGTGATAGTAAGAGAGAGAGAGAGAGAGGGAGATATTGAGAGGGAGATGGCAAATGCTTTTCAATATTCATCAAAAGTTGTTACAAATGAGAGAGGGGTGGGGTATTTATAGACTCCATAATTTTCCTAAGACCAAACTGACCCTGACAAACTAACTAAAGACCACACAGTCCAAGGGAGGGGCGCCCCTGGGCCTAGCCCAATGGATTGGGCCCATTAACCTATCTAACCAACATAATGACTCAATACTTAGGAAAATGACTCAACTACCTAGGTACATGACTCAAAATAAAGGGAAAATTACATGATAATGACTCAAAGAAAATGTGAAGATTACATGACTAGTCTCAAAAATACATGACAAATATAATGGTGCTTGCCGTCGAACAATCCGAGTCTGGAAAAAGAGTGGAGGGGCAAGGGATGCCCTCATCAGTTTCATCATTGATCGGGACGAAATGCCAGTCGATCAATAGTTGGTTTCATCATCGATATTGGGTTTATATCGATGCAAGAGGAGTTTCATAAGTTTCATCAGAATAGACGAAAGGTCTAAGCTGGCAGGGTTTCATCATTGATCGGGCGAGGTGCCGGTCGATCAACAATTGATTTCATCATCGATATTGGGTTTATATCGATGCAAGGAGATTTCATAATTTTCATCAGAATAGACGAAAGGTCTAAACTGCATGGTTTCATCATTGATCGGGCAGGGTGCCGGTCGATCAACAGTTGGTTTCATCATCGATATTGGGTTGATACCGATGCAAAGGGTTTTATAAGTTTCATCAGAATAGACGAAAGGTCTAAACTGGGCAGGGTTTCATCATTGATCGGGCGAGGTGCCAATCGACCAACTGTGGGAAGTGTGTGAAGGTGTAGGTCTCATCAGGACAGACGTAAGGTCTATTCCAATAGGTTTTATCGCAGGTGGGACTTTGCCAAGAAATGCGCAGATTTTATCAGGACAGACGTGAGGTCCGAACTGGATAGGCTTTAGCCAAATGATGATGGATTTCATCGTCGGTGGGACGTTTGAAAGAGGGTATGTAGATTTTATCAGGGTAAACGTAAGGTCTACCCCGGAAGGGTTCTATCGTCGGCGGGGCGCGGAAACAGTTGACCGATGGAAGGCTTCATCAATAGAAGGGAGGTAAAGGTAGCGTGCCGGTTGGCATGGAACTTTTTAAATTACCACATTACTGACCCAAGTGCCCTTTCGGGTTTTCACCGGAGCCAGCCCCCTCTTGCTTTTGCCCACGCGCCCTTTCGGGTTTTCACGTGACGGGGTACCCGATTTTGCCTGCAGTGCCCTTTCGGGTTTTCACCACAGCTGGGTTTTTGGCCATTTTTTGCCCTTATCCGGGATGTCCGAACAAGTCTGGCGGGATATCTCTATTTTTAACCCCATTTTTTTTATATATATACATATGTTTCCTGAATTGGGACTTCAGCACGGATCAGGCGATGTGCTGCTTCATTAGTGCATGTTCTTATCATCGGTATTGGGTATATACCGACGCAAGGATTTTATAGGTTTCATCAGGGTAGACGTAAGGTCTACACTGGGCTGGTTTTATCATTGATCGGGCAAGGTGCCGATCGACCAATGGTAGGTTTCATCATCGGTATTGGGTTTATATCGATGCAAAGGGATTTAAAAATCTCATCAGAATAGACGAAAGGTCTAGACTGGGTAGGGTTTCATCATTGATCGGGCAGGGTGCCAATCGATCAACAGCAGGTTTCATCATCGGTATTGGATTTATACCAATGTAAGGAATTCGTAAGTTTCATCAGGATAGACGTAGGGTCTAAACTGGATAGGTTTCATTGCTGCTCGGACCGTGTGCCCGCTAATCAGCAGCAGGCTTCATCACGGTGGGACAGGAAGAGATGCAAGTTTGATAGGACGGGTTTCTCTGTCGATCGGGCAGGGTGCCCATCGATCACAGGTGGGTTTCATCATCGGTATTGGGTTTATACCAATGCAAGAATTTTATGAATCTCATCAGAATAGACGTAAGGTCTACACTGGGCTAGTTTTATCGTTGATCAGGCAGGGTGCCAATCGATCAACAGCAGGTTTCATCATCGGTATTGGGTTTATACCAATGCAAAGATTTCATAGATTTCATCGAGACAGACGTAAGGTCTAAGCCGGATAGGTTTCATCATTGACCGGGCAGTGCGCCTAATCGGTCAACATCTAGTTTCATCATCGGTATTGGGTTTATACCAATGCAAAGATTTCACAGGTTTCATCGGGATAGACGTAAGGTCTAAGCCGGATAGGTTTCATCATTGACCGGGCAGTGCGCCAAATCGGTCAACAGCTGGTTTCATCATCGGTATTGGGTTTATACCAATGCAAAGATTTTATAAGTTTCATCGGGATAGACGTGAGGTCTAAGCCGGATAGGTTTCATCATTGACCGGACAGTGCGCCTAATCGGTCAACAGCTGATTTCATCGTCGGTATTGGGTTTATACCAATGCAAAGATTTCATAGGTTTCATCGGGATAGATGTAAGGTCTAAGCCGGATGGGTTTCATCATTGACCGGGCAGCGCGCCTAATCGGTCAACGAGAAGTTTATGACGGGAGGTGAAGTTTCCTTTAGGATCACCATATTACCGGCCCAAGCGCCCTTTCAGGTTTTCACCGGAGCCAGCCCCCTCTTGCTTTTGCCCACGCGCCCTTCCGGGTTTTCACGTGGCGGGGTACCCGATTTTGCCTGCAGTGCCCTTTCGGGTTTTCACCACAGCTGGGTTTTAGCCATTTTTGCTCTTGCTCAGAAAACCTGAACAAGACTGGCGGGGTATCTCTATTTTTAACCCCATTTTTTTTACTTATTTATTTTCATTCTTTTATTCTCTCTTCCCCTCTTTTTGGGAGGGTAACAAGTCGGACTGTCATTAGATCATGATGAGGGATGGCTCGGCTAGGGCGGAGTGCCGCTAGACCAAGGAAGAAGGGTAGCTCGGTTAGGGCGGAGTGCCGCTAGACCAAGGAAGAAGGGTAGCTCGGTTAGGGCGGAGTGCCGCTAGACCAAGGAAAAGGGTAGCTCGGTTAGGGCAGAGTGCCACTAGACCAAGGGAGCAGGGTAGCTCGGTTAGGGCGGAGTGCCGCTAGACCAAGGAAAAGGGTAGCTCGGTTAGGGCGGAGCACCGCTAGACCAAGGAAGAAGGGTAGCTCGGTTAGGGCGGAGCGCCGCTAGACCAAGGAGCAGGGTAGCTCGGTTAGGGCGGAGCGCCGCTAGACCAAGGAAGAAGGGTAGCTCGGTTAGGGCGGAGTGCCGCTAGACCAAGGAAAAGGGTAGCTCGGTTAGGGCAGAGTGCCACTAGACCAAGGGAGCAGGGTAGCTCGGTTAGGGCGGAGCGCCGCTAGACCAAGGAAAAGGGTAGCTCGGTTAGGGCGGAGTGCCGCTAGACCAAGGAAAAGGGTAGCTCAGGGTAGCTCGGTTAGGGCGGAGCGCCACTAGACTAAGGGAGAAGGGTAGCTCGGTTAGGGCGGAGCGCCGCTAGACCAAGGAAATGGGTAGCTTGGTTAGGACGGAATGTCACTAGACCAAGGAAGAGGGTAGCTCGGTTAGGGTGGAGTGCCGCTAGACCAAGGAAGAAGGGTAGCTTGGTTAGGGTGGAGCGCCGCTAGACCAAGGGAAAGGGTAACTTTTAGCCTGATTACTCGGGGAATATTGGTTGGGCAGCATGATACAGCTTTAGGTGTCTACCGTTGAGTGGTGAGAATTGGATTTCCCCTCGATGGTTAACAACCATGTAGGCCCCTCCTTCGTAGACCCTATATATCACATAAGGACCTTCCCAATTAGGATTTAGCTTTCCTTTTGGGTTGGACGCCATGACTTCTCTTTTCTTGACCATGACAAGGTCACCTTTCTTAAATTCTCGTCCTTTTACGAGTTTGTTGAATGCAGTGGTCATGCGGGCCTGATACATCTGGATATTCTTCTGAGCTTGGAGACGCTTCCCTTCCAATTCAGCCAATTCTTGTAATCTTCTTTCTGCATTGGTTTGTTCGCCATGGGCCAGGTCATATTGGACTGCCACTCTGAGTGACGGGACTTCCAGCTCTAATGGAACTACTGCCTCTGAGCCGTATACCAGTGAGTATGGCGAGCACCCTGTAGGTGTCTTGAAGACAGTGCGGTATGCCCACAGAGCTTCATACATCTTTTCTTCCCAGTCCTTCTTATTAGAACTGACGACTTTAGCCAACAAGGTGCATAAAGTTTTGTTGAAGGCTTCTGCCAATCCATTTGCCTGTGGATTGTAAGGAGTGGAAGTCCTCCATTCGATCTTATACTTCTCGGCAAGCCGATAGATCTTTTGATTTCTGAAATGACTTCCATTATCAGATATTATCCGGCTGGGGATCCCAAACCGGAAGATAATGTTCTGCTTGATGAATCTGGCAACCAGCTCACCAGTCACTTCTCGTAATGCTATAGCTTCCGCCCATCGGGAGAAGTAATCTGTTATTGCCAGTATGTACTTATGTCCGGCCGATGAGGTCGGTAGTGGGCCGACTACATCAGTTCCCCATTGTGCAAATGGCCAGCTAGGGACTGTAGGGTGCAGAACGGCAGGTGGCCTTCTAGGCACAACAGCATGCTCCTGACATTTCTGGCATGACTTTGCAAACTTGCAACAGTCTTCAAACATAGTGGGCCAATAATAGCCCAGCTTCTTGATTTCTATCTTCATCTTAGGGCCAGCTTGATGAGCACCTGCCGTCCCAGCATGTATTTCTTTCATTGCTTGCCAAGCTTCCTCAGTAGACAGACAGCGGAGCAAAATCTTCTTGCGTGCATCTGCCATTATTCGGAACAGAGTTCCATTTCTGAATTCATAAGAATCTTTGATCCTTAGAAGTTTCATCTTTTCTTCTCTTTTCTGCGGCAGCTGTTGGTGTGAAAACCATTGTAGCAGGTGTTGTCTCCAATCAGATGCCTGTTCTGTACTGATCATGGCGACTTCATTTTCTTCGGGGCAGCCTTCTAGCATGCTGGGGACTTGCCGCCGGTTTATAACAACAATGTTCAGTGTCTCATCTGGTGGGACTGCTATTGAGCTGGCTAGCTTTGCCAATGCATCAGCCTGGGCATTATGTGCACGGCCCACATGCTTGAGCTCAATATGATAGAATTTCGCCATGAGGCGCACAGCTTTTTGGTGGTAGGGGTTCAACTCCGGCTTTCGCACTTCGAACTCCCCTTGGATTTGCTTTATTATCAACATTGAATCCCCGAATACCTAAGCATCTGGATGCCCATGTTGAGGCTGATGTGCAACCCGATTATCAGAGCTTCATACTCGGCTTCATTATTAGTGCAGGGCTTGTTTATAGAACAGGAAGTATGCACAACCTCCCCCTCTGGCGATCTTAGCACAATACCGGCTCCGGCCCGTATTCTGGTCTTTCCATCGGAGTCCGTCTCTGTTCTAGATGCTCCATCAAAGAATAGCTGCCACATAGTTGACTGAGCCTGGCAGGCTTCTAGTGTTTCATCATCGGGTAACTCAGTCCCCAACATATCATTCTCTGGCACAGGATGCTCTGCGAAGAAATCGGCCACGGCCTGTCCTTTTATTGCCCTCTGGGGTATATATGTGATATCGAATTCCATCAGAATTACTGCCCATTTGCCCAACCGGCCTTTCAGTACTGGCTGAGTCAATATGTATTTGAGCGGATCTGCTGCAGATATCAATCTGATTTCGTGTGACAGCATATAGTGCCGGAGCTTTTTAACGGCAAAGACTAGTGCCAAGCATGTCTTTTCTATATAGGTGTAGCCTTCTTCAGTTCTAATCAGCCTCCGACTCAGGTAGTATAGAGCCTGCTCTTTGCCTTCTTCATTTATCTGTGCTAGCATTGCCCCCAGGGAACAGTGTGTGGCTGCAATGTATAGTATCAGGGGCTTGCCCTTAATAGGTGCCCCCAGCACTGGAGGGGTCTTGAGATATTCTTTCAGCTTCTCAAAGGCTTCCTGACAGCCATCGTCCCAGAGGAACGGTACATCTTTCATCATGAGCTTGTGAAAAGGGTGGCATCTCCCCGACAGATTTGATATGAATCGTCGGATGTAGGCCAAACGCCCTTGTAGAGATCTCAGCTCGTGGAGATTCCTTGGTGGAGGGAGCTCTTGGATAGCTTTAATCTTGGATGGGTCGATCTCAATGCCCCTATGACGGACAATGAACCCAAGGAATTTTCCACTGGATACGCCGAAGGCACATTTCATAGGATTCATCTTGAGTTCATATCTGCGCAGCCTCTGGAACACTATCCTCAGGTCTTGCAGATGATCTTCTCTTCTGCTGGTTTTCACCACCAGGTCATCGATGTAGCACTCCACTTTCTTGAGAGTAAATCATCAAAGATCTTTGTCATAGCTCTTTGATAAGTAGCGCCGGCATTCTTGAGGCCGAACGGCATCCTTTTGTAGTGAAATATCCCCTTCGGGGTGCGGAATGCAGTGTGCACTCTGTCTTCTTCAGCAATCCAGATCTGGTTGTATCCGGATGACCCATCCATGAATGACAGGGCTTCATGGCCAGTGGTTGCATCGATCATTACTTCAGTGATTGGCACTGGGAAATCATCTTTCGGGCAAGCCTTATTCAGGTCCCTGAAATCCACACATATTCTGATCTGCCCATTTTTCTTCTTCACGGGCACTATATTGGCCAGCCACGTAGTATACTGGTTCTCTTCAACAAAGCCCACATCGATCAGCTTGTCGACTTCTTTGTTGATCTGATTTATCAGTTCGGGGCGCATTCTCCTGGAAGGCTGCTTCACAGGGCTTGCCTCTGGGTTTATCGCCAATCGGTGCTGTGCCACATCGGAACTCAGTCCTGGCATTTCATCATATGTCCATGCGAAGCAGTCTCAGAATTCTTTAGAAACTGAATATACTGTTCTTTGACAGCTGGCTCCAGCAGTGCACTGAGGAATGTAGGCCTTGGCTCATCTGCTGACCCCAGATTCACTTCTATCAGCTCATCGACGGTGGCTTGGCCTCCGTCTTCAACTTCGGGTGGGGCTTCTTGCAAATCAATAAAGCCTCCCGGGATATAATCTTCTTCGCTCTCATGATTTTCTGTTTCATCAGATTGGCCATCAGCAGATGCTGGTGCATCGTGTAAGGCCAATACGGCCGGATTCTGTTCAGTCTGCCCCGAGGACGTGACTGGCTCAGCGGAAAACTTCGAAGTGGAATCTTCCGTGCTTAGAGGCTCTTCTGATGTGGACTCCCCTGAGAGGTCATCATTATGTAGAGCTCGGAATTCTTCTAGAATGCGCCCAAACTCCAGGCACTCTTGCAGCTCTCTGGCTACTTGATCCTCATCCGGGGTTCCCGTGTCAAATTTCGCTTCATCCTGGAACAGATCCTCCTTGCAAGATAGATCTTCCCAGTACCAATCTCTCTTTGTCTCGTCAGGTATCCCCACCCCTGGCAGATTGTCTGGGATTTCATTGTCCACTACGGACTGATAAATGATTTCTTCATCTTCCGAAGGGTATTGGTCATAGTCCTTCCCAGGGGAATCTTCATGCTGGTAGAAGGCATAGATGACATCTACCCCAGCTTCATAGTATTCTTGCAGGGTATAGCCCAGTCCCGGGTGCTGTGTGATCTTCCTCAGTTCTTTATTATCTCGAGGTGGATCCCATAGCTCCTTGAATGCTTTCTTCTGGGCTGCAGATTGTATTGAAGGCATTTGCATCTTGGAGAACATTTGCGAAACCCGTTGGGTAGTGTACTCTAGGCCTGTAATTGGCACCATCCGGTTTGCGGCTTCTTCAGGGACCATGCAATCTTGATCATCTTCTTCGACTGCCCCCCCGGTGTAGAATATGATAGGAGGCTCGCAGAAGCGAGGGATTTTCATAGTCTTCAGTGGTAGCACCGTCTGGTATTCTATGCTGGCTATGGGCTTGACTAGACCCTGAGGAACTTCCACCTGTGTGTATTTTTCTTTCATCTTTTCTTCAGTATCATCTGGGTGTATGCCAGGAGGAGTGATCCGAGCAAAATCACCAGCATAAGAGATGTGAGATACCCCATGCTTTTTGATGTAGCCCTTCGGCGGTGGCGGAGACCAATTTCTTGCTTTTATCGCCGGCTTTTCCTGGCTGACCACAGCTTCTTTTCCTTTATCCTTTTGTGACACTTCGGTGTAGTAGGATGCATCGAGCATATGGCACTCGAACACTTCGAAGGGATGTAGGTCTGCAAACACCCTTTCTTCTTTTCCTTCATGGCAGTATTTTATGCATTGGTGTAGCGTGGATGGCACTATCTGATATTCGTGCAGCCACGGTCTTCCCAGCAGGGCCTTATATGTGGTGTTGGAGTCGATTACATAGAATCGTACCACTGTAGTGAGGTCGCCCAGTGTGAGATTGAAATCAGCTACCCCGAGAGGTGTTTCACATTTTTGGTTGAATCCTGCAATCTTCATGTCTCTGACCTTGGTGAGCTGCAGATCAAAGTAATATTTCTGATAGATGCGGTATGGGAGAATATTCACAGCAGCCCCTGGATCTATCAGTATTCTGCTTATCGGCTGACAGTTCAGGGAACCCCTCATATACAGCGGTCTATTATGGCCGGAATTTGGGATTAGCATATCATCCTCCGTGAATGTGACTGATGGCCCAGCATTCACTTCTGCCAAGAGTACTTCACATTGTGCCGGGGACTACAGGGCATCCACAATTGCTTGGCGAGCTTCTTCACTCAGAGAGAGAATTTCCCAGATGGAGAATCTGGTAGGGAGTTTCTTCAGCATTTTCATGACTCGACTGCCCACCCGGACATTAGACAGTCTCATCTCCTCTGCCCATCGGGGTCTTGGAGGTTCATGTGGTGCCTGTGGCCTTTGCTGCCCATTTTCAATTTTATCTTCTTCATCGGTCTCCCGGAAGGCTTCTTCTGTAGCGACTGCCCCTGGTTTTGCTAGAGGGTTACCTTCTTCATTTTCTTCATGTTGTTTCTGCTTTCCAGCCGCTGTCTGCTGGCATTTATTGCTTTTATCTGGAGCAGTATGAGCCGGTTGCTCATTTTCTAAGCTGAACAGGAACTCCAAGAATGAAGGGGCTTCATCTGCCTTCTTTTTGTCCTGGTACAGACTGGCAGGGGGAGGAACCTGGACACCTCGTATCTCTGGTTCCGGGATTTGATAGGGTTGCTCCCCTCTGAACATGATATTATGGTTGGCTGGTGGTGGGCGCCCCCATCTTCTCCCAGAACGTGTTGCATGGGCCGAGGTAGAGGCTTCGGCATGGTTAGCTTCTAGCGGAGAGTTGGATGCTTCCGGCTCATCATCCTCCCCGGGCAAGGAAAAGAGTACTGACAGAGTGTTACATTGTACTGTCGTGACCTTCTTTCCTTTCTTGGATTTGGGCCGTTTCTTCTTCTTTTGGGAATTTGGCTTTGCTGGCTCCTGCCCCCAGAAGGGTTCATTCTCAGCTTTTTCTTGTTCTGCCTCTGGCTGTTCTTTGATTTTCAATTCTTCGAACTGTTCCCAGAGTATACAGTCTTTCATCAGCAGATGCTTGGGCTTCTTCTGTTCGTACTCATCAAGCTCATTAATATATTGCTGCAGACGCCTGGCTGCAGGGCTTACCTCTTTATGCGTAGGGAGGGGAGTTTGTCTCCTCCGGTTGTGAGTAGGGATCCGGATGACTGGTCCGGTCTCAGCTGTATGCCATATTGGCTTTATTGGAGGCGGCTCGGGCCTTGGGGTAACACCCCGGATAACTGCTCCGCTGGTACTGGCTGCAGGAGTCTTCTTTCCGCTTTTTATGGGTATCATCTGCCATCCTTCCTGATCCTTCTGTGGGGTGAGGAAGCAAGCTTCATAGGTATGGTTGGTGCATTCTTCAACGGCTTCCTTGGGCAACTGTTGGTAGACTGAGATCATATTGGCAGCCACTCTCCAGGGTGGAGGCTCATGTGGATGGGGCGGCTTTACCTGGTAATCTCCCAGCTGCAGCTCACCTTTCTTGACCATTCCTTCCATGATATCTTTGAAGACATAACAATCTTCAATTGCGTGCCCCAGCGCACGGTGAAATGGATAGGACAGCGGATCATCTTTCTTTGCTGCATCTGCTGGTCTTTTGGGTTCAGGCAATGTTACCTTATTGAACTTGTATGCCCAGTTGAATAGTGCGGCCGTCTTATCTTTTGGGAAGGAATATGCTTTTCTCATCTTGTCTCTCAGAGAGACTTTATCTTTTCTTTCTGCTGTATCTGCCAACGGGGGAGCTTCATCTGCCCCTTTCTTCCCCTTCTGTTGCTCGAAGGTTCTGAAATCGACGGTGTTGGCCTCAGAGTGTGATGGCCGTCGTTCATTGGATTTTCCCTTCGGCATAGTGAGAACATTGGCGGTCGGACGCTTGGACAAGAACGTCTCAACTTCCGCCACTATATTGTTCAGTCGGTCAAATGTTCTGATATCTGCACCGATCATCTTTTCTAGCACCTCCCTCCTGAGGCTCTGCTTGCATATCTGCACCGCATCTTCTTGATGAGGAGGTCTTCGGCATCTCATGGCTAAGTTCCTCCATCTTTTGATGTAGTCCAGTGCGGTCTCATCTTGTTTCTGCCTGGTTGCATATAGCTCTGCTATCGTGATTTCCCTTTCCGTGACATGAAATCTGTCGCGAAATTTTCTCTGCATATCAGGCCAATCAACCACTGACCCAGCTGGTAGGCTTGAGTACCATTCAAAGGCCAACCCAGTGAGGGATGAGCCAAAGAACTTGAGCAGATAAGCTTCATCGACTGCTAGGTCACCCATGATTGTAGTGTAGTAGGCTATATGCTCCCTAGGGGAGCCTTGGCCATTAAATTTCTCAAACTTCGGCGGCTTACTGACGCCTGGGGGTAGTTTCTTGGCAGCATACTGGGGAGGATACGGTACCTTGTATACATCATAAGTACCCGCATCACCACCAGTCTTTTCTGACAGCTTCATTTCCACAATTCTTTCAATCATCTGCTTGTGGGCTACAGCTGGATCTATCTCTTCTGGGAAGAAGTGAGCTTGTTGCTGGCTGTGAGGAGTTGTCATCACAGTGGCGCGCAAGATGGGCGCGGTAGGCTGTGTCTGAGACACAGAGGGCTGAGCTGCTGTTTGCTGTGGAACAGGTTGGCTCGGTGTCTTGCCCTTATCAGCTAGGAGAGGGTTAGCTGGGATAGCCGTCTCTGCTGAGCTGGATGTTTGCCCCGCAGGTTCAGCTTGCTTTGAGACTGATGTAGCTTCATGTCTCTCATTGAGCTGTCTTCGGAGAGCACTGATCTCCTGCTGATATCTCCTGAACATCATCTGGATCATGGGATCCAAGGTTGATGGGATTTGCATATCTTCAGAAGTCCCTTCAGCATCATCAACAAAGGGATTGTCTTCATCCTGTGCCGTCACCACATTGACTGTCATAGTGGTGATCTTGCGGGCTTCATCATATTTCTTCATTTTATCTTTTGCGGCCTGGCTTCTTCTTGTGACAGGACCAGGTCTAGTAGCCAACCTGAGCAGTTCATTTGGCTGAGTTGGTAGTATATCTTGCCCCCTGGCGAGTCCAGCCATGTTGCAGGCGAAGATTTGCATTTTTTCCTTCCGCCTGTAGACCTTTCTTTTCACCTGGTCAGGATATCTGAGCCGGTCAAAGACCGATATTCTTTCTTTGGCTTCTTCCCGGTACAGGTCTTCTTTATCATATCCGGGCTTGAGGCCTTCTTCATAGTGGTTTGAATCGGAGGAAGAGGCTCCGATTATCGTTTCCTGAAGTGTTTCTTCTTTTTCTTCACCTCTGGTGCCCAAGGCACGGGATAGTCTTTGTTGACCGAGGGCAGAGCTCCCCAGGTAGTGCAAGTAGTCTTGGACTATCTGCTTCATCTCTTCAGAATTGTGCCACTGTGGCTCAGGTTGGAGTATCAATCTGTCCTGGCTCTTTTGCTGATAAGCCAGTCTTGCCACCTGAGCATTCAAATGCTCGGCTTTGGAGTATCTACAGATATCAGCCTGTCTGGCACAAGCTCTTGATTTTCTTGCAGTAACCACAGTGACTGGTTCACTTCTTCTCATATTGCCAACTTGGCAACGGTCGGCAGCAGCATTGTAGATCTTCTCTTCCCATCTCTTGCCCTTGGCCATGGGATGGGTAGTAGTGAAGTTTTCCCCTGTCTCGTATCTTCTGCCCCTCATCATGGGGCGAACAGCAGTCATATTTCTTTCCTGACCCTCAACCTCATCTCTCCTCCCCCGGGTCCTGGGGTAGACAGTAGTAGCATTTCTTTCATCTTTCTTCACTTCCCTTCTGCCCCCTGCTCTGAGGCGGGCAATAGTGACATCGGTGAGGTTCTCCTTGTCCTGAGCTGGGGCCCTGGCTTTGGATCTTCTTCGGCCGCCAGACCTGTTTGTATTTTGCTGGCTTGGGCGCCAGCAGCTTCTTTTCATTAGCCTCCCAATTGGCCTGCCTGGCGGTCAGAGTTTGGAATCTGTTGGCAGTGGGCACCATCGGGACGATCACGTCCGGCTTGACCGCCCTTGGGCAACCGTTCATGTTTGCCCGGACAACACCGATCATCATTGTCTTTCCGGAGTTGGAAAGATGGCGGTCAACAGCAACATACCGGCTCCTCCGGTTGGTTCTTCTCCCCTTCTGAGCAGCAGCGGGGACTACGTCCCTTTTTTGGACGTGATGGACGTAGCAGGCGACGGCCGTGGGGGCTGTGTTCTCCGGTAAGATGTTCTTCTGGTCGGTGATCTTCACCGGGGCACTTACAGCAGTGCCTTGCTCATTGTCATGACCTGTAGAAGGTCAGTGAAGACGACGCCCAAGCAGTTAGGCAGCCCAACGGCAGGCGGCAGTGATCCGAACGCGAGGGGTACCGCCAGGTAGCCTTCGCGCACATGCATGTCAATCGGTTGCTGGTCGAAGCAAACGGACATGATTCCAGCTGTCATTGTAGATCCCTGAAAATAAGGACAGTACACAGAATCAGAAGTTTCAGGGGGGCCCGCCGGGCCTCCTACTTTAGCGGAAAGATGAAGGGAGACTCAGTCCCACCGGATGTGCCAGACTTGTTTGACACATTTATTTTATTTAGTTTATTTTATTTATTTATTGATTTATTTATTTATTGGCGTGCCAGTCACCGAAGTGACAATTTTATTGTGCGCTCGATCTGACTTGGTCAGTCGATTGTGAGTGATCGTGTCTGGACTAGAAGTCCGTCATACCATGAAGGCTATGACGTTAATTACGCCCTTCCTAAGAAGGACAACCCTTGATTAAACGCTAAAAGTAGGAGACCTCGAGAGGCAAACATATATTCATATGCGGAAATGGAACTTCATACCGAAGCCAGAAAGGCGGGCAAGATAATAACACCAACCGTAGAAACAGATGATATCGTTAAGTCAGCGGTTCAAAGCCCGGGCTTAGGGGAGAAGAAGGATCTCAGTCACAGGTAGCCTGAGCCTCGACCGTGATAAGGTTTAAAACATCGATTAGTATTTCGACAGCATCTCCCCTTTATCTGGATTATGCCCAGGGGGAAATAGACTATCATCCACGGAGTGCCGGGATGAAAGCCAAGAGAAAGAGAGAGGCCAGACCTCCCTACTCATATGTGTATATACATGCCATAGGGCAGTGTTTGATATTCCCTATAGAAGCTGGCGGGACTCATGCAATGGCAGAGCCCTCCCGAGCCAAAGGGGTTGCTTATCGATGCAGTTCGAGTATACATAGGTTCCCATCACGAAGGCAAAATGGCCAAGGCTCTCGGCGCAAGAAGGAGGCTTCCCGACGCGCCAAGAGATAGGGTTCTCGGCTTGGCAAAATGGGCAAAGGGGGGCTTCTCGGCGCGCCAAGGGATATGGTTCTCGGCGCAAGAAATCATGCGCCGAGAGCTGCTCATGCCTTTTACTATTCGTGGCGTCGGGAGCTAAGATGATGCAGAGATGGTCTCTAAGGGTTTACGGGACCTGCTTTTGGGTTTCTGGACTATCCAGGCCATGGTGGATGGGTTCTTTTGGGGTCAAAGTGGATCAGTGCATCAAATCTGAGCTGGATTAGATTTGGGCTTCACAGAAGCATCAGGATAGAAGAGGGATTTAGGAAGACTAGGGTCGAGGGAAACCCTGTCACCATTATCATGCGGAGCCCGGGGGACAACCTGATGTCTACTTTCATCTTCCTGAGAGAATTTTGGCAGCACCTCCCCTGGACCGAGCATTTGCCAGAGAGTGGTATAGGCTGACATCCACGGAGTGCCGGGATGAAAGCCGAAAAATGAGTGAGCACTAAGGCTCGAAGAGACTATCCATGTCTCCGGCATCGGTCACTATTCCCCTTCTCGGAGACCGACGGAACCCTTGTAAAGACAAGGTCCACCGAACCCGCGGGGTTGCATGTGAATCAAATTCGGGACATAGGAATGTAGGGGAGGTCTTCCCCATTATTATACCACCTCAGGGCACATATGATGATCTCTGAGCATCCCCTAGACAGATGTATAGAGAACCAAAAGGGTCGAAGGATGACCATGCAGAGGAGGGCCTCAGACTGGGTTTCATTGGCCAAAGCAAGGGCATCGGCATGGTTTTAGTGGTTTGAAGAGGGTCTCGGCGGGAGCTTGGCCAATAGAGAGAGGCTCTTGGCGCGGCTTGACCAACAAAGGGAGGCTCTCGGCGCGGCTTGATGAAAGGGGGGGAGGCTCTCGGCACAGAGCTTCTCGGGGCGCTCCTCATCGCGCCGGGAAGCCGGCGCCGAGAGGCCAAAGGCAAGGGAGTTCACGTGGAAATGGCCTGGAGGGAATTTTGTCGGCTTGCTGATGAGAGGGGTCTCTCGGCAGCGTAGTTCTCGGCGGGGAATTTTGTACGCCGAGAGGATGGAAATGCTACAGGGTTTCAGGGTTTGCAGAGCTCAGACGATGCTCTGTTTTGGGATTTTCTGAGATTTCTGGCTCGGATTGAGGCTGGATCTGGAGGGTAGGCTAGAGATTACACATACATGGGTTTGATTTACCAAAGATGGGCTGGATTCAAAGGGGGGAATCGAAGGGATCATTGCAGAATGGGGCTCTGGATCGTCATATATCACAGACCCTCGG
This sequence comes from Amorphophallus konjac, assembly GCA_022559845.1. Lineage (NCBI taxonomy): Eukaryota > Viridiplantae > Streptophyta > Magnoliopsida > Alismatales > Araceae > Amorphophallus > Amorphophallus konjac. The sequence continues at coordinate 308,015,326 of CM040120.1, forward strand.
GGGATCATTTGTTGGCGTCTTTGGTCACCTGGGAGCCAAGAGATGGCCGCCCCTGGCCCCATAGGTGATTTCAACAATGCCTGTAGATGGAGCGAAAGCATTTATAACTCCGGAATCTCACGATCTTCGATCATCGCATAGCACGGCTTTATCCCGGACGCCAAGGGATAGTCTGTCCCGGGCTCTGGGATAAGCATGGATGGTGCCTTAAAACAAAAGAAAACAGACGGATCGACGACTTATTAGTTTACTGGGGGAGGGGGATCAGCATGCTACTAGTCTGAGAGAAGACAAGAGACATGAAGAATGGTGATAGAGCTTCAGAGGAATCAAAAGCAGGCATAAAAGCAGGCATAAACTATAGCCCATCATGTTTATTCATCCGACGACATTCCTCGGGAGAAATACATAGTAAGAAAGCAGGAGCAGTACATCATTCCAAGACTCACCAATCACCGAGAGGGAGTGAGGGAAAGGGGATGAAACAGAAGCCAGGACATCCCGGCTACAGCCGATGCATCGAGATAAACTCGTGAAATTACATGAAGAAGAAAAGAACTCATAAGAAAAGAAAACATAGGGGGGGGAGGGTGGAGCATTGACTCCTCTCCCTCCCCCAAGCAGCCCACCTGGGGGTTTTTCTTCTTCTTCTTCTCTTTCTTTCAGCGGAGGCCCTCTCTCTCTCCTTTCCGATCTCCTTTTCTGGATGGGTTTCTTTCTTTCTTGCTGTCTTTTCTCTCTTCTTTTTTTGATCGGTTCTATCTATTTCTCCCCGTCTGTCCTCTCTTTTTTTGTCTCTCTCCATTTCTATTCGAAGGGAGGGGGCCTTTTATAGCCACTTTTCTCCCTCTCTCGGCAGCAGCATCACGGCGCCCCCAAATGGAGCTTCCCGGCGCGCATTTGACCAAGCTCTCGGCGCCCTCTGTTGGGCTTCGGCAAATGGCTCTCGGCGCCCTCTTTGCAGGCCCAATTAAAGCCTTTTTTAGCCACTTTCACAAACCCATTTCGGTCTTTCAAGGACATCATCACCCGAAAGGGCCTTTCATTGATGACATATCTTGTATTGAGATCATCATTACGGTTTTCATCAGTCCGTAGACCGGGATTTCATCAGTCCGTAGACAGGGGTTTCATTAGTCCATAGACAAGGGTTTCATCAGTCCGTAGACAAGGGCTTCATCAGTCCATAGACAAGGGTTTCATCAGAATTGCCATCTGAACGGTGACAAGATCGGGTATTATCTTATCGATATCGTCACTTGAATGGTGACGAGCTCGGGCATCAGTTTTAATCCGGAAAGACTTCCGCCGGGTGTATAACCTGTGGAGACCATTCTTCTTCTGTTCTGACTTTGCAAAGCCTTTGCCATCTTCATCTGCCGGTACCGACTTCATCTTCATCTCATATTACATCTGTCAGTAAGCCGACATCTGACTTACCCTGACATATCATCTGTGGAATCTTGGGCGAAACGGTAGTACAGCTCTCATTAAAGGGCTGGAAGGTCTCATCAGTCGAGTGACTGCTGCTTTATCAGTGCTGCCGTCTGAGTGACATTGGCACCGGGCATCAGCTTTGCCGACAAGGGCTTCGGCCGAGCAGACAGCTGATGAGGTTCATCATTGGTCTTTCATTGTTGGTCCGGCCCTCTTTTTAATTATGTTTTCACCCTTGTTCATTTTCCAGGTGTCAACACCTTAGTGTGTGCATATGACTTAACAACCTGAAAGAAATGTGTGCACACAACCTGTTCGATGAAATGACTGTGCATTCAATCTGATGAGGTTCTATGCAGCGTGAAAATGCATCTATCTGGAAAAATCATATATTATGCAAATGATTATGATGACAACATTAATGCGCAAAAATCAATGCATAGCAAACAATCTTCATTGATGCACAATGCAATGACCAGATGTATAAATCAAATACATATTTCATCATCATTCAATCTTTCATGAAAACACATGATGACTTATAGTGTTTGCTATCATCAAAACCACAGGGACACAACAAGGGACACATGGAAACCTTCAGCCCTACGCTGGTTGACTGGACTCACAGTCCAAGGCAACACATATGGCCCACTCGAAAACCACCTTCCAGAGAAACCCATGCCATGCGGGGAAGGCCCACCGCACCCACGCCGACTCACGGCGACTCAATCTAGTGAGAACACGAAAGCCAGGAACACATGGGGTCACCCGGACCCACTAAACCTATGGACATGCTAATCGAGGTAACATGGTACCTCCAGACACCCAAGAAACACAGACACAGAACCCACAGGGTGTCCAAGACATCCACGAGACCGAAGGCCGACCACTGGGTCGTAACCGGGTCGACCAGGGACCACACAATGCAAACGGAACACGGCGAGCACGAAAAAACCACGTGGCGGTCCTCTTTGGACAGTCACAGCGCCTGGCGGTCTAGCCAGAACCGCAAGGCCTGGCCTAGCAGTCCATCTAGGACACCAAGCCCCGAAGACGCTAGAACCGCAGGCGGTCACTCCCAGACCACCAAGCAGGGTGGCAGTCCTTTGCGTGATCGCTAGCCGTCGCCTAGCGGTCAGTCGCGAGGCCGCTACCCCACATGACCCCAAACGACCAAGAAACAGAAAATGGTCATGCCCTGACTGCAAGGCACTACCTGGCGGTCTTCACTAGACTGCTAAGCTCTCCTGGCGGTCCATCGCGTGACCGCTACGCTCGAATCGACATAGGGGGACCCCTAGCGGTCTCCACATGACCGCCAGGTAGCCTAGCTGTCTCTGGAAGGACTGCTAGGTTGTCCCGAACGCAAAAATGATGAAAATGATAGAAAACTCCATTCCACGCCCCGTTCACACCCATGTAAAGGGGAAAACAATGGGAAACTAGTCTCCAACCTCTCTAGCATCGAGAGGGCCCATTTAAACCCCAAAAATACGATCAAAACACCCGATCCGACTCACATCCCAAAATCATACATTTCCCCCAAAATGCGGAAATAACCCCGCTCGGCTCACCACGGCCTACCAAAATCGCGGGAAAGGAAGTACAGGGGTTAAGGATCCATCCCCCTACCTCCATCGAAGATTCCGTGCGCCAAGGACGCCGATCCGCCAAGAAAATGCCGTTTAACCTGCCACCGCCTCCCGATCCCACGAACCGCCTCCACCATCGCGATCCTCGTCTCGTTCCCATCACTCCTCGCCCCACGTGCCCCGATGCCCCGCCCTCGTCTACCTCCGTCGGTCGCCTGGAGAAGAGAGGGGGAGAGGAGAGAACGTGAGAGAAGAGAGAGGGTGAGGGAGAGAAATGAGCAATGGGGATAGAGAAAAGGGGTTTAATATATAGAAAATCTGGAATTTCCAAAAAATATAAAAACTAGGGAAAAATACTCCCCACGATCCTCGAAAAATGCACAATACGTGATAGCATCCCAGAGTCAGAGAATGCAATGGTTCACCCTACACGGGGTTTCGAAGGTCTGACAGACAAAAACACGCGTGAACCGTAAAACTCAATCCGGGACCCACAAAAGCGATCCGAAACCCACGGATCTTGATCCGAACAATATCCGAAAAATCCTGGGTGTTACAGCCCTCCCCCCTTTAAGAAATTTCATCCTCGAAATTAAGGACAGCACCAAGCCACAAGGGAAAGACATCTTAACCAACTGACAACGCTGTCAGAGCCCTAGTACAGAAAACCTCGATTCTCATGAAAGCACCCATCCTGAGGGATACGGCCAGACCATAATCACAACCACCGCCTCGCTCCGCACACCGCACACACCGATCATCAGAGCATGCATACAACAAAAACACAAGTCTGGTATCACCTCAGCTACATGGAAACCAACTCTACTAGAAGGCAAACTGATGAGACACAAACAACCCCTTAGACTTAGATTGCAAGCAACGCAACGGACACGGCAATGTCCACAAGCGGACTCACTCGCATTTGGCACACTCGGGTCCGTAGGTGGATCGACGATGGGGTGAGGGTCCAAGGATGGACCCAGAGGTTTCCAAGGGTATGGCTGGCTTGGGGAGGACCCCAAAGGGTCTAGGGTTGCCCAAATTCATGGGCGGTAAGCACGTCGAGGGCGTGGGCAAATTGGTCTCACTCACAACTCACCCGCGGTGGACACTCACATAGCAGCAATTTGTGGTCGAGCACTCCTCACCGACCGACGGCACACTAGAAGCAATACTAATCAAGCACAAATAATCCAGCATAGGAGTGTGGTCAGGAGCTCACCTGATCGGCGTGAAGACGCCGATCCTGGCCGGAGACGATGGCGAGCGGGGAAGCGTGGGCTTGCCCGCACGCCGCGCCGATGAAGCTTCAACCTAAAATTAACATGCACTACGCCCCTTGCAAGGTGGTTGGACTAAGGGTGGGGATTAGTTTACAACCAAAATGTACCTCCATTAAGGGAGGGGCGGTCAGCCGGCCAGGCGGGGAGGGGAAAATCGATCTAGGAACTAATTGATAGAAAGTCGTCAGTTCTATCCACCCTCTAGAACAGGGGATAGGCAGTCAAAGTCGGCACCGCTGCGGCCTCTCCCGAACTCTGTTGTCAACGAAACTAGTGGGAAAACCTTTTTAGTTGATCCGGGAGGACGTCCAATTTTTGGGGGAATTTCTGAATGACGGCGTTGGTCGGGGAAGAGGCGCGAATAGGGTCTCTATTTACTGGTTCTAGTAGCTTCTGCACCTCTGCAGCAGGAAGATGAGGCCTCCACGAACGCTCTCGAGCTCTGATTCAGGCATGGATGGAGTCGTTGGATTCATGGCCGAACGCTCTTCGAACAGAGACCCACGAAGATGCCGGAGGAGGTCGGAGTTGATGGCGAGGGCCCGAATAGTGGTCGGGTGTCAGATCAATTCTAGAGGGAACAGATCAGCACACCCGAGGGAGAAAAATGGGAACTCACAGCTCCGAACGCCGAACGGAGTGTCACTTCTTGGGACTGGAAGAAGACTCGTCGTAGAAGCCCTCAGCCAAGCCTTGCTTCCAGAACTTCAAGAGGATGGCCGTGGGAGCCTCTGCAAGTTGCTTCAGGTTGACTGTCAGGAAGAGGATGCGCAGTCCGGCGATGACGGCTCCTCCTGGCAGCCACAAACTTATACTGGGATGAGACCACCACCGTTGCGAAGAGGACTGGGAGACACTTCCAACTGTATATGGTATGCCCTCTGAAGCATCTTGGTGATGACATGGCAGCCTTAGAAAGTCACTGGTACTCTGCTGCCTGGGAGCTGGGGATAGGATGAAGGTGTAGGGTTGTGTGTATGATGTTGGGATGGCCAAGGGAAGCAAGGGGAAATGGGGAGGGCGACCAGGGTAGGAAGGGGGTGTTGGGGAGGGGTGAGGGGCAGCCATCAAGGGAGGGAGATTCAATTTTGACCTAGGGTTTGAACCCCTTGTGCCTTGGGGAGATGGAAGGGTGCTTGGGAAAGGGTAGTGGGTGGTTGGGGGTTGGAGGGTGGCTTGGAGATTGGTGGGTTCTCTCTTGGGGCTAGGGAGGAGTAAAGAGGTGTTGTGGGAAGTTGTGGTGACTATTGAATGAGGGGAGGAGAGAGATAAAGTAGGTGGGAAGGGGAGGAGAGAGAAAATTTTGAATTTGGGAGGGGGAGGAGAGAGGAGAGAGAAGGGGTGCTCCCCTTCTAGAGAGAGAGGGAAGAGAGAGAGGAGGGATAGGAGGGGGAGCTTCTCACTCCACTCAATTGGATTCTCTCCAATAAAATTTGAATTCTGGACTCACAATAATATATCTTCATTGACTTAAAATGGGGGGAATGGGGTCCTTTTTATAGAGAACCCACATTTTACAATAAGTACCTGACTTTAGGACAAATGACAGATAACCAAGGGGGAAGGGGACGCCCTTGGGTCTAGCCCATTGAATTGGGCCCATTAACTAATCTAATCAACCCTATGACACTTAAATTAGGTAGATGACTCATTAACCTAGGTACTGGACTCAAATAAAAGGTAAATTATAATGATATGACTCAAATAAAATAAGAAAATTACATGACTCGACTCAGAAAAATGTAACAGACACAACGGAGCCATGATGGCGAGCAATAGGAGCTTGGAAAAATGTGAAGGGCGAGAGATGCCCCCATCATACCCCCGGGGTGCGAAGAACTCGACTCCGTCGAGTATAGGTCCACCGGGGAAGTGGTCCTCAAAAGCAGCTCCAGGCGAGCCACGACCTCCAAACTCAACCATGCGTCCGCAACCAGGGGACGGTCCTTCATCCTCTCAAGGTGGCTCGGGCACACCCTCTTGCTGGTGATGGAACCATGCTTGCCTAGTATTGCCTCCATGTGCACACGTCGGGCTCTCAGGCTAATATGTGGTGGCTCTCTGAGTGTGTCTCTCACAAGGGTAGGGGTAGGCCCGAAACTCTCACTAGGATCCACCGCGGTGCCCATATAGGGTGCCGGACCCGCCACGTGGGAAATGGGGTGAATCCCAAAACCCATTAGAAAGCCCAACCCATAAGCCGGGTTGCCAAGGCCAGTCGGAACTAGGCAAGGTCCAAGTCCTCATGCCCTCAAGTTGGAGGTGGCCCTAGGGTAGATCCACTCTAAAGTCACCATCGCCAAGTTGCCAACTTGGAATTCAAAGTAGCGTTCGTAAGATTTTTCCCCCTTCTTGTGATTCTCACCGCTCGTTATTTGTTACTTGCTTAAATGATCATGCCAAGTACTACGATACGGTGTGAGTGGGAGATGCATGATATGCAAAGGGGGGCCAGGACAACCATATTTAGACCAATCATGCAGAGATGCCATGGAGACTTTGAAGGGTGTGGGAGGGCCAGGGCATCCATAGGTGTCCCTCTCATGCGTGGGTGTGATGCGTGTCGGAGGACCCGTACATCCATGAATGCTCCTAACTTGCTTAAGACTCATGATGAACGAAGGAGGACTATTACATCCGAATATGGATCACTCATGTTTCCTACTTGACATGTGGGTGATATGAATGAATGTACCCGACTTATGAATCATGCCAAGTGGTTCGAGGTGCTAAGACATATGTTTTCCTAACCCGAAAATGACTTTGATGTGTTGGGGTATGGTTTGGCATTGGAGTTTCCATTCAAAAGAGTCAAAGGGGCCAAGGAAGGTGGACATCATGGGGAGAGGCACCTCCTTGTTCCTTAGGTGTAGATCTTCCTTGGTCATAGCTACCCTTGTGTCGCTCGGGAGTTGGGAGAGGTGGGCTTGGCCCAACATGGTGGGTGAGGGTAGGAAGGAGTGGGTGATAAGTGATGTGGATGGATCACATGGGTTCCCAGGTTCCGATTGGGAGGGGTCAAAAGGATCAACATAAGTGTACCAGGTGGAAAGGAGCTCTAAGTTCATCTCAACATCCTCAAGGTCCTCACAATATGGTGGTGGATCATCCTCCTCTAATGAAATGATTGGGCCGAAGTTCTTAGTGGGTGGGTTGGCCATGAGAGGAGGGCTTGGCCTTCTACCCGATATAAGGGACTCCAATTTGAGGATAAGGTCGGGCTCATCGGGTGTGGGGAGGAATAGAAAGAGATCGCTAGTGTAGTAACCAACGGTGCAAATTGAGGTGATAGATCCGACACATAGGTATAGGAGATCAAGGCTCCTAGGTTGGTTGGCCACTATGGTCAACATGTCTGTCAACTTCATTTGCCATGCTAAGCCCTTGAGAAGATCCCCTAATGTGTCTACTTGGTAAGATGATTGGATGGTGGTGTGATAGGAGAGGGGCACTATAGGGAGGTTTTGCTCCATAGGAGGAAAAACATGGGCCGTAATCTCTCTAATTGGGCTCTCCTTTAGCCAACTAACAAGGGGTTCTCCTAAGATGAGCTCGGCCCCAACTAGAGAGGGAGGTGTAAGGTGAAGACCATCGGGCGAGGTTTCTTATTCAACTTGGACATGGGTGGTCTCCATGGGTGGAATAGGGTCCGGAGTGTTCACCACTATGGGGTCGGGTATGGGTTCCTCTACCAAGGAGTTGAGAGGGTCTTTTGAGGGTGGGGTGATGAGGGTTGGTGTATGGTGCACCCGAGGTGGAGGGTAAAGGGAAACTTGATTTGGGATTGGTAGGGGAAGTAGTGGAGGCCTAGGTTAGGGTAGGATTGGAGTTGGAAGTGGAAGATGGGTTGGGTGGGCCTCGGTGGGGGTATCCCTTATAGGGGAAGGTGGAGGGACGGAGGTCAATTGGGTGTGGGTGTGAATTGGATAAGGGAGAGTGGGTTTGGGGGTGATGGCCGTCATGTGCCTAGGTGGAGGGGTGGATACGGGGATCACTTGTGTTTGAATGGTGAAGGTTTGGTGAGTAACTTTGGACGGGGGAGTGGTGGTCATCACGGGGGAAGCCGGGTCGTTTAAGGGTCTCTTGCCCTTGGGATCGGTCGGTTGTGGAGGGGTGGGAGTGGGGGCCAATTTGGTTTGGATATTGAGGGTTGTGGAAGGGGGTTTTGGTTGGGGTGTGGGGGCCCTCATAGGGTTAGGTGGAGAGGTGGATGCTGGGATCATTTGGGTCTTAATGGAGACGACTTGGTGGCAAAGTGTAGTGATGATGGTTGAGAGGGGATTTGTTGGGAGTGGTGGGGGTGGAGACCTAACGGTGGTCTCAAGTTGGCCGGGTGGGGATGGAGGAGTGGTAGTGCTCCTTGGACAGGAAGGGGAATGTCAGGGAGCATAGATCTTTCTAAGTTCCTCCTTCATATCATTCCATGAGTGAATGGGCTCTTGCCTCCAAACTCTCCTTAAGCCTTCTATGTGTTCCCACTTACTCTTGGCTTGACCCCGAAGTCGTCTCTTGGCCTTGCAGACTCTCACGGGTCCATATCCCTAAGCCTTTTCAAAGTACCTTTCCATGGTAGCCTCCCACCTAACATAATCACTAGAACGTGATCCGTCAAAGGCAATATCGTCATCTAGAATGAAGTCCATGGGTGGCGAGTAGGTTAAGTAGGAAGTGGCCATGATGATCAGGGGGATAAAGGCAATGGCCCTAGGACAAGACTTAGTAGAGACAAGTCTAGAACTTGCCCTGATACCAATTAATGTGACACAAAGAACCCCTTAGACTTAGATTGCAAGCAATGCAACGGACACGGTAATGTCACACAAGCGGACTCACTAGTATTTGGTACACTCGGGTCCGTAGGTGGACCGGCGATGGGGTGAGGGTCCGAGGTTGGACCCAGAGGTTTCCAAGGGTATGGCTGACTTGGGGAGGACCCATAAGGGTCTGGGGTTGCCCAAATTCATGGGCGGTCAGCATGCCGAGGGCGTGGGTAAATTGGTCTCGCTCACAACTCAACTGCGGTGGACACTCACATAGTAGCAATTTGAGTCCGAGCATTCCTCACCGACTGACGGCACACTAGAAGCAATACTAATCAAGCACAAATAATACAGCAGAGGAGTGTGGTCAGGGGCTCACCTGATCGGAGTGAAGAAGCCGATCCTGGCCGGAGATGATGGCGAGCGGGGAAGCGTGGGCTTGCCTGCACGCCGCGCCGATGAAGCTTCAACCTGAAATTAACATGCACTATGCCCCTTGCAAGGGGGTTGGACTAGGGGTGGGGATTAGTTTACAACCAAAATATACCTCCACGCAGGGAGGGGCGGTAAGCCGGCCAGGTGGGGAGGGGAAAATCGATCTAGGAACTAATTGATAGAAAGTCACCGGTTCTATCCGCCCTATGGAATAGGGGACAGGCAGTCGAAGTCGGCGCCACTGCGGCCTCTCCCGAACTCTGTTGTCGACGAAACCAGTGGGAAAACCTTTATAGTTGATCTGGGAGGACGTCTAATTTTTGGTGGGATTTCTGAATGATGGCGTTGGTCGGGGAAGAGGCGCGAACAAGGTCTCTGTTTACTAGTTCTGGTAGCCTCTGCACCTCTGTAGCAGGAAGATGAGGCCGCCACGGACGCTCTCAAGCTCTGATTCAAGCGTGGATGGAGTCGTTGGATTCGTGGTCAAACGCTCTTCAAACGGAGATCTGCGGGGACTCCGGAGGATGTCGGAGTTGATGATGAGAGCCCGAAAAGTGGTCGGGTGTCAGATCAGTTCTAGAGGGAACAGATCAGCGCACCCGGGGGAGAAAAATGGGAACTCATAGCTCCGGACGCCGAACGGAGTGCCGCTTCTTGGGACTGGAAGGAGACTCATTGTAGAAGCCCTTAGCCAAGCCCCGCTTCCATAACTTCAAGAGGATGGCCGTGGGTGCCTCTGCAAGTTGCTTTAGGTTGACTGTCAGGAAGAGGATGTGCAGTCCCGCGATGACGGCTCCTCCGGGCAGCAACAAACTTATACTGGGACGAGACCACCACCGTTGCGAAGAGGACTGGGAGACGCTTCTAACGGTATATGGTACGCCTTCTGAAGCTTCTTAGTGATGACGTGGCAGCCTTACAAAGTCACTGGTACTCTGCTGCCTGCGAGCTGGGTTTAGGATGAAGGTGTAGGGTTGTGTGTATGATGGTGGGATGGCCAAGGGAAGCAAGGGGAAATAGGGAGGGCGACCAGGGTAGGAAGGGGTGTTGGGGAGGGGTGAGGGGCAGCTAGAAAGGGAGGGAGATTCAAATTTGGCCTAGGGTTTGAACCCCTTCAGTCTTGGGGAGATGGAAGGGTGTTTGGGAAAGGGTAGTGGGTGGTTGGGGGTTGGAGGGTGGCTTGGAGATTGGTGGGTTCTCCCTTGGGGCTAGGGGGGAGTAAAGAGGTGTTGTGGGAAGTTGTGGTGACTATTGAATGAGGGGAGGAGAGAGAGAAAGTAGGTGGGAAGGGGAGGAGAGAGAAAATTTCAAATTTGGGAGGGGGAGGAGAGAGGAGAGAGAAGGCGTGCTCCCCTTCTAGAGAGAGAGGGAAGAGAGAGAGGGGGGATAGGAGGGGGAGCTTCTCACTCCACGCTTTTGTGGGTTCCGAAGGTCCGACAGACAAAAACACGTGTGAACCGCAAAACTCAATCTGGGACCCATAAAAGCGATCAGAAACCCACGGATCTTGATCCGAACAATATCCGAAAAATTCGGGGCGTTACATCCCCCCCTTAAAGAAATTTCATCCTCAAAATTAAGGACTAGCATCAAGCCACAGGGGAAAGACATCTTAACCAACTGACAACGCTGTCAGAGCCCCAGTACAAAAAACCTTGATTCTCATGAAAGCACCCATCCTAAGGGATACGGCCAGACCATAATCACAACCACTGCCTCACTCCGCACACCGCACACACCGATCATCAGAGCAGGCATACAACAAAAACATAAGTCTGGTATCACCTCAGCTACACGGAAACCAACTCTGCTAGAAGGCAAACTTTCATAATTCCTAGATCCAATCCAGGAAAAGCACACTACGAAAAATGCCACCAAAGGCCTCGCTTGCACACGGCTCTCGCCATTCTCGATGCGCAACCACCAGCATCTTCTGTCTGTGAAAGACCATACACTTGTCAATGGGAAACCTTCATCGGCCCAACAGGCGCGATCCAAATCACGACACGCCATCTTCTGACTCACGCACAGACCAACACTGCAACTCAAGCTGAACCTCGCTCGACGCCACATGCAGACCTATCCTCATGCCAACTCTACCCTCACAGGGGAGCACAGTGAAACCCAAGGACAAGATTCTGGAGTTTTCGGTCTTCACTGTAGATATATTTCTCCTCCCGTCCATTCTTTAATGCCTTCCCACGCCTATCTTACCACATCCAGCATGGGAAATGAACAAAGACAGAGGGAAAGGGAAGAGCGGAAACCTGTGATCGCCACCAAGGTGCCGAACGTGATGGACACGTCATACCTTGGAGACACTCGCCTGGTGTGCAGCGCCGCAATGATGTACGGCCCAGTAGGAACCGCCTATGGAGATAAATGGTCGAAGTGCAAACCGTCTATGAACGCTGCAAAAGACGCGGGATGAGGTATTCCTGGCTGACGAACGGCTCCAAATCGACCGCAGGAAGTAGAAGAACGGTCCAGATTGCACCGCTCATCTCCTTGAACGGCTAGTTGGGAACGGCACAATGCCACCACGCCAGAAATTACAAAGAGTTCAACCTCCACCCTTTCCGACTGGCCAGAGAGGATGGGCCTCGCGTTAGTGTGCTGCTGACCTGCGAAACAAAGTGTAGAACAGAAGAAAACAAAACCCAAGTTAGGAATGTGGAGTGTAGGAAATGCTCGAATGAAGGAAATAACATAATTAATTGAATGGGAATACCTGGGGATTTTTAAACCCCTAGGGCGTCAGAAAACATGGGAGGGTGTGTGCATGATAGTGCAAACATAGGAAAACGTGGGCGAATGGACGTGTAGAAACAAGCATGCAATGAGAAGAAACGGGACTATCAAATGCAAAAGACTCAAGACTAGGACTACTCCCTGAACCGGGGGCCTGTGTGGACATAGAAGGCCTCCCTCCTTGGTGCTAGGTCGCTCAAGAATTCAGCAGGGCTTCGCCGTCGACCAAAATCTCCCCCCCTTTCAAAGGTAGCCTTTAGGGTCTATTTATAGAACCCCCAAATGCTAACCCCAAAATTAGGGTTTCCATGCATTTTTAGGTCGAGATAATCAAATAAAAGATGAAGATAATTCAATTATCTTTCATCTGGAAGAAACGGCACTCAAAATGGTTAAGGATTCGCGGAGAAATCATCGGAGGAAGTTTGGGATAAATCCACGATGAGAGAGAGAAAATCTGTTGAATCTTCAGCAAACGAGCAGATGAACGGTCTTACGATAGACCACTCATCAATATGGGCGGCCCATTCTGGGCCGTCCAACCCTGTCGGTGGAAATTCAACAATTCACAAAATAATCCAAATTATCCATTGAACCGGCCGAATAGTTCGCCGTTGGACTCTCATAAATGAACGGCTAGGATTAGTCCGTTCAAGAGGAAGAGCGGCCGAAGGTCGGCCATTCTAGCCTTGTCGGTGATAAATAGATAAATTGGGTAATTATCTGAGAAGACCACCAAGCGTAGGATTCTGGGAGAAGCACGGCTACTAGTAGTCCGTCCATTATTTTGAACGGCTAAAAGGAGACCGCATGAATGCTTGTCGGTGGAAATTCAAAAAATTAACCAAAATATCCATGAATGTATGGACGGCCCACAGGCAACCGCACAATGATTGAGCGGCCAGGGATGAACCGTACATGTATATGGGCACTTGAAACTTATAGAAAAGCCCAATCAACAAAAATCAAGGCCCATTAAGCCCAAAATTGAAGCAAGCCCAGCCAGGAGGGAGGCTACCCATAAAACTGGCCCAAAACGTGCCCGAAAATAGCCCCAACGAGCGATGGTTAACTCGAGGCATCAACAAATGGGAGTAAGAAGAACGACTCAACTTATCGGCAAAAAATGGGTGTCAACAGATGCCCTTCCTTAACGTCTTCTATGGAGGGGAGCGACCGGAGGTGAAGCGAAAGTGACATGGAACATGGAGATGAAGCGGAAATGAAGCGGAGTGGACCGAAAAGCGGGCGTTAAGGTAAAACGACACCCGTTTTTACCAACAAGCGACAGGAATTTTCGGAAAACTCTGAACCAAACGCAAGGAATGATTAAACCAAAAGCGACACCAGTCTGGAGGAACTAAACTAAATGAAATGAAACAAATCGATAAGACCAACCTCATGGGGGACACAATCCCATGGTCCAATGAGGAGGCCAAAAGCAGGCAGTAAAAGTAAAGGAAACAGGCTAAAGCTCCAGACGGGGACCTTTTAATCAACCAAACCAAGCGAATTGACCAAAGAGAACCTTCCAACTCAGAGTGGAATTAGTTCCTCTTACCCAAACACTGAACGGACAGCTAACCATCACTGACGGGACATTTTACAGGTAAACCATAGGTCATGAAAGCTCAAAAGATGTGTATGATGCATGCTGGGCTAAAATAAAAGAAATCGCTAAAATAAATGCAAAGAAAGATTAAAATATAAAATACTCGAGAATAATATTGCTAAGCTGGGAGAATCAGACTCAAGATACCATCCGCAACCACAGTGTGCAGGATAGAACCATCCTCCCAGGCTTTCCCAACCTAACGGCCTATCCGAAGATTAAACACGTGAACCTGGATCATCATCATTTTTGTTAAATGGGAACATCAGATCCTGGAACACGTAGATAACCAACTGGTTCTCGAGATAATATAACATAATACCATATAATAATGCAATAAGGGTGATAGGGTTAGAAGGCCATACCTGACTTACCTGTGTAGGTGAAACGGCAAGTGAGAGTTTGATGCTGCCCATGAGATTGTTAGCAAGATTTCCAATGATATCTCGAAATAGCCAAAATTCATCAATTGAATACCAAGAAAATAAGAGAAAGATCATTTCTTCAAAACATGCACGGTCAAGCGCAAATCGCCCAAATGGAAAGACGGCTAGATATTATCCATCTAAATACCTAGAATTCAAACCGACTTAGACAGCATACCGTTGGAGGCGAACGGTTACATCCAAACCGCTCAAATGAAGGGCGATCTATTGTTAGACCGTATAACCTCTGCAACATCGAAAGGCTAAAACCCTTCGTCTCCCTCCCTCCACCGTAACCGACGGTGGGAGGGAGAATGAAGGAGTAACTCACACACAACCCCCCCATTCTCTCGATCCCTCTCATTCTCAATCTCTCTCACTCTCCCATTCACTTCTCTGATGAGGATGAAACATCAAGCCGCCCGCCCCGCTACGGTGACAGAGGAGGAGATGCCGCCACCGGCGACCGACGAAGCGCCACCGCCGCCGCTACCGGCGTTCGCCACGGAGGGAGAGGTTGCGGAGACATCTACCGTCGAGGAAGATGCTGCGCCCGCGGTGGTGGAAGAAGCTGTAGCCGTTGCCGCTAACGTCGGAGGAGACGACGTGGGGCCGGAAAGAGACGCCGGCGAACCGGTGGTGAAGGGGAAAGTGGCCCGGGACCCCGAGGTAGGCTCACCTCTAGCCGTTGCTTAATTTTAGTGCATGCATGTTAGTTTTTAGATGTTCAAGGGGGACTAGGGTGCTTAGGGACCGGTGTGGGGGCAACGGTGGCCTCCCCGCCGGTGGGGCAAGCCCTCACCGTCGTCGGGGAAGACGACGGTTGGGCGGTCTCCAAGAGACCACACAACTCAATACCTGCGGCCCACATAGGACCGTTCAAAGCTCATACGGCCCAGGGATGGCCACCCAAAACCATTGAATAACAGAACCACACCTGAGGATGAACAGTGATGTTCCCACCGCTCAAACTAAGAACGGGTCTAAATGGGCCGTTCGAACCCGGGAGACTCAAAACCACGCGGCCCACTTCGGACTGTCCAACCTTCAAACGGCCCTAGAATGGCCGCTTAAGTCGAAGAAACCCAAGGAAAGAACGGTGCATCATCAACCGTTCAAGATGAGAACGGCTAACATTGGTCCGTTCAAAACTAAGAACATGAGAATTGGAACGGCCCATATGGGACCGTTTATAAGGAAGAGTGGTCCAAGGTGGACCGTTCTTCTGATAGAGAATTGAACCTTGATTATTTTCAATTATTTATGAAATAAAATGCCCAGATTAATTGCTAAATACATGGAATGAATGAATGAATGCAGGGAAAGCGCAGGACCTGTACCTCGTGGCTGCAGGTCCGTGTAGTGTATTTAGCACTGTCGGACTTTCAGCGGGAGCGGTTGGCTGTCATGGGGTTCGCCCCATTCCTGAGCATCGAGGTATGTCGGTTCGACACAGCTCTGCTCTACGCCCTGCACGATCGCTGGGATCCAGTGAGTCGTACGTTCCTCTTCCCGTGGGGACATATGGTCCCCACGCTGGAGAACGTGGCCAGACTTACTGGCCTTCGAGTGCACAGGCTACCGGTTAGCGAGACCACTTTTCCCGACTACCGGGCGATGGCTCGGGGGCTGCTGGGCTTAGAGCTGCGGCGCCCCGAGAGGCAGTCGACCCTCCTACCCCGGGCTAGTCTCCAGGACAGCCTGGGTTTACGACAGGCAGGAGTTGCAGTTGGTGAGCAGCCGGAGGAGCACCTGCAGTGGCTGGTGGAGCTGGCGCGACCGAGGGTAGCTGCGGAGCCGGGAGTAGAGGCAGACAGGGTACTACGGTGATTCCTGATGCTGATGTTCGGGCGACTCCTCTTCTCCACCAGGGTGGACGTGATGAGCTGCCGGTTCCTTCCTTTCCTCGAGGAGCTCAACCACGTGGGCGACTACGCGTGGGGAGCAGTAGTGCTCACGTTCTTGTTTGATACGCTGAGTTCGACGGCCCGTCAGACCATGCTCGAGGTCTTCTCCCCCTTACTCCAGGTACGACTCCTACCTAAGACTTAATTATGCACCTCTATATGTTTCCTAAATGCTGACACGATGCTATGATGTAGGTGTGGGCCTATGTGCACCTACGTGGGCTGGGCAGAGGTGAGGAGACCCGTCCTGGGCTCCTACCGATTGCACGGAGGTGGACAGCACCTCGAGAGACTGCAACCCTGAGACGATAGGTCCGAGAGTTGCAGGACGACCTGGATGCTCTACCGTTTGCCTCAGTATGCTTCTAAACTTAGATTCTTTAATTAAATGTAATTCTTATATGATGATGCTGATGCGACTATTATTTCTTGCAGGTACGGTGGACACCTTTCACAGAGGAGGGCCAGGAGGGTTAGCATTGGGTGGTTGGCGCCCTCGCCTTCGCCAGACGAGACGTGTGGCTTCACTGCGTGAATGTGGTGGAGCCACTCTACTACAGACTGGTGATGAGGACCATCGGGGTCCATCAGCCAGCGGTGGAGTTCCCAGCGCCTGAGAAGGCAGGGGAGCGCGTGACGAGGACTACCCGGGGCCTGGCGGCGGTGTTTGATTGGACGGGGAACGCTGCGCAGGTGGCCGACTGGACGGCTCTTGGGCGAGTGGTGACCGCCCGAGCAGAGAGAGACTTAGTGTACTACACCATGTATGCTAGACACTACCGGGACCAGGTGTTCCGGGGTGCCCACCGACCGGTATGACTTCTAAACTTAAACTCTACCTATTATGCTTATTATTTCTATATGACAATGTACTGACACTTGGACCTATAAATGCATATTGACCCTGAGGGGCGACTTGCGGAGCTGCAGGGGCTCCTGCACTCCACCATCAGGGAGCAGGACGAGGCCCTGGCCTTACTGATGAGTTTTCTAAACCCTAAACTCTCTAAATTATGCAAATGCTTATGATTATGACTATGCATGTGACTGACCTGGAGTTTTGGATACAGCGTGTCGAGGGGGCCCAGCGACACGGGGCCGATGCTCCTTCTTCTTCTTCTACCCAGACTCCTGCAGATCGGGCCGAGCGGGAGGCCGACTTCACTCGGATGGTAGCACGGGCCAAGGCGGCCGAGGTGGCGCTCACCGAGAGGGTATGCAAAATCATGACACTTTCCCTTGTTATTTATGCTTATGAAATGCAGTTGACTGACAATGATATGTGCATGCAGACGTCCGAGCTGACCCGTCTTAGAGCAGAGCTAGAGCAGAGCCGGGCAGAGGCTAGGGAGGAGGTGGCCCGTGTATGGGAGGAGGCAGCACAGAGCCGACCATCCGACACCCTCGAGACGGCCCTTCTGGTAGCAGAGCTAGAGCGACTCCAAGCTGGAGCGGAGGAGCTGGTGCAGGTCCGAGCGGAGCGGGATCGGGCTCTGATCGAGGCGTCCGGGCTGAGTGGAGAGCTGCGGGCCTATAAGGAGATGAGCCGATGATCACGCAGTGGGACTCCGAGCGGCAGCCACGACACCCACGGCTCTGTGAGGAGTTACTTCATGGGTTCCTCCGGTCACCGTAGGAACGAGGAGGACGAGCAGCGTCGGCGACGTCAGTGTGACGAGGCGACATCAGCGATGCCTCCACCAAAGAGGCACAAGGGTGATGTAGATAGTGACGGGGGCCAGGGAGAGGGACAGTCCTGACTTTTATACTCGGGGCCTGACTTTTGTACATGATATGATATGATAGTGATATGCCTTTCTTTGTTTTGATTTTGTGGATGTATGAAATGTATGAATGAATGTAAGTGACTGACACTGACTATGACTACGACACGAGTGAGATGGACACGGGTGAGAGAGGGAGAGACGACACGAGTGAGTGACAGAGTGAGAGAGAGACGACACGAGTGAGCGAGAGAGAACCGAGTGTGAGTGAGAGAGAGGCCGACCCAGAGTGAGAGAGAGACGCCAAATGAGTGAGATGAGGGACGCCAAATGAGTGAGATGAGGGACGCCAATGGAGTGAGATGAGGGATGCCAAGTGAGTGAGATGAGTGACGGGCATGACTACTAGTGGCACAGGTGCACAACTATTAAATGAAGGCCTCAGGTCAGTAGAATGGTTTCAATCGGACCGCCTAAGGAGACATACGGTCATTCGTTAGACCGTATAGAAGGATAATAAACGGTCCTCTGACCACCATTCAGAAAGTAGAACGGTTTATAACCAGCCGCTCGATAACAAGAACGGTTAGACTTAGGCTGCTCAAACTTCAACATTCGAACCCCCTGGAAGGTGATAAGCGGTCCTTCTGTGGCCGCTCAATAAGATAGGCGGTCTATCGTGAGACCGCCCAAATGGGCATCCTGCGAATTTGAATGGGACTCTCCTGGAGAGTCCTAACCCGAGGGTAAACCACTTTAACCCAATCCAAAGCTATCTTATCCCTTCCTAAATTTATCCAATCTTATTCCTAAGAGGTCTAGGCCTCTAACCAAGCCCTATAAGTAGGAAGGGGGTCCAAATTCGTGATTCACACACCCTCCCTCTTCTAAGCCTTGAAACCTTTGCCATACTTCACCAAACCATCATGAAGAGGGCCCTAGAGGGGAGTTCCATGGAGGGAGCATCTTTTGAAGGGCCAAAGCCGGCCAGGAATGAGCGGGAAGTGCTCCAACGACTGATCGCGATTCCACGACATCTCAGCGCGAGCCCTCTAAGAAAGGTAAGTTAATCGTGATATCCTTCGGTTCAAATCTTTCATTTACTTATGTGCTCTTCTTTTCTATCTCTTTCTTTCGTCCTTCCACCTCAGCTTCTCCTTGGTCCTAGGCGATATTACACTTTGAAGTGGCTGGCTCCCATGGTCCGCGCCTTGCCCCTAGGAGTGACATCTATCCTGAGATCTTGGCACTTACAACCTCTCCTAGTACTGGGTCAGAACTACCCAAAGCTTTCCCTTAATTAGCACAGCATCTTAGCCTTAGTAGAAATCTGGCACCCCCAGACCCACACATTCATATTTCCATCATTTGAGGCCACTGTCCTACTAGAGGAGGTAGAGACCTACTTCTCTTTACCCAGGTCCCAGGTCGGGGAGGAGAACTCCGTGTGTCACACTGTTGCCCCTGTAGATCCTAGGCTTATTTTGGGAGGATTCGTACCAGACAGCAGGGATGTCCACACTTTCATAGGCCCACGTCAGATTCACCTTTATCTTTCTTAGCCAGTGGGTAGTTGAACATTGCAGGAATCGGTGTGGGTGGGATGAGGCCATAGCTAAGGCCACGTCCATCTGCTTGTGCGGGGCTATCTTGTTTCCTTCAGTTGACCATGTGCTAGAGATTCCCCTTCTTAGTACCATCAGCGGCCTATGGCAGGGACTTTCCGTCTCCTAGGCAATCCTTGCCTACTTGTACGAGGGCCTCACCTCAGCAGCCTTAGGAGGTCCCCTGTTTGGCTCTATGATCCTCTTAGAGTGCTGGATGGGTGTGAGGATGAAACTCATCTACAAGGAAGATGTCACTTTTAGCTAGTAGGATCTTCGGGAGCCACCCCCTCTTCTTTATAGGTGGCGCGTTCGGGTTCTCTCCATAGGTAGAGTGCAGGACAGCTGAGATGAAGACCAGGGACGAGGGGGGACTGCACATCAACAGGTTGCCCCTGGATTGGTTCATGATGCGCCCGGACTTCCTTCGCGACACCACTGTCAGAGTTCCCAGGAGGCCAGGTCTGGATCTGAGGGTCGTGAGCGACACCACACTGGCGATGTACAGCCCGCACCGGTGCTTCCTACAGGTTAGATTACCTCGGACAGTTCTACCAGCACTACCCCACCTTCCCGCACTCCAGGCGAGGAGGATCGATCTAGAGGAGGACGAGCAGGCTGTCAGGAGTGCCTTGATCATGTGGGAGGTGAGCAGGGTGCTTACCCTACCAGCAGAGGTTGCAGAGATTCCGGTGACACGCCAGGCCTACGTTAGAGAGCTGAGAGAGATACGTCCCCGTGGGGATGCCCAGCGGAGGACTGAGTGATTTTCCTTTTCATTTTTTCATGATGGTATTGATGTAGAGATTTGTGCTTAGAGAGTTTGATATGAATGAATAAAGCTAATGATTTGATTTGAGTTGAGTTTGGGCTTTGCTGGTGTGAATGAGTGAGTTGGGATATGATTTCAGCATTTACGCGGTCATACATAGATCGCTCAGAGATTAGGACAGCTCTCTCGGAGCTGTGCATTAGATTTACAACAGGTTTGGTAGAAGGGAGTTGAGCGGTGTTGATTTAAAACCGTGTGAATGGGTGGACGGTCCGACCAAGACCGTTGAAATAAAATGATTGACTACTAGCCGCGTGAAGGCTGAAGTGCTGAGCCTTGAGCTTCAACCTTTCACAGACCTGCACACACACAAACGCAAACAGAAAAGATAGATTAAATCTGTTTTAGGCTTAACCCCTTGCCTGTAGTAAGTTAGGAAATAACCAGTTCTTGGTTTTTGGTCAAGGGGGTAAGCCTTATTAAATAGGCAAATGAAATGATGATGAATGCAATGGATGCTATGAATGCAAATCATAAAACCCTTTTTTGTAATTTTGAAAATTTAAATTTTTTTTTTAGATTTTGGAATGTTTGATTTTTTTTGTTTGAGTTTTTGAAAATATTTAATTTTTTTGGATTTTTAAAATATTTGATTTTTTTATTTAAAATATTTGATTTTTTTCATGTTTTGAAATATTTGATTTTTTTGGAGTTTTAAAATATTTGATTTTTTTGTTGGTTTTAAAATATTTGATTTTTTTCCTTTTTTTTCTTTTTCAGGTTTTGAAATATTTACTTTTTTGGGGTTTTGAAATATTTAATTTTTTTGGATTTTAAAATATATGATTTTTTTGGAGTTTTGAAATATTTGATTTTTTGTTGGTTTTGAAACCAGCTTAAACTTAACAACGGGGAACCTCCCATCTCACTAGGGGTCTCCCAGGTCCAACACGTGCTAAAAGGGACTGCCCGTGGCCGGGGCCAATTTCGCTTAACGGTGTCTCTACCGAGGCCATACCCGGGGTGAGATCCATTCCTTGGAAAATAAAACAAGATTTAGCAGAAAAGCTGGCGGTAGGTATAGAGGTTTTTAGGGCTTGAGTTCTTCTCACGACACCCCCTTTTCAAAGAATTTGGTCTGTTGCGCCGGGGCTTTGTGTCCGTCATCGAACCTACATCCGCTCTAGGCACGCATAGGACCGGGCTCATAACGTCCCGCGGGGAAACTGTACTGCCACTCTTGCCATGCCTAGTTTTATCATTTTGGGGACTTTCAAACTTTTGAGAGCTTCGAGCTTTGGGTGAGCTTTTAGCTTTGATTTTTACCCCTTTCTTTCTCCATTTCTTTTCTCAGTCTTTTTCTTACTCTTTTGTCCTGCGGAATAAGGTCATAACAGACTGCCCCTATTTGAGACCTCTTTTATCTGTGGGTCTAGATCAGTTCTCACCTCACCGCTTGCCCCTATGTTCAGTCGAGAGAGAAGAAAATGAAGGATCTTCACCCTCCCCTAAGTGTGGCCAAGGGAGAAACGGTGTTGCGCAAAAGATGAAAACCGAACCACAGGGGGTTGTGTAGTGTGTGAAATGTTCAACCGGGGATCCCCCTTTGCGATCAGGTGAAGGCACACCCCGCCGCCGGGCTATCGCTGGCTTGAGTCTAGGGATAAAAGTGTTTTAAATATAGCCCATTCCACGGACTCGGTAATTCCTCACCTTCCGCGTTGATTAGACGATACGCATTACCTGGATAGACTTCCTTAACTACAAACGGCCCTTCCCAGTTATGTTGTAGCTTAGACCTGGGACCTGCTGATCTGATAAATTTGCATTTCAAAGCCATGTTACCCACTTGGAATTTTCTTTCAATAACCTTCTTTTGGAAATACCGCGAGACACGTTTTTGATAAATCGAGACGTGATTGGCCTCTTTAAGCCTCTTCTCATCTAAGAGTTCCAGTTAGACTAGCAACGTCTCTCGATGCTCGTCGAGATTAAGTTCTTTGTCTAGCTGCACCCTTAGGGAAGGAATCAGGATCTCGTACGGGAGTACTGCCTCCATCCCATAGGTGAGAGCAAAAGGGGTTTGCCCTGTGGGAGTACGGATGGAGGTGCGATAAGCCCATAGAGCTTCTATCAGTTTATCAGCCCAATCAGCAAATTTGTGTGACTCGCATGTTTTCTTGATGATTTTAAGAAGGGTTTTGTTCGTGGCCTCAGCCTGGCCATTACCTTAGGGGTAGTATGGTGATGAATGATGCAGTGATATATTAAATTTCTTATAGAGGTCCCGGAGTTCTTGAGAAACGAATTGAGGCCCGTTGTCGGTGACGATATCACTTGGCACTCCAAACCGTGAGATGATATTCTTCAGGATGAAGCGGCATACTGCGGTGGCTTTGATCTCTGCATAAGCTTCAACTTCCGCCCACTTGGTGAAGTATTCTATAGCCGTTAGAATGAAGGATTTCTGTTTGACTGCAGAATTCGGGTCACCGAGAGGTCCAACGATATCAAAGACCCACATGGAAAATGGCCAAGGAGCAAAGAGAGGATGGAGAGAAGAAGCAGGAGCATGGATCTTGTCAGCATGGAGCTGGCATTGAAGACACCTACGGACATAGGTGGAGCAATCTTCTTCTAGGGTTGGCCAGTAATAGCCCTGCCTAAGAATCTTCTTCGCCAACGCCTGCCCATTTACGTGCCCTCCACACTCATTGGATTGAGCGGCTTCTACTACCTTCCAAGCCTCATCGTCATCCAAACATCTCATCAGAACTCCATTGAGAGCCCGCCTATACAATTCTCCAGCAACAATCGTGTATCTTGCGACGACTCTTCTAATGGCCTTACGCTGCTCGGCGTTTGCCATTTCGGGAAAGGAACCATCCCTGCAATACTGTTCAATCTCATAATACCACGGCAATTCTTCTTCTTCTATGATCTCCTCAAGCTCAGTTAACGAAACTTCTTTCACATCTTCCCATTCTGCCTTCCTTTCTACAGATTGCCTAAGGTTGTCAAACCATGGATCCTGAAGAGAAGGAGCATCTAGTCGCTGGACCACAATGGTCTCAGTGGCGCGATTGAGGGGGAATGAAAGAGAAGAAGCGAGTGATGCAAGTGCATCAGCCAGGATGTTCTGAGAACTAGAAGTATGAATATAGATGAGCTTCCGGAATTGCCTAGCCAAGAGCGTGACTAGATCTTGATAGGGCTTAAGCTTGGGGTCACGGGTGCGGTAAGTTGACAGAACTTGATGTAGCACCAACTGAGAGTCTCCTATGATGTTAAGGTATCGCGCGCCCATGAGGTAGGCGTGCTTCAGATCGGCAAGGATAGCCTCATACTCGGCTATATTATTTGTGGCAGGAAAAGAGAGTTGATAAGCGATAGGGATGGTCACTCCTTCCGGAGTGAGGAGAACGGCACCGATTCCACGACCCTGGGAATTGAGAGCACCATCAAAATGAAGAGACCAGAAAGGAAGATGAGTGATTACTGCCAAGTGTTCATCAGGAAATTCGTCCTAGATTGTATCAGTGCGAGGGATAGGAGAATGAGCAAGATGCTCAGCAATGGCGTATCCCTTGATCGCTTTCTAGACGATGAAGGTGATATCGAATTGGGAAAGAAAGTTCTGCCAGGGAGCTAAACGGCTAGAAAGGACAGGTTTTTCTAAAAGATAATGAATGGGGTCCATTCTAGAGATCAGCTTGACCTCATGGGTAAGAAAATAGTGTTTGAGCTTCTGAGCCACCCATACTAGTGCTGCACAAGTCTTCTCCATGGCAGTATACTTAGATTAAGCGGGATTAAACAACCTCGAAATGTAGTATGCTGCCCTTTCCCTTCCTTCATCATCCACCTGAGCCAAGACAGCTCCTAGGGAATCATCAATAACAGAAATGTATAGGATCAGGGGTTTCCCAGGGACGGGTGGTTGCAAAACCGGGGGATTAGAAAGATAGACCTTAAGATCCTTGTAGGCCTTTTGCCATTGTTCATTCCACTCAAATTTAGCTCCCGCCTTTAATAATTCATAGAATGGGTGGCATCTTTGCGAATGTTGACATATAAATCTCCTAATGAATTGTAAGCGCACAATCAAACCTCTGAGCTCGGTGATGTTCTTAGGCGGCGGCATCTCCATAACGGCCTTTGCTTTATTCGGATCGATCTGAATCCCCCGTTTACTAACTATAAACCCAAGCAATTTTCTTGATGCAACTCCAAACACGCATTTCTTTGGATTCATTTTCAATTTATACTCCCTAACCCTTTGCAACACTTTGGCTAGAATGGCGGGGTGTTCTTCTTTGGACCTCGACTTTGCCAGAATGTCATCCACGTAAGCTTCTAAGTACACATGCATCATGTCGTGGAAGATATCCATCATTGCCCGCTGATAAGTAGCACCTACATTCTTTAATCCAAATGGCATAACAACATAGCAGTATGTGCCCAGGGCGTAGTGAACGAGGTCTTCTCTTGATCCTCAGGAGCAAGACGGATTTGGTTATATCCAGAATAACCATCCATGAATGAGAGGGCCTCATACCCAGCCGTGTTATCAACTAATACATCAATGTGAGGACATGCCTTATTCAAGTCCCTGAAATCAATACAAATCCAAATTTTGCCATCTTTCTTCATTACTGGGACTATGTTTGCCACCCATTGCAGATACAATACAACTCTAATAAACCTGGCCTTGTACAATTTATCGACTTCTTCCTTTATCCTTAAGACCATCTATGGGTGGAACCTTCTTGCTTTTTGTTTAACTGGTGTTGCCCTTGGTTTAAGAATCAATCGGTGTTCAACCAATGTGGGGTCAAGACACGGCATGTCCTCATACGACCAGGCGAAAGAATCGATGTACTCCCTCAAAACCTTGATTAACTCCTCTTCAACCTGAGGAGGGAGATTAGCAGAAATAAGTATGGGCCTGGAGTCCTCTTCTGTTCCAAGATTAATTTCTTTAGTGGGCTCATCCACTGCTGAGGACGGTTCGTCAAACCTCTTCAAACCTTATGTGTACAAATCGGTAGTGTCGTCCACTTCGCTTTCCTCATCATCGGTTGGATCCTTCTCGTCTACAATCTCATATACTCCCAATCCGTCATTGCTCCACACCCCATCCAATTCCTCATCATTCTCTAAGACAATTGCGGTCTCTACAAACTCCGGGCACCTAAGGAGGGCATGGCATCTTTTGGCCAAATCCTGCATAAACCTATAAGGGATGGATTTAGAATGACGCATCACAGGGTGCGCCGCAGACGTGGATGGGCTGACTAGACTTGAACTAGACTCTACCCCAACTGACTCGACTATCTTAGGAGACTCTGCACACTGTACATCTAACCTAGGAGATAAGAAGTCTAAAGGGAAAGAAGCAGGGGTCTTGTGCCCCTGGGGAGAGGACGGACTGAAAACAGCGTAATCTTCCATTGAAACCTCCGTTTTAAAATTGCCAATTTTTTGGAGGTCGGAGGTGATCACGATACAAGAGGAGGAAGAAGATGGGGGAGGAGGTAGTTGCATGGGGAACAAATCGGGGAAAATGCAATCGAAGAATGGATCAGAGGATCGAAACCACATCTCGTGGAGTTGGGCATTGGGGGGAGGAGGAGTAAACAAAGTTGAAAGATTAATAGGTGGGCAGTGCCCACATGCACACGGCACGAACAGAATTTCAAGCGGTCTCTCCGTGAAGTACGGGTCGACCAGAATTGGAAGGGAACGGGGGACAAACCCTAATTGTTGAAACAGAGAGGCAAGACGGGGCGGGGACAGAGAAAAGGTAGTGATAGAGCTCCCCACTTCCCGTGGCCTCCGACGGACTAGCTGCATTGGAGAATGCTTCACTAGCTGCATCTCCTTCTTCCTCGGACGGTCTTCTTCTTCGCTGAACAGCTTTTCAAAACAAACACAAAAATCATCCATATCACCCACCAGCCCCTTCAGTGGCGGCGGTGGGTCAGAAACATCACAGGTGGCATCAACCTTCACATCAGCACATGGCGGTGGCGTCTTCAAAGTGCCGGACTGTAGCGGGCCTTTCACAAAATGTTGTCGATAGTCTCACATTAACGGCCCAGAATGTCCAAGTATCGACATTGCTGAATCACGGTAGCCAAGGCCTCGGCAGCCCATCTTTCTGCCTTTAGGGACGGGCTTGGTCTATCCCTGTAATTGTGCGCTGAGACCCAGGCCCGGCTGATAACCTAATTTCAGAATCATGTGCCACCCTTTGGAATCTCTAATCTTGGACTTAATCTTGACATTTGTTGGTGCAGTGGCGGGCTTGCGTGACGCATATGCCCATGAATAATTTAAGTCCATTACTGACAAAACTGGCCTATTGCTTGGCCACAATGTAGGGAGAATCTTATCTGTAATGGCATCAACAGATTGGATGGTGGAGATACTTTTCACTTTAACCACCCGGCCCTGGAATGGGAATTTCAGGCATTGGTGGGCGGTCGAGGGCACGGCATTCAAACTGTTTATCCATGGATGACCCAGAATTGCTTTGAACATTGGGTCTATGTCCAATACATAAAATTTCACGTCCATAACCAAATGCCCTAGCTTGGCCTGTACAGTCACGACCCCGTGACAAGCACGCCTGGAGTCGTCATACGCTGCTATTGTGGTCGGTGTGGGCTTAAGCATGTCTTCTGAAATGTTGCAGGCACAGAGGGTACTCAATGGACACACATTTATCGATGCTCCTGTGTCCATGAGGGCTGACTCCACCGCCACCTTATTCAAAGAAATGGTGATACAGAGTGGCATCTGCCGTGCCTCTGGGGGAGCTAGTTCTGACTCAGAAAATGAAATAGAAGGCCCCCTCATAATTGTTGCCAACACCGTCGGTAAACTGTCCATCGCCACGTCTTCATTCACCATTACTTTCTGCAAAAAAGTCTTTAAGGCATCCTGGTGCAGCGGCGACCTTTTAATCAACTCCAAAATTAAAATTTTGGCCGACATCCGGTCCAAGTGCTATAACAAATCATACTTCGTGCCAGGCACGGGGTCTGCATCTTCAGCTGTTGAGGGAGAAGCCTGAGGGCTAGGTGCGGGTGCACGAGTAGAAGGATTAACTTTGTGGAATGGATTCCGGCTCCGAAGGGCACAATGTCGGGCCGGCACGGCCTGAGAGGGACCCCCGCTTGGCCCAGTGGGGTAGGTGGAAGGGGTAGAAGTGGGAGTGAGGATGACGGTGGTTGGTCTAATGGGCCCTGGTGAAGGGGAAATGGGCGAAGGGTTAAGTGGAGGGGTG
Organism: Amorphophallus konjac; assembly: GCA_022559845.1. Lineage (NCBI taxonomy): Eukaryota > Viridiplantae > Streptophyta > Magnoliopsida > Alismatales > Araceae > Amorphophallus > Amorphophallus konjac. The sequence goes on from CM040120.1 coordinate 308,042,922, forward strand.
AAGATGGAGGGTATGGTGGGTGATGGTGAAAGGACTGGCGGTATGGAGGGGAATGCGGTGGGCCTGATGGGTGATGCGGAGGGAATAATGGGTAGAGTGGTGGTCAGAACGGTGGGCCTGAGGATGGAGAGGATAGCAGGTGCGGGGGAATGGTTGTGGTGGAAGGCCAAGAGGTGTGCGGGGGTTTCATCATCAAAGGTCCACCCAGCGTTGGGGGCTGGGTGCTGAACAATGTTTACCTGGGCCGGTGCTGGCGCCGGCGGCTATTGTTATTGCTGAGGAGCGGGCGGGTGTACTGGCATGGGATTCTGATGGATCCCAAGGTCTTGTTGCTGCTGCTGCTGTTGCTGGGGTTGCTGTTGCTGTGGGGGTTGCTGCTGTTGCTGGGGCGCCACCTGCTGCGGCCGGGCTTGTCTCTGCCTCTGCTTGATGTCCTCGATCAACTGGTGCATCTGGGCCCAATCAATCCTCTGGCCCTCGTGTAAATCATACACCAGATCTTTAAACTGATAGCACCGCTCTATTGTGTGCCCAAGCTGCCGATGCTATATGTAATATCGGGACTGATCGGCGGCTGGATTCCAATTCTGACGCTCCGGAGGCAGTTGAATATCACCAGTATACATCAAAGTAGAGAAAATATCAGGCAATGTTTCAGGAAGAGGAGGGTAATGGGTCCTCTTCGGGCTCGGTCGGGTAGGTCCGTAAGTGGCGGGTTGAGGAACATTATGATATTGCGGCGGCCGCTGAGGATGTTGGGGTGGTGGTGGTGGTTGTTGCGGGTGTTGAGGAGCCGGGAAAGTGGGTTAGGGAGCCTGTGGAGCGGCAAACTGGGGGTGGCGTGAAGGCTGCGAGAAGCGAGGCGGAGCGGCTTGGTGGGGAAATTGGACAGCCTGGACCTGCTCGTTGATATGCACTCCCTCAGTGACGGGGCCCTGGGACTTTCTGGCGATTTTGGGTTTTTGGGCCTCGAATAGTGAATGAATAGGGGAGTCTTTAAACTGCGTTTGTATGAACCGAGCCCTACCGTATAACTGGTGCATATTCGAAATGTCATTCATTGCCAAAATATTTCTGAATGTCGGGGTGACATTGGAGATCAGCAACTTAACTTTCTCTTCTTTCGGGATTTGCCCAGGCACACGTGAGGCCATCTGCCTCCATCAATCCGCATAGGTTTCAAAATCCTCCTCCGGCTTCATCTTTTCCGCTACCAGGTCGGTGAAGGAATACTCGGGACCGACCCGATCTTGGAACCTCTGAATGAACTTTTCTTTCAAAGTCTTAAAGCTCTCCGCCTCCTCTTGCGGAAAGGTGTAGAACCACTCCAGGGTGACCCCGTCCAAGGATCGGCGGAACAAGTAAGCCATCAGACGATCGTCATGCTGAAACTACGCCGACTCGTAAAGAAACTCCCGAATATGAATGAACGGGTTGCCGTTCCCGTCATATTTTTGATATACGGGGAGCTCAGACTGAGGGGGAAATTGGATGTCCCTGAAGTTAGGAATGGGGACATCATCAAGGGACTGTGGGCCTACCCTTTTGTGAAGGAGTTCGATCTGCTGCTGCATGGCAGCCCACTTGTCAAGAATTTACCGTTCCCGAGATGGAGGAGGAGCAGGAAGAGTAGGACCTGGATACAGAGCTAAAGGAAAAGCCGACTGAGAGGGCAACCCGCAAGATGGATAATGGGCTAGGGAAGGGCCCATATCCGCATGAGCTAGCTGGGCGGCCCCTGGTTGCAACCGAGTAAAGTCTGCCGGGGCCACAAGGGCCTGCGGCGATGGAGAGACAGTGACATAGGGATCAAGGTAAGGAACATAAGGGATTTGAGACTTCCCCTTATCGATAGGCTGATGGGCCGAGGTAGAAGCCTAGCACACTTCCATGCTAGAGAATCGAGGGATCTGAGGACGGATGGGAGTAAGGTCAATGGGGGCCACAGAGGTGGTCCCAGCAATAGGAGATGTAGTGGCGACAACAGTCGCGCCACGAGAAGGAGCTGAAATCAGGGCATTAGCCCCCTGCAAAGCTTGCCGGATAAGATGGAGTTGGGTAGGGTCCAGCTGGGCCATCATACTGAGAATTTGACTGGCCGGATTCTGAATGGATGGATCGGAAAGAGGGGGTTGGGAACCCTCGCCAAGAATGGTCGGGAGTGGAGGGGCAGTCCCCTCTCCTCCCTGCATATGGGTGACCCTAGACGGGTCCTCAAGAAGTCCGCGAGGAAGAGAATCCTTGTGGGAATGGGAAAAGTCGTATGACGACATGGGGGATGACGAATCAAACAAAGGATTGAGGTAAGAATGAAAATGAGAACTGACCCTAGGAGGTGATCCTGAGGAGGAGAAACAACTCCACATACACTAAGCACTCCAAGACTAAGGCAAACAATCCTAACCAAAGAATAAGCAAAACCTCAAACAACCAAGCATCCAATGGAGGGGAGAGGTGAGCGGAGAATCAACCACTTGAGCAACCAAATTGTCAAATGATGCGCGATAAATTATTTTTTAAAATTCCCTCTCTGGGACCATAGTGGATTAATTAATGTATAAATACACTCAACCACGAGGTACCTAACCAGGGTAGGAAATGAGGAACTGGGTGACTCTATGGAACTCTCTCTCTCACGGATGCAATCCCTAGACTGGGGGTGGATACGGTACAACCTGTCCGGCATCTGTGTGGGAATCCACGGCTCACGGGGGCTTACGGAGGTCCTCAGCAAGATCCCCTAGTCGGCTCCAAGGAGTATGGAGGTGAGAGGAGACCCTACCTCGGTAGGAATGCAACTACTGTGAAAAGAATGTATGCCCCTATGTGCACCGGAGTGCATGCGAAGTCTAGCCTAGCAACTAACAATCAATGATCAATCAAATACGTAAGAAAATGGAAGAAACCATGCAACAATGATATAAGAGCAGGGGGAGATCACCGATCAGCACCAATCATCATGAACATGAAATAACAAGATAGTCAAAGTGAATCACGGTGCACTGTAGCATGACAAGAACGGTCTCTGTTAGACCGCTCAAGGATATAGACGGTCTGTAGACGACCGTATAATATAGGGAGTAACGATGGACTAACAGGAGATCAGAGAACTCTGGAATGAGAGAAGGCAGAAATTAGAGACGTACCAGGTTGGACGGTCTCCTCCTGGACCATTTAAGGTATGGAACGGACCTGCAGAAGCCGTGTAATAACATTCAAAACAACAATCAGAAGACAGAGGCATACCTGTGCCAGCAAGATGGACGGTCAAGAATAGACCGTGTAAGACTTGAACAGATTGTATTGGACCGCTTATAACAGCAGGCTTTGCGAAAGATGTGGCGATGTTCACAGAGAAGGGCGGTGGACTTCCAGCCGTAAAAACGATGGACGGCTTTGCAAAAACCATGCAAGTTCCAAAGGATAGAGAACGCAACCCAACCTGCAGCCACTTCAAGGAGAGGACTAACACAGCAAAAGAAAGGGTTAGCAAATCACTAACACGATGAGCACTAGGAGTCCCACCGTGATCACCACAAAAGAAGGGTGTCGATATATTTCTCCTCCCATCCGTTCTTTAATGCCTTCCCACGCCTATCTTACCACATCCAGCATGGGAAATGAACAAAGACAGGGGGAAAGAGAAGAGTGGAAACCTGTGATCGCCACCAAGGTGCCGAACGTGATGGACACGCCGTACCTTAGAAAAGGGGAGAGACACTTGCCTGGTGTGCAGCGCTGCAATGATGTATGGTCCAGTAGGAACCGCCTATGGAGATAAACGGTCGAAGTGTAGACCGTCTATGAACGCTGCAAAAGACGCGGGATGAGGTATTCCTGGCTGACGAACGGCTCCAAATCGACCGCAGGAAGTAGAAGAACGGTCCAGATTGCACCACTCGTCTCATTGAACGGGTAGTTGGGAACCGCACAATGCCACCATGCCAGAAATTGCAAAGAGTTCAACCTCCACCCTTTTCGGCCGGACAGAGAGGATGGGCCTCGTGTTAGTGTGCTGCTGACCTGCGAAACAAAGTGTAGAACACAAGAAAACAAAACCCAAGTTAGGAACGTGGAGTGTAGGAAATGCTCGAATGAAGGGAAATGAACATAATTAATTGAATGGGGAATACCTGGGGATTTTTAAACCCCTAGGGCATCAGAAAACATGGGAGGGTGTGTGCATGACAGTGCAAACAAAGGAAAACGTGGGCGAATGGACGTGTAAAAACAAGCATGCAATGAGAAGAAACGGGACTATCAAATACAAAAGACTTGAAACTAGGACTACTCCCTAAACCGAGGGCCTGTGTGGACATAGAAGGCCTCCCTCCTTGGTGCTAGGTCACTCAAGAATTCAGCAGGACTTCACCGTCGACCAAAAATCTCCCCCCCTTTCAAAGGTAGCCTTTTGGGTCTATTTATAGAACCCCCAAATGCTAACCCCGAAATTAGGGTTTCCATGCATTTTTAGGTCGAGATAATCAAATAAAAGATGAAAATAATTCAATTATCTTTCATCTAGAAGAAACGACACTCAAAATGGTTAAGGATTCGTGGAGAAATCATCGGAGGAAGTTTGGGATAAATCCACGATGAGAGAGAGAAAGTCTGTTGATTCTTCAGCAAACGAGCAGATGAACGGTCTTACGATAGACCACTCATCAATATGGGTAGCCCCTTATGGGCCGTCCAACCCTGTCGGTGGAAATTCAACAATTCATAAAATAATCTAAATTATCCATTGAACCGGCCGAATAGCTCGCTGTTGGACTCTCATAAATGAACGGCTAGGATTAGTCCGTTCAAGAGGAAGAGCGACCTAAGGCCGGCCGTTCTAGCCTTGTCGGTGATAAATAGATAAATTGGGTAATTATCTGAGAAGACCACCAAGCGTAGGATTCTGGGAGAAAAATGGCTACTAGTAGTCCGTCCATTATTTTGAACGGCTAAAAGGAGACTGCATGAATGCTTGTCGGTGGAAATTCAGAAAATTAACCAAAATATCCATGAATGTATGGACGGCCCACAGGCAACCGCACAATGATTGAGCGGCCAGGGATAAACCGTACATGTATATGGGCGCTTGAAACTTATAGAAAAGCCCAATCAACTAAAACCAAGGCCCATTAAGCCCAGAATTGAAACAAGCCCAGCCAGGGAGGGAGGCTACCCATAAAACTGGCCCAAAACGTGCCCAAAAATAGCCCCAACAAGCGATGGACAACTCGAGGCATCAACAAATGGGAGTAAGAGGAACGACTTAACTTATCGGCAAAAAACGGGTGTCAACATTCACCTCACTCGACTCAGACTTACAGGGGAATCCTCCCATGCTGGTCACCAGACAAAGAACCACCATTCCATGTCAACCTCTCTTCAAGGACCTATCACAGGCATCGACCACCATCCTGTCTCATCAAATCCTATCTTATCTCAATTACTCCAAGTGGATGCCTGCCAATCCCGGTTCCGCTCTTATCACAGAGCCACGGGACACAACCTGAGCAATTCACGACACACAACTCCAAGGCAACCAAGTGCAACTTGTTATCACAGCAACCTGGTCGACGACGTCGCGACTAAAGCACACAGGTCCCCAGACAATACACATCTTACCATGGTCGACCACTCGGTCAACCCCTCCAACCCCTTGCAGCTACCAACCAAGACCCATAATCTCTCAGCGATCACTTCTCCAAAACACGATCTCATCTGAAGACACAACCTCCAACATACGAACAGGGTACTCATGTGGCGCACTTACCACACATTTCCCTAACCATCATCCTGCCAGTACCATGAACCACAATATCTCAAGCAACGGCACTACAACAACATGTCTCACATAGCCGGAGATAACGCATATCGAGGAACCAATCCCCCGCCGCTCTACGCATCCTCAGGAAATCCGCCAGTAGCAACCAACGCTACGATCCAGAACCTATGGGTTATGGGCCCACCAGGCTTCCGCTGTGCACTCGGATCCACGAGCACAACCAACATAATGACTTGGTTTCCACCATCCCGAAAATCCTCTGCAACTCCGCAGGCTCCAATCCTCAACACAACGAGAACCATAACACCAACCACAGATTCTCACGAACATCGCCCGACTAGTACGCATCCTTCCGAAATAGCGCCAACACCCTTACACATCAGGGAACATGCAACGCTTCTCACAGGCAACCACCTTGCCAAAACACAGGACGCGTCTCGCATGGACTTCCAAGCACACGAAGGCCAACCAATCCGAACATATGATGCAAGACGACGAACCTTAGCCAAATGTAATCTCCTCCAACTAAGGTAAAAACTCAATACACCTCTGACCAACGGATGGTCTCCACGCTCGACCTGACCTCGAACCTTGCACACGCTGGGAATAGCACCTTCTAGCACCAAGAAAACCATCACTTCCATCAAGTCAGCTCCTCCGACAACACTCACCAAGTGTCTCGTCAGACCACGATCACTGCATCTCTCGATGCACCACCGCTACAGTTCCTCGAACTACAACACGCCACGCCAAGAGCCATAACACGAGCCATAATCGACAACCGCCAACGCTCATCCTCGAGTCCCGATCTTGCCGCGAAACCTTCACATCTCAAATCAAATCCAGGGCGAACACAACCCGTTCACACGCAGAACCGCAGGACTTAAAGCTCACTAGGACAACTCTGCCCAATCTTGCCTCAAAATCCATAAAAATAATCGAGACCGACACGTCATTTCTGATGTCACAGAGCATGACAAGAAAATCAGGCTCGAAAATCAGCAGCTCAACAGAAGATCTTCCACTCGCCCGAGCATAATTCTCGACCAGAGCACCCACTCTGTCACCTCAAACCACAACCTTAACACCTCAGGGGCTGGACAAAACCTCATACTAAGGTGGCCAAACTCAATAAAAGCTCACTCAGAGCACGCTCATGGCCACTTAATCATGAGTAATCCTCGCCAGCCACCTGACCTCGCTGTAAATTTCTCGAATGCAGCACCGCGAACTCACGCTTTCTGACAACACTCTGCTCAACGCAACATAATCGGGGCCACCACCCATCGGAAAGAAATCTCTCTATCACATCCCTTGGGCCCTACATTGGCACTTCACGAAAATAGCAACCACCTTCACAGCACCAATGCCGCGCACTCAAGCTCTTACGCGAAAAACCAAGCAAAAAATAAGCACAAAACCCTATGCCAACTGCCGACTATACTGGACCTTAGAAACTCTTATCACTGCAATATCTCGAATTCCCATGTACATCCACAACCACGCTCTGATACCAACTGTAGCTACCCAAGATTTGGATATCGGGAAGAACCTGATACCATTCGAATCCTGGCCCGCCGCCCACGAGGCAGGAGGACTCGAAAGGGCTAAAAGGAGTGTGGAGGCACAAAGAAATAGGAGATAAAGTAGGACAATTCAGTAATTAACAAAAATAAATAAATCAACTACAGAGTCCAGTCTAACAAAAGTATAGGCTGAGGTAGAGAAACATACCCAATGGCAAGTGAACACTCGGCCCGACAAGTTGGCGACTAAGAACCTCCGCACAACACCCTCAAACCTCAAGGAAGAACCACCGCACCTGAAAACCATGGGTGATCCTCTTGTCACTGGCTCAATAGGGGTCCCGCAGAACCCCAACTGTAAACAACAGTGGTAGCGAAAAGCAGCAACAACAGTAGGAACAACACTCGGTGGCCGATAAAACTCGACACTATAGCTACTCCTACAGTACACGAAAACACGCCCCGATCTCACAATCAAGGGACCACCGAACTAACGGGGAAACCTCTGGCTATGCTACCAAAAGAGACATCATGACAACGCTGTCGTGGACCTAACACCGTCTGGGGAGAACCCTCGGTGACGCTTATCGGAACCCTAGACATCTACCTCGGGAATACACCCGAAAACTGCACGTAAAACCACGTCTCGCAGACGGGAAGCGAAAACTCAAGTCATAAGAAACTCACATCACGTGACGGGAGCACTGTCCACCAGAAGCAAAGCCAGATGCATCCACTGATGACTTAGTCCGCACCTCAAGTGTCTCACTGCGACGCCCCATGCGGAGACAGAGACACAACAGTAACCAGTACCACGAACAAGGATTAGCTGGGGTCGTGCTCGTCAGCTCGGGTCCGACAGCCCCCAACTAAGTGTACACACACAGACCATGCACCCTAGGTCTGATCCTCTAGCTGATTCTTCCCCCGAATCTTGGACTCAGTCTACGCGTGGGGGCCCTACGGTAACCAGCCAAAAAACCGTCTCTCTCGAGGAAGTCGCTCCACCACTCCCGGGTGGGTCAGCACACGCGTGCTGTAAGAAGGCTACGAGCAGTGGGAGGTCACTAAACTTGAACCCAGAAAGCCACGTATGCACCCATCACGAGTAACGCGAAGTAACAGGTGGCACGATGCCACCAGACTCTAGACAGCGCACTAGACCTACTAAATCGAACGGTCCTTGAGTCACAGACTCGGGTCAAGACAGTCGTACACAATGGCACAATGCAGTTAATCTAGCCTAATACCTAGGTCTGAAACCACAATAGCATAAATACCGAGGTAGCTCACAAGCCGTCGGGTTAATCCCTTCTCTCGGGGACACACAGAAACCTCCAGCCCCAGGCTAGTTGACTGGACTCACAGTCCAAGACCACACACATGGCCCACTCGGAAACCACCTTCTGGAGAAACCCACGCCATGTGGGGAAGGCCCACCGCACCCATGCCGACTCACGGTGACTCAATCTAGCGAGAACAAGAAAGCCCAGAAAACATGGGGTCACCCGGAACCACCAAACCTATGGGCACGCTAATAGAAATAACACGGTACCTCCAGACATCCCAAAAACACGGACATAGAACCCACAGGGTATCCTAGACATCCACGAGACCGAAGGCCGACCACTGGGTCGCAACCGGGTCGACCGAGGCCCACACAACGCAAACAGAACACGACAAGCACGAAAAAACCACGTAGCGGTCCTCTTTGGACCGTTACAGCACCTGGCGGTCTAGCAAGAACCGCAAGGCCTGGCCTATCAGTCCAGCCAGGACCGCAAGCCCCGAAGACGCTAGAACCACAAGCGGTCACTCCCAGACCGCCAAGTAGGGTGGCGATCCTTTCCCTGACCGCTAGCCGTGGCCTAGCGGTCAGTCGCGAGGCCGCTACCCTAACCGACCTCGAATGAACAAGAAACAGAAAACAGTCATGCCCTGACCACAAAGCACTGCCAGGTGCTCTTCACCAGACTGCTAAGCTCTCCAAGCGGTCCATCGCGTGAACGCTACGCTTGAACTGACGTAGCGGGACCCCTAGCGGTCTCCACATGACCGCCAGGTAGCCTAGCGGTCTCTGGAAGGACCGCTAGGTCATCCCGAACGTAAAAATGATAGAAAACTCCATTCCACGCCCCGTTCACACCCAAGTGAAGGGGAAAATAAGGGGAAACTAGTCCCCAACCTCTCAAGCACCGAGATGGCCCATTTAAACCCCAAAAATACGATCAAAACACCTGATCCGGCTCACATCCCAAAATCAAACATTTCCCCAAAAATGAGGAAATAAACCCACTCGGCTGACCACGGCCTACCAAAATCGCGGGAAAGGAAGTACCAGGGTTAAGGATCCATCCCCCTACCTCCACTGAAGATTCCGCGCGTCAAGGACACCGATCTACCAAGAAAATGTCGTTTAACCCACCACCGGGACGCGATCCCATGAACCGCCTCCACCATCACGATCCTGTTGTGCCCCTGTGGTTTTGATGATTGGTTTTTATGTGAGTCAAACACTGTGAGTCACCATGTGATGTTCAGTCATTTACATTTTGTTAGATCATAAAGCATTCATATGTTCAGTCATTCTGTCAGATCATAAAGTCTACTTGTGGAAGTCCTGCACATTGCATTCTGCATAAATAAAGTCTACACATTGCCTTGCTGCATTACACAGGCATTCGAAGTCTATACATTATCAGTTGTAGGCACAGCAAGTCTGTACATCCCTTCGTGGCATACAAAGTCTGCACATTCCTTTCTGTTATGTTTGTGCATTGCATGCATTTATGGTCAATGCGTGTTCATTGTGCATGTGTGCAACATCTCTCAAGTCTATACAACTCCTACTTCAGGCATGAACACAAGTCTGCACATTCTAGTTTCATGCATGAACACAAGTCTACACACTCTCTGCTGATATGTTTGTGCATGTGATAAGCCAATGCATTTCATGTCTCTCGTGCATTTTCAAGTCTTTACACTGTAGACACGCCAAAATTGACGTTACTGTGAGTGCATCTCGTATTACCTTGTAATGTCCCAATTTGACCCTCCAATTAACTTTGTTTGAGTTATTTTCCCCAATTCTCTTAGATTTCTCCCTTTTTTCCCCTTTTCTTATTTTCCCCTATTTTTCTGGATTTTTTGGGCAGTTTTCTCTATTTTTTGGATTTCACGACTTGAAGTGGGGCGTGTTTTAATTAACGGCCTGGTCTGAGGCCCGTTTTGAAGAAAGGACGACTAGAGGCAAAGGCGTCAGTTTCTGGAATTTTCTGGTTTCCAAAACAGAAAAATAAGAATTAACGACCCTCCTTGGGTCGTGTTTTTAAATAACGCCTCTCCCTCAGGCGTCTCTTCATCATTTTTAAATACAGAAAGTTTTTATTGCTAAAATTAAATCCGTGAATTAACGCCTTTGTCCCAGTCGTGATTTCAATTAACGCCTTGACCAAGGTCGTCAATTCTTGTTCAATTCCGAACTCCAGCAGCACCCCTTCCTTTTCTCACTTACACTCCTTTTTCACTTGGGAAAGGGTTCCTATGACTTTCCAATGTCGAAGGGACACTTGCCTATGTTTATCTCTTCCACATCTCACTAAAACATGTTTTCCTAATTTCCCTTGGAATTAATTCCGAATTTCAACCCTATAAATAGAATCTTTCTCTCCCTTGTGAAAAATGATAAAGATCAATTCAAGAGGAGGTGCTGCCGGACCAAAGGCTCAAGGAGGAAGACTCCCATGCACCTAAAAGCTTCATCCATGGAGTTCTTCTTTCTCTATTGAAGATTTGAAGCCTCTACATCCATGGAGTTCTACATCCTCTTCTTCCTCCATTGAAGATCATCATCCTAGCTTGAAGCCAAATTGGAGAAAACCACTAAGCTTTCACCCTCCTATCTCTTATTTTTGCTTTAGTTAATTGCATGCATCATATCATATTTTTCTTTTATCTCTTTTTATCTCAATATTGAGATCTTCCCATGTTGTGCACTCTAGCACATCTCCCTTAGTGCAACACTTGCACATCTCCCTCTATTCTTCATCATACATCATCTTTTACCTACCCTTTTGCATAGGGGTTTAAAGGCCAAACACCAATAAGGTGTGTTCATATCCATGCTTTCTATGTCCATATTTACATTTGGATTTGATGCTACACATCTTGGTTTCTAATCCATGTTTGTTTATTGGTGTTTGTTAATTTTGCAAGGGTAATCAATCAAGGAAAACTCTCTTCATCGGCCGGCCGATAGAAAGAGAAGGTGCACTCACAATCTCCCCCGCATTTAAGGTATTTATATCGCGATCCCTCCATTGATTATTTGTTATATCCTTTGAGGCCCTCGCGTCTCTGGCGATCACATTCCCCTTAGCATCCTCTCATGCTTCTCTTTTCTCCCTCTTTTCCCATTCTTCTATTCATTTTCTTTTTCCTTTTAATTGTTCTAAGTTGATTTCTTAGAATCTATAAATTGGCGATCACGGTGGGACACCTTTTGTTTTTCTTTTGATTACCCTTTCCCCTTGGGCACCCACGTGTGACATCTCGCCATTTGCACTCACGGTGCGTCTCCCTTTGTGCTCCACGTAGCACTCTCCCTATGTGATTTGTCAGTTTGATAGGTTTTTAGAAATTCCATTTATCCATCTCTTTTTTAAAAAAAAAAATGATGAGCATGCTATATCCCTTGTCATGTTTGATTGCCATGATTCTTATACTGAGATTGTGAGTGTTTTTCATTTCTGTCGGTATTTTCCACTGTTTGAGCCCTATGGCCGTTGAAGTATTGAAGTAATTAACGCCCCTCTCAGAGGCATCTTTTATCAGTATAACGCCTCACATCAAGGCGTCTTTCACTTGAATAGCGCCTCTCTGTAAGGCGTCATTTTTATTATCATTGTTTATTCGTGCTGATTACTGCCATTTGACGCCCCTGCTCCCGGGCGTCCATTCTAGAGAAAGCGCCTCACCCTAAGGTGCTATTTTACTCTGCTTGCACTTTTTACAGTAACTAGCGACTGACGCTCAGACGCGATTTATGGATGTAACGACCCTTCAGGAGTCACACCACCCTCTTGGTGAAGGAAGGACCCTCCATTGAGCACTCCGTCTCATTGGACCAGAAATTCCTAAGCCAAGCCTCCATAAGTCCCCGCACCCGTGGATTCCCTCACGGACGCTGGGCAGGTTGTACCTTTGAAGTCCCGGGTTTAGTTGGCCTATGCATGGTGAGAGAGTGTTCCTAATTGGCATCGGAGGAAACCACATTTGAAACTAGGTTCCCCCCTTGAGTGATCACATCAATTTGCATAAAATCAATTAATTTGCCAAGGTTCAAATAAAAGAAATCAAAGGTTACCCCATCCTAGCTTGTTTGCTATCTATGTGAGCTGTTTTGATTGCACATTGAATTGTTTGGGTTACCTTGATAAGAAAGTCAACATGTTTAACTCAATTAATGTTCATGAGGGTGATCAACCTAGCACATCTTATTCCCTTCAATTTCAACATATTCATCACAACTCTCACCATAATCTTTTAAAGGGACCACGCCCTCATCTTCGCGGTTTTGCCCCACCCATGGGTAATATCCAATCCCGTGGTCCCTCGCCTCAATCGCGAGCCACTACTCCTACGGGACCGTCTCCTCCCGAAGATGAGAAGGTCTCCCAGATCTTGCATGCATTAGATCATCTCACCCCTCAACAAATCCAAGCCCTTAAGGCCGTTGTTGAGGGTGCACCTCATTCCCCTCATCCTCCTTCCAATCCTACGCCGGTGGCCTATCACCCACTTCCCTCTTCTATTCACATTCCTACTCGGGTAGCCCATCACCCATCTCCTCCTATTCACACTTCTCCTCGGGTGGTCCAATACCCGCCTCCTTCGTCCACACCTACCCCTATTCGGGTGGCCCGTCACCCGCCTCCTTTTATTCCTCCTCCACCACAGCCCCAAGGCCCATTTATTCCTTGCAACCCGGCCCATCCGGGTTCTTCTATGGGTCATCCCATTAATCCCCTTCCACGGCCTTTTTGTGCGGCCCCTCCTTCAAGGCCCTGCCGACCCTCTGTTGCTCAAGTCACACCCCTCCAACAAACTCTTCTCGACAAAGTCACTTTGTTGGAGGAACAATTAAAGAGGGTTACGAGCCCACGGCCCGCTCCTCCTACTCCAGTCAATCCCCTTTATGCGGCTCTAAATGACATTACAAAGATGGAGAAAGATTGGAAGGATAGGAGAGACGGCTACGGCGTCGATAGTTCAAGCAAGCAAGAGCTGGCAGATTTCAACGTTCAAGTGGACGCTGTCCATCCTCCACCCATTCACCCCGTTCATTCATATGGCCCTCCGCCTACGCATTCACACTTGCATTCACCACATCATCTGCAATACCATTACATTCCACCACCTACTAATACATCTCCACCATGGCATCCACTTGAACTCGATAATGAAGAACCGGAAATTGAAGAATTCAAGACGGCACATGATGATGAAGCTCTGCAGGCATCCCTTCCGAGTTTTCTTCGTTTTCCTCTCCCTCCGCTACCACTGGATGAACCCCCTGCTCAAGACGATGCCATTGTCCTTAATATAACCCCCGCTTCTAAGACTTATTGGTGTTATGACGAGGGATCAATACTCCAATCACCCATGTCGGCGCACCAAGACATGTCTCCTACCCCAGACACCGCTCGCCCCATCCGACGTTTCCTCCGGACCAAACCTGATACTTTTACACCTCCTGCTATACCATCAGCCTCCACAGCACCGGCCTCCGCTAAACCTCCACCTGCTATACCATTAGCCTCCACTTCATCAGCTAACCTCCTATTACCGCCACCTCGGCCCTCCATTACACCTTTAACCCCAAACCTAGCCACTCCTATTCCACCACTTAACCCTTCACCTTTACCCATGGTTAATCCTGAGCGGAATCTGTCTCTTTTTGCACTCGAGCCAACCCCAACTGTCTCCGAGCAAAGGGGGAAGCTCGACGTGTTTGAATCTCCACTTCCACTCATCCTTTCTCCAACACTTTCCATTACCCCATCACCAACTATGGAGCCTTTCACCTCCGCTTCACCCCCCTTTACTACTCGGAATGGGAGTGCTTCTGCAAGTACTTGTACCGAAGATGATCAAGAGCTGGGCAAGAAGGATTTGGCTATGGCTGAGCTATTCAAGATGCAAGAGTTTATTTGCCGGATGCCAATCCGGGTTGTTGTGCCAAGCATGGTCGAAGAGGCCAAGTCGCCGCCACTGCTCACTAAGAGAGAATGTCAAGCTTTGATGCCATGTAGGCTTGTGCCCAAAGGCCGGGAAGGGCACCCCTTGTTCCAACTTTCAAATCTTGAACCTTTTCTTCCATACAAGGGGCGAATGCCTATTCTATTCAACACTCCATATACGCCACAACCCCTGGGCAACACAATGCTTCCTATCCCAACTGTTCAACTCTTTCACACTATTACTTTTCACTCTTCAAGGGAGTTGTCACTTACCATTGAAGCTTCATCCATTGGGCCAATTGGCTATACACTTTCACTGCCATGGAGGGGCGGTTATCTTGGTGCTAAAGGGCCTTCCATTATTTTATCCACCTTCTATTCAACTCCATCCACATTCTTGTCTGTCACATTTTTTTCATGGGCCACTCCAAGGGTAAAGAGGAGGATCTCATCCTCTCGCCCTTCATGTTCGTCATATTCTTTTCATCTCATGCATTCTGTTGCATCCATGCATTCATCGCATCCCTTCTATTGCATCCACATGCATTTACACTTCTTCTTTTCCGGGTTTCAAAACCCGTATCTTCCCCGCCTTCCGGAATCTCCGGATCCCCCACGTTTCTCATATCTTCCGCATTTCCCATCTTATTCATCTTCATCCTCAGGATCTGCGGGTCCCCTTACACTGCCCGGGCATTGCACCCTCTCCAATCGTTCCACAGGGCATCGCACCTTTTTCCAACCATTGCATCCGGACTCCCCGAATTTCTCTCCCGTCCTCCCTGGGCATCGCGTCCCATGGTATCTTCCTCCTCCGAAACCTCCGGATCTCGCTCTTTGGGCATCGCGCCCCTGCACACCCTCAAGTCTGGATCTTCTGGGCTTCTTACTGATTCTCCCTGGGCATCGTGCCCCTTTCCGTCTTCTTCCTCCGGAACCTCCGGACTTTCTTCCAGGGCATCGCACCCTTTTCTATCTTCTTCCCCCGGAACCTCCAGATCCTTCACCCCTCTCTCAATCCCTTGGGCATGACGCCCCTTTCCATTTTCTACCCCCGGAACTTCCGGACCTTCCATCTTTCCTCCAATTCATCCTCTTGCTTCTCCGGGACATCATGTCCTTCATTCTTTTCTTCCTTTTCTATCATCTTTTTCCATTCCGAGGGCAACGCGTCCCTCGATATTTCCCCCCGGAACCTCCGGACCCTCCTGATCCTTTTCATCCACTCTTCCCTGGGCACCATGTCCCTCGGCATCTCATTCCTCCGGAACCTCCGGACCATCCATCTTTCTTCCGATTCATCTTTCTACTCTTCCAGGACATCACATCCTTCATTTTCTTCTTCCTTTTCCATCATCTTCTTCCCTATTTCTTCCCAGGGCATCGCGTCCCTCGATATTTTATCCCTCCGGAGACCCCGGATTCCTCCTATCAGGATTCTCCTCCACAACCTCCGGACCCTCCGGATCCGCCTCTTTCCATCTATCAATTTCTTCTTCTGATTCCCCCTAATCCTGGGTCCGACCCAACTTCTTCCACATCCACTGCCTTGGGCATCTGCCCATTCTCTCACTGCTTTCGAGGCTTTAGTCCTCACTCCTCCTTCTAATTCTCCGCTTCTTCTGTAGACCTTTCATGTGATCAGGGTCTCCACAACTTAGTGAGGGAGTTCTAGCCCTCGCCTCTCTTCCTTTTTTCCTTATTCGTCTGAGTTTGGTCTTGGCACCACTCCTTCTTGTTAAGCCACTTTCAAACCCTTTGCTTCTAATCCTTTTGACTGCCAAAGAGGACTATCCCACGATGATCAACCTCGCCTCTGACAGCTGCTTCTACAAAGATTGCAAGGTAACATATTGGCGTAAGTACTCATTTCATGATATCATTATCTCATTGCTTCACGATGATTTTCAAAATAAAGTGCTTCTTAACAAGATTAAAAGTGGTAGTCAAGACCTTTATCCTAGGTCGAATCTTTATCTTTACTAAATCATTCTCAAAATAGTCTTTTAGGCTTGCTCTGTAGCACCTTTGGTTAATAAAAAACCCACGCCGGGAATTCGACATTCTCTCCCCGCTTGTTAAGAGTAACCCTTAGCTGGGCATTCCACACACTTCACGGCGTCCTTAGCCGGCTCCTTTGGTTAAACACCGTCCCTACTTTGGCCATGCCATGAGTATATCTGAAAGTCTTTTCTCTTTTTTACTCGGCCGAATGCAGGGACAAGAGGTTGACGAATGAGATGACCCACCCAGGGTAATCCCCAATACGAGAGGAGTCTCAAATAGGGGCAGTCTTGACCCAAAATCAATATGAGTTTTCATATGAGTTTTCATGATATACATCTCGCCAAAAGGGCTATTATGAAAATCAAGTCAAAATTTCGATAAAAGTAAAATTGTGAATTATGGCATGTCAAGAGTGGCAAAGTCCCCGCAGGAAAAATCCTGGTCGTATGCATGTCAAGGGTCTAAAAATCAAAGGCACAAAGCCCCGGCACAACAGACTACCTCTTTGAGGGGAAACACCTTGGAAGGAATTCAAGTCCCGACATCTCCCATCCTGCATAAAGCTTATCCTCAATTATTCTTCTCTTCTCCCTCTAAGACCGAATGTTTCTCGGGTATGGCCTTAGTAGGAGCACCGTTAATCAAGGGCAGTCAGTTATAGGGCGCCACCCTTCAATGCACGCTCGGCTTTGGGTAATTTTAGCGAAAGGGGAAGGAACAAGGACCCCTAGCCAGTGGTTCAAAAACACCCTTTGATGCTGCATTAACAATGTCTAAACCAAAAAAAAAAAATCAAAAGAAAAAAAAACAAAAAAAACTTGAATATTTCCTAAGTCAAAATCCAAAAAAAAAATTTATATTTTCTAAGCCAAAATCCAAAAAAAATTGAATATTTCCTGATCAAAATCCAACAAAAATTGAATATTTTCAAAATTCATAATAAAAATTCAAATATTTTTCAAAATCCGCATAAAAATTCAAATATTTTTAAAACTCATAAAAATTTGCATATTTCAAAATCCAAAAAAAATTGCATCGTATTTTTCTGATGGTGCTTTTGCAGGATCGACAACTTTGCAAGGACCAAGAGCATGGGATGAGTCCTCTCCATTCATTGACATCTACCTTTTGATTCTTCCCATGTTCACAATTGATCACATCTTCATAATTTGCTACGCATTACTCCGATTATTCATCTCCAAATCTTTTTTATCAAACCTTACTGATCACTCCGCCGATGGGCATTATCAGATCTTGATCATTCAACTCCAAATCTTGATTAGCCAAGTTGTCATCCTCATGACAAACGACAAACAATGATGTTATGCTATCTATGCTTTAATGATGCTATCTATGCTATTCTTGAATATGATACATACCTGCTATTGATGCTTTGATTCATGCTATGCTTGCTATGCTTAAATGCCTTATTCATTGCTTGTTATCTTTTATATCTTGGCTGATGAATCTTTGAGCGCAGGAAGAAGCTCTTGGTCCCACCGACTGGGTATCATCATCCAAGCTCCACGGTGCTTGCACCTCATTTCTCAGTTCCCCCATGCTCATTGCTATCACCATCCCCCCTATATGCATTCTACTATATGTTACATACGCTACTAGATTATATCAAGGACCTTGTGACTTTGGTAAATCTGGGATTTGAGTTCCCCTTCATCAAAAATAATGATGATTCCAGAGGAGTCTTAGTCACACGGATAGGCCGTTGAGCCGTCCAAGACTGGGGATGATGGTTCTCTTTTGCGAGTTGATGAGTGGATAAACGGGCTTCGGCTTAGTATCGGCTCGCAGAATGGGTTTCTTGACCCAGTCTTGGCAGTTTAACAATATTATCCTTGATTATCTTATATTTTCATTTATTTTAATTTTTTCTTTTAAACCCAGCATGCATTCATATAGGAGTTTGAAATAATTTTTAGAAAATCATTCTGATAAGCTGATTTGGAGAGTCAAATTGATCTTAATCTTTCCAGATATGAGATATTCATTGCTGATGGAATCCTCAGTTTGTTTTGTCACTGTTTTGGGTCATTTTCTCGAAAGCTCCTTGTTTAGATTTCTATCATCTTATCTCAATCCTTTTACTTTGATCCACCTTGGCTGCAGCACGTCCACATTGGCTGGTAACCGCTCCCCAATAGTGAAACCTACAGGTTTGTGACCTGGGGTACTTCCACCGCGCTGGAAGTTGATCATTCTCCTTCGTGCCCGCGTGCACACTCCTCCTCTTATCCAAACATCATTGATTTCATTAAATTTCCCGGGATTGCTTCATCTCGAGCTTTTGATTTCATTCTCATCAAGTGATGTTGATTGCGTGTCTCATCACACCTGGGCATCTCCTTTTCAGTTTGCTCTGCTCCCTTGCAAAGCAGACGCCAAGGCGGGGCAGCTGTAGACATGCCAAAATTGACGTTACTGTGAGTGCATCTCGTATTACATTGTAATGCCCCAATTTGACCCTCCAATTAACTTTGTTTGAGTTATTTTTCCCAATTTTCTTGGATTTCTCCTTTTTTTTTCCTTTTCTTATTTTTCCCTATTTTTCTAGATTTTTTGGACAGTTTTCTCTATTTTTTGGATTTCACGACTTGAAGTGGGGCGTGTTTTAATTAACGGCCTGGTCTGAGACGCGTTTTGAAGCAAGGATGACTAGAGGCAAAGGCGTCAGTTTCTAGAATTTTCTGATTTCCAAAACAGAAAAATAAGAATTAACGACCCTCCTTGGGTCGTGTTTCTAAATAATGCCTCTCCCTCAGGCGTCTCTTCATCATTTTTAAATACAGAAAGTTTTTATTGCTAAAATTAAATCCGTGAATTAACGCCTTTGTCCCAGTCGTGATTTCAATTAACGCCTTGACCAAGGTCGTCAATTCTTGTTCAATTCCGAACTCCAGCAGCACCCCTTCCTTTCCTCACTTACACTCCTTTTTCACTTGGGAAAGGGTTCCTATGACTTTCCAATGTTGAAGGGACACTTGCCTATGTTTATCTCTTCCACATCCCACTAAAACATGTTTTCCTAATTTCCCTTGGAATTAATTCCGAATTTCAACCCTATAAATAGAATCTCTCTCTCCCTTGTGAAAAATGATAAAGATCAATTCAAGAGGAGGTGCTGCCGGACCAAAGGCTCAAGGAGGAAGACTCCCATGTACCTAAAAGCTTCATCCATGGAGTTCTTCTTCCTCTATTGAAGATTTGAAGCCTCTACATCCATGGAGTTCTACATCCTCTTCTTCCTCCATCGAAGATCTTCATCCTAGCTTGAAGCCAAATTGGAGAAAACCACTAAGCTTTCACCCTCCTATCTCTTATTTTTGCTTTAGTTAATTGCATGCATCATATCATATTTTTCTTTTATCTCTTTTTATCTCAATATTGAGATCTTCCCATGTTGTGCACTCTAGCACATCTCCCTTAGTGCAACACTTGCACATCTCCCTCTATTCTTCATCATACATCATCTTTTACCTACCCTTTTGCATAGGGGTTTAAAGGCCAAACACCAATAAGGTGTGTTCATATCCATGCTTTCTATGTCCATATTTACATTTGGATTTGATGCTACACATCTTGGTTTCTAATCCATGTTTGTTTATTGGTGTTTGTTAATTTTGCAAGGGTAATCAACCGAGGAAAACTCTCTTCATCGGCCGGCCGATAGAAAGAGAAGGTGCACTCACAATCTCCCCCGCATTTAAGGTATTTATATCGCGATCCCTCCATTGATTATTTGTTATATCCTTTGAGGCCCTCGCGTCTCTGGCGATCACATTCCCCTTAGCATCCTCTCATGCTTCCCTTTTCTCCCTCTTTTCCCATTCTTCTATTCATTTTCTTTTTCCTTTTAATTGTTCTAAGTGGATTTCTTAGAATCTACATACACTTGTTAAGATTCATCTCACTTAGCGTCTTTGAGCATGGAGCATTGAAGTCTGTACAGCCTTTGCATTGCACTTAAAGTCTATACATTATTTATTCAGCACACACATGAAGTTTGTACACACTTCATTGTGCGTGCATGCATCATCTCATTAAGTCTGTACATCCATTAGCTGATAGCTGAGCAAGTCTATACATTCTTTAGCTTAGTTCACAGCTGAGTCTGAAGTCTGTACAACATGTTCTTCATACAAGTCTGTACATGCATTAACTGTGAGCATGGCATAGTCAGTACATTGTTCGTTGCAAGCCATTGTGCACGCATGACTAAGTCTGTACATTGTCTTTGCTGCAACACACAAGTCTCTACATAGGTTGCAAGTCTGTACAGCTAGTGGCAAGTCAGTGCATCCATATTCATTGTACATACTTTCTCATGTGCACAATGCATTTAGTGTATCATGTCTATACATCGTTCTAGCATACATGCACTCAAGTGTATACATTCCTCAATGGCTGGGCATCGTTCATTCAGCAAGTCTGTACATCGCCCTAGGTTGCATTATCAAGTCTGTACATCCACCGTCTCATTCAAGTCTATACATTGCTTCTAGCATGCACACACACACCCAAGTCTATACATTGCATCGTCTTGAGACTAAGTCTGTTCACCACCATCTTACTTAGCGTCTCTGTGCATACCTTCAAGTCTATACATTGTAAGACCAAGTCTGTGCATGCATCGTCTCATGCATCGTCTCATGCATCATCTTTCAAGTCTATACATCGTGTGCTTCGAGCATTCAAGTCTGTACACTAGTGTCGTCGTTTGCATGATCAAGTCTATACAAACTTAGTCCATGCGTAAGCACAGCAAGTCTGTACATTGGTTTTGCATGCACATAAACGTCCAAGTCTATACATTCTCTGATGATATCCTTGTGCATCATTTCACAAGTCTGAACAGTGTCTAGTTGCACGCCACACGACATAGCAAGTCCATACATTCTTCGGATGGCATCAACTAAGTCTGTTCATTCCTTATTTTAAAGTCTGTGCATGGTTGCCTTGTTGACTTAGTAAGTCTATACATTTGCTATGGCTTGTTCATGCATCATTCTCATCAAGTCTGTACATTGCTTGACAGCACGCCTGAGCACTCATTGCCAATGTACACACTCTCCTATATGCATTTGTGCATTGTTCAAAACAAGTCTGTACATAGTTTTCGTGTGTACACTAAGTCCATACACTCAATGTTGCATCATGTCTATACACGCTTTGTTAAAAGCCTGAACCAACTCTGTACATCCCTCTAATATCTTCTTATGACTGCTTGACAGGCACATCCTTCGAGAAGAAAATGTTTGGGCACGTGATCCAAGGTTGGCACCTGGCACGTGATCTGAGGTGTACTCTAGACAAAGAGGGCACAAGCCCTGCACACGCCCTAGCTGCTGCTGATATAAATAGAAGTGATCGTGCTGAGAGATCGTAATCAAGAGAGTGAAAAATCAAGAGAGCAGAGAGTGATAGAAGAAGAGAGCAGCAGAGAGGCAGAGAACAGAAGAAGAAGAAGAAGAAGAGCAGAGCAGAGAAGAAAAAGAGAGAACAGCGTGAGAGAAAGAGAAGAAGAAAGAAGAGGAAGAGAGAAAGAGAGAGAGAGTTCGTGGAGAAGAGAAAGAAGAATTTATTGAAGATCTGTCTACTGGACCGTGGATCAAATCCAGGCCAGTCAGCTCCATGGGAGCCACATCTATGTTATTATCATTTCCAGCTTTCTGACTGCTGTATTTTTCGTTTCTTATTTTTACTTTACCTTCCTTGGTTTTGTCTTTTCCGATTCTCTGGTTTGAGATCGGGGTTCCTCCTGTGGACTCAGGAGAAGGGAGACTTGTGTCTCCGGTTGCAAGTGACTGGTGTCGCTTGTGGGTTCCCTCCTGGGTGGAGGAAGAGAGACCTCGGTCTCTGGTTGCTAGTGACGGGTAGTCACTAGTGGTTCCCTCCGGTTTGGAGGAAGAGGGGAGGTTGTTCCCCTGGTCAAGCTGTTAGGTAGCACCTGTTGCAGACTGAGTCTGCGGTTCAAGCGTTAGCTAGTGGAATCCTCACTCCGATTTGGAGTGAGGGGTGGATGTAGGTCTGTGGACCGAACCACCTAAAAAATCCATTATGTAGTGGTTTGGTCTTGT
This sequence comes from Amorphophallus konjac, assembly GCA_022559845.1. NCBI lineage: Eukaryota > Viridiplantae > Streptophyta > Magnoliopsida > Alismatales > Araceae > Amorphophallus > Amorphophallus konjac. Next base: position 308,065,567 of record CM040120.1, read on the forward strand.
GTACGGTGTGGCTTGATTGTCCATTTGCTTCCGCTAGATGCATGGTTAGGATCACGATTTAATTGCTTTTCATTCACAGTTGATGGATGCTTGAGTTCGGTTTAGTACCGAAGTTAGTTCACTGATTGTGCAAGTTAAGTCCTAGAAAGAAATTCTCATTGAGCTGTTTGATTGCGCAGTTACTGTTTAGTTGAACACTTCCATATTTCAGTCTCGATAGAACTGAACTTGCTTTCATTTCACATCTCTGAGTGTTCTAAGGTTTTAATTTGGGCAATTTGGAAGAGGGATACATTCACCCCCCCTCTGTATCCATCGCACTGATTCTATCATTTGGTATCTGAGTGGTCTCTGACTTCCGGATCCAACGATCTGCAGAGGATCCTGCTGATTTGATTTCGTGTCTTACTGTTCCAGTGCGGTGCACTCTTCTGATATTGCCTTCTAGCTCATAGATCTAAATCTATTCGATTGTTTTATAATGGCACCACATGTACTTTTTGATGGTTCTAACTTTGAGAAATGGTTAGGCGGTCTATGTGTTTTTATAAACTCTATAGATCCAAAACTGTGGAATCTCATTGAATATGGTCCACATGTTTTGCCTCGAGAGGAGAGTAAATGGTCCCAGAAGGATAAACAAAATAACAGTAAGAATATAAGAGTTCTGAACATTCTAAAGAATGCTGTAGATGTAAATGTCATTTCCTCTATTCTTACATGCAGAACTGCGAAGGAAATCTGGGATTCAGTGATCACATTTCATGAGAATCAGAAATGTCTTACGGCAAGAGGAAGTACCTCAAGCAATGAAGAAGAAGATCAGGTAAATTCTGAATCTGAATCTGACGAAATGACCTTTGATGATTTAAAGGAAATGTATGCTGAATTGTATGAAAAGTATAGAAAAATAAAATCTGAAAATAAAAGATTAAAGAAAAAGATTGATCAAAATTGTTCCGATTTATCATGTGAAAATTGCTCAAAATTGAAACAATCTCATGATGCTTATCTGATTGATATTCAGAACTATAAGAAGCAATTGGAAGAAGCTGAAAATACAGGCTCAGAAATGAATCAACTGAAGCTTGAAAATGAAAAGGCTAAAAGGCTTCAACAAGAAAATCAAGCTGAACTTGGCAAGCATAAAGAACAAATTTCTGTGCTGAAAAACAAAAATAATGAACTTACTGTTAAGATTTCTGAACTAGAGAATGAGCTGAATTCATTAGGAAATGATCAAATCCTAATTGATGAAATAGTTCAGAATGAACAAATGAGAAAGGAGAATGAAGAACTAAAGCTGCTAAATTCTGCTATTTCTGAGAAGCTTTTAATGCTTGAAAAAGGGAAGAGTTCAATTAAAAATGAATGTGAGAGAGTGAGTACTTTGATGGAAGAGATTGACAATTACAAAGTCATCAATACTATGTTTAATGAAAAGATCACAAACTCTGAACTGCTCATCTCTTCTCTTAAAAGTGAGATTTTGGAATTGAATAAGTCTCTGTCTGATTCTTTTAAAAATAAAGAAAATCTGAAAGCTGCGTCTAAAAAGAAAGTCTTTGATGGAGGCAGTAAGCAGGAAGTGAGAAAAAAACTGTACACAACCTTTGTGCGTAGCTCTGAGTTAGCTAGCACTTCAGCTTCTTCTTCAGACGTGTTTTCTAATCAGAGAGAAAAGCAGAAAATAGAAAAACAGAAGAAAACTCAAAAAAAGAAATCAAAACAGAATAAAAATCTGTATGCTGAAATTTCTCAGGTCAAATTGCCCTCTGTTAATAGAAAGAAGGTGAAATGTTTCTACTGTGGTAAACTCGGCCATGAGATGCATGACTGTTCTGTCATGAGAAAAGATGATCTGAATGTTGATAAAAAGCATGCTAGGAACTTTTATGGTAAGAAATCCTCTTTTGTTCAAACGAAAAGAATTCAATGTTTTTATTATCATAAACTTGGACATCTAATGCATGAATGTAGGTTGATGGAAAAGGATGATCTGAGTGCTAGAAAATATCATGATAAAAATCCTTCATTTCAGAAAAAAGGAATTGAATATTTTTATTGTGGAAAGATAGGACATACCTATGCACAATGCTGGCATGCACAGGGGAGTAACAATCGTTACAAATCTGCTAAAACCCCTGTGTATCAAAATGCTTTAGATAGAAATTCTAATTCATGCTTTCACTGTGGCAAGATGGGCCACATTGCAGTCCAATGTTGGCATGCTCAGGGAAGGAAGTCTAACTATAAATCTGGTAAATTCCCTATCAATAGAAACACTTCTGGTAGACATGGATTTGTTTTTGAAAGGAAAACTCTTGCATATCTTGAGTGTGGGAAGCCAAGCCATAGAGCTGCTGATTGTTGGCTGTCTAGTTTTAGTAAACAGAATTCTCTCTCTGCTAATAAATTTCATGACAACAGTAATTTGCATAAAAAAAACTTGAAATCTGCTGAATCATGCCATTACTGTGGTCAAATAAGTCATTCAATGAATAATTACTATTTGATGAGATCTGATGACCCTCATGCTAAAAAATTATTTAGAACACCTGCCAAAGGTGTCACTGTTAATTCAGGACCCAAGACCTCTTGGGTACCTGTTTGTGCAAAGTAAACATTGTTTTGCAGGTGTGCCTTGGGCAAAGGAATAAAGAGGGGTAAATAAACCAAGGCACCCAAGTTGATAAAACCCCATTCAAACACTCTTCAGGTAATACTTGCACTCTTCATATGTGGTTAATTGAATTCCTTAGTAATCTATTTTTAACTACATATCATGATTCATGCATACATGCTACTTTATTTGTGTTGACACTTGCATTGAGCTTCATGGGCTTACTTGGTTGTACTTTGAGCTGTGTATGGATATCTTGTTAAAATAAATGCTCATCTATACAGAATTGCTGAAAACATCAGGTTCTATCTGTTTCTGAAAAGTGTGAACTTCATGCTATTGATCTAATGCTTGAATTTGCATTTCACACTCACTGAAAATCTGATGCATTGTCATACATGACCACTATGGTATATTAAATGGTAAGCTACTAAAAGGCAGGTGAAATCTGTCTGGAGGTTTTTACTATGTGTGAGATGGTCCTATCATTTGGTATCATGGGTCATATTGCTTGTTAGGGCAGTCTGTATGAGCATGAGTCACAAAGTCATATGTTCAGCCTTCATTGCAAACATTGCATGTATTCAGGGGGAGTTTGTTGAGTCTTTGCATGTCTCTGCATACATATAGTTAATTGCATTGCATTTCATTTCATTGAAAACGCCAAAAAGATTGATTGAATGCATATTGTCATGGGGAGTAAATGCTTTGCATGTAGGTTGTCAAATGCATATACTTTTGTGAGAATTCATTGCATGTTAACCTTGAAGATCCTGAAGCATGCTTGACCTCCTGATATCTTGCTTGGTGTGCATATCCTTTTTATTGATTCTATTGATAAACCTTGATCATATCTGAAAACATTGGGCTTCAAAATCACTTATTCTTGCTGGATCTCTTCTATCAGCCATTCATGAAGATTTCAATGGGGCATGTCTCGATCATAAATCTGAAAACACTTGAACTAGGAATCTTCTATTATACGATTTTATGAATGTCTGAAATAACTCAGGTGGTTTAAGTTTAATATATCCATTGAGTTTGACTTTAAAATCTCTTAAAAATATCTGAATCATGTTTTAATAAACTTTAACCAACTGTTTCATGCTGTGTCTTGAAAAAACTTCTGAAATCTGCACTATTGAATACATGGTTTTATTTGGTTAAGTACATGAAATTAGTATTGATTTGAAGCAAATGAGTTTTCAGAAATGTCTAAAGGGTAAATAATTGTCAGAGCAATGACTTTGGTCATTGAGAAACAATGTCCAATGGACTGTGTCATGAGGTGCCATAGTAAACTCTGCTTTAGAATGATTGATAATCTGGCAGAGCAATGGCATGCACACTGAGAAATACATCTCACTCATCAAGAAATGAGTTGAGGTATGTCATGAGGTGTAAATGTTAACTCTGTTAATATAAAGCATGACTGTTAGTCACACTAAGTGCTTAGGGATATTGGCGTCTGATCAACGTATATCCTCTAGTTACAAGGTGTGCACTGAACTAGAGTGCTCGTAAAATTTGTAGCATGAAAATTTATTGAACAAATTGCAATATTTGAATATTGATGCAAAAATTAAATTGCTATAACCCTAGACAAAATCACATGACTTCATAATTGCTTGATCTCAATACTAGTGAATGTAATTCTGAAAGAAGTCAATAAATTTGATTGTGTAAGAGAAAGGGAAGTTAATCAAGATATAAATATGAGGGCTTGGTTCATTTTTATTAAACCGTGATTTTAGATATAAATACAGAATTTTATTGATAAACTTTACATATATCATGTTTAAACCATGCTGATCAATAAAGTTCATTCATAAGCCCTTATAATGGAAGACTTTGAAAAATTATATTTTAGATTTATGAGATTGGTATCTCCTTGAAAATCTTGCTGAATTCCTTGTGTTTGGAGCTTAGTTGAAATTCTTTTCCTCACTGTCCTTGATTCATGATAACCAGAACTTATCTATTTATTCAAGGGGAGCTTCCTTGTCATATGAATCATGTTGCATAGAAATTCTTAAAGGGGGAGAATTGTGTGCTTGCATTCATACATTTAGGGGGAGTTCTTGCATTTATTGTTGCATCTGCATCTCTGCATTCATACCTCTCCATGGCTCATCTTGATAATAACAAGGAGGAGAAATTGGCTGAGTCATAATTATGTTTGAACTTCCTTCTCAAACTATTTCCTTTTTTTGATGAAGTCAAAGGGGGAGAATAGTTTGAAGTCATCAGAATAACTCACAGTGTTGCCATCATCAAAAAGGGGGAGATTGTTGTGCCCCTGTGGTTTTGATGATTGGTTTTGATGTGAGTCAAACACTGTGAGTCACCATGTGATGTTCAGTCATTAACATTTTATCAGATCATAAAGTATTCATATATTCAGTCATTCTATCAGATCATAAAGTCTGCTTGTGGAAGTCCTGCACATTGCATTCTGCATACATAAAGTCTACACAATGCCTTGCTGCATTACACAGGCATTCGAAGTCTATACATCATCAGTTGCAGGCACAACAAGTCTGTACATCCCTTCGTGGCATACAAAGTCTGCACATTCCTTTCTGTTATGTTTATGCATTGCATGCATTTATGGTCAATGCGTGTTCATTGTGCATGTGTGCAACATCTCTCAAGTCTATACAACTCCTGCTTCAGGCATGAACACAAGTCTGCACATTCTAGTTTCAGGCATGAACACAAGTCTACACACTCTCTGCTGATATGTTTGTGCATGTGATAAGCCAATGCGTTTCATGTCTCTCGTGCATTTTCAAGTCTATACACTTGTTAAGATTCATCTCACTTAGCGTCTTTGAGCATGGAGCATTGAAGTCTGTACAGCCTTTGCATTGCACTTAAAGTGTAGCAACCCTGATAAATTTAAAAGGAATAAATAAATCAAAATAGATTAAAAGATTTAATAAATAAACGAAAGAGCTTGGAATAAAAATAATTAAAACCCTGATGGAAATAACGCCTCAGATAAAGGCGCTACTTTAAAATAAAACGCCCTTACCTAAGGCGTGTTTTTAAGAAAGGACAGCCACACGTCAAGGCGTCAAATTTCAAACGACCAAAATAAATAAAAAGGGTAAGATAGCGTAACGTCCCTTGCATGGACGCGTTTCAACAAGAAATGACGCTTGACAAGGCGTCAATTTAAATTCGACGCCCTGACCTAGGTCGCTAATTCAGTTTGAGCTTCGCTCGACCCAGGAGTCTATCCAGGGTAAGATGATAACTATGAGAAAGAGTTTGAATGTAGTAATAACTCTAATAGGGAAGTATTACTTCCAATCAAACACTAACTCTATTAGGATTCTAGAAATCCTATAAATAACCTACTGCTTGAACCGAGAACACTATTTGGCGTTCGGACTCTTCTAAGGTACGTAAAGAACAACATGTTCTTTTCTTTACTCTGTCTATCGAATTTGTGAAGAATACTGAAGATTCTTCATCTATTTTTTTGATTACAGGTTGAAAGCTTCTGTCATCTGAAGAACGGGTAAGTTCTTCTCCTTCCTTCTTTACCTTATGTTAGTTCTTACGAAGAGTAATACCTTCGTTTTATTCTGCCTCTACAGGTTGCCTGTAGAAGTGAAACCGATCGATTGAAGAATTGAGGGTTCTTCATCCACGTACATCATCTGCAACTTCTCCTTCATCTTCTTCTTCCGGTGATCGCTCTGCTACAGACAGAGCATCGTCTCTTCACCAGATCTTTCACGTTAATCATCAAAAAGATAGGATTTTCTCATGGAACGTAGCCCAAACTACTATATAACTATAGATAATTATCATCGGTAGTTCATGCATATAGTTTTCATGCGTTCTGGTTATTTTCTACGGAACTTTTGAAAGAAACGACCCTAACAAGGGCGTTAATTTAAAAGACACGACCATGCCCAGGTCGTCAATTCCAGATTTGACGCCCTGCACACGGACGTTAATTCCTGTTAATTAATAAATAGCATGTTTAAAAATTAATTATCAATGCAAACATGATTCTAAATTAATGCATGGTCAATTTCTTGTAATCCTGCTATTTTTCTGGTCCTGACTATATATCATGTTCCTGAAATATTCATTACCTCGAAATTTATAAAATTGTGAATTCACGACCTTGACCAGGTCATCTATTATTTAACTAACGCCCCAGACTAGGGCGCCTTTTTCCTGGTAACGCCCCTACCCAAGGCGCGTTTTCAACGAAATTACAGATTTTAATATCCTGTAAAATAGCAATATTGGAAAGGACGACCTCTTTATATGTCGTCAAATTTAATATAAACGCCCCTGATTAAGGCGTTAATTTTACGAAAAACGACTTTACCAGAGTCGCTACTTTCTGCATTACTGATTTTTTTCGATTGCTGTTATCCGAGGGTTTCACTATATGAGTATATATATATATATGTAGGCACTATTACTCCACTCCGTGAGTATAGTCCCACGTTTCATGATGTTTTATCGATCACCCTCAACTCTCATTGACATACAAGCTCTCCATTGGACATTCCGTTCCTTTGGACTAGCGAGTTAGTCATAGAGACCTCCGTAAGACTCCTCGTACCTTGGATTCCCTCAAGGTCGACTGAGCTGGTTGTACCCTAAAAACCCATTACACTATTGAATGCCATGTCACTCTAAAGAAACATGGTATACCGGCCCTTATGATATGCAAAGAGTATATCATGAGAATTCTTAATGGGATGATGATATCATGCCATTTGTTGATGTTCTTGTGGACCTCAATTCTATAATAAGAATGAGGGTATCTTGCCTTTGATGTACTGTTCATGTGGACCTCAATTCTCTATAAAGAATGTCCATACTTGTTTGTCATGGTATCCGAGTTAAGGGAACCTAATTCCACCTAGTTTCATCGTTCATCGTGATTGTACCGTTGTTATCGCCTATCTATGTCCAATGTCGTATTTTTGGACCCCATTCTCTCAACGTTATCCTACGTGTCTACAAGCTTAAATTGTTGAAATCCCCTATTGGCTATATATATATACAAGAGTGGATGTCAAATATACATGATAAATGCCTGCGCATATAGGGCCCGATCTGGTCCTGGGAGGAGCACCCGAAAGTACTTGTGCCCATGGGAGTTGAATGATAAGGTATCTGGCATTATACCGAGTGCATGACTAGCTTGATTGGACATTCCACACAAATCTTGTACTTGACTCGTACTTGACTTGACATGAATTGCGTGACCCGAGAAAGGGTAATTACTTGCTTGCTTGATACATGATAGCCAAAGTTCTTGACATGACTTGCTAAGAAGTACTTGCTTGAATATCTTGTTATCTTTTCTTGAAAACTCATGACTAGTTCATCTTGCTGTCTTGCTTGATAAATTCTCTTTCTATCTTGTCGTTTTATGCGAGCATGCATAGCTATAGTGCATTCATGAAAGCTGTAACTACTTAAACCCTTGCTAGTTCCTGAGATATAATTTCCTACTGAGCGTTCGCTCACTTCGTGTTTGTCCCTTACTTTTCAGGTAATTCTGACGACGAGGGAAGTCAATCGGATGGGAATGGTCAAGAGTGAAAGAGCTAGAGCTTTTCCAAGTGTCATCTAGTCTTTTTCCTATTTTCTTGAGTCAACTATGTACTTTTCCTTTTTAATTGAATAGAGTATTGGATTTGTAATAGTCTATCCATTATGAAATAAAGGATTGGGTTATCTTTCTATTTTACGCATCTCTGTTTTTGGTGTCGAATACACTACTACTCTGATTGACATGATTGATATAAACTCGTCGCGCATATCCGAGTATCTTCCGCGCTCGGGGCGTGACTGTTTTTGTGGTATCAGAGCCTAGGGTATTCAATTCCTAGGAAAACCCAAGTCCAAGGATATGTCCAAACCTTTAACCAGTGAGATTGGGTAGAACCAAGGGTTAAAGTTAACATAATATAGGAGTCTTTAAATACAATCACATATTAACCTAGTTTTTGTAATTGTAGGATAATGGCTGCCGAACGTGCTCAATGGCGCAACATGCAGCGTACCCTTCAAGGCATGACTCAAGTGCTGCAACAAGTAGCACAAGGAGGTGGACAACGAGCAGGAAGTCTCCACCAGACTTTCAAGAACATGAACCCACCCAAGTTCACGGGTTCTACTGATCCAGATGACGTTGAACACTGGATTAGGGAGATAGAACGTATATTCCGTGTTATGCAATGCACGGATCAGGATAAAGTTTTATTAGCTACTTTTCAGTTAGAAAGGGATGCTAGATGCTGATGGGAATCAATAGAGGCTACTATAAATCAAGATCAGGTATCGTGGGAAGAATTCGTTGAACACTTCAACGTGAAATATTTCTCGGACCGAGTTCAGGAAAAGAAGGCTGCAGAATTTGCTGCATTAAAGCAACGATCTTTGTCAGTGGCCGAGTATGAGGCCCAATTCTCTAGATTGTCTCGATACGCTAAGCATCTAGTTAGCACCGAGAAAATGAAAGCTAGGAGGTTTCTTAATGGGCTCAGGCCCCAAGCTATTACTCAACTGGCGCCGATGGACATTCAAGTCTACTCAGAGATAGTACGCCGAGCTCAACTATTAGAAGATGCCACGGAACTGTCTGATAGGATTCATGGTAAGGATAAGAAGGAACAAGTTACAGGTTCGGGTTCCTTTAAACCCAACTTCAAGAAAAGGCCTAGCAATGGAGGAGCATCCTCACAAGACCAAAAGTTCAAGAAGACCAAGCCCTTCTCTATCACCACTACCTCTCCAAATACAGTGTGCAAACATTATGATAAAGCGGGTCATAGAGCAGAAGAATGCTGGAGGAAACTAGGAGCTTGTCTCCGTTGTGGGAGTCGTGAGCATCGGATTCCCGATTGCCCATTACTTAACGACCAAGCCGTTGACGGGAAGCGCCCAGTAACCAAGAATGCTCGTCTTCATGCAATCAAGGAGACCGAGCAAGTAGAAGGAGGCGGCTTAGTGGAAGGTATATTGAAAGTTTGTTCCAGGAATGCATATGTCTTAATTGATACTGGTGCATCGCATTCTATTGTTTCTAAGAAGTTTGCTGACCCATTACCCCTAGAACCGGAATGGATAAAGTTAGTTTGGTCTACTCCTCTGGATGATGAGACTGATATTACACATCATTACCAAAACTGCGAGGTATTGATTCATGGTCAAAATCTCCCTATTGATCTCATATGTTTAGATCTAAAAAGAGTATGATGTTATACTAGGGGCTGATTGGTTATCCAAGTATCAGGTAACGGTTGATTGCCGCAATAGTAAGGTTACATTCAAGGAATTTCCAGAACTAATATTTACTAGCCCCAAGAGTCAGAGCAAATCCCCTCTTATTTCAGCTCTTCGAGCTAGCAAGCTCATCAGGAAAGGATGTACATCTTTCCTTGCCTTTGTCACAGTTAAAGAAGCTAAGGAAGCTAAGCTAGAAGACATTCCAGTAGTACAAGAATTTCCGGACGTATTTCCGGAAGATTTGCCGGGATTACCCCCGCAAAGAGAAGTGGCCTTCACCATCGACTTAGTCCCTGGTGCTGGTCCGATTTCAAAGGCACCTTATAGGATGTCACCTGCTGAACTCAAGGAATTAAAGGAGCAATTGATGGAACTCATTAAGAAAGGATTCATAAGACCAAGTACTTCCCCGTGGGGAGCGCCTGTATTATTTGTAAAGAAGAAAGACGGATCCATGAGGTTATGCGTCGACTATCGACAATTGAATCATCTCACTATCAAGAACAAGTATCTACTGCCGAGAATCGATGAATTGTTTGATCAAATTTCAGGATCCATGTACTTTTCCAAAATTGATCTTAGGTCCGGATATCACCAACTAAGAATCAAGGATGAGGATATTCATAAAACCGCATTCAGAAGCAGGTATGGCCATTATGAATTTGTTGTTATGCCTTTCGGACTAACGAATGCCCCTGCTGCCTTTATGCAGTTAATGAATAGTATATTCAGGCCTTATTTGGATCAATTCGTAGTGGTCTTTATTGATGATATATTGATTTATTCCAAGACCAAGGAAGAGCATGAGGAACATTTGAGGATTGCATTACAAATATTGAGGACAAATCAATTATATGCAAAACTTAGCAAGTGTGAATTCTGGCTTGAAGAAGTGACTTTTCTCGGACATGTTATATCAAAGGATGGCTTGTCTGTAGACCCATCAAAGGTTGAAGCTGTAAGGAACTGGGAAAGACCGACCAATACTAGCGAGATCCGAAGTTTCTTAGGTCTTGCCGGCTATTACAGGCGATTCATCAAGGATTTCTCTAAAATCGCCGTGCCACTTACAAGGTTAACTCGCAAGGAGATCCGTTATGAATGGGATGAGGAATGTGAGAGAAGCTTCCAAACTCTCAAGGATCATCTTACTACAGATCCTATCTTAGCATTGCCAATTGAAGGAGAAAAGTTCGAGGTATACACTGATGCTTCTGGCATTGGCCTCGGGTGTGTTCTAATGCAACAAGGGAAGGTTATAGCCTACTCTTCTCATCAATTAAAGAAGCATGAAGAGAACTACCCCGTCCATGACTTAGAATTGGCCGCGGTAGTATTTGCACTAAAAATATGGAGACATTATCTTTATGGAGTACAGTTTACTGTATACTCCGATCACAAGAGTCTCAAATATCTTTTCTCACAGAAGGAACTAAATATGAGGCAAAGACGATGGCTGGAATATCTCAAGGACTTCGACTTCAATATACAATATCATCCCGGAAAGGGTAATCATGTAGCAGATGCCCTTAGTCGAAAGTCGAGAGCACTGTTAGCCAATTGTCTGATTCAAGAATGAAAATTGCTAGAATAATTCTCTGAACTCAATATAAGCATGGACACGGACCCTAGATGTGTCACATTATCTCATGTAAGCATACAGTCAGATTTATTATCTGAGATACAAGCACTTCAGGATGATGATCCTACATTAGTAGAAATCAAGGGCAGATTAAAAGGACAATCGGATTTCCAATTAACTTCTGAGGGAAGACTAATGTTCAAGAATAGAACTTGTATACCGGACTGCCCAGAATTGAAAAAGAAGATCTTAGATGAAGCTCACAGATCAAGGTATACGATTCATCCTGGATCTACCAAGATGTACCAAGATGTGAAAAGAAATTTTTGGTGGCCCAACATGAAAAGAGAAATAGCGGACTATGTATCACGCTGTCTCACATGCCAACAAGTCAAGGCGGAACACCAAAAGCCTGCTGGAAAGCTACATCCTCTAGATATCCCTAAATGGAAGTGGGAGGATATTGGTATGGATTTCATCATGGGTTTATCTAAATCAAAAAGAGGACATGATGGAATATGGGTTATCATTGACCGATTGACTAAATCAGCGCATTTCTTGCCAATCAAGAGTCGATGTTCAATTGATGTCTTAGCTGCACTATACATCAAGGAAATAGTCAGATTACATGGTATTCCTGTTTCAATCGTGTCTGACAGAGATCCCCGTTTTACTTCTCATTTTTGGAAAGGACTACAACATTCGTTGGGGACGATACTTAATTTTAGTACAGCCTTTCATCCTCAAACGGATGGTCAGACCGAGAGAACAAATCAAGTAGTTGAAGATATGCTTAGAGCATGCATCACTGATTTTGATGGAAACTGGCATGATCACTTGCCTCTGGTCGAATTTGCATACAATAATAGCTACCAAGCTAGTATACAAATGGCACCTTTCGAAGCTTTATACGGAAGGAGTTGCCGATCACCCTTGTGCTGGAATGAAGTTGGAGAGAAACAACTGTTAGGTCCAGACATGGTAAGGGATACAACTGAGAAGATACGAGTAATCAGGGAAAGATTGCAAGTAGCTCAAACAAGGCAAAAGGCTTATGCCGACACAAGAAGAAGAGATCTCGAATTCCAAATTGGAGATCATGTATTTCTCAAGATATCGCCTGGACGTGGAATACGAAGATTTGGTGTTAAAGGCAAGCTTACACCAAGATTTATCGGACCTTTTGAGATACTAGAAAGAGTTGGCGAGGTTGCTTATCGCATCGCATTGCCCTCTCAACTGTCCGAAGTACATGATGTGTTCCACATATCTATGTTGAAGAAGTATGTACATGACCCATCACATATTATTGAATATGGAGACCTAGTGATCCAGAAAGATTTCACGTATGAGCAGAAGCCTATGAAGATCTTAGATCGAGAAGTACGAACCCTAAGGAATAAGGTTATTCCCATGCTAAAAGTACAATGGAATAAGAATTCAGAACATGAAGCTACATGGGAGACCGAGGAATCTATGAGGAAACAATTTCCAGATTTATTTTAGAAGGTACGTACTCTACACTCTCCAAATGTAAATATATGATATGGAATTTGGGGACCAAATTCTTTTTAAGTGGGGGAGGGTGTAGCAACCCTGATAAATTTAAAAGGAATAAATAAATCAAAATAGATTAAAAGATTTAATAAATAAATGAAAGAGCTTGGAATAAAAATAATTAAAACCCTGATGGAAATAACGCCTCAGATAAAGGCGCTACTTTAAAATAAAACGCCCGTACCTAAGGCGTGTTTTTAAGAAAGGACGCCCACACGTCAAGGCGTCAAATTTCAAACGACCAAAATAAATAAAAAGGGCAAGATAGCGTAACGTCCCTTGCATGGACGCGTTTCAACAAGAAACGACGCTTGACAAGGCGTCAATTTAAATTCGACGCCCTGACCTAGGTCGCTAATTCAGTTTGAGTTTCGTTCGACCCAGGAGTCTATCCAGGGTAAGATGATAACTATGAGAAAGAGTTCGAATGTAGTAATAACTCTAATAGGGAAGTATTACTTCCAATCAAACACTAACTCTATTAGGATTCTAGAAATCCTATAAATAACCTACTGCTTGAACCGAGAACGCTATTTGGCGTTCGGACTCTTCTAAGGTACGTAAAGAACAACATGTTCTTTTCTTTACTCTGTCTATCGAATTTGTGAAGAATACTGAAGATTCTTCATCTATTTTTTTGATTACAGGTTGAAAGCTTCTGTCATCTGAAGAACGGGTAAGTTCTTCTTCTTCCTTCTTTACCTTATGTTAGTTCTTACGAAGAGTAATACCTTCGTTTTATTCTGCCTCTACAGGTTGCCTGTAGAAGTGAAACCGATCGATTGAAGAATTGAGGGTTCTTCATCCACGTACATCATCTGCAACTTCTCCTTCATCTTCTTCTTCCGGTGATCGCTCTGCTACAGACAGAGCATCGTCTCTTCACTAGATCTTTCACGTTAATCATCAAAAAGGTAGGATTTTCTCATGGAACGTAGCCCAAACTACCATATAACTATAGATAATTATCATCGGTAGTTCATGCATATAGTTTTCATGCGTTCTGGTTATTTTCTACGAAATTTTTGAAAGAAACGACCCTAACAAGGGCGTTAATTTAAAAGACACGACCATGCCCAGGTCGTCAATTCCAGATTTGACGCCCTGCACACGGACGTTAATTCCTGTTAATTAATAAATAGCATGTTTAAAAATTAATTATCAATGCAAACATGATTCTAAATTAATGCATGGTCAATTTCTTGTAATCCTGCTATTTTTCTGGTCCTGACTATATACCATGTTCCTGAAATATTCATTACCTCGAAATTTGTAAAATTTTGAATTCACGACCTTGACAAGGTCGTCTATTGTTTAACTAACGCCCCAGACTAGGGCGCCTTTTTCCTGGTAACGCCCCTACCCAAGGCGCGTTTTCAACGAAATTACAGATTTTAATATCCTGTAAAATAGCAATATTGGAAAGGACGACCTCTTTATATGTCGTCAAATTTAATATAAACGCCCCTGATTAAGGCGTTAATTTTACAAAAAATGACTTTACCAGAGTCGCTACTTTCTGCATTACTGATTTTTTTCGATTGCTATTATCCGAGGGTTTCACTATATGAGTATATATATATATATGTAGTCACTATAACTCCACTCCGTGAGTATAGTCACACGTTTCATGATGTTTTATCGATCACCCTCAACTCTCATTGACATACAAGCTCTCCATTGGACATTCCGTTCCTTTGGACTAGCGAGTTAGTCATAGAGACCTCCGTAAGACTCCTCGTACCTTGGATTCCCTCAAGGTCGACTGAGCTGGTTGTACCCTAAAAACCCATTACACTATTGAATGCCATGTCACTCTAAAGAAACATGGTATACCGACACTTATGATATGCAAAGAGTATATCATGAGAATTCTTAATGGGATGATGATATCATGCCATTTGTTGATGTTCTTGTGGACCTCAATTCTATAATAAGAATGAGGGTATCTTACCTTTGATATACTATTCATGTGGACCTCAATTCTATATAAAGAATGTCCATACTTGTTTGTCATGGTACCCGAGTTAAGGGAACCTAATTCCACCTAGTTTCATCGTTCATCGTGATTGTACCGTTGTTATCGCCTATCTATGTCCAATGTCGTATTTTTGGACCCCATTCTCTCAACGTTATCCTACGTGTCTACAAGCTTAAATTGTTGAAATCCCCTATTGGCTATATATATATATACAAGAGTGGATGTCAAATATACATGATAAATGCCTGCGCATATAGGGCCCGATCTGGTCCTGGGAGGAGCACCCGAAAGTACTTGTGCCCATGGGAGTTGAATGATAAGGTATCTGGCATTATACCGAGTGCATGACTAGCTTGATTGGACATTCCACACAAATCTTGTACTTGACTCGTACTTGACTTGACATGAATTGCGTGACCCGAGAAAATGTAATTACTTACTTACTTGATACATGATAGCCAAAGTTCTTGACATGACTTGCTAAGAAGTACTTGCTTGAATATCTTGTTATCTTTTCTTGAAAACTCATGACTAGTTCATCTTGCTGTCTTGCTTGATAAATTCTCTTTCTATCTTGTCGTTTTATGCGAGCATGCATAGCTATAGTGCATTCATGAAAGATGTAACTACTTAAACCCTTGCTAGTTCCTGAGATATAATTTCCTACTGAGCGTTCGCTCACTCCGTGTTTGTCCCTTACTTTTCAGGTAATTCCGACGACGAGGGAAGTCAATCGGATGGGAATGGTCAAGAGTGAAAGAGCTAGAGCTTTTCCAAGTGTCATCTAGTCTTTTTCCTATTTTCTTGAGTCAACTATGTACTTTTCCTTTTTAATTGAATAGAGTATTGGATTTGTAATAGTCTATCCATTATGAAATAAAGGATTGGGTTATCTTTCTATTTTGCGTATCTCTGTTTTGGTGTCGAATACACTACTACTCTGATTGACATGATTGATATAAACTCGTCGTGCATATCCGAGTATCTTCCGTGCTCGGGGCATGACATAAAGTCTATACATTATTTATTCAGCACACATGAAGTCTGTACACACTTCATTGTGCATGCATGCATCATCTCATTAAGTATGTACATTCATTAGCTGATAGCTGAGCAAGTCTATACATTCTTTAGCTCAATTCGCACCTGAGTCTGAAGTCTGTATAGCCTGTTCTTCATACAAGTCTGTACATGCATTAACTATGAGCATGGCATAGTCAGTACATTGTTCATTGCAAGCCATTGTGCACGCATGACTAAGTCTGTACATTGTCTTTGCTATAACGCACAAGTCTCTACATAGGTTGCAAGTCTATACAGCTAGTGGCAAGTCAGTGCATCCATATTCATTGTACATACTTTCTCATGTGCACAATGCATTTAGTGTATCATGTCTATACATTGTTCTAGCATACACGCACTCAAGTGTATACATTCCTCAATGGCTGGGCATCGTTCGTTCAGCAAGTCTGTACATCGCCCTAGGTTGCATTATCAAGTCTGTACATCCACCGTCTCATTCAAGTCTATACATTACTTCTAGCATGCACACACACACCCAAGTCTATACATTGCATCGTCTTGAGACTAAGTCTGATCACCACCATCTTACTTAGCGTCTCTGTGCATTCCTTCAAGTCTATACATTGTAAGACCAAGTCTGTGCATGCATCGTCTCATGCATCATCTTTCAAGTCTATACATCGTGTGCTTCGAGCATTCAAGTCTGTACACTAGTGTCGTCGTTTGCATGATCAAGTCTATACAGACTTAGTCCATGCGTAAGCACAGCAAGTCTGTACATTGGTTTTGTCATGCACATAAACGTCCAAGTCTATACATTCTCTGATGATATCCTTGTGCATCATTTCACAAGTCTGAACAGTGTCTAGTTGCACGCCACACGACATAGCAAGTCCATACATTCTTCGGATGGCATCAACTAAGTCTGTTCATTCGTTATTTTAAAGTTTGTACATGGTTGCCTTGTTGACTTAGTAAGTCTATACATTTGCTATGGCCTGTTCATGCATCGTTCTCATCAAGTCTGTGTTAGCGCAGCGAGAGTGATATAGAAGGGGGGGGATGAATAGATCACTCCCAGTTTGCAAAGTTTAGGCGAGAAAATAAATCTACCGCTTATGCCCCTTCTAAACTAGCACACAAAGAATTGCAAATGCAGGTACCAATCAAGATCGAATAAGAAAATGATGATAATAACTGAACACACAACTAGTCGAAGAGACAAGCAGATAGAGAGCGCTGATAAAGATCGCAAAACACAGAGAAGACAACCGGTTTTTTAGGTGGTTCGACTGCAGTCCGCAATCTACATCCACCCCTCACTCCAACTAGAGTGAGGATTCCACTAGCCACTGCTAGAGCACAGCAGACTCAGTCTGCGAACAACTTGCTGCCAAACAGCTTGAAAACCCAAGGGAGACAAATCCCTCAACCAAACTTTGCTACCCACAGAGCTTGTAACCTGTTCTAGCACCCAGCATGAATAGAACCGGAGAGTGCCTCTCCCTTCCTCCACACACCGGAGGGAACCTGCTAATGACAACCCGTCACTAGCAAACACCAGAGATCAGCGATCTCTCTTCCTCTGCAACCCAGAGGGAAACCGGAGATAGACTCCCTTCCTCCACACACCGGAGGGGAACAGATCAGAAATAGACGAAGAACACATAAAGAAAATTAGAAAAGGAACTAAAGACTGATCGAGAAAACATTCGATACTGAGAGTTAATACAAATGTAGCTTCCTGGGAAGCAATTTCAGAAACCCGATACTGCAAACTCTCTTTCTCTCTTCACTGCTATCTCTCTCTTTTTCTTTCTCTTTACTGGTGGATCGAGCTCTCTGCAATACTGCCTTTTCTTTCTTGGCTCTGATCCCCTTCATCGGTGGACGAAGGTTTCTATTTATAGCGGCAGCAGGTGGATAGGGCACAAAACGCGTGTGCCTCCCACGCTCGATCCAGAACCTTCCTGCCACTTGACCTTATTGAATTGGTTCCTTTTATGTTGGATCACGTGCACCCCCTTTATTAGGGAATAATCTTCCTCGTACCTGTAAGAAGATAAGAACCATTAACACGCAGTATGGCCACTAAAACTAAAGCTGCATGAGGTATATGATAACAGCACGACGTGACCAGTACACGAGATAGGAAAAGAACGACACGAGGTACACTGTAACAGAACAGACACAACGAGGAGAACGACACGAAGTGAAACAAGAACGACACGAAGTGAAACAAGAACGACACGAAGTGAAACAAGAACGACACGAAGTACATACGATGACTACAGCACGAAGTAAAACATCATGATATAATAACCAGTAATGAGAACGGCACGAGAACAACATGGAGACAAAACAGTAACCGACACAAGTTGAAAACAGCACGAGGTAAAAAGAAGAACGACACGAAGTGGTTGCAACAACAAGCAAGACATGAAAGATGACACGAGATGCAACTAGAGGACAGAGAGAAGCGACACGAGGTTCACACAAAAATGACACGAGGTGGCACAGAAAGCAACACGAGGTGCTGCAATGTTCTGCACGCAGTTGAACAAAAATGACACGAAGACACAGAAATAATAGTAACTGACACGAAGTGTGGTTACTAAACAGGAACGACACGAAGACATGATACGGAATGACACGGAGTGTGGTCAAGGCGAGAAGGACACGAAGTCTAAAGAGTAAAACAACACGAAGACCAAAACTGAAACCTACACGAGGTGTAAACAACACGAAGATGAAAACACAACACGAAGACATAGACACTAAAACAACACGAAGATGAAACACAAGAATTGACACGAGGTGAAGTCACAAAGCGACAAAGAGAAACGACACGAAGACAGAGACCACAAGGATAAAACAACACGAAGTATTACCTCATACGAGTTTTCCTGTCAAGCATGGAAATCAACACGGAGTGTTGTATGCTCAGACGACACGAAATCATTTCGTGTTGGTGAGGGAAAACAACACGAAGACAATGATGCTACAGTGCTATGTCTAGACTTGAAGTTCAGTCGAGTGTACAGACTTCACCAGTGAATCACTCACTGTACAGACTTACTATAGCAGTCTGATGTACAAACTTTGATGAACAGTCCAATGTATGGACATTGAAATCGAAGACCAATGTGCAGACTTGACAGTGAAGACTAGTGTGTAGACTTCAAGTTTAACTGAGGATGTACAGACTTGAAGAATAAGCCAGTGTATAGACTTGAAGATTGAAAGCGATGTACAGACTTTGATGACTAACACCAATGTATAGACTTAGGAGCATAAGACACGGCTGTACACACTTAGCCTAAGACAATGCATAGGCTTGCACGAGAGTCCAATGTATAGACTTTGCTACCAGACATGATATATGCAGAGACAGTTATCTGACAGAATGCAACACACATATATAAAGAGCAAATGCCATCAATGCTAGACATCATCATTCATGTTGCTATCAATATGCAGAATGCTCAAGAATAATAATGCATAGAAATGTACTTATAGTGTGAGACATCATCAAAATCATAGGGACACAACAATCTCCCCCTTTTTGATGATGGCAACACTATGAAGTAGGCAATATCAAGGTTTATCAAGATTTAACATGAAATCAATGCCAGCTGCAACAACATATTAACTTCAAGGCATGCTCATGCAAATGAATTAGAATGCTCATGCAAATGAATTAGACAAACCCTACAACTCACTCTCATTAACTCACTCTCATTTCCCCACAACTCATAATCAGGAACTTCCCCTAGGCGACTAGCCACAACCAACTGATTAAATCATTGATATAGCAGAACCTCTCTCCCCCTTTGACATCAGCAAAAAGAAATGCAGAAGACATAACAATGCTGGAGACATGAAGAAGAAGTGCAGTAACGATCTTAGTGCAGAAAGTCACGAATAGGTCTTAAGAAAATAAGTGAGGTTCTAACATCAAGAGAAGATTCTTTAAGCTTCAGTACTCAATGGAGAGATAGAATTATGAAGAGTATATCAGCATACATAGTGTATGATGTAGAGCAGGAGTTGACAAGTATGGCCAAATGGAGCTGATCATTCAACTTTCCACAAGACAGCAAGAGTCTAAATCAGAGAGGTGTTCTCAAGGTATTGAGAACAAGCAATCCATTAGTTGCATAACAACAAGGAATGTTAGTTGGAGATGATTTCCAAGAAGATCAATGAGTAAGTTGGTAGATCACTTCTTTTGACATTAGGGAGACACCTTGATCAGAGGCCTGAATCCCCAGTTACTCAGAGTGAGTTCCTCATTACTTCCCCTTTTTTTTTTAAGGAACAGAGTTAGTAACTGTGGCTTTTGACATGAGGAGACACCTTGATTAGAGGCCAGAGTCCCCAGTTACTCACCAGCAAGCCACCATTGCTCTGTCATGACTTTTCATTTGTTTTAAGTATCTGACACCTCATGACTTGGGAGAAATATTCATTTCATTGATGAAGCTCCCAGTTTCTCAGTGATCAAAAACAGAACATGTTTGTTCAGTTAAGCCCTTGAGTTAAAGAGATAGAATGATTGAAGACAATACCAAAAGAGAAGGACTTTTCTTGTATTGAGTCTTGAAGTCTAGATTTCAAGTTGATTGGGTCAGATATCAAGACATACGTGTTTTTGGCCTGAACCTTAATCAATGACAATGTAGGAAGATATACTTTATGCAATTAGTCCAGGTCTCTGTGTGAGTGCCAAAGAAAAGATTCTAATTGGATTTTAGAGACACTGACTTATTGACTTAAGAGATAAGTGACACTCTACTGTCTGAGAGAACTACACTAGATTAGTCATGAAAAACCAGCAGAGATACATATCTGGACACTCCTTTTGAATTTGTCAAAGAACTTCTCTTCTCACATTACAACTTAGCTCCCCCTAAGACATAGCATACCTCAATAAAACATTTCAGCAAAATCTCAATGCTTCCCTGAAAGCTAACCAGTGAGCATTCCGAACTCCCCCTTAAACCAGCAAGCAAGAAGGCTAACCAACAGATAGACAAACCCCCCCCTCACAACAGGAACATGTTTCATAATTAAGACACTTTGTATAAGCCTAACTCTCTTCTTAATGTAGTGAACTTTTCATTATCCAGAGGTTTTGTGAAAATATCAGCAATCTGATTATCTGTTCCTACATGAATTAGTTCAAAGTTATTCTTAGACACCTCATCTCTTATAAAATGATGTCTTATCTCTATATGTTTTGTTCGAGAATGCAAAACAGGATTTTTAGCAAGATTGATGGCACTTGTATTATCACAGTAAATAGGTGTGCACCCCAGGTCTACTTGGTAGTCCTGAAGTTGGTGTTTAATCCATATTACTTGTGTTCCACAACTCCCTGCAGCCACATATTCAGCTTCTGCAGTGGAGAGGGTCACAGAATGTTGTTTCTTGGAGCCCCAAGATACTAAACACCCACCCAAGAATTCACAATGGCCACTTGTGCTTTTCCTGTCTAGTTTACAGCCTACATAGTCAGCATCTGTGTATGCTACTAGATTCAATGTGCGAGAAGCAGGAAACCATAAACCAAGGGAGTGACTAGCTGACAAATATCTGAAGATTCTTTTAACTGTAGCTAAGTGTAGTTCAGTGGGTCTAGACTGATATCTTGCACACATTCCTACACTGAATTGTATATCAGGTCTAGAGGCTGTTAAGTAAAGAAGTGATCCAATCATACCTCTATAAAGTTTGGCATTTACTTCTTTACCTGTCTCATCTGCATCCAATGATGTATTGGTGCCCATGGGTGTAGTAATGTGCTTTAAGTTTTCCATGCCAAACCTTTTGAACAATTCCATTGTGTATTTGGTTTGGTTGATGAAGCACCCATCCTCTAGCTGCTGTACCTGCAATCCAAGAAAATAGTTTAGTTCACCAACCAAGCTCATCTCAAATTCAGCAGACATCATGGTAGAAAATTCATCACATAGTTCATGGCTAGTTGATCCAAATACAATGTCATCTACATATACCTGAACTATGATGAGATCTTTACTCATGCCCTTGGTGAATAAAGTCTGATCAACTTTACCTCTTTTGTAGCCCTTGCTGATCAGAAATTCAGATAATCTTTCATACCAAGCTCTTGGAGCCTGCTTTAGACCATACAAGGCTTTGTTTAACCTGAAAACTTGGTTAGGTTGAGGAGAAAATTGAAATCCAGGAGGTTGTTCAACAAAGACTTCTTCTTTAATAACTCCATTTAAAAAGGCACTTTTAACGTCCATTTGTTGGAGTTTAATGTTCTTTGAGCATGCAAAGGCAAGCAACAATCTTATGGCTTCCATCCTAGCAACTGGTGCATAAGATTCATCAAAGTCTACACCGAATTCCTGACAGTAGCCTTTGGCTACTAGTCTGGCCTTGTTCCTCGAGATGATTCCATCTTCATTTATCTTATTTTTGAACACCCACTTGGTTCCTATGACATTAATACCATCTGGTCTTGGGACAAGCTCCCAGACATTATTCCTTTCAAACTTACCTAATTCCTCACTCATAGCATTTACCCAACCTTGATCAGCTAAGGCTTCTTCTACTGCTTTGGGTTCAATTTGTGAGACTAAAGCAATTAGGTCGTCATTATTCACATTTCTAAAATGAGATCTAGTCCTTAGAGGTTCTTCAGGATTGCCTATGACATTATCTAACGGATGGTCTTTAAGGAATCTAATATTTGTTGAAGACTCACCTGTTTCTCTTTGACCTTCCTGATTTTGGGAATTTGTTTCTCCATTCTGCTGAGTCTTCTCTTCTTCTTGTTGGTTTTCCAGAAAATCTCCACCATGATTGGAGTCCCTGTCAAGATTTTCAATATTAGAAATATCTTTCTTTTCACTAAAAAGAATGTGTGGAGATTCTTCCACTTTCTGATCTGATACATTAAATACCCTATATGCCCTTGACACTTCTGAGTAACCCAAGAATATTCCAGGTGAACTCTTGGCTTCAAACTTGTCTAAATCTTTCTTATCATTGTTATGAATAAAACATTTTGCTCCAAAAATTCTGAAATGAAACAAGTTTGGTTTCTTACCTTTTAGAAGCTCATAGGGTGTTTTCTTGTGTATGGGTCTTACCATGGCCCTGTTGATTATGTAGGTTGCTGTATTGGCCGCTTCTGCCCAAAACCTTCTAGGTAACTTACTTTCAATCAACATGGTTCGGGCCATCTCCACCACTGTTCTATTTCTTCTCTCCACGATCCCATTCTGTTCAGGTGTCCTGGGAGAGGAAAACCTGTGAGTTAGTCCTTCTTTGTCACAAAGTTCAGTAAACATGGAATTTTCAAACTCACCTCCATGATCAGATTGAATAGAACTAACCTTGAACTTTCCTTCTTGTTTGACCTTATTGAAAAATAGATTAAACTTTTAAAATGCATCACTCTTATTTGCTAAGAAAAATATCCATGAGTATCTGGAGAAGTCATCTATGATGACATAGCCAAACCTGTTACCATTAAGACTCTGAGTTCTGGTTGGACCGAAGAGATCCATATGAAGAAGTTCCATTGGTCTAGAAGACAATGGCTCAGATCTTAATTTGAAAGAGTTTCTGGTCTGTTTGCCTAGAGCACAGGCATCACATGATTTTGAAATGGAATTAAATTTAATTTTAGGCATGCCTTTAACTAAATCAAGTTTGACCAGTTTATTTAAAGTAGAAAAGCTAGCATGACCTAGACGTCTATGTCATTCAAAAGCATCAATTTCAGAGTTAGCAAACAAACAAATAGTAAAGTCAGATTTCTTATTTAAGTCTACAATGTAGACATTATTAATCCGGTTGGCTACAAATTTAACCTCATCAGAATTTATTTCAAAGATTTTGCATGAAGTATCATCAAAAACAACCTTGTGACCCTTGTCACATAACTGACTGATGCTGATCAGATTATGTTGTAGCCCTTCCACAAGTAAGACTTTTTCAATGGAGTTTGTGGAAGACTTACCTACTGTGCCAACTCTAATTATTTTACCTTTGTTATTTCCTCCAAACTTGACCAGACCTCCTGGCGTCATCTCTATCTTACTGAACTTGGATCGGTCTCCTGTCATATGCCTGGAGCAGCCACTGTCGAGGTACCACTTGTTGTCTTCAGCTGCCAGGCCGACCTACACAAGTATATCAAGCAGAGTGATTTGGAACCCAAGATGAGTTGGGTCCAAGTACATTGTTTAAATCTCTGATCAAGTGTTTGGGTACCCAGATTTGTTTCAGCATGGTTTTCTCTGGCACCCTCCTTTCAGGTTTATTAAAGTTCAATCCAGCTAAACTGGAGAAATGAGTTCTATTCCTTTCATCGGTCTTCCTATTCCTAGGAAATTTCCTGTAGGCTTGTTGATTGGTATATCTTTGACCATGAAAGTTGTTCCTCCAGTAGGTCTTGTTTGGACCCATCTGATTGTTATAATTCCAGCTTTTATTCTGATTTGTTTTCTTGGTCCAGCTACCATTTGTGTTCTGGTGAATGGACTTAATGTTATTCTTCATAAAGTTCATTCCAATCTTGAATGGTTGTCCAGTACTGGTTGTTGTGTTCTCTTTAGGACATTGAGTTTTCTTAGAGCTGTTTGAGCTGGATGGTGTGTCCAGCTTTTCTTTTCCCTTCTCTGGACAGAAGGTGAGAGTCTTGAATTGCAAGGGTCTCTTGTTGGTTGGGTCATAGCCTAGACCTTCCTTATTGAAATTGACCCTAGTTCCTAGTATAGCATCTAGGCTAGTCTTTCCTTGGACAAACTTCTCTAAGACTTTCTGTTTGTCTTCCAGCTCCTTTTGAAGAAACTCTGAATTCTTTAGGAGTTCAGCATTTACTTTCTTCACAGCTTCATATTTCTCTGAATTCATTCTGATTTCACTCATGCTTTCTTCAATTTTAATTTTGAATTCATTGAGCTGTTTTTTACTTTCTTGGATTTCTCCCCTAAGCTTATCATTCTCTTTCCTTTGTGAGGTCATTTCTTCTCGTTGTTCTTTTAGCTTTGCATTTTCCTCACAGACCAGAGTTTGTTCTTCAACATTTGTGTTAAATTTTCTTTTCAGAACTCTGTGCTCTTTGCTAAGTGAATTAAATTTATCTAGCAAGTAACCATAAGCATCCTCCCAGTCATCAATTGAGAAATTTTCAAAAACGTTTATTACCTCCTCTTCACTGTTTGCCATAAGACAAATTCCTTCTTCATATTCCTCCGAGGAAGTGTCTTCGGGATTTTCTTCTTCCTCGCTCCATGTGCAGACCATCGCCTGTGGCTTTTTCTTCTTCTGCACCTTTGTGAACTTCTTCTGAAGATAGGGACCTTTCTTCTGGAGTTATGGGCATTCGCCTTTCATGTGTCCCTGTTTGTTACAGTTAAAACAAGTCAGTTTCTTAGGATTTCTATCCCTGTAATTGGTAAACTCAGCTTTCTTGTTAAAAGAGTGTGGGTTCTTCTTCCTGAAGGTCTTCCCCTTCGTCCTCAGAAACTTTCTGAACTGACGAGTGAGCATAGCCTGCTCCCCCTGGTCGAGATCTGAAAGACCTTCAAGCTCGGACTCAGACTCGGGGCTACTGCTGCTGCTCCCACTTTTACTACCCTTGTTGCGGGAAGCTCTTAGAGCTACATTTTTACCCTTCCTCTCACTACCTTCTCCACCTCCTTAGAAGTTCATCTCATAGGTCATCAGGGATCCTATGAGTTCATTCACAGTTAAGACAGTCAAATCTTTTGACTCCTCAATCACAATGGCCTTAGTGTGCCATGCCGGGGATAAAGATCTAAGGATTTTCCTGACTATATCTGCCTCAGCAAGATCCTTCCCTAGCCCTTTAAGAGTGTTAGTGATCAAGGATAACCTGGCATACATTTCGGTTATATTCTCATCTGCATTCATCTTAAACATTTCATACTTGGAGGTGTAGAGATTTACCTTCGAGGCTTTCACTTGAGCTGTACCTTCATAAATTAATTGCAGCTCATCCCACATTCGCTTGGCAGTTCTGTATGCAGATATTCGAGCATATTCCTCTGGATGAACAGCACACTGGATTATGTTCAGCGCCATCCAGTTGAGTGACGAGAGCTTCACATGATCATCTGTCCAAGCATCCTCGTTTGGTGGCAGCTCATATGGCCCCACCGTGATTACTCTCCACAATTTATGACTCTGAGCTCTGATGAACACTTCCATCATGTTCTTCCAAAACAAATAGTTACTACCATCGAAATAAGGAGGGCAACTAATGGATTGACCTTCGGCCATGAAGGTTCTAGGACCACCACCATTTCCTTGACCGTTCGTCCACATGGCGTATACCTGCTCTGATACCAAATGTTAGCGCAGCGAGAGTGATATAGAAGGGGGGGATGAATAGATCACTCCCAGTTTGCAAAGTTTAGGCGAGAAAATAAATCTACCGCTTATGCCCCTTCTAAACTAGCACACAAAGAATTGCAAATGCAGGTACCAATCAAGATCGAATAAGAAAATGATGATAAGAACTGAACACACAACTAGTCGAAGAGACAAGCAGATAGAGAGCGCTGATAAAGATCGCAAAACACAGAGAAGACAACCGGTTTTTTAGGTGGTTCGACTGCAGTCCGCAATCTACATCCACCCCTCACTCCAACTAGAGTGAGGATTCCACTAGCCACTGCTAGAGCACAGCAGACTCAGTCTGCGAACAACTTGCTGCCAAACAGCTTGAAAACCCAAGGGAGACAAATCCCTCAACCAAGCTTTGCTACCCACAGAGCTTGTAACCTGTTCTAGCACCCAGCATGAACAGAACCGGAGAGTGCCTCTCCCTTCCTCCACACACCGGAGGGAACCTGCTAATGACAACCCGTCACTAGCAAACACCAGAGATCAACGATCTCTCTTCCTCTGCAACCCAGAGGGAAACCGGAGATAAACTCCCTTCCTCCACACACCGGAGGGGAACAGATCAGAAATAGACGAAGAACACATAAAGAAAATCAGAAAAGGAACTAAAGACTGATCGAGAAAACATTCGATACTGAGAGTTAATACAAATGTAGCTTCCTGGGAAGCAATTTCAGAAACCCGATACTGCAAACTCTCTTTCTCTCTTCACTGCTATCTCTCTCTTTTTCTTTCTCTCTTTTTCTTTCTCTTTACTGGTGGATCGAGCTCTCTGCAATACTGCCTTTTCTTTCTTGGCTCTGATCCCCTTCATCGGTGGACGAAGGTTTCTATTTATAGCGGCAGCAGGTGGATAGGGCACAAAACGCGTGTGCCTCCCACGCTCGATCCAGAACCTTCCTGCCACGTGACCTTATTGAATTGGTTCCTTTTATCTTGGATCACGTGCACCCCCTTTATTAGGGAATAATCTTCCTCGTACCTGTAAGAAGATAAGAACCATTAACACGCAGTATGGCCACTAAAACTAAAGTTGCATGAGGTATATGATAACAGCACGACGTGACCAGTACACGAGATAGGAAAAGAACGACACGAGGTACACTGTAACAGAACAGACACAACGAGGAGAACGACACGAAGTGAAACAAGAACGACACGAAGTGAAACAAGAACGACACGAAGTACATACGATGACTACAGCACGAAGTAAAACATCATGATATAATAACCAGTAATGAGAACGGCACGAGAACAACATGGAGACAAAACAGTAACCGACACGAGTTGAAAACAGCACGAGGTAAAAAGAAGAACGACACGAAGTGGTTGCAACAACAAGCAAGACATGAAAGATGACACGAGATGCAACTAGAGGACAGAGAGAAGCGACACGAGGTTCACACAAAAACGACACGAGGTGGCACAGAAAGCAACACGAGGTGCTGTAATGTTCTGCACGCAGTTGAACAAAAATGACACGAAGACACAGAAACAATAGTAACTGACACGAAGTGTGGTTACTAAACAGGAACGACACGAAGACATGATACGGAATGACACGGAGTGTGGTCAAGGCGAGAAGGACACGAAGTCTAAAGAGTAAAACAACACGAAGACCAAAACTGAAACCTACACGAGGTGTAAACAACACGAAGATGAAAACACAACACGAAGACATAGACACTAAAACAACACGAAGATGAAACACAAGAATTGACACGAGGTGAAGTCACAAAGCGACAAAGAGAAACGACACGAAGACAGAGACCACAAGGATAAAACAACACGAAGTATTACCTCATACGAGTTTTCCTGTCAAGCATGAAAATCAACACGGAGTGTTGTATGCTCAGACGACACGAAATCATTTCGTGTTGGTGAGGGAAAACAACACGAAGACAATGATGCTACAGTGCTATGTCTAGACTTGAAGTTCAGTCGAGTGTACAGACTTCACCAGTGAATCACTCACTGTACAGACTTACTATAGCAGTCTGATGTACAAACTTTGATGAACAGTCCAATGTATGGACATTGAAATCGAAGACCAATGTGCAGACTTGACAGTGAAGACTAGTGTGCAGACTTCAAGTTTAACTGAGGATGTACAGACTTGAAGAATAAGCTAGTGTATAGACTTGAAGATTGAAAGCGATGTACAGACTTTGATGACTAACACCAATGTATAGACTTAGGAGCATAAGACACGGCTGTACACACTTAGCCTAAGACAATGCATAGGCTTGCACGAGAGTCCAATGTATAGACTTTGCTACCATACATGATATATGCAGAGACAGTTATCTGACAGAATGCAACACACATATATAAAGAGCAAATGCCATCAATGCTAGACATCATCATTCATGTTGCTATCAATATGCAGAATGCTCAAGAATAATAATGCATAGAAATGTACTTATAGTGTGAGACATCATCAAAATCATAGGGACACAACAATGTCTGTACATTGCTTGACAGCACGCCTGACCACTCATCGCCAATGTACACACTCTTCTATATGCATTTGTGCATTGTTCAAAACAAGTCTGTACATAGTTCTCGCGTGCACACTAAGTCCATACACTCAATGTTGCATCATGTTTGTACACGCTTTGTTAAAAGCCTGAACCAACTCTGTACATCCCTCTAATATCTTCTTATGACTGCTTGACAGGTACATCCTTCGAGAAGAAAATGGTTGGGCACGTGATCCGAGGTTGGTACCTGGCACGTGATCTGAGGTGTACTCTGGACAAAGAGGGCACAAGCCCTACACACGCCCTAGCTGCTGCTGATATAAATAGAAGCGATCGTGCTGAGAGATCATAATCAAGAGAGTGAAAAATCAAGAGAGCAGAGAGTGATAGAAGAAGAGAGCAGCAGAAAGGCAGAGAACAGAAGAAGAAGAAGAAGAAGAAGAAGAAGAAGAGAAAGAGAAGCAGAGAGAAGAAGAAAGAAGAGGAAGAGAGAAAGAGAGAGAGAGTTCGTGGAGAAGAGAAAGAAGAATTTATTGAAGATCTGTCTACTGGACCGTGGATCAAATCCAGGCCAGTCAGCTCCATGGGAGCCACATCTATGTTATTATCATTTCTAGCTTTCTGACTGCTGTATTTTCGTTTCTTGTTTTTACTTTACCTTCCTTGGTTTTGTCTTTTCCGATTCTCTGGTTTGAGATCGGGGTTCCTCATGTGGATTCAGGAGAAGGGAGACTTGTGTCTCCGGTTGCAAGTGACTGGTGTCGCTTGTGGGTTCCCTCCTGGGTGGAGGAAGAGAGATCTCGGTCTCTGGTTTCTAATGACGGGTAGTCACTAGTGGTTCCCTCCGGTTTGGAGGAAGAGGGGAGGTTGTTCCCCTGGTCAAGCTGTTAGGTAGCACCTGTTGTAGACTGAGTCTGCGGTTCTAGCGTTAGCTAGTGGAAGCCTCTCTCCGGTTTGGAGTGAGGGGTGGATGTAGGTCTGTGGACCGAACCACCTAAAAAATCCATTGTGCAGTGGTTTGGTCTTGTGTACGGTGTGGCTTGATTGTTCATTTGCTTCCGCTAGATGCATGGTTAGGATCACGATTTAATTGCTTTTCATTCACAGTTGATGGATGCTTGAGTTCGGTTTAGTACCGAAGTAAGTTCACTAATTGTGCAAGTTAAGTCCTTGAAAGAAATTCTCATTGAGCTGTTTGAATGCGCAGTTACTGTTTACTTGAACACTTCCATGTTTCAGTCTCGATAGAACTGAACTTGCTTTCATTTCACATCTCTGAGTGTTCTATGGTTTTAATTTGAGCGATTTGGAAGAGGGATACATTCACCCCCCCCCCTCTGTATCCATCGCACCGATTCTATCAGATCCTCGTCCCGTGCCTGTCGCTCCTCTCCCCACGAGCCACACCGCCTCGCCCTCGTCTACCTCTGTCGGCCGCCCGGAGAAGAGAGGGCGAGAGGAGAGAACGTGAGAGAAGAGAGAGGGTGAGGGAGAGAAATGAGAGATGGGGAGAGAGAAAAGTGGTTTAATATATATATAATCTAGAATTTCCAAAAAATATAAAAAATAGGAAAAACTACTCCCCGTGATCCTCAAAAAATGCACAACATGTTGGTAGCATCCTAGAGTCGGAGAACGCAACGGTTCGCCCTACACAGAGTTCCGAAGGTCCGGCAGACAAAAACACGCGTGAACCACAAAACTCAATCCGGGGCCTATAAAAGCGATCCGAAACCCATGGATCTTGATCCGAACAATATCCGAAAAATCCGGGGCGCTACATCTGGCCCCCTATATAATGCCCACCTTGGTGGAGCTTAATGCTTCTTTGAAAAAAAAAACCTTGAAGGAAGTTCTCCCTTCGGCTGGCTCTACGGTTCTGAGTCTGGCGGAAGCTACAGCTCTTCTTTGGGTCCCTACTGCAGAGAAGGGAAAGAGAGTGAGCGAGTGCCCTTGAGATCCGAAAGTGCAGAGTGTGAGAGAGAAGGGAAAAGGCTTGAGCAACGGTGTGTCCTTGTAGTTTTTTTCTTTTTTCTTCATTGCCCGGTGAGGCCACCATTGATGTATTCCTTCATGGTTGAATGAACGAAGTTGTTGGACGCCGATCCAGATCTCTTTTTATACATATACATGTAGCTCTGCATTTATTTTCCTTGCTTTCTCTCTATTCTCCCAGTAGGCAGGACGTCTTTCCTTCCGTTCCCCCGGTAGATAGGATGATTTTCACTTTAATCTTGAGCATGATGTCCATATGATGATGTAGATATTAATCAGTTGGCCACTGGCCCGGGGTTTATCCAAGCCTATGGATATGACTACGAGGTCCCCAACCGTCGGAGTCTCTCTTGTAGCTTCGCCTTCGTTTTACAACGATCGAGTTTTCCTCTCAAAACCCCGTCTTGGGATTTGGACCACTTCAATGGCCATGATGCCAAAGGGGTGAGAAATATGGGATTTAATCCCAAAATCGATCGTTTTCTTCGTGAACATTGGCTTCCAGAGTGTTGATCATCCCTAGATTCTCGGGGACTCCAGAGCGTGGTTCACAGGTGATCTCTTTAAAAAGGATGAACATTGATAGCCATATAATGTGGTGATTACTTAAAATCGCATCTCGGGATCAGGATCGAGATCGTGGCGTCCCTTGGGTCATTGGAGCCCCTCCTAGGCTAGTCATCGGGATGTCCATGCCCGGTTCTGATTATTGGGTGTTGCCGCTTCCGTGCGCACCCTTTTTATTTTGCGGTCATCTCAGAGTTTCTCCGTGGATGTGTACCCAATTAAAAACCCCCAAGGCTCCGGGTCTAGGAGAGATGCTGCCGAATTTTTGCTAGGAATCTTGAACTAATTATAAGACTAACGATATAAAAATGATGGTGAATGAACTAAGTTAAAAAGCCCAATGGACTGATGGCATTAAGAAGCTCATCCAATGATAAACGCAACATAAGGGATTGTCGACCATTAAAATGAACATGCACTGAATTGAAGATGCACTGAATGAGCGAGATAAACAAAGAGAGTGAAAGAAAACATGAAAGAGGAAGAAAAAGAAAAAGGAAATGAAAGTTGCATTTACATGAGAGAGTTCATGACAGATTCATTAAGTTTCATGAAGTAATCATATATTGCACCTGTAGTGACCCAGGATCCGGATACCGGGAAAGGAACCCGATACCATTCGAATCCTGGCCCGCCACCCATGGGTTGGAGCTCGGAAGGGCTAAAAAGGAGTGTGGAGGTACAAAGAAATAGGAAATAAAGCAGGATAATTCAACAATTAACAGAATTAAACAAACAACTACAATGGAGTCTAGTCCACCAGAAAGTACAGTCTGAGGCAGAGAACGTACCCAACACCGAGTGAACACTTGGCCCGACGAGTTGGCAACTAAGAACCTCCGCTGAGCACCCTCAAATCTCGAGGAAGAACTGCCGCACCTGAAAAGTAGGGGTGAGCCTCCTGTCACTGGCTCATTAGGGATCCAGCGGAACCCTAACCGAGAACAACGGTGGTAGCGAAAAAGAAAGCAGCTACAACTACAGCAGGAACAGCGAACCGGTGGCCGGTCAAAACTCGACACTACAGCTACTCCTACTGTACCGAAAAAGCACTCCCCGATCTTACAGTCGGGGGATCACCGAACCAACGGGGAAACCTCCGGCTACGCTACCAAAAGAAACATCACGACAACGTTGTCGTGAGCCTAACACCATCTAGGGAAAACCCTTGGTGACGCTCACCGGAACCCTAGACCTCTACCTCAAGAACACACCCGAAAATAGCACGGAAAACCACGTCTCGCAGATGGGAAGCGGAAACTCAAGTCACAAGAAACTCACGTCACGTGACGGGAGCACTGCCCACCAGAAGCAAAGCCGGATGCGTCCACTGACGACTTAGTCCGCGCCTCAGGTGTCTCCCTGCGATGCCCCAGGCGGAGACAGAGACACCACAGTAACCAATACCACGAACAAGGACTAGCTGGGACCGCGCTCATCAGCGCGGGTCCGATAGCCCCCAACTAAGTGTGCACACATAGACCATCCACTCTAGGTCGGGTCCTCTAGTTGGTTTTCCCCCCCAGCCGGACTAAGGCTACAAAGGCGAGGGGCCCTACGGAAACTAGCCTGAAAACCATCTCTCTCGGGTAAGCCGCTCCATCACTCCCGGGTGGGTCAGCACACGCATGCCGTAAGAAGGCTACGACTAGTGGAGGTCACTAATGTGAACACTGAAAGCCACTCACGCACCCATCGTGAGTAACACGGAGTAACAAGTGGCACGACGCCACCAGACTCTGGACAGCCCACTAGATCTACTGAATCCAACAATCTTTGAGTCACAAGACTCGGGGTCAAGATCGTCGTATAGGGACAGCTCCACACAGTCAATCTACCCTATGCCTAGGTCAGAAACCACGGTAGCACGAGTACCGAGGTAGCTCACAAGTCGCCAAGTCTATCCCCTATCTAAGGGGCACACGAAAAACTTCCAACCCCAGGCGGGTTGACTGGACTCACAGTCCTAGGCCATACACGTGGCCCCATTATAAACCACTTTCGAGAAACCCACATCGTGCGAGGAAGGCCCTCCGCACTCAACCGACTCGCGAGGACTCACTCGAGTACCTCACCGAAACCCAAAGCACACACAGGGTCACTCGGACCCTTAAAACACATTGGCGTGCAAATCGGAGTAACACGACACCTCCGAAATCACAAAGAATCACCCGGACACCTTGCCCACACATCTGTGTCACATACGGACACTCCGGGGGGAAGGAAACACAAAACACGGTCGCCCGGGACCTCACTGGGCTGGGGGTGGCCGCCCAGAGGGCTGGGTGGCCAGCCCGAGGGCCGCCTAGTCCAGGGCCTCCCCAGAGGGCGGCCAGACAGCTGGTCGCCCTCTCCCCTGGGCAGCCAGACCTGAGCGGCCAGGGTCATGGCTGCCCAGACCAGGGCACCGGCGGCCACAGATGTGGGCACCTCCTGCGGTTCCCGTGGACGAACCGAGCTCCGCCGTAAGCTCGGTTCCACGCCCCATTCGATCCCAATCAAAGGGGAAAACATAGGGAATCATTCCCCTGACCCCAAAACCCAAAAATGGAGGGAGAAAAGCGGAGAAACCTCGCTCGATCGGGCAAAACCGTCCCACGCCCTAAAAATATGATTTTCCCCCAAACGAGAAATACACCCCGCTCGACTGAACATGGCCTACCAAACTCGCGGAAATGGAAGTACACTAGCTGGGGGTCCATCTCCCTACCTCCACCGAAGATTCCGCACACCGTGGATGCCGATCCACGCGAAAACGCCCACGAAACCCCCGCCGGTTCACGGACACGCCCCTGAGCTTCCTCGCGCCACCCTGCCTCCATCCTCACCCCGTCCACGCCGCTCCCCGCCCCACGAACGTCGCCACCTCACCCTCGTCCGTTTCCTTCGGTCGCCCGGAGAGAAGAGTGGGGAAGAGGAGAGAACGCGAGAGAGAGAAGAGAGAGGGAGAGAGTGAGAGAAATGAGAGGAGGGAGAGGGGGGGTATTGATATATATAGAAAATTCAAAAATTCTGTAAAATACCAAAAAAATATGAAAAATTACCTTCGCGATCCTCGGAAAGCGCACAACGCAATGGTAACGTCTCGGAGATAGAGAACTCAACGGTTCGCTCTACACAGCGTTCCGAAGATCCGACATGCAAAAATACGCGTAAACCGCAAAACTCAGTTCGGGAACCACAAAATGATCTGAAACCCACGGATCCTGACCCAATAAATGATCTGAAAAAACTTGGGGCGTTACAGCCCTCCCCCCCTTAAAGAAATTTCATCCTTGAAATTCAGGACTAGCACCAAGTCACAGGGGAAGAACACCTTAACCAACTGACAACGCTATGAGAGCCCCAGCACAGAAAAATCTCGATTCTCATGAAAGCACCGATCATGAGAGATACCGCCAGACCTTAATCACGGATAATGCTACGCTCCGCACACTGCACACACCGATCATCAGAGCAGGCATAACACAAAAGGCACAAGCCCGGCATCACTTCTGACACCTCGGAAAGCCATTCACGGCACCGCTACCACCCTCTCACCCACCGAGAGAACACAATCCTTGCCACAAGAACCAATCCACGGGTCAAACGCCAGCTTCACAACCAGCTGACTAATCTCACGCCCCGCACCGGGGACAACTATCGCTGAGCTCCCAACCAGCTCACACAGTCCTTCCAACTGACTACCGCACAGCCGTCGGCTCCACGCTAAGGACCATCTCATGCCTGGGAAGCGGAACGCCAACAATAGCACGGGACCAACTCTGTCAGAACTCAACTTCGACAAAGCCCAGATCCCATCTGGAAGAAGGCACATCATGGAAACGGCCACCAAGGGCCTCGCTTGAACATAGCTCTCGCCATTCTCGAGCCCTAACAACCAGCATCTTCTGTCTGTGAAAGACCAATCATCGGTCACCAGACACTCGTCAACAAGAAACCTCCACCGGCTCAACAGGCATGAGCCAACTCATGGCAGGCCATCCGCTGACTCACGCACAGACCAACACCACATCCAGACCAATCATCATGCCAACTCTACCCTCTTAGGGGAGTACGGCGAAACCACATTGTAGACACCCAATTTTAGCCGATAAATTGAGCATTTTCTTTGTTCTCCTAGTCGATGCCCCAATTGATCCTTAATTGGTTGATTGTCTGGGATTTCTTCCCCTTTCTTGGCCCAATGCTTCAATTCCATACCTTGGATCTCGTCTCGAGTCTGGCATTCCCGCGCTATTTGTTCTTATCGCTTTCTTGTTCATAGCACGTTGTGGATCTAATTGAAATTATCCTTTGATCAGTTGTTATTTCTTGACATTTGATCATTATGACATCAATTTTGGGTGTTACTCTCCTTCAACATTTGATTAAATGACTGCCCAATGGGTTTTTCTCCGTTTTTATACCATTTAATGGGCCTTTACTTGTTGCGCTATATCTCCATAGCGCGTTCTTCATTATCGCGCTATGGAAGTATAGCGCCTTATCAGATAGAGTCCCTCTCCAGGCCGGACTCCCTTATTTCGATTCGGAGGCCTTATTGGGTAAGTTGCTGACTGTGTTCCTTATCCAGGAAGGTTTCTAAACCTATCAGGAGTCTTTCCCCCTCATTAATCGGCAATATTACCTCGATTTGAGCCGCCGAGTCATCGGATTGAATCAAACTCCGACCTAGGGTTTGTGTTCGATCTTCTTCCTATAAATTCATCCCTTTGGCCGTCGTTTGAGGGGGATGCAACTCGAGTTATTGACGAGGAGGAGGAAATACTCCGTGTACAATCGATAAATCCTCGCTCCTCGCACGTTCAAGGGAGTATTTAGGGCTTTTCCTTGTGTTTTTCCTCTTTCATCTTTCTTTTCCCCTCCGGATTTTTAATCTTTTCATAGCATTGCATCATGATTTCAAAACACTCCTTTTACAAAATACATGCATACACACACACCACACCTGTCTTTTGCCCATTCATAGGGGTTTAAAAACCACCAAACCCCCAGGTAATCGAGCCCCCTTTTACATGCTTTTGATTAAGGATAAGGGCAGATTATACTCAAATCTCGATCTTATGGGATTTATATTTGTTGTTTATGATTGTCCACAGGCACTGGAAGATTGATACGTGGAGCCCTTGCACCTTGGCCGGCCTTGGAGCAAGGAAGGAACGAATCCAAATAAACCCCGCTACCTGTCTGATATCGCGCTATACTAAGTTAGCGCGACCTGAAGAAGGCGCTGGGACGATATAGCGCGTTAATCTTCAGGCCCCCGGCTCCCCTTTATGGATTTCTGAGGTATGTAACATGCCCCGTCCTAATCTCTTATTGTTTGGCATGTTTCTAGCTTCAATGGCGATCACGGATCTTGATTATTGCATATGATTTCCCCCTTTTTGTATCATTCATTGAGTGCTATATCCTCATCTTGCTTTAAAACAAAATCGCCATCTTTTATCAATTTGGGGGTTAATCATAAATTGCACATCTAC
Source organism: Amorphophallus konjac (assembly GCA_022559845.1). Lineage (NCBI taxonomy): Eukaryota > Viridiplantae > Streptophyta > Magnoliopsida > Alismatales > Araceae > Amorphophallus > Amorphophallus konjac. The sequence goes on from CM040120.1 coordinate 308,102,558, forward strand.
AAATTGGCGATCACGGTGGGACACTTTGTGCTACCACGTGCATTCTTCTTGTTGCCTGCTTATCAGTATATCAGTGTGTGTGTTTATTGGATTTTGAGCCCTTCCCACTGTCGAGTATCGCGCTATGTGTCCATAGCGCCTTCTGTAGATCGCGCTGTGGACATATAGCGCGATAATCACCAGAGGATATATTCACCTACATCCTCTGTCGGGGTTCTGATTGCCATCTTCTCTAGTTGCATCATTGTATACTTCCTGTTGTATATTCACTCCTTTCATCTATTTTCCTTTTATTGTGCTAGTTTAGATTTTTCTTCCATAGCGTTGCATTCATCCTTGCATTTGGTTTGAGAGACCTCCTCTCTCTACATTAGGATTCCACACACCCCCTTGGTGAAGGAAGGACCCTCCATTGAGCATTCCGTCTCTTTGGATTGGAAGTTCCTAAACCAAGCCTCCATAAGTCCCCGCACCCGTGGATTCCCTCACGGACGCCGGGCAGGTTGTACCCTTTCGAAGTCCCGAATTAGTTGGCCTATACGTGGTGAGAGAGTGTTCCTAGTTGGCACTGGAGTTAAATCTCATTTTGAAACTAGGTTCCTCCCCTTGTGTGAATCATATCAATTTGCATAAAATCATTAATTCACCAAGGTTCAAACATCAAAAATCAAGGTAACCATCACAACTTGTGTGTTTCTTTGCAAATTGTTTGCACATTAAACTGCTTGAATGGCTTACTTTGATAGACAAAATAACATGTTCAATTCAATTAATGTTCATGAGGATGCACAATCTAGCACATCTTATAATCCTCAATTTCAACATGTTCATCAAAATTCTCACCATTCTTTCAAAGGGCCACGTCCTCATTCTTATGGTCATGCCCGACCCACGGGCAATGTCCATTCTCATGGTCCACCTACTCAATTTCAGGCCACTATTCCCTCGGGACCGTCTCCTCCCAATGACGAGAAGGTCTCTCGAATCATCCATGCATTAGATCATCTTACCCCTCAACAGATCCAAGCCCTTAAGGCTGCCGTTGAGGGTACATCTCATGCATCTCCCCCTCTTTCCAATTCTATACGGGTGGCCCATCACCCACCTCCTTCCAATTCTATTCGGGTGACCCATCACCCATCTCCCTCCAATTCTACACGGGTGGCCCATCACCCATCTCCTTCTTCTATTCCTATTCGGGTAGCCCATTACCCATCTCCTCCTATTCACACTCCTCCTCGGGTGGTCCGACACCCGCCTCCCTCTATTCCTCCTCCCTCACGGCCCCAAGGCCCATTTACTCCTTGCAACCCGGCCCGTTCGGGTTCTTTTACGGGTCATCCCGTCAACTCCCCTCCACGGCCTTTTTATGCGGCCCCTCCTCCTTCAAGGCCCTGCCAACCCTCGGTTGTTCAAGTCACACCCCTCCAGCAAACTCTCCTCGATAAGATTGTTTCGATGGAGGAACAAATAAAGAGGGTCACGGCTCCTCCTACTCCAGTCAATCCTCTCCATGCCGCTTTGGATGAGATTACAAAGATGGAGAGAGAATGGAAGGATAGGATGGACGACTACGGCGTTGATATTCCAAGCGAGCAAGAACCGCCAATTGAAGAATACGAGCCGATATATGATGATGAAGCTCCGCAGGCACCCCTTTTGAGTTTCCTTAATTTCCCGCTCCCCCCACTATCATTTGATGAACCCCCTGCTCAGGACGAAGCCACCATCCCCGATCCAACCCCCATTTATGAGACTAACTGGTGTTACGATGATGGGTCGATACTTCAATCACCCACACCGACACATTTTGAGTCCCCCTTTTCCATTAACCCTCCACCAACTACACCCACTATACCATCAACCTTCACACCATTAGCCACCGCTGAGCCTTCCATTATAAAACCTCCACCTATTAAGTCATTAACCTCCACATCGGCCTACGCCAAGCCTACCACTGAACCTCCTCCAATTGACCTACCATTACCACCGCCTCAACCCACATTGCCTATTCCTCCACCATATAGCCTTACGCCTTTACCCATGGTTAGTCCTGAGCAGGATCCACCACTTTTCGCACCCGAGCCAATCCCGACTGCTTCCGAGCAAGGGGAGAAACTCGACGTGTTTGAACCTCCGCCCCTATTCACCCATTTGCCAACACCTTCCATTATAACTCCACCATCCACGGAGCCTTCCGCCTTCGCCTCACCTCCCTTTGTTACTCGGAAGGGGCGTGCTTCTGCAGCTACTTACGCCAAGGATAAGCAAGAGCCGGGCAAGAAGACTTTGGCCACGACTGTGCCATTCAAGATGCAAGAATTCATTTACCGGATGCCAATCCGGGTTATTGTGCCAAGCATGGTCGAAGAAGCCAAGTCATCGCCGTTGCTCAATAGATGCCAAGCGTTGACGCCGTTTGAAGGCCGGGCAGGGCACCCTTTGTTCAAACCTTCGAATTCCGAATTCATTTACAAGGGGCGAATGCCCATTTTATTCAACATTCCGTATTCATCACCATCAATGGGCATGGTGATGCTTCATGTTCCAACTCTACGACTCCCTCACCTTATTGATCTTCGCTTTCCAAGGGGGTTGTCATTTATTGAAGCTTCCTGTATTGGGCCGATTGGTCGTACATGTTCACTGTCGTGGAGGGGCAATTGTCTTAAGGGGCCGTCCCCTATATCTTCCACTCTTGTTCATTCAACTTCATCCATATCCATTTCAATCACTTTTCCTTCATGGGCCACTCCCAGGGGAAAGAGGAGGACCTTTCCTTCTCACCCTTCACCTTCTTCTTGTTTCCCGTCTTCTGTCATGCATTCATTCTATTCACTGCATTCATTACATCCATCATTTTACATACATTTGCACCTCCTGCTTCTCGGGTTTCCAAACCCGTATCTTCCCCGCCTTCCGGTACCTCTGGATATTCCGCATTTCCCATCTTATTCATCTTCATCCTTTTGTCCACTCTCCTTGGGGCATCGCGTCCCCTTTCCTGCTACTTCCCTGGAACCTCCAGGAGTCTTATTCCTCCTCTTTGGGCATCTCGCCCTTTCTGATTCTATTCCTCCGGAACCTCCGGACTTTCCCCTCGGGCATCGCGCCCCTTTCCACCTTCCTCCTCCGGAACCCCCAGATTCTCCACCTGATTGTCTCCGTCTTTCCCTAGGGCATCACGCCCCTTTCTATATGCTTCCTCCGGAACCTCCGGATTCTTCCCTTGTCCTTTCAGGGCATCGCGCCCCTTTCCCGGTTATTCCTCCGGAACCTCCGTATTCTCCATCTGATTCTCTCTATCTTTCCCCCGGGCACGACGCCCCCTTCCATCTTCTCCCTCTTGATTTCATTCCTCCGGAACCTCCGGACTTATCTCTCGGGCATCGCGGCCCTTTCCATTTTCTCCCTACATTTCCTCCGGACCCTCCATCTTTCCTTCGACTCATCTTTCTGATTTTCCAGGACATCACATCTTTCATTTTTTTCTTCCTTTTCCATCATCTTTTTCTCTATTTCTTCCCAGGGCATCGCATCCCTTCTTTCAATATTCCTCCGGAGCCTCCGGATTCCTCCTATCATGATTCTCCTCCTCTGCCTCCGGACCCTTCGGATCCACCTCTTTCCATCTACCAATTTCTTCTTCTGATTCCTCCTAATTCTGGGTCTGACCCAACTTCTTCCACATCCACTGCTTTGGGCATTTGCCCTTTCTCCCATTGTTTTAGAGGCTTTATTCCTCACTCCACCTCCTAATTTTCCGCTTCTTTTGTAAACTGTTCCTTGTAATCAGGGTCTCCGCGCCTTAATAAGGGAGTTCTAGCCCTTATCTCTTTTCCTTTTCCCCTTATTCGTCTGAGTCTGGTTTGAGCACCACTCATTCTCGTTAAGCCACTCCCAAAATCCTTTGCTTCCAATCCTTTTGACTGCCAAAGAGGACAAATCCCATGATGATCAACCTCGCCTCTGACAGCTGCTTCTACAAAGGTTGCAAGGTAACATTTTGGCGTAAGTAAGCATTTTTATAATATCATTCCCTCATTACTTCACGCATGATTTTCAAAATGAAGTGCTTTCTTAACAAGATTAAGAGTGTTGTTTTAAACCTTTATCTTAGGCTTTTGCTTAATTAAATCATTCTCAAAAAAGAGTCTTTAGACTTGCTATGCAGCATCTTTGGTTATAAAAACCCGCACTGGGAATTCAACATTCTCTCCCTGCTTGTTTAAGAGTAACCCTTAGCTGGGCACCTCACACACTTCACGGCGTCCTTAGCCGGCTCCTTTGGTTAAAACACCGTCCCTACTTTGGCCATGCCATGAGTATATCTAAAAGTCTTTTCTCTTCTTCACTCGGCCGAATGCAGGGGCAAGAGACTGACGGATAAGATGACCCAACCTCGGTAATCCCCAATACGAGAGGAGTCTCAAATAGGGGCAGTCTTGACCCAAAATCAATATGAATTTTAAATATGAATTTCATGATAAATCTTGCCACAAGGGCTATTATGGAAATCAAATCAGAATTTTGATAATTGCAATTAGGAATCATGGCATGACAAGAGTGACAAAGTCCCCGCAGGGAAAACCCTGGTCGTATGCATGTCAAGGGTCTAAAAATCAAAGGCACAAAGCCCCGGCACAACAGACTACCTCTTTGAGGGTTAACACCTTGGAAGGAATTCAAGTCTTGACATCTCCCATCCTGCATAAAGCTTATCTCCAATTGTTCTTCTCTTCTCCCTCCAAGACCGAATGTTTCTCAGGTATGGCCTTGGTAGGGGCACCGTTGATCAAAGACGGTCGGTTATAGGATGCCACCCTTCAATGCACGTCCAGCTTTGGGCAGTTTTAGCGAAAAGGGAAGGAACGAGGACCCCCTAGCCAGTGGTTTAAACACCCTTTGATGCTGCATTAACAATGTCTAAGCCAAAATCCAAAAAAATTGAATATTGCAAAATCAAACAAAAATTGAATATTTCCCGATCAAAATCTCCATAAAAATTTGAATATTTCCAAAAATCTCCATAAAATTTCAAATACTTTCCAAAACTCATAAAAATTTGCATATTCCAAAACTCATAAAAATTTGCATATTTCCAAAATCCAAAAAAATTGCATTGTATTTTCTGATGGTGTTTTGCAGGAACAACTTTTGCAAGGACCAGGATCACGGGATGAGTCCTCTCTCCACTTGTCACTATCAATCTATTGATTCCTCCCGATATTCTCATGGCATGCCACCCAGGGGCATTTTGATTATCATTTCTCCCATATCTCCTGATTATCATTTATCTCCAAATTATTTTTAATCAACTCTTGCTAATTTTATCTGATCACTCTGCCGATGGGCATTATATCAGATCTTGATCATTCATCTCCAAATCTTGATTAGCCAGATTATCTCCTCATGACAAAATAACAAATAATGATGCTTTGCAATGACATGCTATTCATGTTATCCATGCTTTGCCCTACTATGTGTTATTCATGGCTATGTTTGCTATGCTTTGAGTCATGCTTATTCATTGCTTGTTATACTCTTTTATATCTTGGCTAATGAATTTTTGAGCGCAGGATAAGAAGCTCTTGGTCCCGCCGACTGGGCATCATCATCAAAGACCCACGGCACTTGCACCTCATTTCTCAGTTCCCCCATACTTATTGCTTCACCATCTCCCTATATGCATTTTACTATATGTTACATACGCTACTAGATTATATCAAGGACCTTGTGGTTTTGGTAAATCTGGGATTTGAGTTCCCCTTCATCAAAAATAATGATGATTCCAGAGGAGTCTTAGTCACACGGATAGGCCGTTGAGCCGTCCAAGACTGGGGACGATGGTTCCCTTTTTACGAGTTGGTGCGTGGATAAATGAGCTTCGGCTTAGTATCAGCTCGCAGAATTAGTTTCTTGACCCAGTCTGGGCAGTTTAGCAATATTATCCTTGATTACATTATATTTTCATTTGTTTTATTTTCCTTTTAGCCCTGCATGCATCATGCCATTTCTTTTGCATCCATAAATGCCCAATTCTTCTTCCTATTTGAGGATCGATTTTGCTTATGTTCTTGAACTAAGAATTCAATTCCATTCCGAATTTGAGGATTGCTCCAAGTTGAGCACTGGATCTTGCTGGTCGATGTGACCCTTGCCTGGAATTTGCTTATCACCTTTTTTATCCAATCTCCGTCTTTTGATCCACTCCTTAGCTGTGAACCGCACGATGGCGTCGATGGATCCACCGGGCTCGCGTCTATTCCACTAACTGAGTGAAATTCGTAGTTGCTATGCGCTGCGGATACCTCTTTTGTACAAGAGGTTGGTCAGTTCCTTTTTCTTGTTCCGTGCCTATCATTCTAGGTAGGAGTCACTGGTGCCGGCTTGACCTTGTGGTTAACTCGGAGTTTTCTGGATCATTCCTATCATTTGTCGGTTGTAATGGATGTCTTTTCTCCTTGATATCCACTTATCAGTCCGCTCTACTACTTTTTCACTTCATCTCACCGTCACTACTACTCTGTGTCATCTCCGTGTTATTTCCGTTTCACCTTCGTTTCGCTCCCCTGCAAAGCAGATATCAAGGAGGGGCATCTGTAGACACCCAATTTTAGCCGATAAATTGAGCATTTTCTTTGTTCTCCTAGTCGATGCCCCAATTGATCCTTAATTGGTTGATTGTCTGGGATTTCTTCCCCTTTCTTGGCCCAATGCTTCAATTCCATACCTTGGATCTCGTCTCGAGTCTGGCATTCCCGCGCTATTTGTTCTTATCGCTTTCTTGTTCATAGCACGTTGTGGATCTAATTGAAATTATCCTTTGATCAGTTGTTATTTCTTGACATTTGATCATTATGACATCAATTTTGGGTGTTACTCTCCTTCAACATTTGATTAAATGACTGCCCAATGGGTTTTTCTCCGTTTTTATACCATTTAATGGGCCTTTACTTGTTGCGCTATATCTCCATAGCGCGTTCTTCATTATCGCGCTATGGAAGTATAGCGCCTTATCAGATAGAGTCCCTCTCCAGGCCGGACTCCCTTATTTCGATTCGGAGGCCTTATTGGGTAAGTTGCTGACTGTGTTCCTTATCCAGGAAGGTTTCTAAACCTATCAGGAGTCTTTCCCCCTCATTAATCGGCAATATTACCTCGATTTGAGCCGCCGAGTCATCGGATTGAATCAAACTCCGACCTAGGGTTTGTGTTCGATCTTCTTCCTATAAATTCATCCCTTTGGCCGTCGTTTGAGGGGGATGCAACTCGAGTTATTGACGAGGAGGAGGAAATACTCCGTGTACAATCGATAAATCCTCGCTCCTCGCACGTTCAAGGGAGTATTTAGGGCTTTTCCTTGTGTTTTTCCTCTTTCATCTTTCTTTTCCCCTCCGGATTTTTAATCTTTTCATAGCATTGCATCATGATTTCAAAACACTCCTTTTACAAAATACATTCATACACACACACCACACCTGTCTTTTGCCCATTCATAGGGGTTTAAAAACCACCAAACCCCCAGGTAATCGAGCCCCCTTTTACATGCTTTTGATTAAGGATAAGGGCAGATTATACTCAAATCTCGATCTAATGGGCTTTATATTTGTTGTTTATGATTGTCCACAGGCACTGGAAGATTGATACGTGGAGCCCTTGCACCTTGGCCGGCCTTGGAGCAAGGAAGGAACGAATCCAAATAAACCCCGCTACCTGTCTGATATCGCGCTATACTAAGTTAGCGCGACCTGAAGAAGGCGCTGGGACGATATAGCGCGTTAATCTTCAGGCCCCCGGCTCCCCTTTATGGATTTCTGAGGTATGTAACATGCCCCGTCCTAATCTCTTATTGTTTGGCATGTTTCTAGCTTCAGTGGCGATCACGGATCTTGATTATTGCATATGATTTCCCCCTTTTTGTATCATTAATTGAGTGCTATATCCTCATCTTGTTTTAAAACAAAATCGCCATCTTTTATCAATTTGGGGGTTAATCATAAATTGCACATCTACACACATGACAAGGTCTCTCCTCGGTCCTCACGTCACTCGACTCAGACTTACAGGGGAACCATCCCTTGCTGGTCGCACACCAGGAATCACCATTCCAACGCCAAGGTCCCATCAAGGACCTCCACACACAGGCATCGACCACCATCCTGCCTCATCGAAACCTTCATCTCAATTAATCCAAGAGGACGCCTACCAATCCCGGTTCCGCTCTTACCACAGAGCCACGGGGCACAAAACCTCTTACAATCCATGGCACACTACTCCAGAACCGATAAGTGCCGCCTGCTACCACAGCAAGCAAGTCGATGATGCCGCGACCAATGGACACAGGTCCCCAGAAAATACACATCTTACCGTGGTCGACCACTCGGTCAACCTCACTAGCCACTCACGGCCACCAACTGGAACCCATAATCTCTCAGAGATCACTTCACCAAAAACATGACCTCATCCACAGACACAACTTCCAACACAAGAACAAGGTACTCATGCAGCACACTTGCCAACATATTTCCCCAATTCTCCACCTGCTAGTGCCATGAACCACAATGTCTCGAGCAACGGCACGGCAACAACACGTTTCACATCGAGGAACCAAGCCTCCAATGCTCAACACATCCTGTGAATCCACCGGTAGCAACCAACGATATGATCCGCACACCCTGATCCTCACGCACAGCCACCACAATGACAACTTGGGATCCTCCATCCCAACAATCCTCTGCAACTCCGCAGGCTCCGATCCTCAACACATCGAGAACCACCACACCAATAGAAAATTCTTAAAAACACTACCCAACCGGCACACATCCTTCCGGAATAGCACCAACACCCTCATACAACAAGGGAACATGCAACGCATCTCACTGGCAACCACCTTCCCAAAACACAGGACATGTCTCGCACGGACTTCATGTCACACACGAGGAGGCCAACCAATCCGGACACATGATGCAAGACGACGAACCTTAACCAAACACAATCTCCTCCAACCAAGGGAAAACTCAATACACTTCCGACCAACTGAAAGAAAACTCCACGCTTGACTTGACCTAGAACCTTGCGTACGCTGGGAACAGCACCTTCCAGCACCAAGAAAACGATCACTTCCGTCAGGTCAGCACCTCTGGCACACTCACCAAGGGTTTTGTCGGACCACGATCACAACATCTCTCGATGCACCACCAATGCAATTCCTCAAACTGTAATACGCCACGCCAAGAGCCGCAACACGAGCCATAATCGGCAACCGCCAATGCTCATCCTCGAGTCCCGAACTCGCCACGGAACCTTCACATCTCAAGCCCAATCCAGGCGACCACAACTCATTTACACGCAGAAGCGCAGGAGCAAGAGCTTACTGGGACATCTCCGCCCAATCCTGTCTCGAAATCTGCAAAGACAACCGGGACCGATGATAGAACTGGTGTGATGGATTCAGAGGGGGGTGATTGAATCCCTCTTTAAAAATTTGCTCCAAAAACTGAGTAGATAAAACTCAGATTAGATAACTATTGCGGAAATAAAACTAATAGACTCGGTTGACAGAACGACCCACGGAATGACAAATTGTTGTCCTAAGAAGATGCTCGATAATAATTGTTCAAATAGAACATATGCAGTTGAATTGCAAACTGATCATGATCCACTCAACATATATGCAATTAGATCACAATCCTAAGCATGCATCTAGCGGAATCAAAAGAACAAACCAACCACTGCACAGAAGATTTTTAGGTGGTTCAGTCCTCCAGACCTACATCCACCCCACACTCAAACCAGAGTGTGGATTCCTCTACCAAACAGCTTGAAAACCGCTGGGCGACATAGCTTGCCTACAAAACCGCTGATTCACAGCTTCAACTGCTGGGCCTTATAGCTTCGCCATCCGCTGGGCAATAAAGCTTAGCCGTCCAGAGGAACCAATCCTCTGCTACCGCTGAGCGACACAGATTGCTCTGCTGACTAACAGCTTGAAAAAAGATTCAAAAGAAAACAAAAGACAAGAAAACACAGCAACTGAAAGCTGTAAACTATATCAACACAGATGTGGCTCCCATGGAGCTGACTGGATTGGATTTGATCTAGATTCTAGTAGGGACAGATCTTCTGATGAAGCTTCTCTTCTTCTCCTCGAACTCTCTAGCTCTCTCTCTATCCTTCTTTCTCTTCTGCTGCCTCTCTTTCCTCTCTCGAGCTCCCGAACTCTCTTCTTTCTCTTATGCTCTCTCTTTCCTCTCTCGAACTCTCTTCTTTCTCTTCTCTTCTCTCTTTCTTCTTTTTCTACTGGCTCTCTTACTCTTCTCTCTGGCTGTGCTCAGATGTCTTCTATTCAGCGTTACACCCTTTGCGTAGAAGAAAGGTCTTATATAAGGCTTCAGTCTGGGACCCACTAGCTCACACCCTAGGCGTGTGGAGATAACGTTCCCGCCAGGAAGCTTCAGGAATCTTTCAGCCACGTGTCAGAATCTCCATCGTTTAGCTATCCACGTGGCAGCTTCTTAGAATAAAGATCAGCCTTGGATCAAGTGCCAGTTGTTTATTCTGCTTATATCACGTGCTCCTGTTCTTCTGATCCCCGTAAGTAAGGTACTCAGGTGCACATAAGATGCTCGAAGCATGGTTTTTCTCAATTGATCACCTACGTGCTTAAGTTCCATATGGATGCACCGACTTAGTTTGCTATCCTGAGGAGAGTTTGCACCGAGTTGCTTCACACGTTGCACCAAGCTTGTTCTCTCGAAACCAGACATTGCACCGATCGGGTCGTGCTGGCGAAGGCATTGCACCGACTTGCTAGAGCAGTCGTGCTGACAAAGACATTGCTTTGACTTGCTCGTGCAGAAAAGGGATGCTTCGACTTTGAAGTTCATTCATATGAAAATCTTAGCTTGCACTGACTCGAATGCATGAAGTGCACCTTGCACCGAGTTCAAGCTTGCACATTGCTAGGAATGCACCGACTCTAAACACCGTAGCTCAGTCTTGCACCGACCTAGTTAGCGTGCAATACAAATGTTGCATCGACAGCAAGTTAGGACATGTATCAACTCACAATATGCATCATGCAATCATGCATTGACTCAATATGATCTAAGCATAGACATGCACTTACTTGGTGCGTGCAGAACATAACCTGCACCGAGGTAAGATAGGCAGTCTAAGCAAGCTTGCACCGAGTAGCCTAAGGAGAGTGCACGGACTAAATGATGCACAGACCTACTACGATGTGCAACAGTGATGTACACCGACTTTAACCAATGCACAGACCTAAATGTAATGCAAGACAAGGCTTGCACCAACTCAGTTATGCACTGAGGCAACGAGTGTTCTGACTATATGATGCATGCTTACCAAAATGTTACACCGACTTCTACTATGGTGTGCACGGACTAAGATGCACAGACCTAAATGCTCATGAATAGTGGAATTGCACCGACTTTGCTGTGCAGTCTAACTAAGATGTGCACGAACTTTGGCTTTAGACAAATGACCCTGCACAGACTTTAAACACCGAAGAGCATTGACTTAGCCTGCTGAACCATGAGAATGCATCGACATAATGTGCTGAACGTAAGTGAATGCATTGACCTTGAACTATACGATAAAATGCCATGCACCCTGATGAAGTTGTACGCAATATAACATGCAAAAACCCGATGCTTATTTAATCATGCTCATTCAGTCTTTCATACAAACACAGTGTGACTTATAGTGTTTGCTATCATCAAAATCACAGGGCACAACAATCTCCCCCTTTTTGATGATGGCAACACCACTATGAGTCACACTAGCTCAAGTCAAACTATTCTCCCCCTTTGACTTCATCAAAAAGGAACTAGTTTGAGACGAGAGTTACAGACATACATGATATGATTGAATCAAAATCTTCTCCTCTGGTAAAATCATTAAGGCATAGAAAACACAGAGGCAGTTAAACAATTAAGCACCAATCAAGTCTATGTTGCAGATGTATTCTCTCCTTATGAATAATGAATGCAATTCATGGAGAACCTGATGCTTACATGATGCAGACGAGACAAGAACCAATCAATCTATCCTCCCCCTTTGACAAGATCACAAACATACCTCCCCCTTTAAAAAGTAATAAGTGCAGTCTAGACAAGACCTAACCTCTTCTTTAAAAATAATCCAATGCTCCCTGATCTGAATGAAGCAAGGCTTTCAAGAGTGTAAGGTGAGGGATATGTCAAGAAGACATTCAGGAAGGATGACATGACATCATGCAGAATACATGATCTTTCAAAGAATAGAAGATTTTCAAGAAGATACTTATTTCATAAATCTGAATAAACGGATGGTTCAGACTCATCCATTATAGGGGCTTATGAATTTTTATTTGAACATCATGGTTTAAATATGATGTATACACAGTTTGTCAATAAAATTCTGTACTCATATCTGAACATCAATGTTTAATAAAGTTGAACCAAGCCCTCATATTTATATCTTGATTAACCTCCCTTCATCTTACTCAATCAATTTCAATGACTTCTTTAGAAATTACAATCATTAGTATTGAGGTTAAACAACATGAAGGAATTCAAATTTGGTTCCTGAGGATCAGCCATACTTCTTCAAATAATTTCAGATTTTTCTTTATGCACAATACAAGCTCTTATAGCAAGTTTACCAGGTGCAATTAAGTTCAGTACACACCTTGTGGCTAGAGGATACACGTTGTTTGGACGCCAGTATCCCTAAGCACTTAGTATGACTAACTGTCATGCTTCAGAGATAGTATTGACACCTCATGACATACTTCACCGTATTTTATTGATAAGTGAGGTATATTTCTCAATATTCAAGTCATTGCTCTGCCTGGATTTTCAATGAATTTTATTTAGCAGAGTTAATTATGGCACTTCATGACACAGTCCTCTAGACTTCATGGTCAATGGACATGATTTCTCAGTGACCAAAATCATTGCTCTGACAGAATTTACCCTTAGGAACATTTCAGATTCATCAGATGTTTAAAAATAATACCGATTTCATATAATTCAACCAAATAAAGCCATGATATTAACATTTTCAGATTTCAGAAGATTTTACAAGATTCAACATGAAATAGTTGGTTAAAGTTTATTAAAATTGACTCAGATATTTTCAAGATACTCATATCCAAGCTCAATGAATACATTAAACTTAAACCAATCTGATCTTTTAGTCATTCATAAATCTTTATAATAGAAGATTCTTTAATGAATTGATTTTCAGATTTATGATCAAGGTATACGAATTGAACTCTTCTCAATTTTTTGAATTTTCAATGACATTCAGTAGCATTCAAGTTGTGAACGGCACAAGAGTTTCAAGCATGTAACAAAGATGAGCACAACAATGAAGGTGTCAACATTTGACAAAGCATTTCCAAGATGATGTCGACTCACTATGTCGACACTTCCAATCAGGACAATTAATAGGTGCAGTAAAGAATATATCATAGAGAATCATAGATATTCAGAGGTCCATCAGACAGATTTAATCAAGAAGGACCAGCTCAAAAGATTCAAAATCAAATCAGAGTCAAGTTCAGATACGTGAAATGGATTATCTCAAAATAAGGATGGGAGCTTTAGTTGACTGACTGAAATAACAAGAAATTAGATGAATAGCCAGTAGAACACAGTCTTGTTATATACTTCCCCTTAATGAACGCAATCTTGTTATTTTCAATATGAGTGATGTGCAATGAATTCTGACATAAGTGTATGCATTTGACAACATGTATGCAATGCATTGACTCCCCCTAACTAAATGCATTGAATCATCATATATGTCATGAAGACAATGCATGGGACTTTATGTACGGGAAGTCATGAACTATGCTTATGGATGCATCGGGGGCATAAGTAGTCCTATCAGATTTTCAGTGACTTTGCAAGACACATGTGGCATGAAGACATGCAAGAGCTAGACAGACTCCCCCTGACATTATGCAATGTTTGCAATGAAGGCTGAACATATGATTTTGTGACTCATGCTCATTCAGACTGCCCTATTAAGCAATATGACCCATGGTACTAGGTGGAGAACTTGGTCTAAAGGACCATCTCACACATAGTAAGAACCTCTAGATAGATTTCACCTGCCTTTTAGTAGCTTACCATTTGATATACCATAGTGGTCATGCATGACAATGCAATACCAACAGTCCTAAGTGCATCAGATTTTCAATGATTGTATGTCAAATGCATGTATATGCAATTCACATATATGCACAGATATGCAAACTAGTTCATGAGTTTCTAACCTTCTATATGTACACAAACAGATGTCAAAACATTAATGCATGCAGATGCGAAATGAATTCAACATATCTTCAATGAATATGTACACATACAGCTCAAAATATGAATGTATAGACTCATGTTGCTCAATGCACTTGTTAAAGTAAATAAAAGTATGTATGCATGAGAATTTTATTTAACAACTTAAGCATACAATGCATCAAATGAGATTTCTGCATGATTCAAATGAGCAATCCTAAAGAATGCAAGAATGTTACCAGACAATTTTAGAACCAGGGTTTTCATACTAGGGTGCCTTGGTTTATTTACCCCTCTTTATTCCTCATCCCCAAGGCACACCTGTAAAGTAATTCCTCATTTTGCACCAACAGGTACCCAAGGCTTCTTGGGTCCTGAAATAACAGTGGCACCTCTAGCAGGTGTTCTAAATAATTTTTGTCCATGAAGGTCATCAAATCTCATCAAGTAGTAATTATTCATTGAATGACCTATTTGACCACAGTAATGGCATGATGCAGCAGATTTCAAATTCTTTTTATGCAAATTACTGTTGTCATGAAATTTATTAGCAGAGAGAAAATTCTGTTTACTAAAATCAGCCAGCCAACAATAGCAGCTCTATAGCCTAGCTTCCCACATTCAAAGCATGAAGATTTTTTCTTTTTATCAATTAAGTTATTCCTAACAGAAGAATAGAAAGCAGGGAATTTTACAGATTTAGAATTCAATCTATTTCCCTGAGCTTGCCAGCCGTTCTTGACTATATGGCCATGCTTTCCACATTCAAAGCACTTAAGGTGCTTTCCCTTAGAACCAAAATTATTTCTTTCAAAAACATTTTTGTTAACTGGGAAATTAACAAATCCAGAACGAAATTTTTTTCCCTGATTATGCCAACATTCAGCAACAATGTGGCCCGATTTGCCGCAATGAAAACATTGAAGTTTCTTTTTATGAATTGAATGATTTTTAGCATGGAACAGTTTATCATGCACTCCAACAGCAGACATGTCATCTATTTCCATTAGCCTACATTCACGCATGAGATGACCTATTTTATGAGAATAAAAGTATTGAGGCCTTTTGGTTTGAACAGAAGAGGGTTTCTTCATATTAGAATTCCTAGCATGAATTCTATCAGATTTCTATTCATCATTCTTCATGATAAAATAATCAACCATCTCATGGCCAAACTTTCCACAGTAAAAGCATTCAATGTTCTTGACAATAGATTTGTTAGCCTGAACTTTCTTAGCATGCTGATTGTTATCATTCTTTTTCAATATTTTCCTTTTCTATTTTGTTTTCTTATTTTCTTGAGCCGCAACTTGTTTAGGGGATGAGGTGGAAGTGCTAGCTATGTCTGAGCTACGCACAAAAGTTGTATAAAGTTTATTCCTCATTCCCTGCTTAACTTGAAAATTACTGCCTTTCTTCATGCAGTTATCTGTGGATACAACATTATGCTTCTCTTGATTAGCAGAATCAGATAGAGACTTATTCAAATCCAAAATCTCATTTTTAAGAGAAGAGATGAGCAGTTAAGAGTTTGTGATCTTTTCATTAAGCATAGCATTGACGATTTTGTAGTTGTCTATCTCTTCCATTAATGTACTCACTCTCTCACATTCATTTTCAAATGAACTCTTCCCTTTTTCAAGCATTAAAAGCCTCTCAGAAATAGCAAAATTCAGCAATTTTAATTCTTCATTTTCTTGTTTTAGTTTTTCTTCTGTCTTTTCAGTTTCCTTATCATTGAGCAACATTTCTTCTTTTAATGAATCAATCAAGGTTTCTTTTAGGCTCAAATCAGATTCCATGTTGTCACACCATTTTTTCAAAGATGAATAATCTTCACATGATCCTTCTTTATTTTTCAATTCTGATTTTAGATTTTCATTTTCAGCCTTCAGACTTGTGATTTCAGCATTTTTCTCTTTCTTAATTTTCTCTTTTCTGATTTAACTCTTTCATATTTATCTAGTAGATGCTCATGCATGGCAACTAAATCATCATAGCTAATATCCTCGGTCTCAGAGTTTACCTGGGATGGAGACTTATCTGATTGATCACTCCGGTTGGCCATTAGGCAAACTCGTTCTTGCTTCTGATGAATGGCGGTTATCTTATCCATGATCTCCTTTCCTGAATGACATCCTGTAATACATGGAAACACTTCAGTGTTAACTGCGTCTCTCAGAATATTGAGAACTCTAGCGTTCTCGCTATGCTTAATTCTGTCCTCTATAGACCATCTGGTCTCATTCTGAGGTAATTTATGTGGGCCTTTTGATACAAGATTCCATAGATTTGGATCAATGGAATTCATGTGAACACATAGCCCGCCTAACCAGTTACTGAAGTTCGACCCATCAAAAACCAGAAGATGAGCCATTAACAGATAACAAGCAAGTTCAACGCACACAGCAAACGATAAGTAATGCACCACCAAAAGTAATATAGCAGGATCCTCTGTAGATCGCTGGATCTGGTAAGTCAGAGACCCAGTCTGATACTAATTGATGGGACTGGTGCGATGGATTCAGAGGGTGGGTGATTGAATCCCTCTTTAAAAATTTGCTCCAAAAACTGAGTAGATAAAACTTAGATTAGATAACTATTGCGGAAATAAAACTAATAGACTCGATTGACAGAACGACCCACGGAATGACAAATTGTTGTCCTAAGAAGATGCTCGATAATAATTGTTCAAATAGCACATATGCAGTTGAATTGCAAACTGATCATGATCCACTCAAAAGATATGCAATTAGATCACAATCCTAAGCATGCATCTAGCGGAATCAAAAGAACAAACTAGCCACTGCACAGAAGATTTTTAGGTGGTTCAGTCCTCCAGACCTACATCCACCCCACACTCAAACCAGAGTGTGGATTCCACTGCCAAACAGCTTGAAAACCGTTGGGCGACACAGCTTGCCTACAAAACCGCTGATTCACAGCTTCAACTGCAGGGCCTTACAGCTTCGCCGTCCGCTGGGAAATACAGCTTAGCCGTCCAGAGGAACCAATCCTCTGCTACCGCTGAGCGACACAGCTTGCTCTGCTGACTAACAGCTTGAAGAAAGATTCAAAAGAAAACAAAAGATAAGAAAACACAGCAACTGAAAGCTGTAAACTATATCAACACAGATGTGGCTCCCATGGAGCTGACTGGATTAGATTTGATCCAGATTCCAGTAGGGACAGATCTTCTGATGAAGCTTCTCTTCTTCTCTCTCTCTCTCTCTCTCTCTCTCTCTCTCTCTCTCTCTCTCTATCCTTCTTTCTCTTCTGCTACCTCTCTTTCCTCTCTCGATCTCTCGAACTCTCTTCTTTCTCTTCTGCTCTCTCTTTCTTCTCTCGAACTCTCTTCTTTCTCTTCTCTTCTCTCTTTCTTCCTCTTCTGCTGGCTCTCTTACTCTTCTCTCTGGCCGCGCTCAGATGTCTTCTGTTCAGCGTTACACCTTTTGCACAGAAGAAAGGTCTTATATAAGGGTTCAGTCTGGGACCCACTAGCTCACACCCTAGGCATGTGGAGATAACGTTCCCGCCAGGAAGCTTCAGGAATATTTCAGTCACGTGTCAAAATCTCCATCGTTTAGCTATCCACGTGGCAGCTTCTTAGAATAATGATCAGCCTTGGATCAAGTGCCAGTTGTTTATTCTGCTTATATCACGTGCTCCTGTTCTTCTGATCCTCGTAAGTAAGGTACTCAGGTGCACATAAGATGCTCGAACCATGGTTTTCCTCAATTGATCACCTACGTGCTTAAGTTCCATATGGATCCACCGACTTAGTTTTCTATCCTGAGGAGAGTTTACACCGAGTTGCTTCACACGTTGCACCAATCTTGTTCTCTCGAAACCAGACATTGCACCGACCGGGTCATGCTGGCGAAGGCATTGCACCGACTTGCTAGAGCAGTCGTGCTGACAAAGACATTGCTTTGACTTGCTCGTGCAGAAAAGGGATGCTTTGACTTTGAAGTTCATTCATATGAAAATCTTAGCTTGCACTGACTCGAATGCACGAAGTGCACCTTGCACCGAGTTCAAGCTTGCACATTGCTAGGAATGCACTGACTCTAAACACCGTAGCTCAGTCTTGCACCTACCTAGTTAGCGTGCAATACAAATGTTGCATCGACAGCAAGTCAGGACATGTATCAACTCACAATATGCATCATGCAATCATGCATTGACTCAATATGATCTAAGCATAGACATGCACTTACTTGGTGCGTGCAGAACATAACCTGCACCGAGGTAAGATAGGCAGTCTAAGCAAGCTTGCACCGAGTAGCCTAAGGAGAGTGCATGGACTAAATGATGCACAGACCTACTACGATGTGCAACAGTGATGTACACCGACTTTAACCAATGCGCAGACCTAAATGTAATGCAAGACAAGGCTTGCACCAACTCAGTTATGCACTGAGGCAACGAGTGTGCTGACTATATGATGCATGCTTACCAAAATGTTACACCGACTTCTACTATGGTGTGCACAGACTAAGATGCACAGACCTAAATGCTAATGAACAGTGGCATTGCACCGACTTTGCTGTGCAGTCTAACTAAGATGTGCACGAACTTTGGCTTTAGACAAATGACCCTGCACAGACTTTAAACACCGAAGAGCATTAACTTAGCCTGCTGAACCATGAGAATGCATCGACATAATGTGCTGAACGTAAGTGAATGCATTGACCTTGAACTGTACGATGATATGCCATGCACCCTGATGAAGTTGTACGCACTATAACATGCAAAAACTAGATGCTTATTCAATCATGCTCATTCAGTCTTTATTACAAACACAGTGTGACTTATAGTGTTTACTATCATCAAAACCACAGGGCACAACAACCGACACGTCATTTTTGACGCCACAGAGCATGACAAGAACATTGGGCTTGACAATTAGCAGCTCAACATAAGATCCTTTGCTCGCCCGAGCGCAATTCTCGACCAGAGCACCCGCTCTGACACCTCAAACCACAACCTCAATGCCTCAGGGGCTTGATAAACCTTGAGCTGGAGTGTTCAAACCAATAACTGCTCCCTCAGAGCACGCCTTGTCACGCCCCGACGTGGAATATCGGGACTGGCAGTAGAAACAATTAATAATAGTATGTTGATTTACAGACATGCTATGCTAAAGCTAAAGAGTCAACACAACACCATTAATAGAAAATAACTCAATTAACTAAATAAACATCAAATGCTCCATAATCCAATTACATTATCCTTTTAAACCAACTTAAGAAAAACTTCTAACATAACATTCACTGGACATCATTACATCAATATTGACTCAACAATTACAACTCTGCTTGACATGCACTCTAAACCATAACTAGACACAAAACATCTATAGCGACTCTTTGAAATCTCCAACTGGCTCGCTCCAGGGTTGTCACTCTTGCCGATCCCCATCGGTCTGCGAATCCTCACCTGAGCTACCTGAAAGGGGGAAAACAACTGGGTGAGCGAACGCTCAGTATGTAATAACAGGCAAGTTTAAGTAATTAACCAATTGAATTAATATGAACAGAAAGAAAGGAAATGGCGATATGGCAAAGTAACATAAGTACAAGATCATGAACATAATGTAACTGGAAATTGGCCAAGAACATGAAGTAACCAAGTCAATAAAAGATTCAAGTAATAGATTATGTCGTAGACATCACGCTAGTCATGCACTCGGTGCAATGTCTCACCATGTCATTCAAACTCTTCGGGGCACAAGTACTTTTCGGGCGCTCTTCCCAGGACCAGACCGGGCCCTTATGATGCGCTGGCATTGATTTGGTGGATCCAAGATCCCAATTTTTGTCTAGACATTAATCAAGTTAAATGGCCAATAATTTCAAGGTATAGAACTAACCTCAGAGAATTCCAAGGGTAAGTGAAGTAGATATTTTGACCAGAAAGTTCAAGTTATCAAGAACTAACAGGTCCTTGTATTCAAACACGAGTAACCATGGAAATCATTTTCTGGAAGATACACGGTCCATATTGGGCCGCTCAAAGAAATGGACGGTCATTATCCGGACTGCGCTAAAGGGATTGGGCTAAAAGAACAGCCTAAAAGAAGCCAAGGATAAACGGTCAACTATGGGCCATTCACGATAGGAAAGATCTGAAGCCCGCGACGACAGTAAGCGGTTTGGATTGGGCCGCTCAGTAACTGAACGGTCCATTACAATCCACTCTAACACATGAGCGGGCCGATACTGTCCGTTCAATTACTGGGCCTGACTGGCAACTAGAAATCCATACAAAATGGGCTCCGGGCTGCCAAAAGTGGGGCAGAACTGAACCAGGGTCCAGCCCACTATCCACTGGTCAGCCTAGGGTGTAATACCCCGGTTTTAAAAATCTAAAATTTAATTGAAATAAATGAATTTTTAATTGAAATGAATGAATTTCGGAATTTAATATTTAATTCCTTGGTAAATAGAACTAGTGAAATTTCAACTACCTTATAAAAATCTAGAAAAATGGTAAAATGGTAAAGGATGATTTATTTAACAACTTTATCTTCTGTGGTCGACCCAATAAAAGTCCGTAATTAGGTCTAATTAGTGGATTAAGCTCAAAGTTCACACTTACCTAACTCTTACCTAACCTTAACTTAAACCGTAAAATTAGAGCTTAATACTCCACCAAATGACCCCAAATCGGTGGAAAATGAAAGGCCACGATCTAAGGATCATTTCCCCTCTGTTAATTGATCGAAACCCAAACCCTAAAATGTGGTGTCGACCGAGCTTTGGTGAGGTCAACCATGGCGGCGCCGTTTTCAAACACCCAACTTGCTTCGACGAATTCTCCCAGCTCCGAAGGCTCCAGAAGGTGTATGAGCTATAAAAATGAAGCTATGCAACCCTAGAATCCTTTGGTAACAGCGGCGGTCGCAGTGGAAATCGATCTAGGGAGATCTCTGGTGTTTAGTGGTGACGTGTCGGCGTCCGTTATTCTTCCTCTCTTCTTCCTTTTCTTCCCTGATTGAGGTAGGTTCTCTCGGGCTCAAACCACAAGTGATATATCAAAATGTTCCGCATCCAGTCCTCTTTCTTTTGGTATATGAAGCCCTAAATTCTATTAGGTATTCTGTGCGAATTTAATGGTTTAGTAGAGGCATGTCAGAATTAGGGCAAAACATGTTCCCCTTTGATTTCAGTAGCGATTTCAGGCTGTAAATCTTAAATTGATCCATGCATCTTGTAGAGTTTTTCGTTCTCTTTCCATTGATTATAAAATCTTTAAATTTTATTGAGCATGTTTAGAGAATTTCTGATCTGAGCAAGCTTATATCTAGACTTGGTTTTTTTTGAAGTATTCTTTTGAGATAAATTGTGACTTCGTGTGATTTCGAGTTGTTAATCTTGATCCCCATATAACATGTCATATATGATTGGAATCAACATCGAGTAAGCTTTTGTTTGATATATAAAGCCCCAATTTTCATTGTGTATATTGTGAGAATTTCACGTTTTAGTAACATCATGTCTAAATTAGGGTTTTTAATGTTCCTGCCATTATAAATCATGATTTCATAAAGTAATTATGAAATTGACCCTACTGTTAGGTAGCTTTTTTCATAACCTTTCCAACGGTACCAAAAGCCCCTTGTTTGGAGTTCGCTTCCATGAGATATTTGTGTTTTAGTTCAACCCTATCAACCCTCAACCTCCCGGCGTTCATCGGACGTGGAAGGGGTGACCGGAATACACCCAGAGATGGACGGTCTTATGATAGACCACACAACTCAAGCCCAGACCCGACCCTGGCATAGCCTGTAGTTAAACGGTTCCTGTCTGACCACACAACTGGTTGGACAGTCCAAAACTGACCACATATCTAGATAAACGGTCCAGAAGTGACCACATATCCCCCTGGCAGGATAAACGGTCCCCAGAGGACCACACATCTGGCAGGGCCAGGGATGGGCGGTCCTTCCCTAACCGCCCAACACTTGGGCGACCCCAGACTGACCGCCCAACCCCTTGGGCGGTCCAGACAGAGCCGCCCAACCCCCTGCAAGCCCCCTTCAGCCCGAATGCATTCCTGTTAAGCCCAGAAGATATAAGGTTCTTTCCTAACTGTTTATCTATGCAGTAAACGACTTAATACTAGTTCTATATGATTCATATTAGCATCTTAATGGTTAATTAGTTAACTAGAAACACATCTAATGAGTGGTTAATTATGCAAGTAATTTTCTATTAAATGCATGCTATTTCATTCCTACGCGATCTCGTTCATTATCATATCATCCCGATTCATCTTTTTGGCAAATACATCAAATGTAAACTTAATCCTTGATGATTTAACATGAAATTAGGTTTATAATGAACTTTAGTTGCTGGATAGTCATTCTATTCCAGTAGAATGTTTTGACCAGATTATGGACTTCTGGTAAGTCATTAGCCCCTTTAAGTTGCATTAACTTTGAACTTATCACCGGAAACTCCATCCGACGAACTTACCATCATCTCGAGATTTCTTTATACCTTTGTTATGAACCTAATGAACCACCAGAACATCGATTTACATGATTGAACTGTTGGTTTAAGTCTTGGATCGAATTGGGCTAAGAGAGGCATGTGCGGCCCGTAGTGGACCGTATATCCTCATAGGCGGCCCAATAGCGGCCGCATATCCGTGATACGGCCCAGTATGGACCGTATATCTTGTTCATGGGTCTTAATGTCTTCTGGACATGCGCGGCCCAGTGTTAACCGTTTATACTCTTGAGCGGCCCTTGTCTGACCGTTTATATGACAGTTTTCCGAAAAGTGATTATTTCATGAATTTTGAATTGTGTGAGCTAACCAAGCCTATGTAGGCTATGGTATTTCGTGATTTGACCTATTGTTAGATCCATTGATCATCAATTGTAGTCTTTTGGGACAATTATTCTTCTCGATTACTGAGCTTATTGTTAGGACTCTTAAAGAATCATTATTCTTATGTTCTTTACCTTGTCTACATAAACTTGACCTTGGAACTCTTGGCCATTAAATATTGTGGATGTCTAGTCTCGTGGGATCTACGATCCAAAAAGAAATCAATGCCAAGGCAAACAAATGAAGGGCCCAGTCTGGTCCTGGGAGGAGCACCCGAAAAGTACTTGATCCCCAGGGAGGTGAATGATTAGGTGTGGCATTTGGCACCGATACTATCTAGCGTGTTGGGTCTATGACATTCCACATTCTCGTGAAACTTATTATTCATGCTTAAAGTATGAAGTACTTGCCTGCTTGCTTGACATGACTTGTAATTGACTTGTAAATGGCCATTCACTAGAAAATCTTGTTAATCTTGCTTGATATCTCGACATGCAACTATTTCTTCCATTTAATTATCGTTACTCTTTCCATTTTAGTGATTATTTAGTTCTGCTTATTTTATCGCATTAATCATGCATGTTCATTAATTGGTTAATCACTTAAACTATGCCTGACGATAGAGTATAATTCCTACTGAGCTTCTTGCTCACCCCTACTTCCAATCCTTTTTAGGTAACGCGGTAAACGGTACATTGCAAATGGGAATCAGATCAGTGTGATCGAGTGAACCTAGAACCTAGAGATCGAAGTCTGTCCTTTTTACCTTCTTGAGTCTAGCTAGTGTCGTGAGTCTGGTTATTTCTTTTTATTATTTCCTCCTTTAATTTGAATCTAATATTGTAAGAGTGGGTCAAAATTATACTTTTAAATATTAATAAGAGCTCGTATTTTCAATATATGTGTATGGCCTCCATGTGTTTAATTGTGGTTATTTATTTTCACTCTTGTTATCATGACTGTTAACTGCCACGTTCCGAGCATCGCTTCCCGCTGCTATCAGTTCGGGGCGTGATAGAGGGCATATCGGGCCGATCAAACTATGACTTGGTCGAAGATGAAACAAGGTTAATCGACCAACAGGAAATGGCATTTAGACAGGAATGCACGGTTCCTAATGGGCCGCCTATTGAGTTAAACGGTCCAAATTCGATCGTTCAAGACTCAGTCGGTCCAAATTGAGCAGTGACTCACAACACAGCAATCCAAGCGGTTCGATCACGTGAACAGGTTCAGGTCTTGGTGGTACAACCTGCCCTACGTCCTAGTGGGAATCCCAGGCTCGCGGGGACTTACGGAGGTCCCGTAATGAAGGTCCTACTCCGACGGAAGGAGTATCTGGCGGAGAGTCCCAACCATTACAAGGAAATGAGGCTAATAAAACATCGAAAACCAGTGTAGCGATCAGTCAATCCTACCGGAGTAGAACGACTGTCAAACAAATCTAATAACAATTTCAATTATCAATGGATCATAATTAACTTCATTGGAAAAGATGAATCAAGATCAAGTGAGAACAAACCAGCAAGAGTTCATAAATGTTTACTTCCATAAAATTCCAGTTTATTATGTGTGTTGCTAACTTACCATTAGCCACTAAACTACTAAAATAAATCATGCTGAAATGAGAATGAATCAGTTCTGTATAGCTGGGCGGTCCGCGCAGAACCGTTCATATGCCTCAGTGGTCACACGACAGGCCGTTCATGCCCTCTCAGGTCCGAAGGCCTACGGGAGATGAGCGGTCTGTAGAGTGCTGATGGGGGGTTTTGAGCGGTCTGTAACTGTCCGTCGTCCATCAGAACGGTCTGGAGTGGGCCGTTCTGTTCATGAAACACTCCGAAGCATAAAAGACTTGAATGGCTATAAACCTGCCATCTCTATAGACTGGGCGGTCTATCGAGAGGCCGTGCAAGTCGGGGGGTCTCTGCTACCTTCGCCTTGCCCGCCTCCGGCGAGTCCAGCTAGGGTTGGCTAAAACAGTTAAATACACAAAACATAGAACATGAAATGTAGGGCTTTTACTATCAATAGAATGGGCACAAAAAGTTATACAAGATAGCATGATCAATTGCATGTTTAGTTCCTGAAATCCTTACTTAAATCGAGGTGGAACATAGTTAACCCTAATTACGACATGCTTGCGTTGAAACTAAAAATTCTCGCAGGATACTACATAAAATTTAGGGCTTTTTAGATCCATAGAAAGAGGACAGGACGACGCTTCTATCCATATATAATACTTACGGTTTGGCTTGCTATCACCTACCTTAATCGAAGGATGAAGGAAGAAGAGGGATGCCGATCGCGCTAGGTACACACCGCCGGTGATCGCCGTGATTCTCCCTTGATCGAGCTCCTCTCCGGCCGCCACAGCTGATAAACGATTCTAGGCTGTCTTAGGTTCGTTTATATAGGTTCAATGGTATCTAGAGGGTTCTAACCATGGAGATAGAGCCCACGTACCGCGGACGTACGCGAATCGCGTAGGATAGGGTTAACGCTACCGTTGCACCGCCAAATACACCTCCTAGGGTTAGAGTTTCGGAGAATAATAAGAGAGGAAATGATCTCTTAATCCTAACCTTTCATTTGCATCCGGTTTTAGCTTAAATGGTTTAGTATTGGGCTCTAATTTCACCTTTTAAGGTCCGATTGAACTAATTGTGGGTTTGGGCCTTAATCTGCTAATTCGGCTTATTTAAGAATTTTAATTGTGCTGGTCATAAAAGATAATTTCACTAAACGTTTAATCCTCTACAAGATTCTAATTTTTCTAGATTTTTATAAAATGGTAAAACTTGTACTTATCCTTTTTCTTAAAGAATTTCTTATTATTTTTCTCGAAAATTTTTTATTCATTAATATACTGGGGTGCTACACCCTCCCCCACTTTAAGAAATTTGGTCCTCCAAATTCACTGTACTTAATAAAAATGGGGAGTGAGATAGCTCACCTGGAATAAGTCAGGATACTGCTTCCGCATGGTATCTTCTGACTCCCAAGTAGTCTCTTCGGCTCCACGCCGACTCCACTGTACTTTAACCATGGGTATGGAACGATTCCTGAGTTGCTGCTGCTTATGATCCAAAATCTTGATAGGTCTTTCTTCGTAAGTCAAATCTTCCTTCAGTTTCAAATCTGCATGCTGAATGACGTGAGTGGGGTCATACACATACTTTCGCAGCATAGACACATGGAAGACATTGTGTACTCCTGATAACTGAGGTGGTAGTGCTAATCGGTAAGCAACCTCTCCCACTCTTTCCAGAATCTCGAATGGACCAACATATCTTGGACTCGGCTTGCCTTTAATATCAAACCTGTGAATCCCTTTCATGGGGGAAACCTTCAAAAACACGTGCTCACCGACCTGAAATTCCAAGGCTTTCCTTCTGTTATCGGTATAGCTCTTCTATCTTGATTGTGCTACTTGCAACCGATCTCTGATAATACGGATATTCTTGGATGATTCTGAAATGAGATCTGGTCCCAGCCATTGCTTCTCACCTACCTCATCCCAGCATAATGGAGATCGACAGCTTCTTCCATACAAAGCTTCAAAGAGAGCCATCTGAATACTGGACTGATAACTATTGTTGTAGGTGAATTCAATCAAAGCCAAGTGATCACTCCAACAACCTCTAAAATCAATCATGCAGGCTCTAAGCATATCTTCCACTATCTGATTGGTTCTTTCAGTTTGTTCGTCTGTTTGTGGATGAAAAGTGATACTGAAATTCAGGCGGGTTCCTAAAGATTCTTGCAATCCTTTCCAAAAATGTGAGGTGAATCTGGGGTCTCTATCAGACACAATGCTGATTGGAATACCATTGAGTCTTACCACTTCCTTCATATACAGAGCTGCCAAGACGTCAACTGTCCATTTAGACTTAATGGACAAGAAATGAGCAGACTTTGTCAAACTGTCGATGATCACCCATATTGCATCAAATCCACTACGAGTCCTTGGTAGACCCATAATAAAATCTATGTCAATACTCTCCCACTTCCATTGAGGTATATCAAGTGGTTTCAATTTCCCTGCAGGTCTGAAATGCTCCGCCTTGACTTGCTGACATACCAAACATCTACTCATAAATTCTGTAATTTCCTTTTTCATATTCGGGCACCAAAAGGATCTTTTCAAATCCTTAAACATTTTAGTACCTCCAGGATGAATAGTGTATCTGGATCTATGACCTTCTTCGAGAATCTTATTCTTCATTTCAGCTACATCAGGTACATAGGTCCTTCCCTGAAACAGCAATCTGCCATCGTCAGCTACCATGAAATCAGGTTTGTTACTCAAACTCTCCTTGATCTCTACCAACTATGGGTCATTGTCTTGTAAGGACTTGATTTCTATCAAGAATTCTGGTTTAAGTTGAATCTGAGCAATCGTAACCCAGTCCTTGTCAACATTGAGATCCAAACTAGCTAACTGCTCCAATAGTCTCCATTCTTGCAACATGAGATACGACAACTTAGCTATTGGCTTGCGGCTCAAGGCATCCGCCACTACATTCCCCTTTCCAGGATGATACTCTATGGAGAAGTCAAAGTCCTTTAAATACTCAATCCATCTTCTCTGCCTCATATTGAGTTCCTTCTGAGAAAATAAATACTTCAGACTCTTATGGTCTGAGAACACTGTAAATGTCTCTCCATACAAGTAGTGCTTCCATATCTTCAAGGCGAACACTACAGCTGCTAGTTCCAAATCATGAACAAGATAGTTCTCTTCATGTTTCCTCAACTGCCTACAATAATAGGCTGTCACTTTCCCGTGCTGCACGAGCACACAACCTAGACCAATGCCTGAAGCATCTATGTACATGTTGTACACAGACAATTTCCCAGCCAAAACGACAAGGAATAAGGGTTCGGGCATTTCCCCGAACACCTTCAAGGCACGGGCTACCTAGCCCTTTCTACACCCTAAAGGTCCCCACAACGGTCCCGATCAATTCGCCATGACGCACGGCGGCACAAACAAGTATTCGGGGTCAATCCCGGCCACTCTCATACGGGCTTTGCCCGCGTTCTATATGGCCGCCCGTGATCTCCCGAGGGCGCCCCGACGTTAAGCCACGCCATGTGGCATCCAGCAAAAGAGTCACAGGCCCACTCCAAGACTCTTCATTCAACTCTCCAAGGTCAAAGGGAGGCCTGAGCAAGTCAACCACAGGCTTTGGAGGCCCGCAGTATGTACGTACGGCTCACACACGTGTGTTCGGCATTTTTCTGATCACCTTGTGGGCACGCATATTTCAACCCTTCTACACAAGACCATGGGACAGCCCGTGGTTCTAGTATACTAGTTGGGTCCAACAACGACCCCCCAGCAAGTTGGGGCCACCCCCGACCCTCAGACACGTGGCAACAAGCCACTAAACTTAGCTCTCAGGCCAACCCGAGGCTACCCTGTCAACCGGCCGTACAACATGGCATGCAACACGAGTCAAGGCCCGTGGGCCCCAAAATGCCTCCTTCCAACCCCTACAGACTTCTACCCTTGGCCTTAGGCCAAATCCAAGGCCCCACGGCCACTTACGTGGCTCGTTTGGCAACCCGGGGTGTGTTGGGCATTTGCCCGAACACCTCTCGAGCGGCTACTCCAACTCAAAGAACAGCGGCCCCACGGGCCCATGCCAGCCTTCCGAAGTTCAAAGTCCATCAAAGGACGTCCCCAGGCAACACAAGAAGACCCCCGGGGGCCATCCCCCAAGGTTTTGGCCGGCCTGGGGCCAGTTCACCCCTGGGCGTGGCCACGCCCTCGGGGGAGGGCGAACTCCCCGGGGGGCCGCACCCACTCTCCAGCTCGGTGGTCCCACGACCTCACTCAGCCCCGGTTCGCTCAATTACGGCCCTATGATGCGGTTCGTATGCCGTACCAGTTCGAGGGATCAAAGCGCGGACGTGGAAGCACAAAGCGACAGCACGATGGGTCATCCTCAGGTCAACGTGCACAAGTCTCCACAAGCCGCCACGTATCCTTCACCCACTTGTCCTTTTCTTTCTTAGTTAAATTAGGAAGACAAAATGGCCAAAAATCACATTTTATAGGGTGGGGACCAGTCCCCCTCTCTCTCTCCTTGCGAACCCGCCTAAACCCCCTTGGGGAGGGGGTTTAGGCGGACCAGCCAGGCCCCCCTGGTTGGTCCGCGTAAACCCCCAATTCAAACAAAAAAAATAAAATATTTTTTAAAAAAAAACCCAGCCACCTAAACCCTTGGGGGTTTAGGCGAACCAGCCAGGGCCCCCTAGCTGGTCCGCCTAAACCCCCCATCCAAGGGGGGTTTACGCGGACCAGCCAGGGCCCCCTGGCTGGTCCACGTAAACCCCTTTTCCTCTCTCTCAACCCGTAATTCAAGCACTATTCCATTGGGTTTACGCGGACCAGCTCACCCCTCCTGGCTGGTCCGCGTAAATCCCTTGTGACCATTCATCTTTCCCTATAAATACCCCTTAGGATCTCAAGGGGTGGGGCATCAATCCAATACAAAGCATCCAGCAATACGCAAGATCGTCCGACACCCGGCAAGCACAAGACTTCGAGTGCGGAGCAAAGGAGAATTGTGTGTGGGTGACTTGTTTGGCAGTCTACTACGCCGGGCGTATGTCGTTCGCGCTCCCCTCACACCGTAGGTAGTCGTCACACACAAGTCGACACCCACCGTGTGTGAGACATTGTGATATGGGTGGACGTCCCCTCATGCTGGGATTCCCCCTCGCACGCCCGTCGGTCGCAACCACTCGCATGCCATGACGTCATGCTCACTCACAGTCACGAGGCCATGCCCGACCGCTCAACTCGAGCCGCGTCCGACCCTCATCCAGATGCCGGATCGACGGATCCCCTCAGTTATCCAATTGTAGGCCCCCGTTTGGCACCACGGCCACGGCCCACGTCACGGGAGGACCCCTCTGTAAAATGCACATGTGTGTATTCATCACGCATCGACCCGGGGACCGACTAGCACGTCGGAATTGTCCCGTTGCATGCGCCAGTTGTACTTTGGCCATTACGGCTTTCCCATAAAGAAATACGCGTCTCAGCACAACACCGCCAATTGGACGAGTGCCCTCGCACCCGCGTCCCAGCCTTCAATCTCCTATCTATATCCTTCGGTATATGTGCCTAACACTCCACCCCCAACAAACACCCCTCAGTCTAACACGTACCCCTAGCTGTTGAATGCGCCCGGCCCTACACCCATGGCTTCAGACACATATACATACTTTTCTTCAGCATTGAATGAAGGTATTCAGATTCAATCTGATGTAAATAAACACCGGTTGCTTGCGGCCGGTGGGGAAAGACGTCATGTACACGATTCCCGCAATCGCCTACGCACTCGCACCCATGGAACCCCTTCTCTCCACGTGTCGCCCGATCGCCTGAGCCCACGTGCCGCGCCCTGGTGGCGCTTCCCCGGTCAAACCTTGGTTCCATGAGTGATTGTCGAGAGATCGACTGGCACGCCCGCACCCTGTCCGGTTAACCCTTAGCCCGACATTCCCGTGCCATTTCGCCCCTTTCGACTTTCCGTAAAAGGAGAGTGCCCGGTACCGCCGTGAGAGGCATGCACCTGTAAGGAGGATACTTGAGATACATCAAACTCCCGTATTTTTCCTTCCCCGCTGCATTCCTTCCTTCACCCCGGTTAACCGGCATAAAAAATGCGCGTAACAGAGAGGATGGCACGCCCGGTGGGACGTCTCCCGCCTTCCTTCTTTTTGCTGAAGAAAACGTTGTGCCAGCCCTGAAGCCCGGTGCCCTTTCCCTGTCCTTGCAGGAGAGGCAGAGGAGGGTACTCGTGCGCGCATTCTCCAGCAGCCTCCGGTCCACGTTCCGATCGTCGGGCCACTCTCAGCAGCTGTCAGCCATTGTCGCCTCCGCGACACTCAACACTCCGAAAACCATGGCAGCCGTTACCTACAGTCCCAATGTCATCGCCACTCACGCCCGGGTGGGCTACTTGGCGACGCCGATCTCTTTCGGTAGCTTCGCCCCGATTATCGGATCACCCTACTTTCTGGGTGTGATCCCTGTGGCTACTTCTCAGCCAACTCCAGTCTCTTCGGTCGCCCCTACGGCCAATGCGCTTTGCGCGCCTCCAGCTCCAGTGTCCCGCCCAAGTGTCGGGCGCCGGATTGTCACTGCAGGCCCCTACAGGGCCCCCAGATCAATGCCGGTCCGGGTGAACGTTAACTCCCGAGGCCAGCCTCGTCCGATCTCCAACACGGGACCCGCGCCCCAGACTTCGGTCGCCATCCCAGCATCTTCCTCGGGTCCTCAATCCCGAGCAGCAGCTAAGCCAGCACCCGACATGGGCTCCCTGCCCTGGGTCTACAGCTTCCCAGCATCTTCCTTGGGTCCTCAATCCCGAGCCGCAGCTAAGCCAGCACCCGACACGGGCTCCCTGCCCCAGGTCTATGGCTTCCCAGCATCTTCCTCGGGTCCTCAATCCCGAGCCACAGCTAAGCCAGCACCCGACACGGGCTCCCTGCCCCGGGTCCACGGCTTCTTAGCATCCGCCTCGGGTCTTCAACCCCGAGCCCCAGTAAAGCCGGCACCCAACACGGGCTTTCAGCCCCGGGCTTACGGCTTCCCAGCATTTGCATTGGGTCTTCCACCCCGAATCTCGGCAAGGCCGACACTCAACACGGGCTCATAGCCCCGAGTTTACGGCTCCCCAGTAGTGCACTCGGGACCCCGATCCCGCGCTCCAGTCAAGCCGGCTCTCCCCGTGGGTCTTCTACCCAGGGGGCAGTGCTCCTCAGCACCTTCCTCGGGTCCTTCGACCCGAGCCCAAACTACGCCGGCACCTACCACGGGTCCTCGACCCAAGGGCGTCGGCACCCCGACACTTCCAACGGCTACGCCTTCCGGCGCAAGAGTGTCATCTCGAGCATCGGCAACACTCTTATCAGCATGGGCGAAGGCTTACACCCAAGTCACCCAGCCATCGACTACTGGTGTGGGCTACTTACCCCGGGGGTCGATCCCGGCACTTCGGACCAACGGCTTCACCATGCCGGTCGTTCCGGGCCATGTTTTCTCGGTCTACCATCTTGGGGCGGAGTCTTCCTCAGCTCTTCAGAAGAAGCGTCGCCATGGCCGCAGAAGCAGGTGACTCACTGCTGCAACCAGCAACTCCGACAAGACGGTCCTTGTCGGCGACCTGCGAATCCGTCTCAACGAGGGTGAGCCAATTATACCCCGAGAACGGACTGTTCCCACCATCCCCACTTCCAATCGTTTTGACCTCTTACGTCAAACACGAGAGGACGGGGCGAATCTCAAAGGAGCGGGTTCCTTGGCGGCAGCGCGGGGGCACCCACCGCAGCAAGACACACGGCTTCCCAAGATGACTCGTCGGAAAAACGGCGACAAGGGAGACCAGCAATCGGACCTGAGAAGAATCTGGGTCACCCCAGAGGAAGCTCAAGCTATTCGAAGGGCGCGTATCACCAACCCCCTGCGAGCACTCAGACACGGCATCAGACGAGATGCGGCTGGCCTTACAGTAGCACAGTCTGACGATGCCCAGTCGTCCAATGTCCCCCGCTCAAGCAAGCGGAGGCAAAGGCAAGCCCGTCCCCGGGCCATCCAGCAACCTGTCCAGGGTTCTCCTCTGGATAACATCGGGAGTGAGCCCCCTCCGCAACGCATCTCGGTCTTTGACAGACTAGGGACGCCTGTCCGCCCCTAGCGACATCCGCGAAGGAAGCGGACAGCCCAGTTTACCAACGATGTGGTTCGAGTGTTCGCGTGTTACACCACCGGACACCAGCCAGACACCCAGTCTGACGACTTGAACCAGCCACTGTCCCAGTTCAGGAGGCCGCGCCATCAGGCTCCGCCACCTCCTTCAATAGGTCACATCGGCACTTCTACCGGACCGCAAGTGTCGGAACGCGCAGAAGAGGTCCTGGTGGAAGACCGTGACCCCCCTATCAATGCAGAGCCGGTCAACAATGACCCGCCTGCAAACGAGGTTCAGGAAGTGACCCTCGACACTCTAATGAAGGAGAACCAGCATCTGAAGGCCCTTCTGCAAGACCTTCTCCAGGAGCGAGACCTTCATCCTCAGCAACCTGTCAGGCCTCAAGCCGAGGCACTAGTACCCCTGGTGGCTCATGACGTGCCAACACTTCAGCGGTGATTGCCCGAACCCCGTTGGCGACAGGGTTTGGCACGCCCCCAGTTGAGGCTCAACCACGAGCCTCCAACACGCCAGTGCCAGAAAATCTCTTGGCACAACGCCAGATGATCGAGCACATTGTCAAGACAAAGCTCGCCCAGTATGGTGAAGGGACGGTCACGGTGGACCTCTACAGTGTACCCTAGCCGCTTCACCACTAATTACAAAAGCTTCCTCCAGCATACTCTAAGCCCCCGAAGCTGTAAAAGTTTGACGGGCAGGGGTCGCCACATGAGCAGTTGGCCTACTATGTTACGGCCATGGGTGAGTTAGCGTTGGAGGAATCCTATCTCCTCCGCTACTTCGCCACTTCGCTCATAGGGACGGCCTTCCAATGGTACTCCCGCCTAAAGCCTGGCTCAGTCATCGACTGGGCGGATCTCCAGAAGAAGTTCCTCGACCGATTTCAAACGGCCGAGCGAAAGGTCTCCTTAGCCGAACTCTGCTCAATTCGGCAGAAAAAGGGCGAGAGCGCCCTCGACTTCATCAAAAAGTGGCGAGACCTTTGCATGAGGTGCGTCAATCCACCCGTCCAGGAGGATGCCATCACTATATGTCATCGAGGTCTAGTGGCCGAGGTCAGCGAAAAGCTTCTCGGCACCAATATCAAAGACTTCGACCAGCTCAATTCAACAGTTGCCGAGATAGAGATGTTCTTCACCGACAACCCGAGTTATACCGTAACAAAGGGTAAACAAGTGCGAGAACGCCAGCCCGGTAAGGAGGTGAACATCGTAGAGTTCACCCCTGCCACTAAGGCCAGTAAAGCGGTCGAATCCAGTGGCTCTGACAAAAAGTCAGCGGACAAGCCGACTGCTCCTTCTTTCTCAGAGTGTATGAAGACACCATTCTCCTTCAAGAAGGAACATACGAAGATGCTCTTCGACCTCTGCATGGCTCAGAAGATTGTCGAACTGCTAGAAATCCGCAAGCCGGACGAGGCCCTGAAGACCGACGATCCTAGTTACTGCCTGTACCATCGCATGCTGGGTCATTCAATTGAAGATTGCTACGTCTTCAAGACTCAGGCGCAGAAGCTGATTCGAGACGGCCTCGTCAAGATGAAGAGCGGACTCGTCGATCCGCCGAAGCCACATACTTGGGCCAGGCCAGCTAAAGCAACACGCGTGGCTCACCCCTCGGCCAATGTCATCCACATGATGGCCGCATTCTCTCTTTCTGACGTTGAATCAGAGGAGCCCAGCGCCAGTCGAAGGGAACGTTCGATCTGGTATCCAGGGTGGAGGCCTTGGCATGATCGGAGACCTCTCTCCTTCCCCAGGGAGAGAACCCGGTGACTCTTTGATATCCTCATCGAGAGGGGGCAAATCATGCCCCGTGACTCGCCTCCTGGCTACACCCATTGGGATCGTAGTCATCCCCAGTATTGCCCCTTCCACGTCAGAATCTGCCACCCGATTGAGTCCTGTGAGGAAGTCCAATACCTCATCCAGGAACGGATCTGATGGGAGCAGATCGATGCGGAAGGAAACTCCATGTCACTTGTCAAGCTTCGGCAAGCTGTCGAAGAGACCCTGAGCATCACCAAGGAGGTGCCAGAGTGGCCAGACTCTCCTCAAGAAAATGGGCATGGGCTGCCTTACCAGCATCTTCCAGAATGGCTCGAGTTCCGGACTGACAACCAAGAAGCGCTCGAGCGACTGCAAAGGCGTAGAGAGCAGGAGCCCAGTCAAGAGACGGAGCCGACTAACCTCTCGGTCAACGTCATCCATTCCCCTGTTCTTCCGGCCCTTGAGGACTCTCAGGCACCAACAGCTACCCAACCAACCCCAGCCACTTCGGCCGTGCAATGGCGATCCTAGCGGGAGCTAAAGTCTCTCCCTTTCCCTGAAGAAGACACTGCCAGGCTCCTCCGGGTCCTTCTCGGCCGAGAGGACGTTCTGGTGGGCGAGACGATGACAAGCTCTTCAGCTCTTTCTTATTCTTCTCCCGTCCCATCTCCGCCATTGACAGCCACAGATAGGAAGGGAAAGCAAAAATAGGGTGAGGCCCCACCTCAGCCTCATGACACCTCCTCAGCGGGGGGGCCGTCCGGTCCTCTCCGCCTACATGTTGACGCAATTTGAAGTACAAAGAAGACATCTTCGGAGTCTTCAGCGGCTTCGATTCAAGTGGTGGGCCCACCGCCACAAGGTTCCTCTATTCCCCAACGTCGGGATAATTGTGCAGAGCGACAATGTCCCGCGACACTGTCAATGGTCCCCAGGCCTAGCTCTCAGCATGGTTACAAAGGCAAGACTAAGGAGCAGGAAGACCAGTGCCCTTCTCTGTCCGCTCCTCAACAGAAGCCGCCGCCACCGCGGGTAAGGCATCAAACCGCACATATGTCTTCCAACACCGGTCCCAACGTATCGATTCAGCAAAAGACATCTCCACCGCCACCGTGGCTAAGGCATCAAACCGTGCATATGTCTTCCAACACCGGTCCCAACATACCAGTTCAGCAAAAGACATCTCCACCGCCACCGCGGGTAAGGCATCAAACCGCACATATGTCTTCCAACACCGGTCCCAACGTACCAGTTCAGCAAAAGACATCTCCACCGCCACCGCGGGTAAGGCATCAAACCTCGCATATGTCTTCCAACACCGCTCCCAACGTACCGGCTCAGCGAAAGACATCTCCATCGCCACCGCAGTTAAGGAATCAAACTGCGCACACGTCTTCGGACGCCAGTACCAGCCTATCGACTCATCGTAGGCTCCTGCTGCCACCGCGGGTAAGGCACCAAACTGCGAACACGTCTTCGGACGCCAGTCCCAGCATTCCGGCATACCAGGAATTGCCACTCGAGGTGATCGAGCAGGCGATTAATGCCACCATCCAGATACAACAAGCGGAAGGCACCTGGATCGAGATCCAGGCAAGGAAGAGTCATTGACCTCGCCGTGCAAGGGCGCCAGCTCGGAGATATCCTCATCAGGATTTGTCAACTCCGGCTCCAGAACCTCTCCCTCCTACTCCCTTGGAGACGGCTATCGCCAAGAGACAAGAGAAAAATAGGAGGAAGAACCTCAGAAGGCGGCTCAAGAAACAGGCTGAACAAGTAGTCGCCCTGCAATTCCCGGCCGAGCCAACACCTCTCCAAAGGCTCCAGCAGCTCATTGATGACCTGGAAGAATACGTTCCCCCTCGTCCTACCGGGGCTCTCCCACTCGACACCTACATCCCGTGGGAAGAAATGCAGAAACGAGTCCGCCTAAGGAATTGGGTCCAAGAGATGATCCAAAAGCTCAAGAACGGCAAAAGACTTGTGATCCCTGACAAACTCTCTTTGTGCTATAAAGACGATGAGATTACCACAGAGCAGCTAGAAGAAATGCTCCGACGCTGCATCTGCAACATGGTGGCCATCCCACCGCCCGATAATATCAATACTTCTCGGCGGGGCAAGCCAGTGGCCTCCCGGACAAGACAAAGGGCTAACGCCCCCCTTGGGCTCCAGCCAGCTCCAGAGCACACCGGCCATGGCCGGGGTCGTGGCCGGCGACGTGGTAGAGGTCATGGGAGAACTCCCAAGTTACCCCTCTCTCCATCCACCTTCGATCTGGAGCGAGTTATCCTCTTTCAAGGAGAGGAACCAGCTCCCATTCCGAAAGTAGAAATTCGGGGCGGACCCGGCATCTTCGATCCTTCCAGTAGCAAAGAGGCTACTTCCAACCTCCCAGTCCCTGCACCTATACCAACTTCCCCAGCAGAGCAAGCGGGACCATCCGGCAAGGACGAGCCAACCCGCTAATCACCCCCAAAAGAGCCGTGATTGGCATCCCTGTTCCAAGAGCCCGCTGGTGATCA
The DNA here is from genome assembly GCA_022559845.1 of Amorphophallus konjac. Taxonomy (NCBI): domain Eukaryota; kingdom Viridiplantae; phylum Streptophyta; class Magnoliopsida; order Alismatales; family Araceae; genus Amorphophallus; species Amorphophallus konjac. Next base: position 308,139,741 of record CM040120.1, read on the forward strand.
AGGTCGATCCGGTCCCAGTGATAAGGACAAGGCAGTGTAACTTCCCGATGGGGAACAACACGGCAGCTCGCAGAAGGTTCAACCTGACATACTACCTTCTCTGGAGGATGCTCGAGCCCGAGCTGACCGGAAGGTCCTCCACCAGATGAAGCGTTTCTCCGCCAGCATCTCAATTTGGGAAGCCATCGCTTGAAGTAAGGATCTGAGGGAGACCCTTATCAAAATACTCCAAGAGCGAGAAGTTTATGAATCGCATGCTGCGGAAATGAAGGTCGCTTCCTATGGAGCCTTCGCAGCCACCATCACCTTCACGGAGAAAGACATGCTACTTTCTCCTCCGTGCCACAACCATCCTCTCTATATGAAGGGAAAGATCAATGGACATGATGTGAACCGGATCCTGGTGGATGCCGGTGCTGCTGTTAACATCATGCCGCTCAAGATATTCAAGTCTCTATATCTGACCCCATACCTCCAGAAGGTCCAGGCGGTCAAGATATCTGGCTTCAACCAGAACACCGAGGACGTCCTCGGCCGGGTAGACGTCGATCTGGTGCTCGATGATTTTGCCTCCAAGGCAACATTCTACATCATCGACTCCAACACGTCTTATAAGATGCTGTTGGGCAGACCTTGGCTCCATGAAAACTGGGTCGTCCCGTCAACTCTCCACCAATGCATCAAATATGCCAAGGACGGAGAGCAACATAAGGTCTTTGCAGACCTGTCGCCGTTTACACCAGTAGAATGCAACCTAGCCGACGCGGCGCTCTACTTCAAGGGGATTAGTCCGTACCCCGTGATCAAAAGCAAAAGCAACGGTTGGCTCTCAGAGGAAGATGATGATGACCTCTTCTCTGTTGACGAGGAAAAGGCCAAGCTCCACCGGCTGCGCCTCAGCTCCAAGTCAACCCCAGATCGCCCTGAGAAGCGCCAGATCGACTTCGAGGCTAACCTTATTAGCCGTGCTATTGGCAAGAGTATATGCTTGCCACCAGACTACTTCCAGCTCCCGTGTGCGTCCGAGGAGCACAATGTCAAGTCGCTGACGACATTTATTGTCACCTTCAAGCGACAACGCCGAAACAAGAAGAAGGCTAACAGGGACAAACCCATTGTCTTCTACAAAGGAGACATGGTCCCTCAGGCCCCGCCGGATGATGACTTCGGCTGGTCTAGGCAAGCCGATAACACCCCTGAAGTAGTTCAGGTGTGGGGCGACCTGTCGCCGCATATTCAAGAGATGTGTTTGAAACAACACATTCCCCTGTGGCAGACCTCTGCCCAACAAAGATACTTCCGACGACTGTGGGACCCTTCCCAGGGCCGGGGGCAACCCCCATCCTTCCATAAGGATACCAGGGGGCTTGGCTACGACCAGGACCGGGACTTCCGTGCCCACTACGCAGTTAAGGTCATAGGCTCGGTACCACCAGCCGACGATCAAGCAAGAGTTGAAGCTAAATCCGATAGCTCCGGGGATGAGGGAGAGGAAATCCAGACCCCAATCTCCGCCAAAGCCAGAATTCCAATTCAAGCCGTCGAGGAATCCTCTTCACCTCCCTGCCAAGACAAAGGGGGAGAAGAAGCTCCTCCAGCCTCTCAGCCAATCGAGGAACCCAATACAATAAACCCTCCTGAGGGGGGGGGGGATATCTCTGGTCCTAGGTGCGAAGGATTGTCAACCTCACTAGGCAACCCCAGGAAGGCCTCGACAGCCCCGGTTGACAACTGCTGGCCAGGAGCCGATGACCCGGATCAATCCTCGATGGATCCCAGCAACAACGGCCCTCCAGTCCCATTGGCGTCAACCAGTGGCTTCGGGAACCAAGGACTACCCGAAGTCGACACTGATGATGAGGATTTCATCGACCTCCAACCCGCTCCTCCCGAGCTGGAGGACGGCGGCCAGGCAACCGTCGACTATCTCATGCAGATCAACCTGGGCGACGATGAAGCTCCTCAGCCTACATTTGTTAGTGCCCTCCTCACCGAGGTAGAGAAGTAGAGCTACAAGCAACTCCTGCTCGAGTTCAAGGACTGCTTTGCCTGGATCTACAAGGAGATGCCAGGGCTAGACCCCTCCGTAGCGGAGCACGATCTGGCCATTTCTCCCTCAATCACTCCGGTCAAGCAACCACAGCGACGCATGCGTCACGAGTTGGAGCTCTAGGTCTCGGCCGAAGTCCACAAAATGGCGGAGGTCGACTGGTGCGGACACCCGAGCAGTTGATCGGCACGACACACCGAGCCACCGGTACCGCACACGGAGCACGACACGAGCCACCTCAGCGTCCATCTGGCTCGGAGACAGCGTGGAGACTCCACCTTGAGTCTCCCCATTTATTATCTTTAGCTAGACTTTATGTGTGTGTAATTTGTATTTATTTCGTTGCATTCGGTTTGCCATTTTGAGGGTAATAGGGACTTACGAGCATTTCGGATTATGAGCATTTCGGATCCCGTGGGCCCCACGGGCCCCCCGGGCCCCACCACATTGGGCCACCTCAGCCTAGAGTCCCACGTGGGGTCAGTCAACATGCCACATGGGGCATCTAGAAGTTTGAATGGTCAATTGTCCACATGGGGGACAAGGGACCAAAATAGTCAACATTTCCAACCAACACCCACCTACCATGTCAAGCTTGTTCCCCCCTAGTCAATAGGCTGTCCCCCCCTTATTTTTTTAATTGTATTTTTGTGGAATGGTCACAAGCCATCCCAACCCTCCATCTCACACCCCTAGATCCAACGGTGGAGGATGGATTAGATGGGTGACCTATATATGCTTGTATTTTCCCATTTTGATGAATTAATGCCATTTTGAATCAAAGAAATTGTTGGAGCTCCAGCTTGGTGCGACCCTCTCTCCCCCCTTGCAGCTGTGAAGGTTGCCTCTGGAGGTGTGACTCCTCCCCTATCAGTTCCGGTCATCCTCTCCGCCGCCACGAGCCGCCACCGCACCGCCATCGTCTTCATCGGAGTTCTGCCCGTGCAGTACCATAGCAGCTTCCACGAAATTCAACCATCAACCACGAGCTCTGATCGACCTGGGGATTTTACTGGAGGTTCCATAGGTGTCAAGGATATCCTAAAAAAATTGGTTTGTCATTTAGATCCCGTTCCATATTTTTAGATTTTCGTCCACTCTTCCCTTTCAGTTCTGCCAGCAGTCTGTCCAGATTCATCTCCGCCCTGAGTTTTAGGTCTTAGGTCCACTTTTTGATTTTCTTTGGTTCGCGCCATTTTACTGGATCTTCCTTCCATCAACACCTTCATCCACAATTTTTCTAAATTTCTAGTTCGTCCATTTCATATTTTCCACAAATCGTTCTCAGATCCACCTGAAGTTCTGTCCACCCGTTCCCAGATCCGACCACCAGACACTACAAAAATCCTATCAAATCACCATCACTCCAACTCCAATTCTAAAAATTGTCCCAGCTTCGTGGTTTGATTATCTACAACTTTTAAGAAGAGCTTGAAGTCTGAATCCCACTTTAAGTAGGCGGTCAATGGCCGTTTACAGGGAACTGATGTGCTGAACTGAGAGTTCTGGAACTATATAGCAGAGAATTGAAAATTAGTTAAGTTCCAAGTCCCCACAGGTTCAGAGGAATCCACTGGCCCTAGGTTGGAGGATTTTGAGTCCTCTTTCCAACGGCGCTGGTTTCGTCGCATTCCAGTGACGGGGCTGATCGAAGCAGTTGATTTCGCCGGAGCGCGCGCCTGGAAACAGCAAGCAAAAATCTGTGGGCAGCATTCCACAAGCTTGGAGATCGGAGTTGTTCGGCCACCGATCGGCGTTCCCGGCCGACCGCCTTCCGTGGAGGCGTGCCACCAGAGGTCCCCATCACAGTGGGACCCACTCCTGTAGATTCGGAGGCCAGCGCCACCCGTGGGCCCCACGGGCCCGCAGAACCAGCCGTTTGGAAAGCACGAAAACGCGGAGTTCGGCACCGCCGGGCGACATCAAGATGCTGCCCGTCAACCCAATTCGCGTGATTCCCGGGCCCCGCATGTGACCTTTTACCTCCCTGCGTGGAGTGGGTCAAATTATTGTACTGCTGTAAAATTGTGTTAACCGGGGGTCCGTGATTGGCCGGGGTTATCTTCGCCACGCCGGGTGCGTGGAGGTAATGGTCCGAACCTCTTGGCGTTCATTTGCTTAGCTAGTATACGGTCTTTTGCCGCTGCCGAGAGTGTAGGTACTAGCCCGTGTGTCCATGTCACCGCTGTGAGAGTGAGAGTGACCCGTCCCGTGACTCGATCCGAGTCCGGAAGTGAGTCTGACTACCTTGAACTCTGCCGGTTCCTTAACCGCGCACGATCCACGCTTTCCCTCGCATGGGACGCCGAGTGAGTTTGCACTTCTGTTAGCGACGTGTAGCCTATGGGAGCTCTCCGTGTCGGGCCTAATGTCTCTCCCATCATGTGTTGCTGGTCGTGTCCACGTCTAGAGTCCGAGGTCCATACCACGTAGAGTCGGTCCCCGTGTCCGTCCCGCATCATCGACTTCATCGAGCCGTGCATCTACCCGATCTGGCTCGCCAATATAGTCCCAGTAAAGAAGAAGAATGGTCAAGTCCGCATCTGCGCCGACTTTCGAGACCTCAACAAAGCCTATCCCGAGGATGACTTCCCAGTTCCAATTACTGAAACGATGGTCGATATGACCACCGGTCATGAAGCCCTGTCGTTCATGGATGGGTCGTCCGGTTATAATCAAATCCGGATGTCCCTCAAAGACAAGAATTGATGGGGACATCGAAGCAAGACCGTCCACATTTTATTTGCATTTATGTCCTTTTATATTTGTATGTATACCATTGTGTTATATGGGTACGCAATTGTAAGTCTTAGTGGGTTTATATGCAAAATTCCAGTAGGCCCAAGCAAGGGGGCCCCCAACCCTTTCCCATTGGTCCATGTCACCCATGTGGGGCTGGTCAAACCATCCTAGGTGGCATCTAGAAGGTTTGAATGGCAATTAGACACATGGGAGACAAGGGTTACAAAATTTCAAAGGGTAGACTACCTACCCATTCCCATGGTCAAGGGGGCGCCCCCTTCCACTCGAAGTAATTAGGATTTTTTATTTTGTTTGAAACACTTATTTTATTCTAAACCCTAGGTCTAAGGGCAATTTGAGTCCTTTGGCCATTTCATATATATACTTGTATTTTCCCATTTGGAACAATTAATGAAGAAGAAAATCTATTTGGAGCATTGGTGATTTGCGCCCCCCCTCTTCCTTCATCTGGTTTCATCTTCCCCAACCCCATTTCTAGAGTGGTATCTCTTCTATCTCCTCCCCCCTACCTCTGATCCTCATCTCCGGTGCCGCCGCCGCCGTTCGTGCCGCCATCGAGCCGCCATGAAGCCAATTCTGGAGTGCTGTCTAAGGTGCTATCCTGCTGGACAGAGGAGTGCTACGAGAATTTCTGCTCTCCACCTCGACGTCCTCTTGAGCTGAAATTTCCAGAGTGTGTTCTTACCTTGAATCCCCTTCTCCACATAAATTTTCACGTCCAAATTCCTTCTTTTGCTATTGTCCCATTTTTGGTCTTTAAGTCATCCCAGATCTTCCAGGCTTCTGTCTATAGTGATAGCAACCGTGAGTTTTCCATCTCCCGACAACTTTTTGATTTTCCCAGGAGCTTCCAAATTTACTGGAAGTTTTTTCCACCTTCCCCTATCACCAAGAAGTTTCTTGATTTTTCGTCAGCCCTCCACATATTTTCTAAAATTCGCCCAAATTCCCAAATCTGTTCTGTCTGCCTCAGTCCAGATCTGACCCTTCGCCAGTATAAACTCTCTAGAAAATCCAAACTTCCATATTTTACAGATCTAAAAATATCCCTGGTTTCCTCACTTGAACCGCTACAACGTTCCTGAAGAACCCAACTTCATCTTCGGAGGTCTACCTACTAGTCAATGCCAACGCTCATGAAAATCAGTTTCTGCCTGAGCAGATCTGAAATGGGGAACATCAGCCTTCAAAATTCGTCCACCAGAAATACAAAGCTGGTGATTTTTCTGTGATCCTATAGGGTCGAAGCCCTTCAAAGCAGCTTTCCAACGGCGCCAGTTTCGTTGCATTCCGACATCGGTGCTGGTCACAGTGAGCGATCTCGCCGAGTTGCGCACCTGAAAATAGAAACAGCAGATCCATGGGCACACTTTCTGACCGGTGCCGATCGGAGCCGCCCGGCCTCCGGCTGGCGAACCAGCGCGCCACCATCCCAGGAAGCGCTTCGCCAGGCGTCCCCATCACAGTGGTGCCACCCCGGTCCCACACGGCCCCACCGACCAGCGCATACGCCGTCCGAACCACACCGACGGGGTGATCAAGTGCAGCCCGTCAACCCGAGATCGGTCCTCCCGGGCCCACTTGTGTAGCCCTATACCTCCCTGCTTGGAGTGGGCGATATTTCATTGATGTAATTTAATTCATTACTGTTACCGGGAGTTACCGAATTCGGCCGGTATCGTCTTCCCCACGCCGGGTGCGTGGAGGTATCGTGTTCTCTCCCTTGCTCGGCAACTTACTTTATTCGTATATATTTCATATGCCGCTGCTAGAGAGCATGATAGGGTAATTAGCTCGCTTCATATTATTATATTACCGCTGCTGCGAGCGAGAGCGAAACCGCCCCGTGACCCGATCCGGGCACAAGAGAGAATTGACCACCCTAGCTCTTGCCGGTTTCTCAACCGCGCACGTCCGACGCTTCCCTCGAAAAGGGACGATCGCGAGTTTGCATAGAGTCCAAGGATTACATATCCAATTGGAGTCGAGTCTGTGGTCCGTCCCGCATCAAGAATCACACAGCCTTCAGATCCCCCAAGGGGATTTTCAATTACAAACGCATGCCTTTCGGTTTGAAGAATGCCGGTGCTACTTACCAAAGGGCTATGACCAAAATATTCGATGAGATGCTACACAACACCGTCGAATGCTATGTCGACGACCTCGTCGTCAAGACCAAAAGGCGCGAAGACCATTTGCACAACCTTCGCCAAGTCTTCAAGCGTCTCCAGTAATATGGGCTCAAGATGAACCCCGTGAAATGCGCCTTCAGCGTATCCAGTGGCAAATTTTTCAGTTTCGTCATCAGATACCGAGGAATCGAGGTGGATCCCAGCAAGATCAAAGCGATCCGGGAGCTTTCACCACCTAGTAACATCACTGAACTTAGGTCCTTCCAAGGGAGACTGACCTACATTTGGAGGTTTATTTCTAACCTCTCCAGTCGATGCGCACCTTTCAGCAAGCTAAGGAAGAAAGACGCCCCATTTACATGGGACTCGGAATGCCAAGCGGCTTTCGAGCAAATCAAGGAGTACCTCCTTGCTCCCCCAGTCCTGGGAGCACCAGTCAAGGGTAAAGCCCTCATCCTTTATATTGCTGCCATGGACGCTTCGCTGGGAGATCTGTTGGCGCAAATTAATGAAGAAGGTAAAGAGCAGCCCCTCTATTACCTCAGCTGGAAACTAATCGGTGCCGAGTACCGCTACTCCCCCATGGAGAAGGTCTGCTTGGCATTAGTGTTCGCAGTTAAGAAGCTGCGGCATTACCTCATGTCCGACCAAGTCGAGCTTATCTCCAAGCACGACCCTCTGAAGTATCCCCTTCGACGGCCTGTCCTCTCAGGTAGATTGGGGAGGTGGGCTCTCCTGTTGATGGAGTACAACATTACCTATGTCCCCAGAAAAGTAATCAAAGGACAGAGTATGGCTGAATTCTTGGCAGCCCATCCAGTGCCAGATGATTCACCATTCAACTCGGAGCTCCCGGACGAGGAGTCCCTAGCTACTCAATCACAACCACCAGTTGAACAGAGCGGAGATGTCTTGCATTACTGGCAGCAAAGCGCTCTCACAACCACTGTTGTTCAATCACAACCACCAGTTGAACAGAGCGGAGATGTCTTGCATTATTGGCAACCAAGCGCTCTCACAACTAGCGTGCATTGCTGGGAACTCTACTTCGACGGTGCTTCCTGAGGGATCACCCGGAGCAACCAGGATCCAGCCACCACGGCATGTGCCGGCATTATTTTCCTGACTCCTCAGGGCGGAGTTCTGTACAACTCTTGCGCCCTCATGAAATCCCTGACCAACAATGAAGCCGAATACGAAGCTCTACTCATTGGGCTCCAGATGGCTCTCCACATGGGCATTAAATGCCTTAAAGCCTACGGGGACTCCCAGCTGATAGTCCGACATGTCCTAGGCATCTATGACGTGCGAAAGCCAGAATTGGTTCCATACCACACCGCCGTCATCAGATTAACCCAGAAGTTCTATTTCTTCAAAATAGATGACATTCCCAGAAGCAGCAACGCCCAAGCAGATGCTTTAGCAAAATTGGCCGCGGCCATCAAGCTCCCGCCCGAGGGCGAGGTCGACATCGTAATCAAGCGCAGAAGACTGATGCCGAGCTCACTCGAAGGTGACACCGGTCTCACCATCTACGAGGTCCACGACCTTGACCAGAGCCCGCCGCCAGAAGAAGATGATTGGCGTGCGCCTATCATCAAATTCAAGAAAGGGTGGCTTCCCTCTGATCGAGCTCAAAGAGTCCAGCTACTCCACCGAGCAACCTCTTACGAGTTGATTGGTGACTCCTTGTATCGGCTCGTCCACGAGAAGGACAAGTCGGTTCTCCTGCGATGTGTCTCTCTGGCGGAAGCTCGAGCCATCATGCAGGAGGTCCACTCTGGACTGTGCGGTGCACACCAGGCCGGAGATCGGATGAAGCACAACATCAAGCTCAAAGGTTTCTACTGGCCGACCATGTATGCGGAATGCGTCCAGTATGCCCGTGCATGCCATCAGTGCCAAGCCTTTGGCCCAGTATTGATGCGCACAAACCTCATCGTTAAAAGCCGTGCCACAATTTTAAAATTAACCGAACTCACTCACTAAAAAGATTAAAATTCAAGCAAAGTGGTGAATACGGGTCGATCCCACGAGGAAGAAATATTTTCATTTAAGTATGAGTTGAAAAATTCTTATATTTGAGAGTTTCGAATTTTGAGGGAGATTAACCTAATAGAAAAATAAAATTACATGAAAATAAATGAATCTAAAGAAATAACAAAATTAAATGCGAAATAAAATAGACGAAGTGTGATAGATTTGGTGCGGCCGTGGTATGATAACGGCGTCGTCTCCTCGAGTCTTTGATTTACGAGTCGTCGGGAACAACCACATACACTCGACCGGATCGGAACCGCGTCTCTTGACCGTCTTTGGAAGAATTTCAGAAAATGATCGAGAAAGAATTTTAGAAGAATATTAGAGAGATGAAGAAGGATTATGCAACAAAATTAAATAAAACTAACACTGAAATGCAACATAAATTAAATCGAATCACAATTGCAAACATGAACAAAATAAATTACAATAATGTTACAAACACAAAGGGAAATAAAATAAGAAATCCTAATCCTAAACTAAAGACTAAGAGAGGAGGGAGGAAACAATGAGAGTGGAGTTACATAACTAATGCCTACTGACTATTAAGGAGAGCTTAAGACCATTCCCCTCTTTATATGGACTCCCAAGATACCACTGTTTACATGTGAACATCTCAAACCCACTTTCTTTAAAAAATCAAACTTCTTTCTCTTTCTCTCTTTTTGGCCGACCGCTCTCTCTTTTCCTGCGTCGCATGCAGCCGCTCTACCCGCCGAAGCCTTCTCTCTCGTTGGTTAGCAGCCGCATGCAAGTCGGTAGCCGTCTCTCTCTCTCTCCTGCAGCGTGAAGCGTTGGCTGAACTCCTCCACCTGCCGTGGCCAATGCGGCTTGTTCGCTGGCCTCCATGCCGTGCTGACCGGCGCGAAGAAGCCCCCGGTTGCCTTGCGTTTGAACGCATCCCCAGCCGACGTTCGAGTCGGCCTCTTGCCATATGGTTCCACCGTGTGGAGCCCGCCATCTGTTCTGCTATCGCGTGAGAAGCCTGCAAAGGCCACCTGTCATTCGTTGAAGACGCCACCGCGTGCGTCATGCATGTTCGCCCCTTGCATCCACCTTCGTGAGAAGGCCACTGCTAACCGACAACGTGAAGACTTGAATGGGCTTTGGCCCATGTGGAACCCGCACTGAAGCGCCTGTGTGAAGCATGCGTTCGTTGGCTTGCCTTGGCGTGACTCCATGTCCGAGCCACCTTGAACTTGGTTGAACCTGCATATCCTTCGACGTGATGCCTTTGACCCTTCCTGAAGTGTTGCCGACTTTGAAGAAGCCTGTTATGTTAACTGTAGTGCCTTGCCTTGGCCGCATGTGTGCTTGCAAGCCGTGTTTCACGTGTGGACTCCACCATGCATCCACTGTTCATGCCTCACATGGAGCCCAACCGTGCGTTGAACAATTTGAACCAAATGCATGCCTTTTGATCGCGTGAGAAGCTGCCTTGGTCCCCTTGTTGTGTTGCATGTGGAGCCTTGTCTCTTTGAAGTCCTTGCCAACCAAATGTGAAGTTTGCATGCAACGTAAAGCACATATATGCCAACGTGAAGCCTACGTGAGGCCACTTTGAATGCCCGCGTTAAAACTTTATATAATATATATAACATATATATATCATATATCTAGTATATATATCATATATATATATATATATATATATATCAATCTATATATCAAATATATATATCAAATATATATATCAATTTCATTTATATATCTAATATATATAAAGAGTTTTTTTGCTTTTCTTTTTCTTCTTTTTTTTTATTTGAACTAAGATTGGGCTTGGTCGGCATAGACTTTTGGGTGTGTGGGCTTTATGCCTGTAAAAGAGAATAAAAATTGAATTAAATCATACAATTAAACCTTTTGATCTGAAATTAAAATTAAATGTGATAAATACATAGTGATGCATATTAAAGCTCATAAAAGTGTGTTAGAATATTAATTAACATGTAAAATTACACACTTATCAAGTACCCTGAAAACCTCCTAACCCACTGCATCCTACGGCCCCCACCTGGCCATTTGCTGAGTGGGGCATGGACATCGCGGGGCCTTTCCCGCCATCTTCCAAGGGCCATAAATACATTTTGGCCGCCACTGACCATTTCTCTCATTGGGCGGAGGCTCTACCCTTGCGAGAGGTCACCGGCGAAGTCGTTGCCAGATTCGTCCGGCACAACATCATATACCGATTTGGTACTCCCAGTCGCATAGTGTCCGACAACGGGACACCCTTCAAGAATAAGGGCGTATACCAGTTAGCGGCCAAATTCCAAATCGACTGGAGAACCTCTTCGGTCTACAACCCTCAAGCCAATGGCTTAGCGGAAGCCTTCAACAAAATCCTCTGTAAGCTCTTGGCTAAGGTGGTTAGCCACCGGAAGCGCGACTGGGGTGAGAAGATCTTCGAAGCATTATGGGCCTACCGGACGGTCTACAAAACCCCTACGGGGTGCTCGCCGTTTTCCCTTGCCTACGGGTCAGAAGTAGTTATCCCCATCGAAATCCAGTTAGCCTCTTATCGCGTGGCAGTCCACACCGGCCTTGCCAGTTCTGATGAAAACGAGTACCAGAGAAGGCTAGAAGAGCTCGCCGACCTAGAAGGCAAGCGACTCGAAGCCTACAAACACCTACAAGCATACCAGGCCCGCATGGCCCGGGCCTATGATAAGCTCGTCAGGCAGTGAGCTTTCAAGCAAGGCGACCTCATCATGATCAAGGAAAAAGAAGTCATGGCAGGGCGCTCCAGTGGAAAACTACATCCAAATTGGCGAGGTCGTACATCATCCAGAATGTCTATGAGGGTGGGGCGTACACGGTTGTTGATCACAAGGGTCACAGACCGCTCCTCCCTCTCAACGGTAAACACATGAAGCTATATTACGCTCCAGAGCATGAGTTCGCGCGCCAGCCAGACTGAGGCGCATGTCCCAGCTACTACCAATAAGGCCGATCCTCCCCCGTGAAGGATCCAACCGGCCAATCCTTCCAGTCTACAATTCCCAATCAACCAACCAGCTCGGCTCCTCGGAATCGCCGCCAGGCATCTGCGGGAACCGATCTCCTGCCCTCGTTCCCATCACTATGGGAGCACAAGCACCTCTGCACCGACACCAATCTAGCCGCCAGGCTCTCAGGTAAGTCAAAAAAAATAAAAAAAAATAGTGTTAAAAATAGAGATGCCCTGGCAGACCCAGTCATCCTCACCATAATGGGGTGGCTGGGGGTAAAAAGGCCAACAACCCGGCTGAGGTGGAAACCCGAAAGGGCACCTCAGGCAAAATTGGGAAACCTCTCGACGTGAAAACCCACAAGGGCGCGTCAGAAAAAGCTAAAGGGGGTCGGCTCTGGCGAAAACCCGAAAGGGCGGTAGAGCCGATAACGAGAAAATCTTCTTCTCCTATCAGTCAACACGGCCTTCCACCTGTCCTTTGGTGCGCGGTTAGCTTCCCCCAGAACCAGTCTCCAATCCACTTGCACTGCTACGACACAAGCCCTTCGATCCCCAGTTAACCTTGCGTTACTCCCGCTCAGCTTGGCCAACCTCTGGCCCTCACCTCAATGTCACAGTTCAATCAATCCCTATAACAGTCAAACTTCCAATCACCATCTCGGTAAACCTACATCCCGACACATTCCCAGACATTTACTATTCCCTGCCCCCACATCCCACGTATCCAGCAAATGCAGAGCCTTCCAGTTCATCATAATCCCAGTTCCCCATACAACCCCAGATTCACTAGGTTACAACCCCAGTCATACCTTGCCATGGCAATGTGGCCTTTTGCCACCATGGCTCAAGAATTTCTAAAAAATCCTGAGCAGTCGCCGAACAATATTCGGCCACCCACACCTTCCAGTCTCAGGTTACGTCCCCTGACAGCAACATGCTATGGACGATAGTCTCAAAAAAAAAGAGAGAGAAAAATAGTGTTAAAAATAGAGATACCCCGGCGGCCTTAGTCAACTCCCTCTACGAGACGACTAGGGGCAAAAACTGCCACCAACCCAGCTGAGGTGAAAACCCGAAAGGGCCTCTCGGACAAAATCGGGTAGCCCCTTGGTGTGAAAACCCGCAAGGGCGCACCGAAAAAAGCTAAAGGGGGCCAGCTCTGGCGAAAACTCGCAAGGGCGCACCGAAAAAAGCTAAAGGGGGCCAGCTCTGGCGAAAACCAGCAAGGGCGGTAGAGCTGGTAAAGAGAAAAAAAAAGAATAACTCTCTCCCTCTCCACTCCTCACTCACAAAGCCATCGGCTACGACACGTCCTGATGGCGAGCTCAACATCACTTCACAACAATGGTGACCACCACACCCCCGAGGGTCGGTCACCGCCAGTCTCCAGTTTTCAGTCCTCGGCTACCACGCCTTCATAGGCCAGCCGCCAGTCTCCAGCCTCTAGTCTTAGCTACAACGCCTTCACAGGCCAGCCGCCAGTCTCCAGCTTCCAGTTCTCGGCTACAACGTCTTCACAGGCCAGCCACCAGTCTCCAGCCTCCAATCTCGGCTACAACGCCTTCACAGGCCAGCCGCCAGTCTCTAGCTTCCAGTTCTCGGCTACAACGCCTTCATAGGCCAGCCGCCAGTCTCCAGCTTCCAGTCCTCGGTTGCAACGCCTTCACAGGTCAGCCGCCAGTCTCCAGCTTCCAGTTCTCGGCTACAACGCCTTCACAGGCCAGCCGTCAGTCTCCAGCCTCCAGTCTCGGCTACAACACCTTCACAGGCCAGTCGCCAGTCTCCAGTTTCCAGTCCTCGGCTACAACGCCTTCATAGTCCAGCCACCAGTCTCCAGCTTCCAGTCCTCGGCTACAATGCCTTCACAGGCCAGTCACCAGTCTCCAGCCTCCAGTCTCGGCTACAACGCCTTCAGAGGCCAGCCGCCAGTCTCCCGTTTCCAGTCCTCGGCTGCAACGCCTTTGCAAGCCAACCGCCAGTCTCCAGCTTCCAGTCCTCGGCTACAACGCCTTCACAGGCCAACCGTCAGCCGCCAGCCCCAATACCCCGGCTATAACGCCGTTGTAGGCCAGCCACCAATTTATAACTCCAGTCACCGACTGTAACGCCCTTATGGGCCAGCCGCCAGCTCCCAGTGCCAGTTTCGGTCATAACCCGTCCACAGGTGGACCACTCAACTCCCAGTCTCGCTAGCAGCCCCTGGCTGTGATGCCACTGTTGGGCCGTTCGGCCAACTCAGTCCCCATCTCCTTAGTCCAGAAAAGCTACATTACCAGTTAACAACATGCAAACAACCAGCATCCAGTACCCAGTACCCGATATCCAGTCATACTACTCTCCTCACCCAGCCCTTTACATCAGCTCCAGACTCGAATAAAACCTGGTTCGATGCTCCCTATACTGGTACGTGTTAAAATAATCAAGCGCGACTAACAGTAAGTGGTAGCCACCCTTGTATCCAACCTTGTTCCATAGACTAGGGAGGAGAACAACTCAACAAACAACAATGCAAAAATCCGGAATTTGTCATTGATACTCTATAATAGGGAGCCCAAGACATGCCCTTGGGGTAACAAAAGTACACTGTCTGGATAACAAAAAGAGGAAGGGAAGTGATACAATCACGACCTAGCCTCGCTCCCCTCCAACTCTGCCAGGCGGGACTCAGCAGCTGAGAGCTCTGCCTCCAAAGTCGACGCGAGCTGAGCACTAGCCTCGGCTCCGGCCTTGGCAGTCCGCCACTCAGCTCTAGCAAGCTCTACAGCTTGCCGCTGCTCTTCTAAGGCCTTTTGCAAGGCCTCCGCTCTGCTAGTCGCCTCGCTCAGGTGCCTGGCATAGTCCTGAGCAAGAGATGCGGCCACATCGGCAAGCCTCCTCTGCTCGTTCACAGCTGCCACAAGCTGGACGCGCTGCTCCCGTGCTTCCCGGATGGCCGCTAGTCGTCGTGCCTGCTGCTCCAGAGCCTCTCGAAGCTGCAGGTACTCCGCCCAGAGGCTGGCCAAGCCAGACATCCAGGGCCCACGGGGGAAGCCGAGGCCGTGGTAGCCACGCGTGCACTCCCTCAGCCGGTGCCGAAGCTCCTCCGGGGAAGGCAAAGGATCGCCCCCTACGTAGCCCCAATCTTACTGCAGTAAGGCTGCACCCACGCTGGCGTCCAGCAGCGGCTCCGGTGGGGAAACAGATGTAGGCCACTCAACCTCCAGCTCGAGGGAGGAGTGACCCCTCTCAGCTAGCACACCGGAAGGACCTGCACAACCCCACCAAACACGGAACGGGTCAATAATGTTCAGGACTTCCCTATGACAAGACAAGGTGGAAAACCTGACAAAGGCCCTGACTCTTACCTGGTGTAGCTCCTGCCGCGTCCATAACCGCCCCGGTAGTGTCCTCTGCTGGAGTCGGAGAGGGTAAGGGCTCCCCTCCAACTCGGTCCTCCCCAATAGCCATTGGGGTGACGGAAGGCTCCTCCTGACCCTCCTCGGCCGGAGCCGACGCATGCTCTCCCTCAGTCCCTAGTACTGGGCATGGCGCAAAATGTCAGCAATCCGCTATAGGCTCTACATTAAAGTCAAGGCAGAGACAAAGAGAAGCCGTATATATACCTTCCAACGCCACCTCCATCTCGACATCCCCGGAAGAAGAGGCCTCGGAGGAGGAAGAAGAACTCGAGCTTGAGCTCGAGCTCTCGTCAGTCTCCATCGTGGCGCTGCCGCCCTCTGAGGAACCAGGCGAGCTCTCTAATGAATCCCCGTCCGTGGGCAAATCAGGGGCACCTGTACATCAAGAAACCAGATTAAGCTATCATCAAGCTCAGCCTTGCATAAAGATAGCTCCCTAGCCAAAGATGCTAGGGAAGAAGCTCACCGGTCGGGGCATTGCCTTCAGAAACCCCCTCAATGTCAATCAGCTCCTCGTCACCCTCAGCAGTGGCTACGATGGGAGGCTCGTCTCCGGACGACTGGCTCGCGTCCCGAGGAAGCTCCCCTTCCTCCAGGGGGGAAGACGTGCCTGCAATCCATCCCAGCCAAAGCTCAGCACGGGCAAGAAAGTCAAATGACCCACCCTAAAGTGGTCAAATACTCAGTTACATACCTGACAGTCCCACATTGGAGGGAAACCCACAAGTAGCACACCACTACTTGCAACCGGAGACTACGTCTCCTTTCTCCTGAGTCCACAGGAGGAACCCGAACCCACAACAGAGTATCAGAAAAACATGGAGAAAATGCAAAAAGGGAAACCGAAAGATCCAAAGAGAAAAACAAAAAAAAAGCTCCAATGAGCACAGTCGTTCTGGATTTGATCCACGAACAGACAAAATAGGTCTTCAGAATGAATGACTGCTCTCACTCTCTCTTCTTCCTTTCACAATCTCTTCTTCTAGGCTCTCTCTCTTCTTCCCTTTCCTTTTTTTTCTTCAGCTGCTGGCTCTCTTTTCTTTTCTTCTGGCGCGGCCTCTCTTTCTTTTTGGCACTCTCTCTTTCCTTCTTTCCTTTTTTTTGCGCTCCCTTCTTCGAAGGGTAATGTAGCTTTATATATAGGAGCAGGGGCTCCGAATGGATGAGGCAAAAGAATCCTACTGAAACCCCATAGGTCCACGTGTTGGACGAGAATGTTCCTTTCCTCGGATCATGTGCCTTTCCTTTGCAGACGAACCTATTCCCTGCAAGAGAAAGGACATAGTATGGTTTATGCACTGAGTTCTTAAGGGATGCATAGGACATGTAGTGTAACGATCAAAACATGCACAGACTTTATGTAGCAAAACAGACTGCACCGACCCTATATGTAGGTGTGCAATCAACAGGATATGCACCGACTCAATTGTTGCACCGATGTAGCGACGTAAAATGCACGACATGCACGAGCTTTGTTCAAGTGGCGCAAGATAAGACCTGCACCGACTTGGATTAGCGGTCCAAGCTAGAGTTGCACCGAGATGATGGTAAGGAAAAATAAGAATTGCACCGAACTAGGTTAGGCTATCCAAGCAAGATCTGCACCGAGATGTCGGTCAGAGATGAGTTTAATTAGAGAGAGATGCAAGACAAAGCTTGCACCGAGTCAAGAATGGCATGATGCATTTGTATGCACCGAGAAAGAGGCTAATCGACAGAATGTGGGCATGAACAGAAACTTGCACCGAGGCAAGCACTTATGCGTTAGGTGCAGAACTAAACGAGAGTTGCACCGAGCAAGATAATGAGTGAAACACTGCATGCACTGACTATGACTTGGTCTATGAAATAGCATGGACCACATGGACCATACTCAACAGATAAACTTGAAGAATTAAAGCACCAACAGCTAAGCATGATTCATCAGTAAGTTACTATCAAGATTAGGGTTTGTGACCAATCCACCATGCAAACAGTTCACATGAATTAATCAGATATTCTAATCAGATGCACTGACCACAATTCTATCACACATGACTCAGAAACTATCATTATCAAAACTAGCGATCCAACAATCTCCCCCTTTTTGATGATGACAACCTAATGAGTCATGTATGATAATTCACATAATGAATTAAGCAAAATCTGTCATACATATAGCAACCACTACTTTAGCACAAAAAGCAATATGAATCAGGTGTAAACAGTTACCATCAGAACTCTAAGATTCATCAAAAACTTAAAGTCATCCATAGGGAAGGTTTTATGCAATATCCAAAAAAAACAACAAAACCATCATCCATCAAAAACCATCATCAGCAGATCATCCATCAAAAACCATCATCAGTAGATCACAACTACATGACATCTTCTCTCCCCCTTTGTGATTATCAAAAATTGTGGGAGCTTCTGGGGTCTCTCGGATCTCTGGGAGGAGCAGAACTTGAATTTCCTCCTTGAGGGGTTCTGTCCAGGATGGAATTCTGAAGAGACTGCAAGGAGTTGGACAGCTACTCAAAGCAGTAGAAAATAGTGCTGTTAATACTGGCTGAGAGAGAGGACATATACGCTTGCTCTGTTAAGAATTTTTCAAGTCTGGCTACAACGGCAACAACTTCAGATTGAGCTTTGTCCAATGCTGTACGGATCTCCTGTTGACCAGTGAGGAAGGGATGATCCAGAGTCCTCATCTTCGCAAGCTCAATGTTGATATCGTAGGCCTTGTCAAGGATAGTGACAAGAGTCTTGTAAG
Source organism: Amorphophallus konjac (assembly GCA_022559845.1). Lineage (NCBI taxonomy): Eukaryota > Viridiplantae > Streptophyta > Magnoliopsida > Alismatales > Araceae > Amorphophallus > Amorphophallus konjac. Next base: position 308,157,829 of record CM040120.1, read on the forward strand.
AATTGGTCTGAGTGCTCTAAACACTGCTAACCGCCTCCCCTATTCTATTAATCAGACCTAAGAGCTTTCCCAAGAACTCTTACATCGTATAATCTGCCCTCCATTTTTTAGCCACAAATTGTGTCCACTGCGTATTCACTCTGAGCTCTAGAAGATGTAGTCTTGTGCTCATTTTGTTCAGATAAAGATTTATGTATAGAAGCTAGGAAGACACCATCTTACTCTGATTTTGAACCAAAGTTGACAGATTGTTGAGTAGATTAAAAATATTCGGCTCACTATTGGCTTCAGTTGAACTTGCAGACGGAGTGCTTGATTCAGGATACTCGACATTGTAAATCGGATGTTCTTCCTCAAAAATTTGTGTATCCTCGGCAAATGGTTCAACTGGATCCTTAGACACTACAGAGCAATAAAGATCAATCAATATCAATGCTTTCCCAAAAACTTTTCATCTCAGAGACCCCCCAAAACAAGTTACCAGTTCAGAATGCTCTGCGGTCATCTCAATATTATGAGTATCCACTAAAGACAGAAGAGCAAACTTCAGTTTTCAAAAAAAAAACATATCATCTTTACGAGGGGATTTTGTGTACCTTTGTTTCCAGAAGATTCCCCCACTATCTCTTTTCCTTTCCTTTTCTTTCCTTCTGGAACTTCTTCGCTTTTCTCAGCCTTTGCTTCCTCGAGATGGACGAGTTCATCGGCCTTCCTTTTTCCTTGGGCATCTCCAGAAGGCCCCTCCTTGCTTTTGCTCTCAGAATCATTTTCTCTTTCGGACATGCTGATGTCTTGAGTTGGTGGTAGATGCTCCTCAGACACCTCTTCCTTCCCCTCGGTCTTAGTTGACGGAATAGACATCACAGATGATTGTGATTGAGACGAGGACGTCCTCTTTCGAGAACGACAAGGGTGGAAGATGAACCAAGTGATCAGCATGTGAAAGGGCGAGAAGCAGAAAACGGCGGAGAAGAAGACTGGAGAGACGCTTACGTCGGGAAGTCATGAGAGAGGAAATGACCTGGCTTATAAAAAGAAAAAGGGCGGAAGTTCAATCGGCACTTTTAGGGTTAAACAATGTATAAAATACATTATCCTCTTTTTTGTGATGTACACTTTATCCCCGAACAGCCCCTCTCGTGTATAGAATATTTTTCTTCACCTCCTTTATGGTCTTTGGCGTATTAAACTTATATCTTATATGTCTATCGCTCAAAGGTTCATCTTTTAACGCATACCCAATGGAGATAAACACATTTAGTCACAGGTCAATGTCCAATTAATAAAAAGTCACCAAGGTAACTCATTATTTTCATAAGATAAAGCTGGTTTTCAGATATATGTCTTATATTGTGTTTTATATTCAGTTTCAGCCCCTGAGGTGGAACCAGAGTCAACCACATCTATTCTTTCTTTTGCCCCCCTTTTTTGTTTTTTTATTGGAGCAATCCAGTAAGACTGGCCTTTTTACACAAGGAGACATGTTTATCAGACACCAGACACCCTGGTTACTCAGCACAGTCTACCTTCTTGCCTCTTTTTACGAACAGCGATAGCTTATTTCTTCATGACATAATTTCTAGATTTCTTTGATCTAGATGACTAGTTTCTCAGAAATTTGCCATTGCTCTGCCATTAATGTTTATTTTACTTGATGGCGTATTCCCTGGTCTACTTCATATTAGCTTGGAAGCATGATTTAAAAGCACTTTATAAGACATTTTCTCTTACCAGATTATCCCAAAACTCATGAATTTCAGATTGATGAATTTTATTAGGTTGGACATTTCTAGTTATTAAGAGTGTTTTCAGCTCCAGTGACAATGCTTTCAAGAGTTCTCTTGAACAATTACCCATAAGATATAATCTTTATAGGCCGAAGATCACTCAATAGGGAAGACCAACATCTTCATACACTTCTGGGAGTGGTTTTTGGTCATAATAATGCACGTTGGACAATGATAATAATGTTCCATACATTCCTCCCCCTAAGTGTCAGCCCATGGGAAAGGAATTTAGATGAGAGGAGATGGATCATTTGATGATAAAGATGAAGGATGAAGAGGTCAGCTTTCCAACGACATTGGAGTAGAGGTTGAAATTGGTGTAGAGTTGCAGACTGCTTTAATCCAAGGATATCCTTAGCCAACTCTTGACCCAACCACTTCTGATTAGACCTGACAATTTCAGCTCAACATCTCATCTTAAACACTTCTAGCTTTCAAATCATAATGTGCACCAACTACTTCATTCCACTCAGAATAGTTCAGCTCCCCCTTACTGAGTGCCAAGATCCATAATTAGGCAGCACTTTGTTTTTCTTGTAGATAGAGAGAGGTAAAAACATGTTTTATTTCTAGGCCCTTGTGCACACATTCAAGTGACTCTTTTTAGATTTTCATAATAATGTTCTGTGCGAAGAGCTAACATGTAGAGAGAGTAACAATTCATGTAGTAACAATTCAGAAGCACTCTTATTATTTGCACGCATTTATCTAGAACATTGACATTAGTACGATTGGAAGACTGACCTGAATAGAAATCCAGACATGGGGTTTTCTCCTTCGAATGCCGTGGCTCAGTTACCCCTTTATTTCATTCCACGGCATACCTGCAAGTTAGCACTCTATTTGGCATGGGCAGGTACCCAAACGGTCTTGGGTCCTGCATGATTAGTAGTACTTTTGATGGGTGCTTTCCACAACTTTTGGTCCTCTGTATCATCATGTATCATTAAAGAGTAACCATTCATCATGTGTCCAATTCCCCCACAATCATTACAGAGAGCATCATGCTTTGATTTCTTGTTGTGCATACAGTTATTTGCATGGAGTTTTTGTGTAGGTGCATACTGGTTTCTATTTTTATCATGGAAGTTGTTCCTGTTGATCTTACCAAACTTGTTTTCCTTAATAGGATCTCTAGCATTTTTGAAATTTGCCCGCCTATTTTGAAGGTGCCAATAGTCCTTGACTGTATGGCCATGCTTTCTACAATGAGAGCATTTGAGAGAATTTCTTCTGAACGAGCCTGACCAGCATTCAGTGGCCTTGTGACCAATCTTGTTACAGTTAAAGCAAGTGATGTGCTGGTTCATTGATTAAAACCATGTTGGCTTGCAGGGAATTTAACATGATATGAATGAGGTCTTTTCTTACCATTTCCAAACCAACAATGAGCAGCAGCGTGTCCTACTTTACCACAATTAGAACATGTGACACTCTTTTTCTGAGTGACAGGGAACTTGGCCTGAGGACCCCTAGCATGCATTTTTCTAACATTCAGATCATTTGATTCCATTAAGTTGCATTCATGCATCAAGTGACCAATCTTGTTACAGTAATAACATTTCATGAGTTCCCTTTTATGTGCATGTCTAGGTGTATTAGTGAGTTTTACAGCATGCACATTTTCAATATGAGTGTGATTCAATCCTTTCTTCACATGACTGGCCTTTTCTATTTTTCTAGTTTGTTTCTGATTTTTCTGAACATTAGGTTGTTTATTTTCTGAGGTGGTGGCTACATTTGATGCTTTGATAAAGGTTGTCATTAGCTTGTTTTTGAAAACATTTTTGTTGACATTGTTGTAGCCTAACCCTTCGTTTTGAGCATTCACCTTAACTCCTAGCAACCTGTCCAGATTTTCTTTTCCATCAACAAATTTAGATAATACTTTGTTCAAATCCTGAATTTTGTTTTCAAGAGATGCAATGTGTATTTCATAACTAGCAATCTCTTGATCACTGCAATTGACAGCTTTATTCAACACTTTGTTGGTATTTTTGTATTCTTCGATCTCCTTTCTCAGCTCATCAACTTTTTCAGTTTCGTTTGTACAGATGATTTTCCCTTTTTCCAATGTAAGAAGTCTTTCAGACATGACATTGTTCAACAGTTTTAATTTTTTAATTTCTTCTTTAAGTTTATCATTTTAAACTAATTCATTTATTAAAATTCGATCATCTGAATTGGCTTCCTCCCTCCTTTTAAATTCAGAAGTTTCCTTCATATCTTTTTGAAGTTTTTCAATATTTTTCTGCAACTCCATATTTACAGATTTGATGGCTTCAAAATTTTCAGCTAACAAATTCTTCTCTTGCTCAATTTTTCCAAATTTTTCTTGATTTTCTTTAACAGATTTTCTAAGGGAATCATTTTCAGATTTTACCTTGTTTAATTCTAAGTTAACTTGTTCAATTCTGAGTTAACTTGTTCAAGATCCTTCAGAAGTTTCAGCAAATTTTGATTATCAGACTTACACGCATCATGAGATTGTTCCAGCTCCAAGTAATTTTCATCTGTGAGATCAGAGATATTCTGACTAGTTTTCTTTTTCAACCTTTTGTATTGTTTTCTAACTTTTTCATGTGACTCTAGCAGATCACCATATGCATTCTGCCAATCATCCAGAGTATAACTCTCGAAGGGGTTTACCTGATCATCATCCTCGTCTTCATTTTGGTTGCTACTTTCACAGCTTCCATTAGCCATCATGCAACTGTCCTCCCTTTTTCTGTGGGCTAGCTTTAGTTTCTCCAGAACGTCCTTTGCAGACCTGCAGTCAAGAAGAGAAGGATGTAAGACCTTGCCAATAGCTGCTTTCATCAGATTCAAAACTTTCTGATTTTCCTCATGCTTTAATCTGTGACTATCGGTCCACTTGGACATTTTCTTTGGTAATATGTGAGGACCATGTGAAATTAATTTCCACTGATCAGGATCAGCTGAGATTACACTTCTGCGCAGACTTACGAACCATGAATCAAAATTCGAACCGTTGAAGATCGGTGGATGAGCCATTGATCTAAGATAGCAACCGGATACGTACCATACAGACACAGGATCCACTTAGAATCGATAAATCTGGGCAGTAAGAACCTACTCTGATACCACTTGTTGAGTGAAGAGCCCGGATTCAGAGGGGGGGTGAATGAATCTCGGAAGGAAATTTGCCCAATTTGAATCTAAGATCTTGATTAACACTGAACTTACAAAGACTTGCGGAAATAAAAAAAAACTAACACACACTCAATTGAGCTTCTCCCAAACACAGAATCAAGCACTAATGGTGCATACAGACAGATAAGTCGTTGAACACACAATCTAACATATCTGTATTATGTAGCATTCTATCACAGCAGACAGGAACAACACCGAACCAATCTATTGATTAGAGTATAAAGCTTTCAAGGAACCTTCAGATAAACAATCACCAAAGATTTCACCAGTTACAATTGAAGCTCACTAGACGTTCATCTAATCAAGAAACAGGTAAGCAATCAGAAAACCATAAGATCAACCAAACCATTCAGATGCCAACCTGCGAATGGGGTAGAAGATAGAGAGTAACCACACCAAAGCAATCACACAGTACGCAGGGTTTTTTAGGTGGTTCGACCAGATCCACAGTCTGCCTACGTCCACCCCTCACTCCAAACCAGAGTGAGGCTTCCCTTGCAATAGCAAGAACCGCATACTCAGTCTGCAGACAGACGCTGCCTAACAGCTTGACAAATCGAGGGAGACAAATCCCTCAAACTAAGTTCTGCAACTCACAGAAGCTTGGCACCTGGACTTGCTACCCACAAGACCAGAACCGGAGACAATCCTCCCTTCCTCCAAACCGGAGGGAAACCCACAAGTAGCACACCACTACTTGCAACCGGAGACTACGTCTCCCTTCTCCTGAGTCCACAGGAGGAACCCGAACCCACAACAGAGTATCAGAAAAACATGGAGAAAATGCAAAAAGGGAAACCGAAAGATCCAAAGAGAAAAAAAAATAAGCTCCAATGAGCACAATCGTTCTAGATTTGATCCACGAACAGACAAAATAGGTCTTCAAAATGAATGACTGCTCTCACTCTCTCTTCTTCCTTTCACAATCTCTTCTTCTAGGCTCTCTCTCTTCTTCCCTTTCCTTTTTTTTTTCTTCAGCTGCTGGCTCTCTTTTCTTTTCTTCTGGCGGCCTCTCTTTCTTTTTCGCACTCTCACTTTCCTTCTTTCCTTTTTTTTGCGCTCCCTTCTTCGAAGGGTAATGTAGCTTTATATATAGGAGCAGGGGCTCCGAATGGATGAGGCAAAAGAATCCTACTGAAACCCCATAGGTCCACGTGTTGGATGAGAATGTTCCTTTCCTCGGATCATGTGCCTTTCCTTTGCAGACGAACTTATTCCCTGCAAGAGAAAGGAAAGAGTATGGTTTATGCACTGAGTTCTTAAGGGATGCATAGGACATGTAGTGTAACGATCAAAACATGCACAGACTTTATGTATCAAAACAGACTGCACCGACCCTATATGTGGGTGTGCAATCAACAGGATATGCACCGACTCAATTGTTGCACCGATGTAGAGACGTAAAATGCACGACATGCATGAGCTTTGTTCAAGTGGCGCAAGATAAGACCTGCACCGACTTGGATTAGCGGTCCAAGCTAGAGTTGCACCGAGATGATGGTAAGGAAAAAAAAGAATTGCACCGAACTAGGTTAGGCTGTCCAAGCAAGATCTGCACCGAGATGCCGGTCAGAGATGAGCTTAATTAGAGAGAGATGCAAGACAAAGCTTGCACCGAGTCAAGAAAGGCATGATGCATTTGGATGCACCGAGAAAGAGGCTAATCGACAGAATGTGGGCATGAACAGAAACTTGCACCGAGGCAAGCACTTATGCGTTAGGTGTAGAACTAAATGAGAGTTGCACCGAGCAAGATAATAAGCGAGACACTGCATGCACTGACTATGACTTGGTCTATGAAATAGCATGGACCACATGGACCATACTCAACAGATAAACTTGAAGAATTAAAGCACCAACAGCTAAGCATGATTCATCAGTAAGTTACTATCAAGATTAGGGTTTGTGACCAATCCACCATGCAAATAGTTCACATGAATTAATCAGATATTCTAATCAGATGCACTGACCACAATTCTATCACACATGACTCAGAAACTGTCATTATCAAAACCAGCGATCCAACATCCACCAGTCCCACCGTACAGGCCGAAACTAGGGTCGGCAAAGGTGGGAGAGGTACCCTCATCAGCAATGACGACGATCTACCTAGCGCATCCCCAACAGTAGCTGAAGACACAAAGGCCACCGGTCTCAGCTCGTCTCCAAAGGAAGGCAGGACCACTGGCGGGCCGGCGTCTGCCAACTCTCGATCATCTCCAGGGTCGTCGCCGCGTCCTCACCTACCAAACCAGTAACATAAGTCAAGTTAATAATTCCGGCCTGCTAAAGGGAGTTCGACAACAACATGAAAGGCCCCCCAAAGGCAGTCGGGCTCTCACCCTGACGACCTCCAGCCACCATGGGCCCTAGCTCGTTAACCTGGCCAGGCGCTTCACCCTGTGTCTCAGCAGGGGCCTCGGCCCCTGGTGTTTCTGCCCCACCTACATAATCCAAAGGGTCATAACAAATAACAGGGGGCAAATCAAAGCTGCGGCATACGCCCAAGGTTCGAAGCTCTCACCTGCGCGGGCTCCTCCCGTAGCTGTCCATGACTCAAAGTCGGGGAAGTCCTCAAGGTTTGGGAAAGGTTCGCTCATCAGGTGCGTAAGCTCCTCCATGTCAACCTCCCCTTCAGCTTCCTCCTCACGCGGGAAGTCTGCCTCTCGGGGAGGCGAAAAAGTCACCTCCGCACTAGATGTCAGCGGAGCTGCAACGGACAGACGAGTCCGACAAAGTAGAATTAGTCAATCACATTGGCTAAACTAGACAAAAACAAAGGAGTTGGGGGCGACACTCACTCAAGGCCGTCTCCTCCTCAACTCGCTCTCCAGTCTGGGGTCCCTCAGATGACCCACCAGTCTCAACTGCGGCATCCGCCACACGGGGGCATTTCCTCCGGGGCCGTAGGCTTCCGTCTCCATTCCCCGAGGACGTTCTTGTGGAGGGCTGGTCCTCCTCGGCTGCAGGACCTGCTGACAAACATAGCAATATACAACATCTCAGTTCTGTAGTCAAGAATTACAGAATGAAAGAAAGAGAACAGATAAAGGGCGGGAAGCCCAACCTAAAGCCCCAAAGGGGGTCAAGGGTACGGGTACAAGCTGCTCCATCCCTATCACCAGAGCTTGGGCCGCCATCGTGACGGCCTCCCGAATGTCCCGTGGAGTGTGGGCGCACTCAATCTAGGACACAAACTCCACGGGTCCAGCTGACCCAACAGCATGGGCGATGTGTCACCTCCAGTCGTCGACTGCTGTGTCGTCAAATTTCCCGTGTGGGAGCTCCCGATCCAGCAACCCTCTTCCTCGGATGCCACAGTCGGACAAGAACTGAGTCCACCAAGCTCTAGGTGCCCTCGGTCGAGACACCTTCGCTCCAGTCGTCGCCGCCGATGCCCGCCCCAGGGGTTTTAGGGCCCCTCCGTTGCTTCGACTCCCAGAAGATGACCCCCGACCACTCCGGGATCACTGTGTCACAATCCGCTCAACCTCCCAGTGAATCCGAGCCACACGGGTCCTCAGGTACCCCTCATCCAGTGCAATAGGAGGCAGATCCTCCCTCAGCAAACGACTCTCCTCCGCCTTCCTGATCGCGGAGGCCTTCTGTCGGTAGAGGTGACTGTGCCCGAACCACCACCGGGCGTAGTGCACGTCGAACTGTCCCCGACGACCCTGCTCCGGCATCGGGAATTGCTCCGGCTCCCGAAGGTAGTAGAAATCCCACCAAGCTACTGCAAGTAGGTGGGTGTCTTTACCCTTATACTGTCGGCCCGTCAGATGGAACTCCCTGTTCGGTGGAATCCCCTGGTCGTACCCGAAGTTTCTGGCAAAGCGATGTGGGTAGTACGGCTCCAGGAAGCTCATCGCCGACCGGTGCAACGCCAACATGGCTGCTCGGGTGCTCAGTATCCACTCAGTCTGCGGTCTTGTATCAGCAGTCCCCTGGCTGAGACAGGCGCCGGCTGCCCCTCCACCCGAAGCCCCCAGAAAAAGGTCGAGGTCCCTCGCTGCACTATCAAAGGGCAGTCCCGCCTCGCCCGGGCGGGCAGGTAACAAAGGGCCCTCCTGGCCCCCTCCAGCTGCTCCTCTATGTCGCCATCCGGCTGCCTAGTAAAGCTGAACAAAAGTGGTGCCGTTGGGTTCGCCACAGTACCCCGCGTCACCAGTCCCGGGAAAAGCAACCCGGCCCACACACTAAGGTAGTGGGTCGGTAAAAGTATACTCCTCTCCCTCAGCGCTGAGTGTGCCACCAGAACTCCAAGCCCCTGGTAAATGTTGGCCAGTGCAGCGGGAGCCAATAAGCAAGCCGGCCACAACAACTCGGCTCTCAACAGTCCGTCCTCTCCGTGAGGAACTACGAAGGTCACCAGCCAATATGCCAGATATGCTGCAAGATATGTCACATCTGGCAGTCCATGGGGATTCCACCCCTCCCATGGCGCATACACATATCTGGAGTACATCCGGAAGCGTAGCTTCACCTCTGTGTACTCCTCCCAGGGAGTCTGATCCCTTGCGAACTCCTGGTAAAAGCAAAACGGCCCGTTGTAAAAATGACGAACCCATACATTCAGTGGTACCCAGGGAGTCTGAGCAGCTCTCTCTCTCCCTGCCAGGGCCAAATCTCTCCAAGTCTTTATAAGATACCGATAACTGTAAGGCACTCGGTATCTTCCCAGTCCATCAATATGACTGCGGTGGAGGTCATCCAGCACCACCTCCTCATATCCCTCACCGACAACTGGCAAGCCGGAGATCCGGAACAGAGTCCACAAGTTGAGATTGGTCTCCCCCTCTGATGTCGCCACTGTGTTCCAACGACGGTTGAAACGCTCCAGCAAGCCCTGCAGTATTCCAGTATAGCACGGGTACGCGTACAGAGCGGCGGTCACCGCGTACCTGATCCCAGCTCGATCCAGCAATACTCGGTAATGGTGGACGACTCACATCAACCACTCTGTGGTACCCTGGCGATAGTATTACGACGAGATCACTGTCCAGTGGCCATACCAGCTGGGGACGGTCTGCCACATGATTCCATTCAGCATACTGTGGTCATCGTACCCCTCTCCAGCATACTGCACACCGGCGGGCTCCAGCACCAATCCAGCAATCCCCTCTGTCTCTGTGCGGTGGTGGCCATGCAGATCCTAGCTAGCAGGGCCAATCGGCCCGACCCTGACTCCAGATTGCTCTGCCATGCCGAAGAACCCCAGGCACTCGATGCTGGGAAACTGGCGCTGCCTCCAGTAGTCCTCTGAAAAGCTCGGGTAGCTGCAAAAAGCAGTGCCAAACACGCTGTCCCTGCCGATCAGAATGGCCCTCTCAAGCCGGCGGCAAGCTCCCGGAATCTGCGAGTCGCCCTCCTCCGCGCCAGGAGGAGCATAGCTGCGGATGAACTCAAGCAGGTGGCGATCAAGGGGGAACTCCAATGGATAGCCCCCGCTCCGGTCATAACTGTATAAGTTGCTCGCCTCCAGAATCCGGGCCACTTCCACGGCCCATGCTCCAGCTATCCGCTCACTGATCGGACCCTCCGCCCCGATCAGATGGCCCCGGTCCAACTGCCCGATACCAGCCACGGTGATCACAGGTGCATCTAGAGGACGCATCGGTCGATCTGTCCGCTGCACCCAGTGATCCTGCTCCCGAGCCAGCCGCCTCGGGACCCGCCCATATCTGCCAAAGAGTGCCATAGCTGCAAGACAAGGCACCCAGAAAAAGTAGTCAGCATATCAGAAAATTCATATGTGTAGCACAGCAAAATAAAGACATATGAAGTGTTAAAATACAACTACAACAACTCAGAAAGATGATCTCACGGGCCGTACGCCCTCGTCCCCGCCTCCGATGCACGCCCCGTGGGGGGCATTTGTTGTACCCAGACAATTTCCCAACCAAAATGACAAGGAATAAGGGTTCAGGCATTTCCCCGAACACCTTCAAGGCACGGGCTACCTAGCCCTTTCTACACCCTAAAGGTCCCCACAAGGGTCCCGATCAATTCGCCGTGACGCGTGGCGGCACAAACAAGTATTCGGGGTTAATCCCAGCCACTCTCATACGGGCTTTGCCCGCGTCCTATATGGTCGCCCGGGATCACCCGGGGACGCCCCGACGTTAAGCCACGCCACGTGGCATCCAGCAAAAGAGTAGTGGGCCCACTCCAAGACTCTTCATTCAACCCTCCAAGGTCAAAGGGAGACCCGAGCAAGTCAACCACAGGCTTTGGAGGCCCGCAGTATGTACGTACGGCTCACACACGTGTGTTTGGCATTTTTCCAAACACCTTGTGGGCGCGTATATTTCAACCCTTCTACACAAGACCACGGGCTAGCCCGTGGTTCCAGTATACCAGTTGGCTCCAACAACGACCCCCCAGCAAGTCGGGGCCACCCCCGACCCTCAGACACGTGGCAACAAGCCACTAAACTTATCTCTCGGGCCAACCCGAGGCTACCCTGTCAACCCGTAATACAACATGACACGTAACACGAGGCAAGGCCCGTGGGCCCCAAAATGCCTCCTTCCAACCCCTACAGACTTCTACCCTTGGCCTTAGGCCAAATCCAAGGCCCGTCGGCCACTTACGCAGCTCGTTCGGCAACTCGGGGTGTGTTGGGCATTTGCCCGAACACCTCGCGAGCGGCTACTCCAACTCAAAGAACAGCGGCCCCACGGGCCCATGCCAGCCTTCCGAAGTTCAAAGTCCATCAAAGGACGTCCCCAGGCAACACAAGAAGACCCCCGGGGGCCATCCCCCGGGGTTATGGCTGGCCCGGGGCCAGTTCCCCCCTGGGCGTGGCCGCGCCCCCGGGGGACGGTGAACTCCCTGGGGGGCCGCGCCCCCTCACCAGCTCGGTGGTCCCACGACCCCACTCAGCCCCGGTTCGCTCAATTACAGCCCTACGATGCGGTTCGTGTGCCATACGTATTCGAGGGATCAAAGCGTGGACGTGGAAGCGCAAAGCGACAGCACGACGGGTCGTCCTCAGGTCAACGCGCACAAGTCTCCACAAGCCCCCACGTATCCTTCACCTACTTGTCCTTTTCTTTCTTAGTTAAATTAGGAATAAAAAATAGCCAAAAATCACATTTTATAGGGTGGGGACCAGCCCCCCCTCTCTCTCTCCTTGCGAACCCGCCTAAAATCGCATCACTTAGAATCTTAGAATTTAGAAAACCTAGGAATATTAGAAACCTAGGCTCTGATACCACCAAACTGTCACGTCCCGACGCGGAATATCGGGACTGGAAGTAGAAACAATTAATATTAATATGTTGATTTACAGACATGCTATGCTAAAGCTAAAGAGTCAACACAACACCATTAACAAAAAATAACTCCATTAACTAAATAAACATCAAATGCTCCATAATCCAATTACATTATCCTTTTAAACCAACTTAAGAAAAACTTCTAACATAACATTCACTGGACATCATTACATCAATATTGACTCAACAATTACAACTCTGCTTGACATGCACTCTAAACCATAACTAGACACAAAACATCTATAGCGACTCTTCGAAATCTCCAACTGGCTCGCTCCAGGGTTGTCACTCTTGCCCATCCCCATCGGTCTGCGAATCCTCACCTGAGCTACTTGAAAGGGGAAAAATAACTAGGTGAGCGAACGCTCAGTAGGTAATAACATGCAAGTTTAAGTAATTAACCAATTGAATTAATATGAACAGAAAGAAAAGAAATGGCGATATGGCAAAGTAACATAAGTACGAGATCATGAACATAATGTAACTAGAAATTGGCCAAGAACATGAAGTAACCAAGTCAAGAAAAGATTCAAGTAATAGATTATGTCGTAGACATCACGCTAGTCATGCACTCGGTGCAATGTCTCACCATGTCATTCAAACTCCCCGGGGCACAAGTACTTTTCGGACGCTCCTCCCAGGACCAGATCGGGCCCTTATGATGCGTTGGCATTCATTTGGTGGATCCAAGATCCCAATTTATGTCTAGACATTAATCAAGTTAAATGGCCAATAATTTCAAGGTATAGAACTTACCTTGGAGAATTCCAAGGGTAAGTGAAGTAGATATTTTGACTAGAAAGTTCAAGTTATCAAGAACTAACAGGTCCTTGTATTCAAACACGAGTAACCACGGAAATTATTTTCTGGAAGATACACGGTCCATATTGGGCCGCTCAAAGAAATGGACGGTCATTATCCGGATCGTGCTAAAGGGATTGGGCTGAAAGAACAACCTAATAGAAGCCAAGGATAAACGGTCTACTATGGGCCGTTCACGACAGGAAAGATCTGAAGCCCACGACGACAGTAAGCAATTTGGATTGGGCCGCTCAGTAACTGAACGGTCCATTATGATCCGCTCTAACGCATGAGCGGGCCGATACTGTCCGTTCAATTACTGGGCCTGACTGGCAACTAGAAATCCACCCAAAATGGGCTCCGGGCTGCCAAAAGTGGGGCAGGACTGAACCAGGGTCCAGCCCACTATCCACTGGTCAGCTTAGGGCTTATCGGGCCGATCAAACTATGACTTGGTCGAAGATGAAACAAGGTTAATCGACCAACAGGAAATGGCATTTAGCCAGGAATGCACGGTTCCTAATGGGCCGCCTATTGAGTTAAACAGTCCAAATCTGACCGTTCAAGACTCAATCGGTCCAAATTGAGCCGTGACTCACAACTAGGGGTGAGCACGGTTTGGTATGGTTTGGTTTAAAGAGAATTTTTTTCAAATCAAATCGAACCATATTAAGGTTTTAACCCGAACCAAACCAAACCAAATTAATTTGAAACCAAACCAAACCAAACCGAATTAATTCGGTTTGGTTCGGTTTGAACCATATTCATATCTCCTTTTAGAAATTAGATTGGATTCAAACAACAGTAGAGGAAGGTAGGGTAAAAAAATTTCTAACAAATAAAATAAATATTAAAAAATAACATAAACAGTTGTAACTTGTAAGAACAAAGTCTATAATATTTTCACATAAAAAATTAGGAACTTCAATTACAGTAAAATAGAAGGTGATTTGAAACCTATTTCATAAAGTCGGAAACCCCATTAGGATGGCGAGAATTGAACTTTTTGAATTGAAATTTATAGTTACATATACATTTATATTAATTTGACAAAAATATTCTTAAATTTTGGTTATTCGGTTCGATTTGGTTTTGTTCGATTTCTTGAACTTCAAAACCAAACCAAACCAAACCAAAATTTTTCATATGGTTCGGTTTGAACCCAAACCAAAAATTTTTAAATTTCAACCCAAATCAAACCGAACCAAATCTATCAGTTCAGTTTGGTTTTCGGGTTGAACCCGAATAATGATCACCCCTACTTACAACACAGCAATCCAAGTGGTTCGATCACGTGAACAGGTTCAGGTCTTGGTGGTACAACCTGCCCGGCGTCCAAGTGGGAATCCCAAGCTCGCGGGGACTTACGGAGGTCCCGTAATGAAGGTCCTAGTCCGACGGAAGGAGTATCCGGCGGAAAGTCCCAACCATTACAAGGAAATGAGGCTAATAAAACATAGGAAACCAGTGTAGTGGTCAGTCAATCCTACCGGAGTAGAACGACTGTCAAACAAATCTAATAACAATTTCAATTTTCAATGGATCATAATTAACTTCATTAGAAAAGATGAATCAAGATCAAGTGAGAACAAACCAGTAAGAGTTCATAAATGTTTACTTCCATAAAATTACAGTTTATTATATGTTACTAACTTACCATTAGCCACTAAACTACTAAAATAAACCATGCTGAAATGAGAATGAATCAGTTCTGTATAGCTGGGCGGTCCGCGCAGAACCATTCATATGCCTCGGCGGTCGCATGACAGGCCGTTCATGCCCTCTCAGGTCCGAAGGCCTGTGGGAGATGAGCGGTCTGTAGAGTGCCGCTGGGGGGTTTTGAGCGGTCTGTAACTGTCCGCCGTCCATCAGAACGGTCTGGAGTGGGCCGTTCTGTTCATGAAACACTCCGAAGCATAAAAGACTTGAATGGCTATAAACCTGCCGTCTCTATAGACTGGGCGGTCTATTGAGAGGCCACGTAAGTCGGGGGGTCTCTGCTACCTTCGCCTTGCCCGCCTCTGGCGAGTCCGGCTAGGGTTGGCTAAAACAGTTAAATACACAAAACATAGAGCATGAAATTTAGGGCTTTTACTATCAATAGAACGAGCACAAAAAGTTATACAAGATAGCATGATCAATTGAATGTTTAGTGCCTGAAATCCCTACTTAAATCGAGGTGGAACATAGTTAACCCTAATTACGACATGCTTGCATTGAAACTAAAAATTTTCGCAGGATACTACATAAAATTTAGGGCTTTTTAGATCCATAGAAAGAGGACAGGACGACGCTTCTATCCATATATAATACTTAGGGTTTCGCTTGCTATCACCTACCTTAATTGAAGGATGAAGGAAGAAGAGGGATGCCGATCGCGCTAGGTACACACCGCCGGTGATCGCCGTGATTCTCCCTTGATCGAGCTCCTCTCTGGCCGCCACGCTTCTAAACGATTCTAGGGTGGCTTAGGTTCATTTATATAGGTTCAATGGTATCTAGAGGGTTCTAATCGTGGAGATAAAGTCCACGCACCGCGGACGTACGCGAATCACGCAGGATAGGGTTAACACCGCCGTTGCGCCGCCAAATACACCTCCTAGGGTTAGGGTTTCGGAGAATAATAAAAGGGGAAACAATCTCTTAATCCTAACCTTTCATTTGCATTTGGTTTTAGCTTAAATGATTTAGTATTGGGCTCTAATTTCACGTTTTAAGGTCCGATTAAACTAATTGTGGGTTTGGGCCTTAATCTGCTAATTCGGCTTATTTAAGAATTTTAATTGGGCTGGTCATAAAAGACAATTTCATTAAACGTTTAATCCTCTACAAGATTCTAATTTTTCCAGATTTTTATAAAATGGTCAAAATTTTACTTATCCTTTTTCTTAAAGAATTTCTTATTAATTTTCTCAAAAAAAATTTATTCATTAATATATCGGGGTGCTACACGCCGACGGCCATTTAACCACGAACAGTCCTCACCAGCCACCTGACCTCGCTGTAGATCTCTCGAACACAGCACCACAACAATGCACCTGCTGACAACCTCTGCCCAACGCAGCACGATCGGGGCCACCACCCATCAGGAAGAAATATCTCTTATCACATCCCTTGGGCCCCATACCGGCACTCCAACGAAACAACAACCACATTCACAGCGCCAACGCCGCGCAAGCTCTTACGTGGAAAATCAGGCGGAAAACAAGCACAAAACCCTATGCCAGCTGCCGATTGTACTGGACCTTGCGGACTCTAATCACTGCAATATCTCGAATTCCCATGTACACACCACAACCATAGCTCTGATACCAACTGTAGCGACCCGGCATCCAGATACTGGGAAAGGAACCCGATAGCATTCAAATCCGGGCCCGCCGCCCACGAGTCGGAGCTCGGAAGGGCTAAAAAGGAGTGTGGAGGTACAAAGAAATAAGAAATAAAGCAGGACAATTCAATAATTAACAGAATTAAATAAACAACTACAACAGAGTCCAGTCCAACTGAAAGTACAGTCTGAGGCAGAGAACGTACCCAACACCGAGTGAACACTCGGCCCGGTGAGCTGGCAACTAAGAACCTCCACTCAACACCCTCGAACCTCGAGGAAGAACCGCCGCACTTGAAAAGTAGGGGTGAGCCTCCTGTCACTGGCTCACTAGGGATCTCGCGGAACCCCAACCAAGAACAATGACGGTAGCGGAAAGGAAAGCAGCTACAACTACAGCAGGAACAGCGAACCGGTGGCCGGTCAAAACTCAGCACTACAGAAAAAGCACTCCCCGATCTCACAGTCAGGGGACCACCGAACCAAGGGGGAAACCTCCGGCTATGCTACCAGAAGAAACATCACGACAACGTTGTCATGAGCCTAACACCGTCTAGGGAAAACCCTCGGTGACGCTCACCGAAACCCTAGACCTCTACCTCAGGAATAAACACGGAAACTGCACGTAAAATCATGTCTCGCAGACGGGAAGCGAAAACTCAAGTCACAAGAAACTCACGTCATGTGACGGGAGCACTGCCCACCAGAAGCAGAGCCGGATGCGTCCACTGACGACTTAGTCCGCGCCTCAGGTGTCTCGCTGCAACGCCCCAGGAAGAGACAGAGACACCACAGTAACCAGTTCCATAAACAAGGACTAGCTGGGGTCACGCTCGTCAGCGCAGGTCTGACATCCCCCAACTAAGTGTGCACACACAGACCATCCGCTCTAGGTCGGCTCCTCTAGCTGGTTTTCCCCCCCAGCCGGACTCAAGCAGCAAAGGCGAGGGGCCCTACGGAAACCATCCTAAAAACCGTCTCTCTCGGGTAAGCCGCTCCACCACTCCCGGGTGGGTCAGCACACGCGTGCCGTAAGAAGGCTACGACTAGTGAGAGGTCACTGACATGAACACGGAAAGCCACTCACGCACCCATCGCGAGTAACACAGAGTAATAGGTGGCACGACGCCACCAGACTCTGGATAGCCCCCTAGACCTACTGAATGCAATGGTCTTCGAGTCACAAGACTCAGGGTCAAGACCATCGTATAGGGATAGATCCACATCGTCAATCTGCCCTATGCCTAGGTCAGAAACCACGGTAGCATGAGTACCGAGACAGCTCACAAGCCGCCAAGTCGATCCCCTATCTAAGGGGCACACGGAAAACTTTCAGCCCCAAGCTGGTTGACTGGACTCACAGTCCTAGGCCATACACGTGGCCCCATCGGAAACCACTTTCGAGAAACCCACATCGTGCGGGGAAGGCCCTCTGCACTCAACCGACTCGCGAGGACTCACTCGAGTACCTCACCGAAACCTAAAGCACACACAGGGTCACCCGGACCCTTAAAACACATGGGCGTGCAAATCGGAGTAACACGGCACCTCCGGAATCATGAAGAATCACCCGGACACCTTGCCCACACATCCGTGTCACATACGGACACTCCGGGGTGAAGGAAACACAAAACATGGTCGCCTGGGACCTCACTAGGCTGGGCGGCCACCTGCTTGGCCGCCTAGAGGGCTGGGCTGCCAGCCCAAGGGTTGCCCAGTCCAGGGCCTCCCCAGAGGGTGGCCAGACAGCTGGTCACCCTCTCCCCTAGGCGGCCAGACCTGTGGCCACCCAGTGACCTGGGCGTCCAGGGCCATGGCCGCCCAGACCAGGGCATCGGCGGCCACAGATGTGGCCGCCTCCTGCGGTTCCTGTGGACGAACTGAGCTCCGCCGTGAGCTCGGTTCCACGCCCCATTCGATCCCAATCGAAGGGGAAAACATAGGGAATCATTCCCCTGACCCCAAAACCCAAAAATGGAGGGAGAAAAGCGGAGAAACCTTGCTCGATCGGGCGAAACCGTCCCACACCCTAAAAACATGATTTTTCCCCCAAACGAGAAATAAACCCCGCTTGACTCACCACGGCCTACCAAACTCACGGAAATGAAAGTACACGAGCTGGGGGTCCATCTCCCTACCTCCACCGAAGATTCTGCACACCGTGGACGGCGATCCACCTGAAAACGCCCACGAAACCCCCACCGATTCACAGACGCGCCCCCGAGCTTCCTCGCGCCACCGTGCCTCCATCCTCGCCCCGTCCACGCGGCTCTCTGCCCCACGAACGTCGCCACCTCGCCCTCGTCCATCTCCGTCGGCCGCCCAGAGAGAAGAGAGGGGGAGAGAAGAGAGGGGGAGAGAGAGAACGCGAGAGGGAGAGAGTGAGAGAAATGAGAGGAGAGAGAGAGGGGGTATTTATATATATAGAAAATCCAGAAATTCTGGAAAATACCAAAAAATGTGAAAAATTACCTCCGTGATCCTCGAAAAGCGCACAATGCAATGGTAACGTCCCGGAGTCAGAGAATGCAACGGTTCGCCCTACACAGCGTTCCGAAGATCCGACAGGTAAAAACACCCGTAAACTGCAAAACTCAGTCCGGGAACAACAAAAATATCCGAAACCCACAGATCCTGACCCAATAAATGATCCAAAAAACCTGGGGTGTTATAGCTTCTACCCACTGGTCCATACTAGATTTTCATTGCATACGTGTGAGCATGGGCGTATTCGCCCTCTTCTCACATTTCAGAAGTAAGAATGGTATTCATACTCACCATGTGTGCATTGATTCACAAATTCAGAAAATATTTCATGAACACCCCATTGTTGGGATTGGACCCTTGTGTACTATGAGCATATAGCTTGGGAAGTCATTCATACATTCCCTGGGGTTCACGCCTTCTTCTGCATGCATTCAATGCATAAGTTCAGCCAGAGCATCCCTAATGCAAAATGTAATTTGAAGCTTGCTGGCATGAAGAGTGCGTCGACGCACTGTGCATAGTGCGTCGACGCACCCTTCTGATTGGAGCAGCCAGCCTGAGCCCTGATACCGCATGATCCCGCTGCTCATTTCCTGCATGTCCATCTGCGTATGCAATATGCATATCTTTGCCCATGTGCTGTAGGGAAGTGAGAAGATAGAACAAAATAAACAAAATGAAAGGAGATGGATGAAATGAAAGGTGCATACATGAAACTACATATAGATTTCCTACTGCCTCTTCATGAGCCAGCACTAAAAAGGATGAAAGAATAAGGAAGACCCAAAAAAAGGGAATTGCACTTGCATAATATCTGTTACATAAGAATCCATGTCATGATTTCATAGCCATGATTGCAATTCTCATTGCATTCTTTTTTTGTATAAAAACAATCATACCTTGCACATGTTCACCGAGTTTGCATGAATCGAGTGGGTTTGCCCTTCCACTCATTGTTCAAATACATGCATGGCGTCTCCCTCACACATGCCTTGATTCATGATTTCAAATAGGATCGCCTGAACATTTCATTTTCAATTGCTTGCTTGTTTGCCATAACTCCCTTTGTATATCAAATGGTGGGCGATGAAAACTCGGATTGCGTCTGGGTGAAAATCCTCACTATGTGTGAGCGAAACGCTCTGTCTTGTACCGACGAGTACTCTGCATAAATGCGTGGTGAAACCCTTGCATGATCATCAAAATATGCATTAATGCGTTTCATACCATCTCTAAAGAGAAGAGAAAGCAGAAGTTTGCTCACTGGTTTGGGACAAGTCGACTTGGGATGGCCCCAAGTCGACTTGCCCAGCCTGCCGATCTCTCCCTGCAGCAGGTTCCCTCCCCCTTTGGGAGTCCAGTCTACCCTATAAAAAAAGAAAAAGAAGGAAAGGAAGAAGAAAGCATGTGCACTTGCATGATAGCTATGATATCAAGAAATTTCTGTCAAGATCTCATGGGTAGGATAAAAGATCTCCATTAAGTTCTCATGAAAATGATCATATGCTGCCTGTGCTCACTGAACTCGCACGGACCTGGGCATGCCTGCCCTTCCGATCATTAGTTAGAAGCATACATGACACTTGCACCTTCATACATACATTGTTTCATGTGTGAGTTTTAAACACAAGTGAAGTTTCATGTGCACTTTAATCCCTCTATCTATGGAGGGTTTGCATGACAGCCCCCCCTTGGGGTTTGTTAAAAAGAAACCATCAATCTTCGCATGTGCATATCAAATCAAGTAATTGTATGGACTTGGGCACACCTACTCTCACATTAGAGGCCTTCATGGTTTGCTGAACGAATCCTTCTAGGCTCTGCTGACGTTTTATAGCAGCGGGCTCCCCTGTGCCCCTTCTCCTCTCACGCATACACTTGCATATGCACTTTGCATGCTTTTGCCCATGTTAACAGAAAACAAGAAAATATGATAAACTGAATGAAAAGGAATCAAACAATGAAAGAAAAGGAAGAAATTACAGCTGAAGAAAGGTTGCCCCTAGAAGCACTGGCTTCAGTCGACCGATGCCCATCATCGGTCGACCGATAGGCCATGGGGTCGACGCCCCATGCTCAGGGAGTCGACCCCTTTCAGCAGGCTCCACCCCTGGGAGGATCGGTCGACCGAATTGGGCTTTCAGTCACCGAACTCCCCTTATAAAAAAATAAAACAAAACAATGAAGAATCAAATGATGAGGAGGGGTGCTGTCCTCTCTATGCTGCGTCGACTCATCCTCCAAGAAACAAACGAAAGAAGAAAAGTAGAAAGGTGGGAGGGCTAAGCCCCCTGCATCGACTCACGCAAGTCCCTGCGTTGACGCAGCTGTGTCCCCCTTGCTCTACCTTTTTAAAAAAGAAAAATATATACATATATATATACATTTATAATAATAACAACAAAATACAAGCTAATGACGTTCAATCCCGGATTCCTTCCGCTTGACCCTTCGTATAGGGAATATTGAAGAAGCCTTTGCAAGTCATGCCTGGACTCCGGGGACCATCCCCATTATGGCCACGCCTCGACTCTGCTCCAAGCTGATAACCCACCGAATTTAACCTGATTTGACCGGGTTTTCACCGAATTTTTCCATTTCTTCAATTATTAAACCTGCCGTGCTCCGACATACATATGTCCCGATATTACGTATGTGCTTGCAATGTTTTCAACCCGGATGCCCGTCCGAACTTAAAGTGGTCAACATATGACCGATATGATTTTAAAGGTCTTTTGGCACCCCAATATGGGGGATGTCAATGTCTTTCAATACACTACTAATTCTCTTCATAAAAATCAATATTTAGGCCATGTGGCCCCTTATCTTGGCAATTAATCAAAGGTTTTCCCCTCTCCGAGGGGATGTAATTAACACTATGAACTTTATGGTGCGGCGGGTATCCAGTCTCGACCCGATACCCACAATCATCTGGTTAGTCAGACGGAACGCACCCTTGCCTCCGGACCATCCCAGTCTCGGAGCCAGAACTATTTGTCACCTAGGTGACTGGCACGCCTTCACACTTGATAAACCGATAGAAGATAAAATGATATACATAAGATTAAAAAGTGTGTCCAACATACGGTAGGTTGTCCTGAACCTTGGATCCGACTTGGTCATCGAAAAATTGGTTGGTGTAGTGCCCTTTGCTTGGGGACGATCCCTGCTTATTATGTTGTGCCGTTTGACCTGGTAAAATGTCTCGATTTCTGAGCTCAACTCGGTTGGTAGAGCACCTTTGGTGTTATGTCATTTTGCTCTATTCAGGGAGTATTTTCCTATGCTTAATCCTCGATTGATTCGAGAAAATAAGTAAGTGTCAACAAATGTCCCCCATGGGGTAGTGCATCGGAGGCGAAGACGTCAACATGCGGCTCGTGCGCCTTGCAGGTTTTGATTTCTCCCGGCCTTATCGATGTTGTGGGAGTTACTTGTTCCGGGAGTTGATGCTCTTGTTGCGATCTTCCATGCGTCGGTGCACGTTTGAAGAAGATCATTGAGCCTGGGAGGTTGTAGAGCTGGATTCTAGAGAGATCTGGGTTGTTGGCGGGCAGTTTGCCAAAGCCACTGAGGGTGTGGAGATGGCAGAGATGGCGTGTATTGGATACATACAAGGTGCTTGAAGTTGTAGCCCATTATCTGTGACTTGGGAATTTTGTTCCCGTTTATGTCACATTTTGGGCTTGTGGCAGAGGTGCATAGGGCCCGCATTACGGAAGTAATTTGGTCTGGTCACCGAACTCTCCATATAACTGGCCACTTCGGCGGTTGACGGTGTGACTGGGCTTGACGCCAGCGAAAAGAGGCCAGGGGAGCATGGTGTAACAATAATTATGGCTTTGTTGCCAATGTCTAGGGCCCTATCTTGCACAATCGGCTTTGTGGATTCTCCGAGAAGGAGCGGCTCAAGGGAAGCCAGGACTATCGAGCCTCGTAGGGTGGCTGGCGAGTAGTGGGAGACCACTTGTGGCTCCCTTTTATCATCTGAGGTTGCACTGGTGGGACCCTTGTCTTACCCCCGGAGGTGGACTTGTAGACAGATATTTGTGTTTTCTGAGGTTCTCCACCTCGTCTAGGTCAAGGAGTGCTATGAGTATTTTTCACTCCCTGGCTGTTCCCCTGTGAGCCTGACTGTAGCCGACGATGCTACGTAGGGGGTTTGAGACTCCCCCGTCTTGTGAATCGGAGGGCCACCTATTCCTCAGCTTCTAGGACCGCTGGTTGGCGACTAAATGGCTGCCACTCTGATTGAGGCTTTGTGTTGAAGCTTGTGGTTGGTCGCTAGCGGCCTACCACTGGTGTGGTGGTTGATTTTTTCGTAGGGTGCAGGCATTTTTCATTGACCTCCTGTAAGGGTGCATTGGCGAGGCTTGGCGTTGACCGTCCTATGGGACGAGCTGGTCACACCTCTGAGGCATTGTAGTTGGAGTTGTGTCATGGACTTGTCTCGATGAGGCGCACAAGTCCATTGTTGATGAAGACCTAGCATAGCTAGGTGTGTTGTCCTGATGCTGCTGGAGGCGAGACTCGGCAAGGCATGTTGGCCGGGTGTTACTGGAGATCTGCCTTGTCGCGGTGTCTTGGATTGATGTTGCTGGAGACCTGCCTCGGGGAAGCATGTAGGCCTGAGGTTGTCAGAGACCTGCCTTGGCGAGGCGTCTTGGTCTGAGGTTGCTGGAGATCTGCCTCGGTGAGGCGTCTTGGTTTGACGTTGCTGGAGACCTATCTTGGCGAGGTGTCTTGGTCTGAGATTGCTAGAGACCTACCTCGGTGGGGCATCTTGGCCTGAAGTTGTTAGATTTGCCCCCAGAGAGGCGTGTTGGCTTGAAATCATATTCGGCAGACCCTCGTTGTGTATGGCCAAATGTTGATGCTGCCGGTTAACCGTCATCATGTAATAGTCGAAGTCGAGGTTGTTCGACCCTTAAAGAGTACAACACCCACAAATGATGTTAGACATATAACCATTGTAGTGGGGGTGGATGGTACCTGTTAGTGGGCGGGTTGACCACCAAGGTGTATCGACTAGGAACCCCGCTCGACTGATCATTGAGATGTATTGGCTGGGAGCCACGATCGGTTGATCATTGAGGTGCCGCTGAAGGTATTGTCGCTGGCCGACCATTGATGTGTAATGATCAGAGAGCGTGATAGACTGACCCTTGGGGGTGTGTTGGTCTAGGGTTGCTGTAGACCGGCCTTTGAGGCATACCTGTCTGTAAGGCATCCTGATTTGTTCATGTGGTTATTGTTGTTGATCTGCCTGTGAGGCGTAGTGGCCTGTTGCTAGAGGCTGGGAACTGGGTACTAGAGGTCTGCCCGAGGAAGGCGTACTGGCCTATTGTTGGCAACTAGAAGTCAGAGGCTAGAAACCTAGATACTTAGACTGGAGACCTACCTAGCTAGGGCGTGTTGGTCTATTGTTGGAAGTTAGAGGCCAGAAACAAGAAGCTAAAAGTTGAATACTAGGACTGGAGGCTGGGGCTTATATACTAGAGATTGTGTACTGGGACTGGAAATTGGGAATTGGAGGCTAGAAGCTAGATGTTGGAGCTGAAGACTGGGATTTGGATACTAGATATTGGGACCGAAGACTGGGTACTGGGGCTGGGAATTAGGAGCCAGAGACTGGAAACAAGATACTGGATATGGAGATTGGGATTTGGATACTAGATATTGGGACTGGAGACTGGGCATTGAAACTGGAGACTGGGAACTTGGAGGTCGAAAACTGGATATTGGGGCTGGAGACTGGGATCTGGATACTAGATACTAGGACTGGAGACTGAGTATTGGGACTGGAAACTGGAAACTAGAGGCTGGGAACTAGGTACCGAGACTAGAGACTAGGATTTGAATACTAGAAGCTGGGACCGGAGGCTTACCTGCATGAGGCGTTGTGGGGAATGGATTATTTTATCTCTATTGTTATATATGTATATTTTGTTTTGATTTATTTATTAGGGGTTTTATTCAAGTGTGGGGTGTGCCAGTCACATTTGTGACAAATTTAATTATGTGCTCCGTCTGACTGATCAGACAAAGGTGAGTGATTGTGTCGGGACCCGAAGTTCGCCATACCATAAAGGTTATGACATTAATTACATCCTTCCGAAAGAATGAAAACCCTTAATTAATCACCAAGATAGAGAGCCGTCGGGGCTAACCAAATATGCACGGATGCACGAGGTAAAAAGTGTGTTATGCAATGCAAGATATAAACATGTACTCAAGCACACAATATCGTAACATTTTATTGAATCAACCTCCGATA